>JANHMN010000012.1:17945691-18024973 GCA_030674055.1 Rhabdomys pumilio | reverse complement strand
TTTTTTTTTTTTTTTTTTTTTTGTTGATTTTTTTTTTTTTTTTATGGTGGTTGTGCTTTTGTTTTTGAGACAGGGTCTCATTATGTGGTGCTGGCTGTCTTGGAACTATGGAGATCAAGCTAGCCTGGAATTCAGAGATCTGCTTCATACTCTCAAGTACTGGGATTAAAGTGTCCAGCCATTTGTGTGTGTGTATGTATTTTTTTGAGTTACTCAGGCATTCTCAACATGGATTTGAATTTTATCTGTGACCCAGACTAGGCCTTAAAATTTTGATCCTCCTGCCTCAACTGTCTGAAGAGCTATGATTGTAGGTCTGGTCTGTTTTAATGAGAGAGGATCTTGTTACTCTGGCTGGCCTGGTTTCATCCTCTTGCCTCAGCCTACCAGTAACTGTGACTTTAGTTGGAAATCTCCATGACCTGACTGACTTCAGATATTTAAATTATCTCTGGGGTATTTATATTACCAAATATGATGTCAATGACAATAGTTGAAAATGTGTAGAGAATGACAAGAAAAATATCTATATATGTTCAACACAATTTTTCAGAATACACTTTAGTTGGCAGTCAGTTGAGTCAAGAACAAATGTATACATTAAGTGTAATTTGGTCTTTTCTCTTTCACTCTGCTGGATTTAGGGGGACTTGAATTTAGGGCTTTCCTTGTGCTAGGCAAGTACTCAACCACTGTACCAGCTAATCTCCTTTTGCAGTTCTTGTCGATTGATGAATGAAAATATCTCCCAAAATCACCTCCCAAAAGTTAGGAACTATTGCTCGAGAAATGCTAGTTTCTCTAAGACCAGTTTCTAGATGGTTAAGGATGAGTCTGACATTCTGGTTCACGTTCTCTTTAAAACTCAGAAGAATTAATTTAAAATTTAATTTAATTTCTGAATTTAAAATTCAGAAGAATTAGCCCAACTGGAATCCCTCTTTTAACAACGGAACCGCTTGAAAGTGCTGTAGCCAGCTAAAAGAAAAAAAAACAAAACAAACAAACAAACAAAAAACCCCACGAGTCCTGATCCAGGACTCAGGTGGTTCGTCCCGCAGCTGACTCCCTCCGGGGACTTCTCTTCTGTGGACTCCAACTGGTCGTGCAGTTTTGGGCAAATTTACTTCACCTTTACAGTTCCCAACGAGGAAATCTGTGGCAAGGCAGCAATTGGGGCAGATGACCTCTGGAGTCCGTCCCTCAAGCTCTCCAGCTCCAAGACGGGAGGAGCTAACACAAGCTTCCAAGCCGCAGGCTGAGATCCACCCTCCCTAAGGCCCATCCACGTGAGAATCACGTTGCAAACGCCTCGTGCTCCCCCAGATTCACGGCCTGCCTCCTCAGTCACCCATCACACAACCGGAAGCCTCCAAAGTCAGTGACTACAACTCCTCCCGCCAGTGTCCCAGCAGCGATCGGCGCGCGAACCTTCTCAAACCGGGATGACGGTCGACACGTGACCAACGTGCCTAACCCGCGCTGACTGCGGCGTTGGCTCCAGGCCCGCAACCCGCGCTCCCAGTGCGCACGCGCGAGATCCGGCGGCCCTCCTTGAGACGGTTTCCAGGGTGGGCTTGCGCATGCGCCGCGTGACACCCCGCGGCTTGCAGGAAGAGGTGCGGGCGGCTGAGGTTCCGACGCGCTTGCGCAGTAGCTGGATGTGGGCGTTGCTTGCCCCTCCCTTTTTTTTTCCTCCGATTGGTTCTGAGGGGTATATTCGAGTTACAAAATGGCGGTCTCGGGCGCTCGCTTCACCGTTCAGTAGCAGCTTCAGGCTGGGCGGATGTCTCTTCTCCTCAGTGTTGGACTTAGAGACACACAGCTCCCGAGTTCTGCTGATCACGAAGTCCTTGAAGGCGCTCAACGCACCGGAATCTCCCAGCGGCCGCGACCGCCGCCTCCGCCCTGCTCGCCGCGGCGCAGAAACTCAGCGTGATCTGCGGCGGCCGTCCAGGAGGTGAGGGCCCGGCAGGTCGGGAGGGCGGGGCGGCGGCGGCGGCCTTGGCGACGCGGCGGGCTGTTTGTGAAGCCGGGCCCGGCCGAGCCTCCCCAGCTAGCCGCCTGGCCAGTGGAGGGCTCGGCTGGGCGCAGGCCTCGGCTCCGGCGGAGGTAGGCGGCGGCGGCAGGGCCGCTCTGGCTGGCCTTCATCCCTCATATGTCCTCTCCCGCCTGGCCCCGGTACACTCACCGTATTCCCAGGCCGTTGGTCACCCGGGTTCGTGCAGAGCCAGTTTTGAGGTTTGGTCTTTCCGGGGCGTTATAGTGACCTCGATTGGCTCCTAGTGTTTTCATGTAAAATTCGTCTGTGCCAAGGTTGTACCCGGTGCGACCACTGCACGAAGCGGCCGTTTGTGAATAATGCATTTTTTTTTTTCTTGGCAACTTCCTAACTTCATATCTTGAAAACATTTCATGGAGCCATTTTACCCACAAACGCAGACGTTTGGCAAAGTCTTCCGGGCAGCTGGTGTGACTCATTTGTTACAGGGATTAAATTTCCGCGGTAACACATTGGTAGAAGGCTTGCCTAGCACGGACAAGACCCCAGATCCTGTCCCCATCGCTCTAAAAGAAAAATAAAACAGAAAAACTTTAATAACAACAATACTAGCTGGCAAATAAGTCTCTAGAGCCAGGCCTTGTTCCAAATAATTCGCAGAGATGTGTTTTCAAAAGAGGAATATTAACTATGGAATGCAGAATAAGTAGGTATTTGGTGCTTTTTTTTTAAGTGTGTATCTCGTATGCAGTCCTTGAACTTGTCCTGTGTCTTAGACTGTCCTCAAACTCATCCTGCCTCTGCCTTCCTTTGCCATCACCCAGGTTGGTGAAATGTGTTTTAAAAGTTTAGCCTATAGTTCGAGTTACTTTTCCCACTCTACAACTTTTGAGTTTTAGAGTAAAACTAGTATTTTTTTGTTGTTATTATTTTGACAAGACACTTCCTGTTTTATGCACTGTTCTAAGCTGTGCCTTCTATCTTACATAGTTTTTATAGTCCTCCCTCTGTTCCACAGATAAAGAATCATTTACCAAACTCCTCTGCCCCGGATCTCAGCTTGTCCTGGAAGCTAGCACTAGTATCTTGTATTTAAGTCATGCCTTGGACCACTGACTCAAAAACAGATTAACACCTATGAGCCAGGTTCCTGCCCTCTGGTTTATCCGAGTGAATGTGAAATGGCAGCCACAGCATTAGTTTGTTTTAGGCCATCAGGTACAGTCCGTCGGGTACTCTTTAGTTTCAAGTCTGAGTTAGACATTAAAATTTCACTTCATACCGTTTGCGTTTTCTACCATTCCTTTTGTCCACATCTGAAAACAGTAGATCTTGCTGGGTTACTGCTTCCCTCTTTGGCCCTCTGGTGGTGATGTTAGGTAATGATTAGAAAAATTTCCCTAGGGATCCAGAGACTTCGCTGTGAACAGTCCTGTAAAAAATGCTATTTCTGATAAGGTTAATTTTGCAGCCTTTTGGGGAGGAGTTAAAAAGAGAATCTTCAATTTTAAAATCATTCATTCTGTAATCAGAAAAAGTGCCTGTAAGAAAAATGTAAAAAGCTGGGATGTATCAAAAGCTGGAGGCCTGCACATCAAATTTTGGCGTGTTTTGGAATTTACTGATTTGAAACTTACTCTGTAGTTGCTAATCTGCTGTAGAGCATTAAGTGTTGGGTGGGATGCAATGCTGAGGGTAAGCGAATGGAGAAAGTATTAGGAAGGAGTACCTACTGCCAGCCTGAGCAAGTACCACTGCTGCTTCAGCTGCTCTGAAGAAACCAGACTTTGCTTAGAACAAAGCCCTCAGAGCTCCTGTGGGGTTTTTTCCCCCTTTGTTTGTTGTTCCTCTGTGTGTGTGCATGTGTGTGTGTGTGTACATGTGTGTGTGTACATGTGTGTACATGTGTACAGTGCCTGTGCAGGCCAGTAGAGGGCACTAGATCCCCTGTAACTCCAACAGGGATATGAGCTGGCTGACATGGGTGTTGGGAACTGAACTCTGGTCCTGCAAGAGTAATGTGTGCTCTTAACTGCTTAGCTATCTCCCCAGCCCGTTATTGCTATTTCTAAAAAGCAAGACATTTTTTCTGGAAACAGGGTTTCTCTGTGTAGCCCTGGCTGTCGTAGAACTTACTCTGTAGACTAGCCTGGCCTTGAACTCACAGAGATCCACCTACCTCTATCTCCTGAGTCCTGGGGTTAAAGATGTGTGCCACCTTGCCTGTCTCTTGTGGCAACGACGACTATCATCGTCATCATTTGTGCTTGCTCACCTTTGGTAGCCAGAAAAGTTAGATACCCCAAGAGTTGGAGTTACAGGTACTTGTGAGCTGCTGTTGGGTACTTGAAATCAAACACAAGCTCTACAAGAGCAGAACACTCTCTTACCTGCCAAGCCATCTTTCCAGCCTTGATGCTGTATATCTGAAGCATTTTATATTATCAGTTGCAACCACATCCATAACACTTAAAAATTTGAATTTGTAAGTAATGTCTTAGCTTTGTACAATATGTAATTCAGGGCAATTAAATGTTAATTGGGAGACATTTCTATTAATTGTAGCCTTAAGAAAACTACTTATGTGGCAAAAGTATTTCCGAGGCATTATTAAAATCCTTACCCAAGAAGAAACTTATAAATCATCTTTAAATTTTAAATATTAAGAATGTTCATAACAAGAATATTTACATTGATTTAAGGACTTTACGTACAATATACTACTTAAATACTATAGATTTTGAACGATCAATAGATGTTTGATTTAATTTTCTGAATGGAGTTGGCTTCCTGTTTAGAAAAAGTGCTAGTGTCCCTCAGGTGTCTTTGCCTGCTCTTTAGTCCTGCACTGAGGATTTAATGCTGGAGACCCCTGCCCATTGAGAAGTTCTCACTGAGGCACTTTTCATTAGCATCAGGAGCATGCTTACCAACCAGATCTTATGCTGGCATAGGATTTTTTAAAATTACTTGTAATAAAAATATTTAATTAAAAAAGTAAAATTAACTTCCCCGAACTTCATATTTTCCTGAATTTCTTACTGTATTTCCTTCCCTTTGAGCCAAACCCTCTAAGTCTCATTTGCTTAAAACCTGTTAATTGCTTTTTCTTATTTCTCTATTTTGTGGTTTTATTACACAATAAATGAAAACTGCAACAAAAAATTTATTTGTAACAGTTATCGTGGTGTAGAAAAGCAAACATCTTATTTTTGCTTCCTGTAATTTAGGTTCACAAAAATGGCGAAGAGAGTTGCAGAGAAGGAGCTGACAGATAGGAACTGGGATGAAGAAGACGAAGTTGAAGAGGTACAGAGCCGTCCCTTTGGTTTGCTGTTCGCTGTTTGTGTCTAAGCTCGTGTTGCAGATGGCCCCAGCCTCGGGTTTGATGGTATTCCACTTTCCTGGGAGGGGCTGCAGAGGAGGAGTGAATCCGTACTCTTGTGAACCTTCTGTCCAATTGAATTTGTAAAATAAAGGCTAGAGCCAGTGATTGGGCAGTAGAAGGGGTTGTGGAGAACAAGGCTTAGGGGAGGAGTCAGAGGAGGAAGTCTACAGGAGAGAGGCTGGGGGGTGGGGGGAGCTACAGAGGAGCTGGAGGTGGAAGGACAATGGAGGAGGAGAAGAACGTGGCCTGGAAAAATCGCAAGTTGTAAGGGATCTCATAGCTGGGGAATAGAGTAGGGCAGTGGTGAATCTGCCCAATCTAGGCCTCCAGTTTATATCCATAAATACTGAGTTGTGTTTTTCTTGACGAGACTTATTTGGGTCAGAGATGTACCACAACAAGCTCACGTTACTTTCTTGGTGAAGAAGATGATAGAACTTAAAAACCTTCAAAAACACACAGCCAGAGAGGAGATGGTTCCTCGTGAGCTGTCCGTATTTGCTGTAGAAATGTGTTCGTTGTGTGCGCTTGTGATGAGTCGGTCTGTAGAAGCAGGAGTCACACACAGCATCCTCTACTGTGCTTTGAGTGGTCTAATCATGACTAGAAGGCAGGTTACAGGAGCTCGCCCCCTGCAGGTCTCACCTCAGTCTGCTCTCCACAGTCCCTCACTCCAGTGCTTCTCATCACTATTAGCTGTTCTTATGCTAAATCTGTGCCCAGCAATTGAACTGATTTAATAGAATTTATATCAGTGTGGTTTCTTTGCCAGCAAAATTAAAGTTGTCTTCTGTGAGGAAATCTTTGCATATCTAGGTCTCTTGAGCACATTGATACTCCTGGGCCAGTCCACTAGGCAGATCTGTAGCAAAGCTGACTCCAGCTCTGTAGCACACGGCTGGGCCGAAAGGGAAGAAGAACTCGTGGAGTGAACTCTGCAGCTTTATTCTAGGCTGACATCTTCCTTTTGGTCCTGATAGGTACACTGATCTGTTTGGGGAGACCAAACCACTGATGTGTTAATGCTTTTACAGTCTTTAGCTGACTTGGTCTTTAACTGAATCTTTACTTATGGATTTTTTTTTTCCTGCCTTGATCTTAAGCACAGTCCTGGAGTGGAGTAAGATCTAGACTACTGTATTGTGGTTTGCTTTGATGTTCAAGTGTCCAGGAGTGAAAGAACTCAGGCAGGTTCTCCTGAGACAGCTATGGAAGTTAGTTCCATCAAGTGTCCAAGTGGAGACAGATGGTCCTTGTTCTGAGATGAGGATCCTTCTAATGTTAACATGATCTGAAACACCTGTAGATAAGAGGCCTTTTGTTTTTGACATGTTCTCACTTTAACCCAGCGACCTCAGCTTCCTGTGTACAGGGGTTGTGGGTGGGAGCTGGCCCTCCTGGCTGGATGAGCATTTTGTACGGTTACTTAGGTCTAGCCCTGCAGGTGAGGGAGAAGATGAAGTGAAACCATAGCCTTCAGCAAATGGTGATTATGTTAGCATACTCAACACACCATGGAAGGGCACAGGTGACAAGGGGCATGTGTGGCCTCGCTATCTGGCCTTTTGGACAGTGAGCAAAGTGGGAAGGTCTGCTCTTCAGAACAGTGGGCGGAGGCTGTGGCTCAGTGGTAGAGCTCATGCATGTACAGGGTCCTATTCTACAAAAGAAAAATGTGGGTGCTATTCATAGCAACTTAATTGTTTTGAAAACTGGTGGTAAGACACTTGGTTTCAGAAACTGTGTGCCTAAGATGTTTCTAAGAGGAAGCCAGTCATGAGTATTTTTTGTACCAAGATTTAGTGGTGTTCATCTTTTCAGGTATCTCTGGGTTGGAACTTGAGGCTGGACTTGTAGATTCTGGAAAACTTGTGAGTTGCTTGACTAGAATTGAAGTCTGCAGAAACCTGTAGATAATATATGTGAGATGTTTCTTAGTGTGTTAAGTCAACTCTTTTAAGAAGATCCCATACCAGAGAAGTTTGTCTGTTCTGGTATTTGTGTTTATCACTTAATCTTACTTTGACTTTATCTTTCTGCTGTCTTAATTTGTCTATTCTTGCAGATGGGAACATTCTCAGTGGCCAGTGAGGAAGTCATGAAGAACAGAGCCGTAAAGAAGGCAAAGCGTAGAAACGTTGGATTTGAAGTGAGTGCTTCCTGCACGGCAGCTTTGATGTCTTACTAACGTGGCTTCCAGTCGCAGAGCATGTATACAGCAAATGATGCTCTCCCCGTGCACAGTTTTAAATACGTGTATATATAGATGGGGTGTGGGTGGCTGTGTGCTTGTGTGCCTACTGTGCACACTTGGAGGTCAGAACAACGCATGAGTCAGTTCTCTCTAGCATCTGCTTCCTGGGAATCAAGTTTCAGGTCATCTGGCTTGGTGACAAGACAGGTGCGTTTACCTTTACATTACAGAAGTGAAGTTGTTTGCTCAGGTTATATGCACTGTGTAACTCAAAGCAGAGAAACAGTTGTGTAGCCAGCATGTTCTTAGGAGGCTCTGTGTCATGCCCTGGGTTCATTCAGAGTGCGCTGGCTAGTGTAACTTCACATCCACGTCCGCCCTAGAGGAGCACTTCCTGTGCAGCCTTGGTCTCCCTGGAACCATGCTGCCAGGAACAGTGAGCAGGAGCGGGTCTGCAGTAAAAAGACGGCCTGACTTCTTTATTGGCTAGATGGATGGGAAGCTGTCACGTCTGATGTCTGTCCTGGAACTCATTCCATAGGACTTGAACTCAGAGATCCATTTTATATTTCTGTGTGCGTGTGCCTACCCACAGAGGTCAGAAGAGAGGGCATCCGAGCTCTAGGATCAGGTTCTAGGCAGTTGTGAGCCACCTGCGAGGAGTGATGGGAAGCCTGCTTAGATTCCCTGCATGCTCTTAACAACTCACTGCGTCCCAGCCCTGATTTTTAGATTTTAGATTTTGATTGTTCAGAAAATCAGATTTAGGAGCTGGGAGGTTGTTGTTCACTTTGCATAGTGTGTGACTGGAGTCTGTCTGGGTGTAATGGTGTATGCGTGTAAACCCAGAGTTCAGGAGGAGGAGACAGGAGGCTCAGAAGCTCAGTGTCATGGACCACGTAGCACTGATACTTTGTCAGATAAACAGAAGCATCAGAATTAAAGGTATTTTATTAAGATTTTTTATTCTTCCTTATTGCTGTAAATGTATCAGTGGTCAGTAAACATTTGAAAATCTGTAAGTGTGATTAAAACTTTTTGAAAAAAAACTGTAGGGCTGGAGAGATGGCTCAGTGGTTAAGGGGACTGACTACCTGCTCTTCCAGAGATCCTGAGTTCAATTCCCAGCAACCACATGGTGGCTCACAACCATCTGTAGTGTGATCCGATGCCCTCTTCTGGGGTGTCTGAACACAGTGACAGTGTACTCGTATACATAAAATAAATAAATAGATCTTTAAAAAAAAAAAAAAAAAAAGAAAAAAAAGTGTAACATTAAGGCTAATTAGTATGTTTTAGTTGGGGGTGTCTGTTGCTACACCCTGAGAGTAAACTTATGAGAGGGTTTTTTTGAGCTTACAGTGTCCCATCATGGAGGGAAGGCAGGAACTCTGGCAGGAACTGAAGCACAAGGCATGCTTACTATCATGATTCTCAAGGTTCCCTCTGCATGCATTATTACACACCTAAGGACCCCCAGCTGGGGTGAGACTGCCCACAATAAGTTGGGTCCTCCCACATGGATCATTAATTAAGAAAATGAACCACAGAGTTGCCTACAAGAGGCATTTTCTTAATTGAGGTTTCTTTTTCTAGATGACTCTAGCTTGTGTCAAATTGACAAAAGAACAAAAACCAACCAGGACATGAGTTATGTAGGAAATGAAGAGGGACTACCTTAGTTTGTGCGTGCGTGCGTGTTTGCTTAAGTGTGTGGACACATGATGGGCACTTGTGTTTGTGTGTGTAAAGGTCTGCAGCTGACATGTGTCTTTGGAGTTCCATGATCCAAATTTCAGTCCTCCTGTTTGCAGGACACTGTATCTATCCACTGAGCTGAGTCCTTAGCCCTGACCTCTTTAATATAATAAAAAAACTGAGAAGAATGTAAGCATTAAAACTAAGTAGACACGGTTGAGTTTTCCTGTCTAGTTGTTTCCATAGGAACAGGTTGCATTCCGGTGAAAGTGGTGGAGCAGTATTGGTTTAACCGCTCCTCAGGAGGTGACGAGTTAAACTTTTAGGGTGTGTATATGTCTGTGTGTGTCTGCATGCTTCTGTGCTGCATGCAGGTGATAGCCTGTTCTGTGCACCTTATTCCCTCAGACAGGGTCTCTGTGACCTGGGGATTCTCATTCCGGTCCTCAGGCTTGCTCGGCTAGCGGTCTTCTCCACTGAGCGTCTCCCTCAGCAGAGACCTTTCTCCACAGTACTCTAGACTCTCAGAGGGAGTAGACAAGGGAAGAGCTTGCTAGAGACAGGGATAAGGAAGCAGCAAGGAAAGAAAACCGTGCTGCACTGGATTGCTTAGCTGATAGAATGGTTAGAGTATACCGTGTGGTCTCCTTGGACTTCTGTAGGCTAAGAACAGCTTGGAAAACCCAAAAGTTCTTAAAGTTAGGTAAACTGTCTTTTCTTTTGTCTTGAGACAGGATTTCTGTGTCCTAGAATTCACATTGTAGACCAGGCTGGCCTGATACTTAGGGATCCGCCTGCCTCCCAAGTACTGGAATGAAGGCTTGAGCCACCGTGCTCAGCTATTTAATGAATTTTTTAATTTATTTAATTCAGTTTTTAATGAATCTAATTTTATGTTTCTGAAGCTTCTTTAGGCAAATGTTCTTTAGAAAGGTATATGAGGTTTAGTTGTATTGGGAATATTTTCAGTTATTCTGAAGTTCAGTAGTAGGTATATGAATTTGCTATATTTGTCTTGGTATCATCTTTCCTGGCTGTTCAGGAAGGCAGCTGTAATACAGCTGTCCTTAGAGGCACCATCTTTTCCTCTCCTGCCTGGGCTGTGCTAGTAGCTTCTCCTCTGTCCAGTGTCAGCCATGCCTGAGCACTGCTGGCTCTGAGGTCTGCTGCCTCTTTCTTGTTTATTTGAGGACAGGCAGTCTGCTTGCCTAAAGTGTGCTTTCTTTGTGTTTCAGTCTGATAGCGGTGGAGCCTTTAAAGGTTTCAAAGGTTTGGTTGTGCCTTCTGGAGGAGGAGGAGGTTTTTCTGGATTTGGTGCTGGCTCTGGAGGGAAGCCTCTGGAAGGACTGACAAATGGAAACAGCACAGAGAGTGCCACACCCTTCTCCAGTACAAAGACAGCAGTGGAGCCCAAAGCAGCCTTTGGTAAGTAGCCCTCCCTCTCCAGCCCTCTCTGAAGTCCATGCTGAAAGAGAACTTTGCTTACCCGATTGTTATATTTTTCTCTCTTTGACGGGGCCTTGCAGTCCTCCTCTTCCAGCCTTCTGAACACTGGGATTATAGGTGTGTGCTACCAGACCCAACTGGTGAGATGTTTCTAGTGTTATGTCCTTGGATGTGCTGGTGAAAGGATGGGACTTGGAGATCCGTGGAGCAAGTGGGTTAGCAGAGCACACCTCTGCACCTGACACAGCAATTGTATTCTCAACTCTGCTGGTTGACAGCGGTGTGACTTCAGTGTCAAGTTCATAACCCCCAGACCCCAAAATTGACTCTCAGCAAGGAAGCAGTTTGTTGATTGAGTGTTTGCCTTCCTGGTTCATGCACACCAAGGGCCTTCAGTGCACCTCCCACCATCGTAACCATTGGAAACTGGGGTGATGCTGTCTTTGATCACAGTTTCCCTGATCTAGATTTGAACAGGGAGTACTGAACACCTAATCCTGTTCTGGATGAATTCGTCAGGAACTTTTGGGATTCACATAGAGAACAGGATTACGGGCTGAATCCTAGAAGTGATCCTGATTGGATAGATTGTGTTTTTCAATTCTCAAAGTGTTTGTTGTGGTGGTTGTTGGTTTGAGGTCACTCTCAGGTAACATAGCTGCAGGAGCTCAAGCTGGCCTCCAGCTGTGTAGAGGGAGGACGACTTGGACCCTGACCTCTTGATTCTAGTTTCACGTGCCAGATGACCTCATGCAGCACCCATTGCCCTGCCGGGTCCTTACTGAGCAGAGTGTACTAAGTACCTTGGTAACCATTTGCTAGCTACCCAGTTCCTCAGCACTGGTTTATGAACCCAAGCTTGGTAACAGGAAGAGCGGAGCATGATGGTAGTAGTCCAAACCTAGTTGTAGTGAGCCTGGTGGCTCACACCTGTTGTCAGCTTAGGAAGCCGACGTAGAATGGCAGGGTCCAGCTCAGCTGGGACTATACAGCAAGACCCTGTTGAGACACATTAAAAACAAAAACAGGTCAACCAACCCTTAGATGATTTAATCAAGCCAGCTTTTAAAGTGCTTCAACATTAATTTCTTACAGGTTCTTTTGTTGTGAATGGCCCTACTACCTTGGATAAAAAGATTTCGAGTCCCAAATGCAATAGCAGCAGTCAGCCGCCCTCCTCTGGCCCTGCTTCCAATACCTCCTGCACTGGGAATGCCTATCACAAGCAGTTGGCTGGCCTGAACTGCTCTGTCCGGGACTGGATAGTGAAGCATGTAAACACAAACCCGCTTTGCGACCTGACGCCCATTTTTAAAGACTATGAGAGATACTTGGCGACGATCGAGAAGCAGCTTGAGAATGGAGGTGGCAGCAGCTCTGAGAGCCAGCCAGACAGGGCGACAGTTGGAATGGAGCCGCCTTCCCTTTTTGGTTCAACAAAACTACAACAGGATTCACCATTTTCATTTCATGGTAACAAAGCAGAGGATACATCTGAAAAGGTGGAGTTTACACCAGAAAAGAAAGCGGACACAGCACAAGGAGCAACAAGTGCCTCATTTAATTTCGGCAAGAAAATTGAGAGCTCAGCTCTGGGCTCATTGAGCTCTGGCTCCCTAACTGGGTTTTCATTCTCTCCTGGAAACTCTAGTTTATTCAGTAAAGATGCTGCTCAGAGTAAAGTAGCCTCTTCACCGTTTTCTGCTAAAGCATCAGAGAGTCAAGCAGGAGGCAGCAGCAGTGAATGCAGAGGTAAATACAACGCCGCCGCTGCTTCACATCTGCACAGGGTTAATGAGAATACTACAGGTGCTCCATTTCCTGTGTGTGTCACAGTGGCTTAGTTCTTATCCTTAAAATAGAGCGAGACCCATTTTATAGGTGTTGGAGATCACATGCGGTGGGGGTGTGGTTCTATGGGAGAGAAATGGCATGGCGTGCATCAGCAACACAGCCTCTGTCTGCACAAGACGAATGTCTGGATGCACAGTGAAAGTGTGTTAAAGACAGCTGGAGTAGAGGTTTAGTACAGTAACTAAAAAGCACTGGGCACGTGAGGTTGAATATAGAAGAAGCAAATTAAAATCTTTGAAAATGGAATTTTACTGAAAAGGCTCAACCTGAATGTCCATTGAATTGGTTGTATTTAGGGGTTTGGCTGTAAACGAGCTGCTTTAGCATTAATGTTGGGGCCAGACCTGACATGAAGGAGACTCGCTCATCCTCAGAGGAAGGCCCTGCTGTTGTGGCTCACACTCAGCTTCCTTGGGCTTGTCCTTGTGGCAGGTCTTGACAGTAGCACACTTGCAGAGTTTCTTTTGAGGTATTGGTACCCATAGTGCTCATAATGTATTCTGTGTAACAGCACTCCAGGACCAGTTCTATCCAGTACAACTTTCTAAAATGATGGGTGTGCTTAGTACATGTACTGTCCAATGCAGTGCTCCCTAGCTGTGCCTGGGCAGTTGCATACTTGCACCGTGGCTAGTGGTGCTGAGGGATTAGATGTCTGCTTTGAAGGACAGGTTGGTTTGTTTTTATTTTTCTCTGTAGCTCTGGCTGTCCTAGAACTTCCTATGTAGACCAGACTGACCTTGAACTTCAAGCTCCACTGCTCTTCTGTCTGAACTCTTCAGCCGCCAGGGTCCAATAAGGGCCCTTTAATTTCTCCTCTGCCTCCAAATAAGAGGAGAGTGTATCCTGAACTATAGGCAGCTTATGTCATACCCTAGTCCTGCAGCCTGCACTGTCAGACCCTGTTGCTATCTTGTGGTTACCACACCTTAACATTAGAAAGACTTGGAACTTGTTTAAACAGCAACTTCCTAGCCTTCCTGGATCTCCTTCTCCAGTCCTGGGTGCCTGAGTTAAGTAATCCTGCCAGGAGATCCTAGTACCTCATGATGGACCTTAGTTCAGTCTTTTTGTTGCTGTTCTTTTGTGGGGTGGTTTTGTTTGTTTGTTTGTTTGTTTGTTTTTGAGACAAGGTTCATCTGTGTAGCTCTGCTTGACCTGGTACTCTATCTGTATCTAGACCATGCTGTCCTAGAGATCTGCCTGCCTCTACCTCCCAAATGCTGGGATTAAAGGCGTGGCCCTCCACACTCAGCTCTTAGTTTGAGTCTTTGATCCAAGTCTGACAGGTTTACACAACTGCCTTTTTGAGCGGATCCTTCCTGTTTGTATGTCCCTTGTCTCTGCTTCTCACTGTGGTGATCTCTCCTGAATGGACGTGTCCTTCCTGCCCTCTCAGTGAGCCAGGTCCGCAGTACCAAATCCTTGAGCCCTGGACAATTCAGACAACTCTTTGGAGCCATTTTTCTGACCAGTTTGATCTTTAAAAAAATTATTTTTGCTCTTTTGGTTATTGTTGATGCTGGTCCTCCCTGGGCACAATGTGCTCTGCACACAAGAACATCGATCGGCAGGGGTGGTCTTGGGTTCCCTTTTCCACTGGACAGCCTGAGTATGTATAATTTTATACTTAGTATGTTTTGGTAAAGACCTTGTCATAAACAAGGATGCCTTTCATTCTTGGGCTTTGGACAAGTTAGAAGTTATTTTAGAATAGAGAAAAATGTTGCCATTATGAAGTGTGGTGAGATGAGTCAGCAAGTAAAGGTGCTTGCCTCCAGTTCTAACAGCCTGATGCTGGGAACCCTCATGGTAGAAGGAAAAAACCAAATCCTGCAAGCTGTCCTCCGACCTTCACACAGCACCCATTTGTGTGTGCACACATACATGCATACTAAATAAATACATTTAAAACTTCACAAAGTAAATCCAGCTGGCACCTGCTGCCCAACAGTAAGGTGGTCACAGTTGTGTTTACTAGCTTACATGGAGTATTCCAGACTCATGTTCAGGACGATGGGAGCAAGTGTCTTCTGACTCTGAGTTCTTTCTGTGCAGATGGTGAGGAAGAAGAGAGTGACGAGCCACCCAAGGTGGTGGTGACTGAAGTGAAGGAAGAGGATGCTTTCTACTCCAAAAAGTGAGTGGGGCTGTGGGACCTGCAGGCCCTGCTCAGCCGAGCAGACGGAACAGCTGCAACAGCAAGAATGATTGGCCTGCTTGCTTGCTTGCTTGGCTGGTTGGTTTTGGTTTTTCAAGACAAGGGTTTCTGTGTAGCCCTAGTTGTCCTGGAACTCACTCTGTAGCCCAGGCTGGCCTTGAACTCACAGATCCACCTGCCTCCACTTCCCTAGTGCTGGCAGGACTTTCCTAATAACCTAAGGGTCTGCATATAATGTGTACTGCTTTATCCATAGTTACACCCTAGTCCAGATTTATCTCTGGGTCTCAGGGGATCAAAATTGAAGGCCTGAAGGGAATTGGAAAAAAATAAAAAGGGGGACAGCAGGATGGGAGAGATGCAGGGCAGTCTTCTGGTTCCGTGCCCATCAAGAGAGCCCGTCTGCTGTGCCACTCAGCACAGGGCACGTGAGAGCGGGCAGTGGAAGTGGTCAGCTGAGATGTTGACTCACTGAGGAAAGATGGTCACAGGTAGTGCAGAGGGTTTGAGGGGACTGTGATTGTCACTCACTAGCAAAGTGCTTGCCTAGCATTGGCCCACACTACAGAGAAAGGTGAGGGTGGGAAGGTAAGTTCTAGAATATCTAACTAGATTACCTTGCTGTTTGGTTTGGTTTTGCCCAGATACCATCAATCCAGTAAAGAAGATTTATCCTCTCTTTATCCACTGCAGTTGCGGTTGTTAGCGAACTGACTTGTTGAATGCCTAATCATGTCTGTTGTTTCCCACAGATGTAAACTATTTTACAAGAAAGACAATGAATTTAAAGAGAAGGGTGTGGGGACCCTGCATTTAAAACCCACAACAACTCAGAAGACCCAGCTCTTGGTGCGGGCAGACACCAACCTAGGTGGGTGCAGAGCCATCATGGCGCCCTGTGCAGAGAGCCTTATCCTGACACTGCCGCTCTCTGTGTGTGAAGCTCGGTAGTAGGAGCTTGTTTGTTTGTTCGCTTTATGAGAGATCACGAGGCCAAATTGATCTTCTGGTTACTAATATGGACTTGGTTTTGAATATTGGGAACATGATGTAGGTGTATTGTTAAAAGCTTTGTTTCCTACGTTGGAGTGTGGTGGAGGGGTGGTTTGCGAGTGGATGGCTTACTGAGCACAGGGTAGAAGTATACAGGTTGCAGTTTAAAGAGATCTTTGTGGAGGGAAGGGCTGGTATGTGGAGGCCCAAGATTGTCATGTCTCATTCCTCAGCCACTCTCTACCTTTAGTTTTGGAACAGGGTCTCAGTCACCTGAAGCTCATTGATCAGCTTGACAGGCTGGCCAGTGAGTTTGAGGGATCTACAGCCCCCATTCCTACCCTTCCCCACCTCTCTAGGCTGGGGTCACAGGACTGGGCTGCTCTCCCCAGCTCTTACATGGGTTCTGAGGATCTGAGGTCAGGTCCTTGTGCTTGCATGCTTAGCACTGAGCCTGTCTCCCCAGCCTCAGGGAATGCTTTTCATAGAGCAGGAGTACCGCATTGCTGTCCTTATAACAGTCCAGTACAAGAGACGCTCTGCCTGCACTGAGCCTATAACATGTGCTCACTGGTGTGAGGCTCTGCCAGACAACACCAAGGTGCTCGGGGCACCTGACTACCACAGGATCACTGTAATGTCACTCTAGCCTGGGGGGCCCTGCTGGGGAGCAGCTGCTTCTCTGCTGGTCCTTCACCCTGAGTCGGATGAAATGGGGGGTGCAGGTCCAGGCGGGGCACAGCAAGTCCTCTTAGCCTGCAGTTCACAAGGTCGTAAGCACATGAAGCTGGATGGGAGTGTGCGCTGAGGAGAGCCAGCAGGAAGCATCTTCTCCACAGGGACCTGTCAGCCCCCAGCTTCCCACAGCTTGTCACACTCCCCATACAAGAAATGAAGGCCTTTATGGCGGGAACTTTAACACAATAAGAAGCTGCTTCAGGATTGATCGAATCTTAGCCTCTTAGAGAATCCTACAGTTTTGATATATATTTTATATATTTATTTTTATGTTTTGATGAATATTTTCCTTTGTTTACTCAAAGGCAACATACTGCTGAATGTTCTGATTCCACCCAATATGCCGTGCACCCGAACAGGGAAAAACAATGTCCTTATCGTCTGTGTCCCCAACCCCCCAATTGATGAGAAGCAGCCCACTCTCCCGGTCACCATGCTGATTCGGGTGAAGACGAGCGAGGATGCTGACGAATTGCACAAGATTTTACTGCAGAAAAAGGACGCCTGAGCACGAGGCCGACCAGGCATGTTGCCACGATGCTGCTTCCCTCTGCCCCTAAACTTAGTCACATTCTTTCCTCTTCTACTGTGACATTCTCAGAACTTCTAGGTAACTTGAACTTTGTGAGGAAGATTAAGGCCAATAAATCCTTTCAGTGTGTCGAAGCTCTTCTCCCTTCCTAAGAACTAAGCAAAATACATTGGAGTGAAAAGTTTGGGAAGATTTTTTTAATGTTGATTCATTGAGTAAACTAAACCTAAGTGATTCTTAATGGACTGTAATCAGGGTACCAGTTAGCTCTCCAAAGGCTCCCTCAGGCGACCGTGGGTGCCACTCTCTGCCTGCCCCAGGAGACCCGATGGCAGTGTTCACAGTGTTCAGAAAACCCCCGCCTGCTCCCTTCCTGTGGGCTTGTCTGATCCTGACCCATGACTAGCACTCCTGGCAAATAGCACACCGCCACACTGACTGCGCTTGCCCGGTTCCTTCTGAGCTGAACTCGTGGGTACTGGGAATTGGTTTGTCATCAGCCTGTTTTTTGGCAGGTGCTGGCCTTTGACCTGGAGCTGCTTGACTGAACCAGGACTTGCCTTTCCCCGGGAAAGGACATGAGTAGTGGCTCATGGGGAGCTGGTGGTGCATAGACTGGGTTTTGTAGTTATTCATGAGGAGCTCTTACTTGCTTACCTCCCTAGTTAACATGGATGGGGGCTGTCAGGAATAATGGAGTTTACTAAAAGCACAAATTTGGTAGTGTTTTTTTATATCATTTCTATACCACAAACAAGCCTTTATTTTAAAAGAAAAAGAGTGAAATTGTGCTGTAAAGGGTTGTGTGCTCATGGCCATTTGTGCCCTGTGAGCACAGTCTGAATGGAGGTCCTCTCAGGAGTCGTGTGCTCATGAGAAGCTAGAGTATGGCAGTGGAAGACAGCTCATTTGGCCTGTAGCTTCAGACAGCAGCATGTTATTTGGCGTCTGAAAAACCCATTTTTATTCTTACTTTTTAAGGATGAGGTATTATTGAGTATGTCCATTTGGAAGAGAGCCATGGTTCTACACGCTGTTCATGTCACTTCAGAGCACTGTGGTTACTAATACTAGGATGCTCTGAAGACCAGACATCAGTTAAATTCGAGACTTGATGCTGAGCTGGTTATGGCTCATGCCTCATCCCAGTGCTAGAAAAGCTGAGGCAGGAAGATGATGCGAGTTCACAGCAGCCTGAGCTACACAGTAAGACCTCTGCCCCCCCCCAAAAAAAAAAAAATGAAAAGTCTGTCTAAAGTTCCACTTTCATTTTTCATAAAACCATTTGACACCAGGACCAGATCTTGTCCAAAGGCTCAGGGTCAGTATCCAGGGGCGCACACTTGTGTGCTCAGATAGTAGTAGCACGTGTGTCCTGACCTGGGCAAACAGTCACAAAAACTGGATGGCACAGTTGCTTTCTTAAAACTTCAATGCCCGGGCGGGATGAAACCTAGTTAGCTCTTATTTTCACATGGGTCTTAATCTCACTATGTAACCTGGCTAGCCTTGAACTCAGATCCACCTGCCTCTGCCTCCTGAGCCCAGAGCTGCTTTCTGAGTTGGGTGTCAGAACTCAGAGCTGTGCATCTGCTGTGTACCCGCAGATGGGTGTTTGTACTTCTTGGGCTGTGGACCTAAGGAGGTGCTGGGTGTTGACTTGCCTTTTAGCATGGAGAATTGGTTCCTAGCAAGCATGTTGCTGCTTCTGTTATCACTGGCCCTAGCCTGTTCACATTGGGTTTGCCCAGCATTCCAAAGATGAAATGAGGGGTATGCATTTCAGAACAGTACTGTGTAGCCACATGCCTGTGGGGCTGACACATCTCAGACTCACAGGTACTTTCAGGAACTTGTTTCTTCGTGGTGGCAGTGCTCTGTGAGCATCTGCCCATGCCTTGAATATTTACCAAAAGAATAAAAGCAAAAAAGGTCGAGACTGGAGTGCCTTCTCAAGCTCCCCAGCCGATTTTAATTGTAAATTAGTGTGGCTTTTTTTTTTCTAACATTCCCAGCAAAGTTTGCTGCTAAAGACCATCCCTTTTGGAAAGGAGAATTATGGGGAGCTATGTGGTGTGACTGTGACTCAGCGTGTCTTAATGCTTTAGGGGCTTGCTCAGTGCATCTGACCTGAGTATGGGCGTCACTATGAAGTCTTCGTGTCACAGAGGCCCCTGGAGGGCGCTCTGTTCTTCTTGCACTGTGTGTGTAGCTGGTTCCAACCATAGCTTAAACTTCATTTATGTTTTAACATGTTAGAAACTTACCTGTTGTGTGTTTAATGTGAACTGAGGTGTTTATCTCCAGTTTCAGAATCTAAAGTTGTGTCTTGTATTTGCCTGAGGGAAGTGTGTTCTCTGTGGTAGGGGTGCATCGAGCAGGTGCTAAGCCTGGGCCTTCCCACACTGTATCTCACACTTCATACATTTCCAGCCCTGCCCTGCCCTCCTCAGAGAGCCACACTGTACAGGCTGTGGCTGTGTCAGTGACAGGTCAGATTGTTGGTGGGCTGATTTTTCTGTTTTACCATTTCAGTTCTAAATCCTATATTTTACATGCTGTGTGCCAAAAAAAAAAAAATAATACCTCTTATGGCATAGAGGGGAAATTCACCTTGCTGTCAGGGAAAGCCCTTTCCCGTACCTTTTAGAGAAGTCTATTCTTGCCAGTTTGTTCATTATGTTACCATTTCTGAAGAGGAGAAGCAGCCCCTTGAGGCTGCAGTGTCCACTTACACCACTGGAGTGGGATTTTAAGGAAATGACCTATTCTGTCACATGCAGGTGAGGTTGGGAGTTCTTCAGGGCATCTTTCTAGTCCCATGCTCTGTACATGGCCACCGAGCACTCTCCAGAAGCAATCACAAGACTGAGGACGTAAGACTTAGTGTCACATGGAATAATGTGCTTTCTCCTTTGAACAGGAATTTGTTGTCTACAGCTAGAATACTTGAATTGTCAGGCAGTAGAACCTCAGTGTGTTAGCTTTTGAATGAGCCTTTAAGGAAGTGTAACAATCCATGAAATGTGAATAAATGGAAAGTTTGGATACTGTTCTGTTCCTGTGCTGTTCTTGGCAGATGAGTGGGAAAGAATCACATGTAGATGTACCCCAAGTGGGGGCTGACCAGCCGACTGGGATGTGGGGCGAGCCTCTTGAAGCTTGGCTCAGGGCTGCCTGCATCAGATTACAGCTGGGTGCAGAGCCTTGTTTGGGGCAGTCAGTCCTCCAGCCTCAGACAAATTACAGCTGGGAGAGATTAGCTTTCTCCTATGGAAGTCTTTATACTAAATTCTAGTCCATTCAGTGATGTATTGGAGTTGTGTTCCGATTCTGAAGTTTCCTAAGGAATACTGCATTACCTGAGTTACCAGGTATTTTCCTGGGTAGGGAAGGCTGTCGAAAGTGAACTGTGAGATTCCTAAGTTACAGGTGCTTTCTGAAGCTCAAGATTGTCCCTGAGCCATTAAAGAGACAGACGGATCTGGTGTGGACTCCCAGTGTAACCCTGGGGCTCCCAGTGCCAGAGGTTTGTACAAACTAGAACTGACAGCTTTTGGGGCCCCCACCTTAAGCCTGGTGAACTAAAACCTCGGGTCAAGGCCCAGTCTTTACTTGATATAGTGGTTTTGTATAGTCACACGACTACTAGCCATTGTATGTGAACAGGTGACCCGCTGCACAGCTGTGATCTCCCACCACTGGCTGGCAAGCACCCTCCCTGTAACTCCAGATACAGCCATGGAGTAAAGCCCGTTTCCTAGGAGGAAGTGGCAGTGGCCACCAGTTCTCAGGAACTGTGCCAACCTCTGTACATGGACCTGTGGAACCTCACTGTCACTGAACATGAAGGGGTGTATTGGGTTTACTTTCCCTTTGAAGATCCCAGGCCCTGACAAACTGGGCTGACATGGCCCTTTCTGTCACCACCACAGAATCACTCGACTTCACTGGTTTCTGGAATTGGCTTAAGTCTTTTGAGTAAAAGTGTTTATTCAAAATATAATCAAAGTTCACCAGAAACAATGGTTATTTCAAACTGAGCAAGCTGATTGCTTTATTAAAGTCAGATTCCAAAATGAAAGAGCCATCCACATAGAGGAGAGAAAAAATTTTGATGGCCCGTTGGCTTCCATGAGGCTGTAGGAGGCAAGTGGGTGACACTGAAGAACAGGAACCTTTTATCGCCCATCTCCCAAACAAGTGCTTCCTTCCGGACGTTTCCCAGCCTTCTGTCCCTTAACAAGCACAAATTCCGATGTCTCCAGTTGACGTGGGTGTGTCCAGTGAGCTACAGGGACTGCATTATTTTACATTGCTCTCTTCCACATAAGTTCTGGAAGGTTTTCCTTTCCAGGGAAACATTTTCTTCCAGGCTGACAGCGGCTCCTTAAAGGTATGTATGAGTCAGGATAAAAGACCTGAGAGCAGAACTGCCTTCCCAAAACAGCTGGGAAACGGAAGGCCAGTGCGGCAGCCAGCTTCCAGGGCAGAGGCTTCAGGCCACTTGAAAGGGCTCCCCAGTGACGTGGATAGCAAGGGGGCATGGTTTACCTGCTAAGCTACTGCCTCCCTCTCACCTCCTTGTAGTTGGAGCTACCAGTTCAGAGAAACCCTCCTGGTCTGGTGTTTCTAGGGTGATGATTCTTTGCTGTGTCCTCTCAGACTCCTTTTTCCGTCTCTACTGCAGGTCCAACTCCAGTGTATACAGTATATTAGGCCCTATCCTTTGTGACATAAGTCATTTGGCATGTTTTAGAAACCCATATGCACAAAAGGTGGCTATATTTTCAACCTGTGATGACCGCAGGCCCTAGAAAGCCAGCCAGATGCTCCCACCCCCCATGCTCACCCCCACCCCCACCCCCGCCTGTTCAGCAGCCCCTGTTGCAGATGCTGTGCAACAAGGAAGGTCAGATGCTTGCCGGGATCTTCTCTAAACTCCCATTTAGTTCCCAACTTCTGTTCCAACCATCTTCCTGCTACTCGGATGGTTTTTAGTGGGGTTCTCTTAGAAAAACTTGAAGAGTTTTCAGTCTAAACACTGCCAGGGTATATTTTCATGGGAGCACAGAACAGAGCCCAAAATGTATCATATGATCAGCTTTGGAAGCATGCGTACTTCCAATTAGGGTGGTCACTGTCCCCCTCACAGGGTCTTCACAGGCCAGTGTGTGGGATGGCGTCTTATCAGCCCCAGTGGAGACCGTTTCATGTGTTCTCAAAGTCAAGGTCAGTCCCTTGCTTAGCTGTTTGTATTAACATGAAACATGTATTATTAAAAGAGACAGGTAATGATCGGGGCACTTCAAAGAAATTTTAAATGTCTCTAAAATGTAAAGCAATGTCTCAAACATAGCCAACAGCCACCAAAAAGCCTGCCTTGAGAGGCTTTCTGTTGGTGTAGGTGTTCACAGGAAAGCCACTCATAATTCCCATTTGATGTGTAACTACCTCATGTCTTTGTTGAAATGGTTTTTTTTTTTTTTTTTGTAGAAATCACAAGTTTTGAAGTAGCAAAAAAGAAAGAAAACATTTTTGTAGGTGTAAATTCTCATACAATAATTTTGGAAAAAGACTGCTGTCTGCATCAAAGTTTCCTGACCTACAAAGGAAGCAGCTGAGGTCACAAGAAGGTAAAGAGCTGACCGGTGCAGCCCAGCTGCTGAGAGCACTTGCCCAGTGCCACAAAGCCATGGGTTTCACCCCTAGCACAGCATAAAACCAGCACGGTGTGGGAACCTGTCAATACCAGCACATGGAGGTGGAAGGGGGTTCATTAGTTCAAAATCACCCTCTGCTGTACAGTAAGTTTGCAGCCAGCCTGGGCTACAGAAGACCCTGTCTCAAAAACAACAGACAACCCTATTGACAGCTCACGGCCTGAAATCACCTTGGAAATAGCATGAACACACAACTCCATGGCTTCCTCCACTTGTGGGGCTCTGATGCAGAACTCAGATTTTCACCTCAGCCATAAACTGTCAAGTCAGCTTGTATGATGTTCTAACAGTGGCCAGTGGCTGTTTGTCTCAGGGCCTCAGAGAAAGGTTTGGAGGTTCGTGTCTAACCAGTGAAGGCCTTTTAGGTACACCACTCCTCACCTAGAGGGACAGGGCAGCGCTCTGGCTACCTCCCCAGAAGGGCCAATGCATATGCCCTAAAAAGTCTCCTTTTGTTCAAGCTCCAGATACTTATGCGTGGTCTCCAGACCCCAGGCCACTCTTCAGGCCCAGCCACATGAGGTGGCACCTGCTATGCCCTCAAACCTGTGCCTGCGCACTCACATCCCTTTTGAGGGTTATATTTACTTCTTAATATTTTAATTTTTAATATTTAATTTCTCGGCTGTGTCCACAGGGATAGTCCTACTGAATGATACAGGGAAGCTGTGTGATATTAGGATAACTCAGATTTTAAAGTGGGAAAGGATGGCCAACGTGGAAAACCAGACAGGACCTAAAACTCAATAATACATCCATTTTTGGCCAGAAATTTAAAATCACTTATAACTACACACACACACACACACACACACACACACACACACACACACTAGACTGAACCAACTAAACACATGGGCTGGGATGTCTTAATGAAAAAACAAAATTTTTTTTTTTTTTTTGAGAGATGATCTCACTATATAGCCCTGACTGTCCTGGAACTAGCTAATGTAGACCAGGCTGCCTCATACCTAGCTTATTATTGTTTGCCTGTGTTTTCAATCATAATCCTTTGAGGGGAATGAGCCTGGGCTGCCTCGCTGTACGCAGTCAGGATGCCAGCAAGATCCCAGGAGGCAAGATGGACGCTGCCTGAGGAAACAGGAATGCCCCTCCTCCAAGGGACACAAAGTAAGCAGCACTTTGTTCTTAGTGTCCTGAAGATTGACACCTAGGTTTCCCCAGAACACAACTGCACTTGAATTCCAGTTGCTCCTTGGCATCCTGTGTTGAGTGAGGACAAACACGTTCCCAAGACGTTCCCAAGAGAATTAAAGATGGCCCCAGAAGCCAAACTGTCAACCCCAGGAGGATTCTGGGTGCTTCTGTTGTCATTTGTCACATTGAGACAGGGTCTTGCTAAGTAGCCTAGGCTGTCCAGAAACTCTATCCTCCTGCCTCAGCCCCAGTGCTCGGATTGCACACATGTGTCACCATGTCTGGCCTTCCGATGTCAGAATCCTAACCCAGTTCTCAAAGGGCCTCTGAATATGTTTGAAACTCAAAAGTGCCCACTGGAGAAAAGGGAATTGTGACCAAATAAATGTCCGGCTGTGTCCTGGGGACAGCACGTGGTTCAAACCACAGGCTGGGGCTTGTGCCTTCTGCCACTGTACAGTCTCTGTGGTGCTTTCCTCTTCTATAGAGGGAATGGTGGTACCTAAGCAGGTATCAGGATGCTCCGTGTGCCACACAGAGGCAAGTCGCGGCACATACTCTGCCTTCCTACAGACTGGGAAGTACTTGTACTCAGTCCAACCAAGAGAGAATGGCTGAGCTGTGGTAGAGGGAACCCCCAGAAGAGAAGCCACAGAATTGCAATGAGCCCTGGACTACCTCAGTCTTCCACAGAAGACATGCTTGGCCTCATTTCTCCTAAGATAGAAATCCAGTGTTCAGACCACAGAATGGCCAAGTGCCTGAAGTGGCAGGTTCTGTTACCTCCCTAGAAACAACTGTGGGGACAGCATTCACATACCCTGCAGGAGAAATGGCAACCCTACACCAGAGGACCACGCCCAGAAGCCTGAGGTACACTGGCATTCTGGGACAAGATGTGAATCTGCTTTGATGGTTAGATTAGAATCGAGACCCAGGCTCCAGCAGAGTCCCAGTGTCTAAGCTTATGCACTACTCATCTGTCCCTTTGGAAAGAATTATTTCAGAGCAGGCAGGGGAAGCAAGTTTCCTTGCCACCTAACAGCCCAACTGAGCTATGCAGAATGACAGGTAGGCAAACCCTGACCCAGCCATGCACTTGAATCCTGGAGACTTCAGTGAGGTAGGTGGTATCAGTCCCATTTTACAGGTGGGCAAACTGAGGCAGAATGAAATGCAATAGCTCGCTTTTTAATAACAACATACAAAATCTGGAGAAAGCCCCAAAGTAGTGCCTACTCCCAGAGACCAAGGACTGGAGCCAGACAGGAGCCATGCTCCCATGCCTGCTCTCCAACCCAGAGGGGCTGAGCTCTACATACACAGCTGAGTTCTCTGGATCTGGGGCACTAAACCCAGCAGCAACAGGAGGCCCAGCTTCCAGTTGATTCCAGTTGGGTAGAAGAGGCCTCAGAGCACACCGCCAGGGTGAGGCTTGGTTGGGCTGGTCACCCACATGGTCACTTGCACCCACCGAGGACAATGCAGACTCATGAGAAGCCTGCTCTCCTCTCTGCCTAAGGAGCCAGGCTGAAGACAAGACCAGCATGCTGACCAAAGCACGGGGCAAAGGGGACAGCACCAGCCTCGCTCTAAGCTCTGGCCCCAGGGTGGTTCTGCCTACAACCTTCCCGGGAGGATTCCACCCCGGTCCCCATCAGACATCCCTCAGTAGAAGTACCCTCCCACTTTCCTTCAGAACCGAATTCTGCGTCCCTCCGGAGAGCCGAGATCGACGCAGGACGTCTCGGGGTCGGAGGTGTGTGTGTTGACGGTGTTCTTTGGATGGAAGCAAAGGCCATTCTGGGGGATCGGGGCCTGTCTGCCAGCTGGAGGTTGAGACCCATTCTGGAGCTGGACATAGGGCGAGGTATTCCCAGCCGACAAACAGCTCATGTCCCCTGACCCCCAGCTGGGACCCACTGTGACAAAAACTATGGGAGAACAAGTTGGGACCAACTCTTGAGCTGAAGTCCGTCAGTACTGCATTACAAAATTTTCAACTGGCTTTGTGTAGGATGCGTGGACAGCGGCCTGGCACAGAGCCCCAGCAGGGGTACAGGAGCCGAGGTCGGGAGGTCTAAGAACATTCTGGAAGCTGGCAGCCCCTCACACCCTCTATGATCTCTTGGCATCTCTGGCCCTCTTTGGGAGCAGAAGGCTCTCAAGAGATAGGCAGAGGGGGCTGAGCGTGGGCACAGGGTGGGAGCAGAGCCAGCGAGGGAGGAGGACGAGGCACTTCAGTTTGGGCTGGTGTTCATGGAGTCGGCCCTGGCCCCGGGAGTCGAGTGGCCCTGCCTGGCTGTAGCTCCGGTGCTGGCTTGTCACAGAAGACCCCAGTTGGCGGTGACAGGTAGGCACTTGGCAGCATTCCCAGGGCCAGGCAGGGCCGGGGCTCCGTGCAGGCTCCACACACACTAGGTCATCAAGATGGGTTTCTGCCGTACTTCCAGGATGTCTAGGGTGACAGGAGGGAGGCAGGTGGGGTGAGGAGACTCTTGGGAGGAGCCACAGCTATCTCTCTCTCTCTCTCTCTCTCACACACACACACACACACACACACACACACACACCCCTGATAGGACCTCACAGGATACAGAAACCATCACCACCCTACCCTCCCATGTCAGCAATGGAGAAGCACAGAGCCAGAGGCCAAGAAAAAAAGACCCCCACAGAGACTCCAGAGGCAACACCCAACTGTGACCACTCACAGGCCAGTGAGGACCACAGGGACACATGTGGAGGGAAGCCACCAGCCATGGAAAGTACATCCTGCTGATGCCTGAGCGGGGAGGCTCTGCAGGGCTCTGCCCTTGTGTACCTGTTAAGATCCGATGCAGCGGCAAAGTGACATAGGTCAAGTGTGCATAGAGAAGGAAGTTTCCATCAGCTCTGTTTAGCTTCAGCCAGGACCCGACCAGGGACCGGCCTGTGCCGGACAGGGACCGAGACCGCAGGTTGGTGGCATTGTGCAGGTCGGCTGAAAAGGAGAGAAGAGGGTCAGTATCTCAGTGTGGGCCAGGGAGCATGAGCAAGTGACAACAAGACATCGTAACTCCTCCAGACTGATGCCATGCTCCCAGATGTTCCTCGCCAATGCCCACATCCCCCAGTGCCCTGCTTCCTCAAACCTCCTGTCTGCCAGGGCCCACCTCTACCTGGGCCTGGACAGAAAGTACCCAGGATTCACCCAGGGAAGCCTTCCCTCCTCTGTCCACTCAGCAGGCACATGGAATGGCATGTGCAGGCTCGCACATGGAACTGGCATGGACAGGCTCGAATATGGAACTGGCATGTATGGACAGGCTTGTGCTAAGGATGGTGAGGGATTGCTGGACATTCCCCCAAGAAACTCCCAACTCAGTTCTGAGGGCCACCCCTGATCCCCAAACCCCACTTTCCACAGGACTGATAGAGTGGCCAGTGTGCCCACTAACCCCGCTTCCCTGGTCCAAGACTGAGGAGTCCTGTCCCACAGCTGCCCAACTCACTGGCAGTGATGCCGACCACTGGGAAGGAAGGTGAGTGGGTGGAAGCAAGGTGGGGTGGGCCCAGCGAAGGATCTGTGAGCCTGGTGACTCATGGGAGACCAGGAGACAGAGGCAACAGAGAAGCTGTTGAGGTTTACCCAGGACAGAAGGTTCTAGAATGAGCAAAGCTGGCCCAAGAAGTAGAAGAGGAAGAGCAGAGACCCTGAACATGAGATAGGTGGACAACCTGAGAACAGGACTCTCGGAGGCAGGCCCCTGCCCCATCTACACACAGCTTTGCTGCAGCCCTGGGGCTGGCACTCAACACCTGGTATGTGTGGCTCTCTATGTGCCGTGGGGTGAGAGAGGGACTGTCAGGATCAGTGACCACACGGACGGTGAATGTAAGCCAGGCCATGGGCCATCCCTCTGCAGGAGCACAAAGGGGAAGGCCAGCACCTCCACTGTCGTCCTCCCGGAAGAACTCCTCGCTGTCGTTCGCCGAGTGTGACTTCTTCATCTCTGCGATGCGGTTCCGGGGCACCTTCCTCTTGAGGGACGGGGAGAAGAAGGCAGGCCGGTTGTTTCGCTCTGGGGTGGGCGGGGTGCTAAAGGAGGTCACCTGGGAACAAGGAGCCCAAGTCACAAGAGCAGCAGGAACAGACACTGCCATGAGGCCCCAGTGCCACTTGGATCCCGCCTACAGAGCCAGCCCAAGCAGGGGCTGGTTATAGTTGCTGACCCTGGCCTGAGGGTCAGCTGTCCTGGCTGAGGGGACGCCGAGCACTGGAGGCTAGCCACATGCCCAGCAACCAGTCCTGCCTAAGGACGGAGCAGCCTGCCAACAAACCTGACATAGAGGCCCCTCTTCCACATCTCAGCACAAAAGAGGGGCTGTTGAAATGCCAGGCTGCTGGTGTGGCTTAAGGACAGTCCTGCCCCCACAGCAGCACATGATGCCTATCTGACATCCAAGCAGAGAGGGCACACAGACAGGAGCCTTGACTAAGCCTAAAGCCACTGGGACGACACCCCAGGCCAACCCCTGGGGCCTTCCCTCTTGCACCCAGCCCCTTTCACGAGTGCCCAGGCTAAGCCACTCTCTGCCTGTCTCTCTCCTCCCTTCCAAGAACATTCAGTCCCAGCCACCAACAATCTCCACACTACCGGAGGGTGAGCCAGGCAGAGACAGGCACAAGACATAGGTCCCTTGCCCTCAAGGAGCTTACAGTCTGCGGGGGGTGACAGACTCAACTGACAACCATACAATGCATGCTGGTCACTGAGACAGAAAGGGAAGCACAGGACATAGAAGCACATTGGAAGAAGGGACAGACAGCCTGTGAAATCAGAGTAGGCTTCCTGGAGGAGGTTGCCGCTTGAGCTGGGTCTTGAAGGACGAGTAGGAGTTCGCCAGGTGAAGAAGGGGGGGAAGGGCGTTCCAGGCATAGGGAACTTGGCCCCTCCCCTCCCTCCTCCCCACGCAAACAAGAATCGGAGCAGCAAGATGAGCTGAGACCGAGACTTCGGGCCCCATCGGCCTCCCCGTCATAGCTCTGACATCCACCAAAGTCCCGGGGGCTGCTGGGCTCCAGATGGTCCTCCCTCAAGTCAGGGAAGTTTTCAAAAGATAAAAAAAACAAATACCAGAAACCACAATACACACAGTCTGCATTTCTTGTACACTGGTTACAAGTGACCCCTGAGGACAAGACAAACAACAGTGCGTACACGGGCCGTGGGCACAGGTCCTGTGTGACCTCACAACTCCAGGGCTCCACAACCTCTCTGCCATGAAGGGTATGGTTAGGGACATCCTGTCCCCCTCGGCCATTTCCACTTGACAGATGAAGAACTGAGGTGTGGGTGAGTCTAGGGACTCATCTGTGGGCACTCAGCAGACAGCACCCAAGTAGTGTCAGCCTGGGCCATATTTCATAGGTACTTCGTCATCCAAGTGCCATACAGAACTGGGCACAATCTGGCTGTCACCTGGGAGCTCAGAATCCAGGCTACCTCCATTCCAAAAGCAAGAGAGCCCTTCCTGAAGTGCCCAACACTTTACAAACCCCTCGGCACTTCTTGGTTTTGTTTGGCTGATAAAACACACTAACTGTAAATGATTCTAAAAGAAAGAAAAGGAGGCGCCCAGGAGCTAACACAAGCAACAGCCAATCAGGCACCATCTGCTTTGAGTCGCTTCTCATCAGACATAGAAGGAACCACTGTAGCTGCCACTTGGGACACCTCACAGGGCCAAGCCCCGTGCAAGGCATTAAGTCGTGAGCAGTGCGGCTGGAGCCCCATATTGCAGGAAGCACGTTCATACTTCTCAACGAGAAACAGAAGCTTAGAGAGAAGGAAACTCGTCCAAGGTGGACACCTGAGCAGCAGAACCCAGAATGCGGCTGGCCAGTCTCTGGGACAAGGGCTGACTGATTCACAGACCACTCTGAGTGGCATCTGAACACTGACCCCACGGGCAGAGCCCTTCTCATGCCTGAGCCTGGGGTCTCTCCATGGCCACTGACCTCGGCTCCCCACTAGGCAATGAGAGAGCGCAGAGGAAGCAAAGCTTTCGGTCCTATGCTGGGCCCTCAGAGCTGTAGCAGGAGCAGAATCCGTCCACATGCCCTTGGGAGGCTGCTGACAGACAGGATGCCCTAGACAAATGAGCAGGCCCAAAGCCAGTCATGTGCTAGCTGCTGTCCTTGTGCGACAACATGGGGGTCAGCTCTTCCTCGTCCCTATCTGGCTTACGTGGCCAAAGCTGCCCAGCAGGTCCATGCAGGCAGGCACCAGGCCCAGATCCTAGTCAAGTTCTTCTGCTCTCAGGCCCTAAGACTCGGTCACAGGCAGCAGCAGCTCAGGGAATCAGCCATGGTTGGGTACATCAGCCTGGGTGACCTCAAACAAGGCACCCCCTCTCCACATCAGCAGTGGAGGTCAGCCAGCTAGATCTCCCTCACCTGGGGTCTGTGGGGTGACGGAGCCACAGGAAGTGAACCCAAGGGACAGGAGGCCCCTCCCCCAGCTGTGCAGCCCTTACCCGCTCATGCATGGGCGAAGCTGGGCTTGAATCTTCGGTCCCACAGGGGGATGTGTCACCAGTAGACACTCGGCTGACTGCCATCTCTGCATGGCCCTTGCCCTGAGGCCCCTTCATGCGCACAAACTCCATGTTGTTGTATTTGTAGAAGCCAAATGACATCTTCTGGGCCATGCGAGCAGCCACACTCACCTATGGCAGGTAGGACATGGATGGCCTCAGTCAGAACCATGGCACTGACTTCACACAGGTCCTCTCTCCAAGACACAGTATTACCATCTCTGAGGCCATCTTAAGGAGTCTAAGCCACAGGGAACCCAGTGAGCCCAACACGCAGTCCAATATGGCATGCGTTCCAGATGCCTGGCCAAGGCTGTCTCATGCCCTGAACACCCATGCTACAGGCCAGGACCTTAACAACAGGCTGCTGCTCCACCTCAGACTGGACAGCACCAGCTGGAGGAGTGGTCAGAGTACCAAGATTCCTTCTGCAGCTGATTAATCAGTGATTAGTTTGGGGAGTGTCTCCAGTACACGGCCACAGACAGCAAGGCTGGGGGTAAGAGAGAGCCTATGTGCCACTGGCTGGCACCTCACAGTGACACAGGAGGAGGGAGGACTCCCCACCTGCACCTCAGATGGACACAGGTGTTCTGGGATGAAAGAGAGAACGTAAGAGAGGCTGTGGGGCCCCAGAAGTAGCTGCAGGAGCAGCAGGGTCCCTGATGTGGGGTGGTCTCATCAAGGGAGGCCTGGGGGAGGACTCACGACCCTAGGTGGCCCTGCACTCACGCGGTTGTCATACACCTTCTTGAGCGCCTCGTATCGGATGGAGCCCTGAAAGATGACACCCTGGAACGTGTTGGTCTTGTCACTAGCCACCAGCTCAACGCAGACCATCTCTCCTTCCCCCACTGTCATGTCACTGAACACCTGAAAGCAAGGATGAAGAGATGGAGATGTCAAACGTCAAATGTCAGTGCCACCACCCAAACCACACCCTGACCTGACCACACCCTGACCTGGCTGAGGGGGAGGGCACTAATCACCAAGTATGGGGCAACCTGTAATCCTGGTGCTAGAGAGGCCAAGGCAGAAGGATCGAGATTGAGGTGAGCCTGGGGTAGCTAGGGTTAAAAGTCTCAAGACAGAGAGTTGGGAAGAAAAAGAGGAGGAAGAGATAGGGGTGGAGAAAGGACAAAGAGAAAGGGCAAAGAGAAAGGGAACCACACACAGATGAGGACACAGAGAAGAGGTCAGGCACCGGCCCAGTCACCCACTGTCCACCACCCCACCATCCACCCTTGCCACAGGTAGGAACAGCCTCATGGTGGGGCAGGGCATGCAGTAGCCAGGAGCTGGGACTACAGGAAGAGATGCAGCCCCACACTGAGCCACTGGCTAGGCCCTCATCTGACTTCCTAATATCGTTCAAGCTACAAGGACTATGGGGACACTTGGGGAGCTCCATCACAGCCCAGTCAAGCCCACCTTGCTCTGAGCTTGGCTGTCCAAAACCAATGTGACTGCCTTCCTGGGATAACACCAACTGGACACAGGCAGTGTGACTACATCCTGCTGCCTTTCTGAGCTGTGTTCCAATATCTGACATCCATGTGTGAGCTTCAAGGTGAGAGACTCAGAGCAAACAAATGTGCAGTGTGAGCCCCGGGGGCGGGGGGGACCACCTCACTTCCTGAGCCTCAGGTATTTCCAGATACCACACCTGTAGGGGCCCTGAAAACCATGCCTGCTCACCTTCATGGGACTTCCAAGAACAATGGCTGTCTCCGGGCAAGCACTAGGATTCCCAACATACATACACACCACATACCCACACACATATCACATACCTACCACACATACACCACACACACATCACACGCATATCAAATACACCACACACACACATCACATACACACACCACATACATATATCCCATACATACACACACCACACACACCCATACACACACCACACACATATATACTCATATCACATACACCACACATACATACACACACGTCACATACACAGCACACACACCATATCAGCCTTGGCTGAGAAGCAGAGCAGGAAGAGGATGGCACCGACCCCACCCTCTCCTGGCATTAGTGAATTAATCACTCCCACTCACTAGTTCTCAGGTCATCAACTCTGACACCTAAGTAGGTCACGAGGTCATGACACTCACTGTACAGATGAGTAACCTTGGTTTCAAGCAAGCACACGCTTGACTATGTCAATCACTGAAGCAGGGAGCCCTGCTGGCTGTCATCCAGACTCGTCCCTGCTCCTGATGCCCATTTCTCCCGGGAGGCTTTGCAGGTCCTCAGCTTGGCACCCCAAGAGGAGAGGAAGGGGAGAGCGGCCTGTGGTGAGCACTTACCTCCTCAAAGCTGTCAATCATGAAGAAAATGTTGGGGTAGCTCATCTTGGACTCTTCTCCTTTGCTGTCCATGGGGTGTTTGCTGGGGGAGGCAAACACTTGCTGAAAGAAAGCAGACAGAAGGGTTGAGAGCTGGCCTGGATGGAGGCCTAGAGCTGCCACAGAAACAGGCCAGGGGCCCTCAGTACTCAATCAGTCCAAAACCAGGGATGGCTCTATAGGAGCCATGAGGGGAGCTGGGTGCACGCACAGGACCGAAACCCTTAGAGTCAACCCTCACTTTATAGAACAGGCAACAGGTTGCTGGAGCATCGGACCGGTCGCTGGACCGCCCGCAAGAGGTAGGGGCTCACCTGGGATTTCTTCCTATGGATGTGGATGTCACCCCCGTCGGCACGTGTGCACACAGCGCAGGTCACCATGTAGTCCAGCTGGAAGAAAACGCTGTCAGCGGGGGAGTGGGGGGCAGAGGGGGATTGCCATCTCCCGGTCCCATGAGTGTCCCTCGTCACCCACGCCCCTCGTCACCCATGCCACACCTTCTGCAGGATGAGGTTCAGGCAGACGCTCTCCTCCCAGTCAATGTCAGGGTCTCCCAGGCCCGGAAGCTTCTTAGAGTCTCTCCGGTACACTTCTACCTCCACCTCAGGCTCAGCCTCAGCCTGTGGCACAGGACACAAGTGAGACTCTAGGGGTCTCCTGCTCCCTGATCACTGCACCAGGCTGCTGGTAACACACAAAGACATTCCTCCCCCCCCCCAATCCCTAGAACCATCTCTCTTTTCCTTGGAACCCTAGTTGTCTAACCTGCACAACAGAAAAAGCATTTTCTCTCAAAGTTGTGAAAATTAAGATCCTATTTCCCAAGTTCCCAATGACAGTAACGTCTGCTGGGCTCACAGTGAGCAGGAGAGGCTGGTCTACATGTTTTACAAATGATTAACCTTTTATCTGCAAGGAAGGCACCATTAATCTCTCAGTAACTGATGAGGATCAAACAAGCTACAAACCACAAACTACTCACTTATCAAAGAGAGGCCAGAGCCCCATCTACCCCTACTCCAGGCAGGATAGGCATTAAGTAATCAGAAGCAGCCTGTCCTGTAGGGGTCCTGAGCCCAGAGTCCTACCTAGGCCCAGGAGGGACCCTGCAGGTTCCACTCCAAGAGGCAACAGTCACATCCTGCTGGGCAGCTCTGGGGCCACAGACGTGTGTGTGTGTGTGTGTGTGTGTGTGTGTGTGTGTGTGTGGTGTGGTGTGGTGTGTGTGTACCTAAGGAGAAACTGGGATCCACACAGAGGCACCTCAGTGCACTAGGATACACCACAGGGGTGAGACTCCTACCCTCCACTGTCTGTTTCTGTGGGAGTCACCCAAACTCAGTTGGGAGCAACACTGCCTGCCTTGGTCACACTCCACTTCTCTGATTGGTTGCTCCGCGCTCAACACTCATCTTGTTTACTCCCGCAGGAGAGCCCACACAGGCAGGTGCTCACCCGCTCCTGGCTCAATGCAGGGTGGGGATTGCCTAGGGCACAACTGCAGCCTGTAGTAGGTAGGTCAGATGGGTAGCAGCATAAGTGGCTCCATGTACCACCAAAATATGCAGGGAACTGCTCAGACACCCACACACAGGTGTGCAGATGGGTGGCGTGTACACTCGGAAACAGCACACAGCAGCCAAACTGACAAAGCACAGTCGCCTATGTCAACAGGCACCGTCCCAAATAAATGACTGAAATGCAGTCAGGAGATACACTGCAGCTCTGCATGTCAGCTCAGATGGGATGACCCACCTGATGCTACAGGCCAAGGCTCCTTGACCACACTGGTCAGGCTGGGTCTCTGGGTCTGAGGGCTAGTAACCCCAATACTCTAACAGACAAAAGGCCATCAACCTGGGCACCTTTGCATGTATATCACAATCAAGAAAAGCTACCAGCTGAGTGTGGTGGCCCACACCTTTAATCCTAGGTCTCAGGAGACAGAGGCAGTCAGACCTCTGAGTTTGAGACCAGCCTGGTCTACTTGGAGTTCCAGGACAGCCAGGGCTACGTAGTGAGATTCTGACTCATACACAAAAGAAAGCTACCAAAGAAGAAAACACAAGACTAGATGGTGTGAGACCAGAAAAGGACCCTCACGGCTCCTGAGCTCGGGTTCTCCAAGTAGGTTTGCTGCAATCTGTACCCTAGGACTGCTGAGGGTGTCAGTAGGAGGCCACCAGCATAGACGAGGACACCAACTGATGCCAGTGTCCACACCACCAAAGACAAAATAGGCTTCTGAGAACAGGGAGTGTTTTTGTCCAGGGGTGGCATGAGGAGATGGTGTAGAGAATCCAGGTCACACTGGTGAAACCAGGTCTGGATGCCCAGGGTGATCCTGGAGCAGGGCGTGGGAACTCCAGTACTCCGTGCCCACCCACACTGCAGTTCTGGCTCTGCCCACCCACCCTCCTCTGCTCGGCAGGGAGCCTAGTAGGTTGCCATGACAACCTACTAGGATGGGAACCTAGCAGGATGGGAAAGGGTAGGAGGTGGTCTGTGCTGCAGAACACTCCTAGTGCACAGCCACTAGAATCCACATCTCAGCAGCCCTGAGATCTTGACTCTTGGTGGTTTGGGGTTCTTGGCTGCACCTCCACTCTGCCCTCTTCAGGCCACACTATAGATTGCGGGCTGGAAAATATGTCCAGTTTGGGTGGACGTGAGCTTTGCCTGATCTCAGGCCTGGCTCTCCAGGTCCTGTACCAGATACCATCCAGTCCCCACAACCCCCAGAATCCATCCAGAAGTGCAGGAGGCCAACCAGGCATAAATAGGATGGGGGGGGCTGGAGAGAGAAGGGGTCCCCACTTCCCAACACCTATGCAAAGCCATCTGAGCAGAAAGACTAGTTATTCTTGGTCTCAGTCCACTGACGCTTGATGAGTTTTCTTTCTCCCTGCACATATCATTCTGAGGTCACGGTGCTCTGCTGGCACTGTCACAAACTGCCACTCACTCAAGTTATAGCACATCCCGGGTCAAATGAGCCAGGTGTCCCTCCCCCACCGTGCAAGTCCTATACCCGTTCCAAGATATATCTTCAGCGCAGCTGTCCTACACCACTGTATACAAATGCCACCTCTTTCAGGGTCCCCACTATATGATGCTGTCTGTCTGCCCAGTAAGGACTTCCCAGAGACAGTGGCCAGCCTGAGTCATGTCTATGTCAGTGCTGGGGAAAGAGCCATTTCCATGTGGCTGTCACTCAGTGCTCCTGTTAGGTTCAGGCTGGCTCCACTGACCTCAACACTCACTAAATGCTCACAAGTGCCTCAACACAGCCCCAGGGTCCTCCTGCTGTACGCCTCCATCTCAGGCCCAGGGTGCACCTCGCAAGGAGTGCTCCTGCTGCATTTCTCTTCCACCCAAAAGCTATCTATCATCAATGTGTCTCATGTTCCTCTCCAGCCAGCCACACAATACACACAAGGCTGTGCCCCACATCCTCATCTCTCCCAGATCTGCCACGTAGGACCCACCCTAAAGACAGTGACTCACATGAGCCTGTCCTGAGACTGACGGGATGGAGCCTCTGGAGCCAGAGGTGAGGTCCACAGACCTGCTGCTCCAGGGGCCTTCACCCTGAGTTAAACAGCGGTGCTACTTCACCAGCATACAGAGGCTCCCTAGCACCTATCCCTTCCTGCCAACATCACCTCTGGTCACATCAACTCCAAACATCCCAGCCTCCATGTATCTAACAGGGGTCTCAGCCCTTACAGACCATCTGTTCCAAGTTTCAGAGATGTCTGGGGCTGGGCCACAGCTGTAACCCTGATCATGGAGAGTAGCTGGGTTGGAACTGCGCATCAGACAGGAAGGTGGAGGAGGCAGGACTGAGGAGCCCAAGGCTGGCCTCTCTCTTGAGAAGGTTCCTGCCTCTCATTGGTGCCACTAGCAAGAGCTGCCAGGTGGACCCACCAATCAGGTCTCAGCTTTAGCTCTTCCACAGAGCATCTCCTGCTCTGCCCACCTGCCTGTCACTCCTGGGCCTAGTACAGCATCACCTGCGTCTCCAGGTCCCACACTCCTCTGGCTCTTCTCCCTGGCCAGTGGTTCATGGGCTCCTGCTGGCCCCTCCCACGTTAGCCTGGCAAACAAAGTGTTAAAGGCCTCCTTTGCAGCAAGCATCCAGGTGTGTCCACTCACAACAAATGTATTTCATAGATGTGCAGCTGTGTGGCAGGAAACGGCTCCCAGGACTCATGTGTGTGAGCCATAGCTAAGAAGCCTTGGAGCCTGAGCCTCAGGGCTCTGGGGAGCACAGAAACAGACAGGCTGTAAGTCCTAGACATGTCTCACAGTTGAGCACTCTGTCCTTGAAGGCAAACAAAGTATCCCCATGTTTAACATGGGGGCCACGTAAACATTCTATAAACCACTAAAAATCCCGGAAGAGAAGAAAATATGCAAAAATCTGCCTCAAGAACTCCACACACGACCACATGAAGTGCCCTGGGTGACTCGCTTCACCGTTCAGTCCCATTTCCTCATCTATCTAACTGCCCTGGACTTGGGGCTCAAAGCCCTGACCCTCCATTCACTCATACTCGCTGTAAGAGGCTGGCCACATCAGCGGAACCCGGAGCCTCAGTTTCCTCAAAGCCACAACCGCTGCCTTTTGGGGTCATGGCTGCTCAGTTATGGTTCCCTCTGAGCCTGAATGCTGCAGGAGGGAAGAAGGCCCTGCAGGAGGTTCAGGGCACAGGTTTGGTAGGGGATTGTGGGGGAGGGGAGGCGGGGGAGAGGGGTTACCCACCTTCCTCCCATCGACAGTGCTCTCACTGGCTGGGTAGGCTCGCTTCCTGCGCACGTAGAAAAGCATGTCATCCTGCCGGGGAGCCAGTTTCTCCATGAAGTAGGTAGAGAACATCCACGTCCAGAAGACGATGCGGTCATCCTTGAAGCAACCTACAGGAGGGGGCCAGAGGAGTGAGAAGGGGCCCTGTTGGCCCTGGCTCTGACCTTGGCCAAGCCTGGTCCTCCCCACCTGCATTTCTGGTCAGAGATCTGATATGGCTGGGATGTGCTGCCCCTTCTCCCTTGGTGCTTCCCACCCCCACCCACGAGCATCACAGAGGCTGGGGATGCCTCCCCGGAGTAGGACTCCACCCAGCGGCAGCCAGGGCTACCAGGCCCCTCACTGCCGAGCTGACTTCATCCAGGGGATGAATCAGCAGGCTCCTGGGGAAAAGGAAAATCTAGGAGCTGTGAGGACGTCACTGGCTGGCTGGCTAGGCTGCAAGGAGAAAGGCTTTGCTGGGGGAAATCTTCACTGCAGACATCCCTAGCCCTCCCCCTCAGGCTGCGGCAATCCCAAGGAGAACCCGACTTAAAGGGCCAGCAAGCCATCTTAGCTGCGGGCAGGAATCAATGCCAGATTGATTCTCATTTGATTACTTCAGACTTTTTATTTAAAACGGTATTTCTGCATGATAAATGAACTGTGAAATCGTTTTCTGTACCAGAAAGAAGGGGGGAAAAAAAAAACACTAGTTTTGGTAAGAAAAATCTGGGTTTCCTCTTCAGAGGACAGGTGGCTAGGCTCCTGAGCCACAGGCTTCCTTCAGCTACAGGAAGATGAATGGCTCCCAGCTGGAATAGCCAGTGCCTGGCACAGAGCAGGTCAGCAAGCATGGACTTCCTCCCCACCCCTCCCACCTGTCTAGATCAGTGGTTCTTAACCTCTGGGTCACAACCCCTTTGGGGGCTGAACAACCTTTTCCCAGGAGTCTCCTAAGACCGTTGGCAAACACAGATATTTACACTATGATTCATAACAGTAGCAAACTACAGTTATGAAGTAGAAACAAGAATAATACGGCTGGCGTCAGCACAGCATGAGGAACGTAGTAAAGGGTCGCGGCGTTAGGATGGCTGGGACCCTGCCCCAGATGGAGCATCACCCTGTGCTGCTCACCGCCTTCAACTCCTGAGTTTCCTTCTTTCCCCATTTCCCAGGACCAGAGAGACTTAGTCCTAGTGCCTTGCTTCTGAAGGGTAGATCTACCTTGTAGACACCCTCCACCGTCCTCAGAGGTAGTCAGAGGCCAGACCAGGGGCTGATGGCAAGCAGAAGGCGCCAGCCACACCACAGAGCCTCTGCCCTCTGACAGCAGTGTGTGGTCCACCCACTCCTGCCTGGTGGGACACATGATCAGTAGGAGGGGTCAGAGTCAGGGTGAGGGTCAGTACACTTTGCCAGCCTCCAGTGAAGGTGGGGGCAGGCTCACAGCACAGAGCAGGCACATCCACCGGCACTGGACATTCCCGCCTCCCTTTGGCATCCCACAATGTCCAACTATGTACACACTGTGAGAGGAAGCAAAAACTTCTCTGGCCTGACAAGCAGGGACCTGTGACTTTAATCCTGGCCATGTCGCAGCTGTGCAGTTCACAAGTGTCAGTCACAGAGGAAAGCACTGCCCTTGCTCTTGGATACATACATACTGCTGTGGGACTTGAGTGCTGAGACTTAAGGCTAGGCACTTGCTGAGCATGGGCTAGGTCAGGGGCTCCATCCCCAGGATTGGATGGATGCCCCAGTGGCTTCTAGGGCATCCAGCCAATTCAAACCATCAACAAAACAACGGCAAAGACCTTAACTACAAATGAGTTAGGCCAAGAACGAGTGGACTGTTACAGTAAATCCCGTCACTCAAATGTCCCCACCTCATTTCACAGAACAGGCTCAAGGATGTGCCCAAGGTCCCAGAGCTGAAACCTCATCTGCAAGATGGCCACACTCAGGCCTTGGAAATTCTGTGCTTAACAACTTGTTTAAAAGGAACCAGCCACAGATGCCCACAGTGGGCAGGCTGCTGGCAGCTCCAGGGCATCAGGAAGGCCTTTATTCAGGGAGGGGCTGGCAGGAGCCAGGGAGGTCCCATCATCCCTATTCTACATACTCCAACAGTGGAGCTGAAGCAATGGCTCTTCAGAGGACTGGGGTTTGACCCACAAGAATCAGCTAACCATCACCTATAACTCCAACTCCGGGGGACACAGCGCCCTCTTCTGGCCTCTGTGGGCACTTGCATTCCCATGCACAAACACACATAAACATACACACAATCAAAAATCATGAAACAAATCTTTAAACCTAACCCTTATTTATGATGTTGGGTCCCTGGGTCCCTTTTTCTACCATTCTGTATTACTCATCTTTTTCTTAGCATTTATTTATTTGTGTGCATATATACGAGCACGTGTCTATCATGCTGTGGTGTGTGTGAGAGAGTCAGCTCTCTTCTTTCATGGTGTGGGCTCTGGGGGTGGGGGAGGGAACCACTCAGGCCATCAGCAAGTGTCCTGATGAGCTCAGCCATCTCCCCGCCCTACTTGTCTCTTTAATCGGAAATCCTCCTATCTTGCCTCTCAAATGCTGGGGATTAGAAATATGAACCAGCATGCCTGGCCTAAATGGCATCTTTCTTTTATTCCATGTGTCTAGATATTTCACCTGCATGTATGCCTGGATACCATATGTGTGCCTGGTGCCCAGAGAAGCCAGGGTGGATAGCAGATCGTTTGGATTGAAGTTATAACCATCTGAGTCACCACATGGGTTCTGGGAATTGAACTCAGGTCCTCTGTAAGTGCTGCCTGTGTTCTTACTGGTTGAACAATTTCTCCAGTCTCCTGAATGGTATTTTTAAAGGAACAAATTTGCCTTTTTAGAAATGTGAGATGCTTATAAAGCTGTCTTGACTCAGTCCTATCTGCCTACATTCAACTAGCAAATGAGGTGACTGTCCATTACAGGGAGGCTAGTACACACATGTTCACAGGGGGCTTTCCTAAAAGCCCCAGAGTGGAAGCCAGGAAAGTGCACACCACACAGCCTAGCCAGTCAATGACTTACAATCCCTCATAGCACCAGAGGCATCAGAAGGAATCAGAATTACCATGTACACAAGTCAGGCTCATAAGATTAAATTCTGTGTGATTAAATTCATGTGACATTTCAGAAAAAAAAAAAAAGCAAGTGAAGAAAAGCAGATGATGCTGGTGACATTGGGTGTGACCATGATACTGTGACCCCAGAACTCCAGAGTTCAAGGCCATCTGGCTTATAAGAGACCTCACCTCATCTCAAAAAACAAACAAACAAACAAAACACAGAGGTGGTTGTCTTAAAAATAAAGCAGTGGGGCTGGGCAGATGCTCAGCAGGTACAGCTGGCTGCTCTTGCAGAGGACCTGGATTCAGTTCCCAGCAGCCACACAGCAGCTCACAACCATCTGTAGCTCCATTCCCAGGGATCCAGTGCCCACCATGGGGATCTAGCCTCTTTGGGCACTGCACACGCATGGCGCACTTATATACACGCAGGCAGAATACTCATACAGGAAAAAAAAGATGAGTAAACCTAAAAATAACAAAGCAAAACAAAAAGAGTAACAAAAATAGACGACGTTCTGTGCTGCTAATGAGAGCAAAAAAATCGAGCAGCTTTCAGGAGGTTGGGAGGATTCTGCAATTAGTGGCACTTGCCGATAATTAGGTGAATTACGGTACATCTACTACACCGAATGTCTGTTGACTACTCAGAGTTCTAGGAACCAAACCCAGGGGCCTCATTTGTGCTAATCAAGCATTCTATTTCTAACCCATATCCACAGTCACGCCACCTTGTAAAGGCCGTGAAGGCTACACACAGACACAGGAACGTGGGCCATGCAGTCCTGGGTAAAAAGACCAAACTGTTGTAGTCATGCCGACTGCACCACGAACCACAGGGAAACAGGAGAAGCAGAGACAAAACGCCGGGGCAGCTGACCTTCACAGGCCGCTGGTCACCCCTGGCCAGCGCTGGTCAGTCTCTCTGCCTGCCTTCCTTCTCCACAAACTACCTTTTGCCATAAATCTATGGCTTGGTGTCACAAGCATAGTAGACATGCAGGAGAGGGAGAGAGCCCTCTTCCCAGAGAAGGAAAGGCAGACACAGAGATGTTTTCCATGCCCACTGCTGGGCATGACAGATCTGGCATAGAATTTCTAACTCCTGGAGACACAGAACAATGCAGGCGTTGAAATCCCACAACATGGATCCTTGTCCCAACTGTTCCACACACAGACTGTTCCTGTAACCTCCCACATCCCCAGAACCATGGTGAGGTCTGGGGTAAAACTCCTTACTAAGCTGTGATGCTCCTCCCGCTACAGGGGACAAGTGAAGAACTTGGATGCAGATGTTCTGCATGTCTCTCTGGACAGCCAGAAGGAAGTAACTGGGTCACAGCCTCACAGGATCCTTTGGTCCTGTGGTACAGTAACTGAGTTAACACAGGAAGCAACTAAATCTTACAGGCCTGCTGTTTCTTTGTCCCATAGGAAAGCCCTTCTCCCTTCTTTTCCCCAAGCCTGTCCAGCAAGAAATCCCCTGGGAGCTGTCAGTCTAGCATAGACCTTCCTAGTCCCCACAACCGTATCTGTTTCTATCCTTCAGTCACGGGTGCAGGTTCCAGTGCGTTCCATGACCCCAAGCCTCAGGGCCGCAAACAGCCTGAAGCTGATCCACGAGCCGGGGCAGCACCACGGACAGCTCCCAGCTGCCTGGATCCTCCCTTCCACACTGGGGTCCCTAGGGGCAGCCAAGAGTCAGTTTTCCTTGCTCCTGGGGACCTACAGGGGCAGGCAGGCTAGGACCAAGAGAGAGACTCTGGTCACACTGTCACCAAGCAATCAATTCACAATCTGTTTTATGATGAGTTCTGTCTAAGGCATTTTATTTAATAATGAGTGGCTCACTAGTATCAGATGCATTCCTGCCCAAACACAGAACATAGCCCTGAGAACCAAACCTCTCCGACCTGTGAGGGAATTCTGATATCTGTCTGTGATGCTGTGGAGACCAACATCCCCTCAGACAGATCTGCTGTTTACCATCTGAGGACACAGGAGCCGAGCGTCTGCCACCCTGTTCACTCCCAGCTGGAAATCTGTCTGTCAGGCAACGGTTTTGCCACTTTGCAATGTCGGCCATCGAGAAGGCATTGATGTGGGGCGGCAAGCAACAAACTCACTAAACAGAACCCATGAATAATTAGGTAAGAACGGACTTGAGCTAAAGGAGGAAATGGGGGCTGGAAACTTGCTTAGAAATTATTAGGTTACACCAAAGTAAAATTTACCTAAAGGAGCATCTGCCAGGCAGTTTAGAGAAGACAGCATGGCTGATAACACTAATTAAGCTCTGTGCCTTGTATCTGGAAGAGTATAATTCTGCCAGGCAGGCAGGACGACCCAGGAAAAGCAGCCCCAGTCTGTCTCAGGAGAACTATGTCAGTATTTCTACATTGCACATCTCCCTCATTTGTCCAGATAACCAGACTTTGGAGCTTCTGTCTCTGTGGACCATGGGTAACTGCTGCAAGTATAACTTGGGGCCATCCCCCTGCATAAGCAAGGATTTCCGTTCAGAACCGGTTCCCTTCTGTACATCAGACAGAACAGGTCGCTTGCAGAGTTCTTTCTTTATTATCATCTGTGTGCTTGATCTCTCACTGGGAAGGCATAAAAATATTGTAACATAATAGTTGGCTCCAAATGGGGCTGTGGACCAGTTGTTTTTTTCTGCCCAGCGATTTCTGATTCTCCTGAACTGATGGGTCCTCTACAGGTGGAGAGAGGGCACACATCGGGGTAAGCACCAGGCCTGGGCCTCCCTGATCCTAGTGTCTCTGTCTCCGTAGCAGCAGGCTCTCTGCCTCACTATGCATCTGAGAGATGGTCTGCCAACTCCATCTTGGGTTCAGGCTCCATCTTAGAACTCGAGTTAACCAACAAGCCCGCACCTAGTGTAGAGTGAAAAATTATAAAGACCATTTTATAAAATATATACAGGCTCACTAGTTCCAAGAAAGCAGAACTGAATGTAGGATTTCAGGCCTTCACTGCCCTGGGATACATCCCGGGAAGAGTATTAACATTCCTCAAGCCTCAGGGAAAAGAACCCACCTGTGGGTGGGGAAGGCCCAAAGCAGGAAGACACATTCCTGACAACAAAGAAAGATGCAAGTCATCTGGGTGGTTCCAAGAACTAACTAACTTTCCACTGATCTTGGTTTCCCCTTCCCCCACCTTTGAGGTCTTTTCCAGTGTTACAGCTTGCTGAGTTCAAAATTTATAAAACAACCAGTCATGTGTAACCGTGCGAAAATTCCTTCCTTTCCCTACCCCTTATTATAAAAAGCTCCTTAGAGCACCACTCGGGGTCAAACTGTACTCGTGCACGAGTGTGCAGTTTGAACACTGGCTGCCAGCTCTCTTCCCTAATAAACCTCTGCTGATTGCATCCGGGTACGGTGTCTTGGAGTTTGTGGGTGTTCGCGACTTCCCAAGACTTGAGTAAGGGTCTCCCTCATTTGGGAGTCTTCACTAGCACTAGTCTCCAGGTCACTCCCTAACAACCATCAATCGTGAGGAAAGCAGAAGTCGCAGTTGTAACGTTTATGGTTTGGCTCCCAGCACCAGCCAATCATTTTAAAGGGCAACAAATTCCATAAAACCCCCCAGTCGAATGTATGCCAAGCTAGAAACCCCCTTGCTTGTTTGCTTGAACCTGGGCTCAGGCTTCACCCTCCCGTTCTGCTGCATCAGTGACAGCGGTGAGCCCAAGCTCACACTTGAATAAAGACCCGAGTGGGACTGTATCGGAATCGGCTCCTGGTGGTCTTTTGGGGTTCGTGACCACTTCCTGAACGGGCACAACACATGACAAGTGAGGTGACTGACAGCAGCAGCAGCTTCACAGTATGTGGCTGAGAGGGGATGATGACAGGGTGTGTGTGCCCCGCCCCCTAAATTCACAGACCACTGCCATCTTGCTAACACTTCAGAACCCCTGTCAACCTTAGGAGGAAAACCTCAGCATAGTGTGAAAGCAGTTGTGTGTGTGTGTGTGTGTGTGTGTGTGTGTGTGTGTGTGTGTGGTCAAATTTAGGGCTACACACACACTATCACACACTATGTATAAATATGTATATGAATGTATGTATATGTGTGTATACACACACATAGACATTTTACACACACACACACACACACACACACACACACACATACACACACACACTGGGGTCATGGGAATTGAAGCAGAGTCTCTCTACAGAGCCCTGGTTGTCCTGGAATTTGCTATGTAGACCAGATTGGCCTTGAACTCAAAGAGATCAGCCTGCTTCCTCCCCCCCCCCCCACACCCAGTGGTAAGACACTCGGCCAGCTCTTTTTTTTTTTTTTTACTAAGACAGCGTCTTACGTGGGCCAGGCTGGCCTTCCCACTGCTATGACTCAAGAACGGAAATGACCTTGAACTCCCTCTACCTGACAAGTGTGGACAAGACAGGCGTAGGGCACCACAGCAGGTTTATGCAGTGCTGGGCATCAAACTTAGGGCGTCATGCACACTACATAAACACTAACAAACGAGCCACACTCCCAGCCCTAAACCTGCCTCTTTTTTTCAACACAGGGCCTCAGAAATTGATGGTTTGATGGTAGATTGAAGAGCTGAAACTCAAACCCAGTCCCTCAAAACAGAACTTGCTTTTTCCAATATCCCACAAAGAGACATGCACAGAGCCAGATTCTTCTAGCACTGCGCCTCTCAGCCTTCCTAACACTGCGACCCTTCATTACAGTTCCTCATGCTGTGGTGACCCCTCAACCATAACATTGTTTGTGTTGCTACTTCTCAACTGTAATTTTGCTATTGTTATGAGAATGTTTTCTGATGATCTGAGGTGGCCTTGTTCAACCCCCAAAGGCGTTGCAACCCAGAGGCTGAGAACCACTGTTCTAGCTGATAAATCAGGAACCTAAGGAGTTCCTGGGGTCACCTGGTCAACAGCTGACCCTCCCTATCCTCTGAGCCCTCAAGAACAGCTCTGCCCTCCCTGCTACTGTGGGTGCCCACAGCAGGCACTGAACCCCAAAGTGCTCAGAGCTTCAGGTAATACACACAATCATGGGGGCAGTCTACTTCCTGTGCCAGGGTCTGTGGGTCCACTTCCCTGCAGAGGGCCAATTCTACAGATGCCAACTATTTTCCAGAGATGATCCCTCAAACTATACTTACTGAAAAGGAAGGGAAGAGGCTATCTTCTGAGGCTGTTCATGTGCTGCCCGTCTCAGCTCAGAGTTAAGGCAGCCTCTGAGGAACCAGTTAAAATAGATTTGGTCCATGCTGCCTCCTGCCTGTTTGTGTAAGTGACTCAAACTTTCAGCTTCTCCATCAGCAAGATTAAGAGAAGGATGTCTCCTCCCACAATTGCCACGGAGAAGACTTCATGAGATGCTCGAGGTACTGAACAGGCACCCAGGAAACCATCTAGGTCAAGGACTGCCATGTTGCTGCAATGGCTAGGGACGCAGCTATCAGCTCACAAGTAATGCCAGCTTCTCACATGTTACTAGAGCCCACGAAACCTGCACACGCTTTGGAAGAGGGCCACTGTTCAAGGCAACACACCTGGGCACACACACTCAGAAAAACCACCAGCCAATCACAGTCACAGGGATCGACATGAAAATCTTAAATGCAGACCAGGCGTAGTGGCTAGTAGCCGTAATCCCAGCATATGGGTAAGAGGATCAGAAGCTCAAGGCCATCCAAGGTTATATGATAAATTCAGGACCAGCTGACACTATATAAAACCCTGACTCAAAATAACAACAAATTTATCACTAGGAACACGCAAATGGCTAGGTAGGATTTAACTAGCAGTACAATAATAATCTAATTATTAGGTCTATCCATGTATTCACATCGATTTATAGTTTAAGAGAGAAATACGACATGATCATAGATGCTGGGAGAGCAAGCAAGTTCAATTCCCATTCCTGATTTTAAGAAGTGTCCTTGTGACTGGAGAGTTGGCTCAGCGATTCCGAGTACTTGTTTCTCTTGGAGGTTCGGTTCCCAGCACCAACCTGACAGCTTACAACTCCTGTTGGCACAGGAGACCCAGTGCCCTCTTCTAGCTACCACCAGCATCTGCACTCACACACACATACCCACACGAGACACATACACATAATTCAAAATAATACAAATAAATCTTTTAAACTGAGAACAATTGCAGAAGATACTTATTATCAATCTTTGGTCCCTACAAGCATATACACCCATGTACACACACATGCACACAGCCACAGGACTGTGTACATGCACATCCTCACATACAACCATACGTGTGCGTGTGCGCGCGCACACGCGCACACACACACACACATAAGCTCGAGAGCTACACGCCCATCCTGCCAGCATTCTCTACCCTCTGCACTACCACTGTACACAGGAACAACAAATACTTATAAATTAAATGGATGAAGGAGATGAATAAGCTGATTAATGAAGGCAAGGTGGCACTGGTAGCTACTTCGTAGGGGTCTGGGGGGATGACTTGGTAGGTAAAGCGCTTCCAAATTCATCCCCAAGTAAAATACCCCAGGCGAGGCTGGCATGGGTTCCTGGAACAAGTAGGTCAGGGTCTAGACTGAGTAAAAGACAGGAGAGGAGAAGGGTAGCTGAGTCAGCACTCACGTTCCCCCAGCGACGTCACACCCCTGCTCCCAGGTCTTTCTGCCATGATGAATCCTAACCCTCCTTAAACTCAAACCTTAGGTTGCTTTGTGTGCCACAGCAACAAGAAAAGTAGCTGACCCCGAGGACTTGATGTGTCTTTTTTTAAAATCTGAGGCGGGGTATGGCACAGCCCCTGTGTGAAGGTCAGAGGACAGCGTTTGAGAGCCACTTCTCTCTTTCTATGATGTGGGTTCCAGCCGAACTCAGGTTGTCAGCAAACACTTTTACCTACTGAGCCAGGGATCTCAATGGCCCTTAAAATCTGTGGGTTTTGGCAGAGGATGGTCTTGGGTCAAACCCAGGACCTTGTGAATATTGAGCCAAGCACTCTATTACTAAGCTAGTCCCACGCTTGTTTTTTCATTAAGAATTGTCCTACAAGGGCTGGAGAGATGGCTCAGCGGTTAAGAGCACAGGCTGCTCTTCCAGAGGTCCTGAGTTCAATTCCCAGCACCCACATGGCAGCTCACAACTGCCTGTAACTCCAGTTCCAGATGATCTAACACATGCACTCAGACATACTGCAGTCAAAACACCAGTCCACATTAAAAATAAATACATCTTTTAAAAAATCTTCTTATATATTTTGAATTTTATATCTTAAATTGATCTGAAAAAATAACCCAAAATAGCTGGATATATTGTCTATATATGATCCTAACATTCAGGAGGCCGAGGCAGGGGGATTGAGAATTAGAGGCCAGTCTTGACTACATGGTAAGACCCCCTAACTTAAAAGTCAAACAAAAGCCGGGCGGTGGTGGCGCACGCCTTTAATCCCAGCACTTGGGAGGCGGAGGCAGGCAGATTTCTGAGTTCGAGGCCAGCCTGGTCTACAGAATGAGTTCCAGGACAGCCAGGGCTACACAGAGCAACCTTGTCTCGAAAAGCAAAACAAAACAAACAAACAAAAAAAAACAAAAAAACAAAAAACAAACAAACAAAAGGAACTAGGACAGGGATCCTGGAGACTGGTTTAGTCAGTGAAGTACTTGCCACAAAAGCAAGACTACTCCCTCCAAACCCACATAAAAAGACAGACATGACAGTGTGGGTATTCCATCCCAGCACTGTGAGGTGAAACAGGCTAATCCCTGGGGCTTGCTGGCCAGCCAGTCTGGACAGGTCAGCTGGGATTCAGTAAGGGACCCTGTCTCAAAAAATAAAGTAGAGGGTAACTAAAAACATCCAGCGTCAACACATCTCCTGTTTCCTGTGTGATGGCCTACACACACCATACACATACACACACACACACACACACACACACACACACACACACAAACACAAACACAAACACACACACAGAATAACAAGGGACCAAGACATTTCTAGCAACTACAGTTAGCAAGTGCCAGAACTTAATGCTACTTAATTACTAGAAAATTGCTTATATTGGGAGTGAGACCCAGAACACAGAAACTGAAATACATAAATACTTATGAAAACACGGCATGTTTTTGTTTGTAATGCATAGGAAGACTGAAAAAAAAAAATCCAAATATCCACAGAGGCTCTGGAGCAGTGGAGTTGTGTGGTTCTTTTCTGTTCCCCATTTTCTGTCACATGTTCATAAGCAACTTAAGGCTTCCTAGATGCTGGGCACCATGCTAAGCTTCCCTGCCAGCACAGTTCCATCAGCAGGCTTGTTGTTGTTACAGGCAGGGATGCTGTACCCACAGAGAGGCTGCCCGGGAGCACAGTTGGCCCCTGCAGGACTGTGAACCCAGTTCCACCAAGCACCTACCCTTGCATGGTGTGGAGTACCCCAAGTGCATTCAGGCTGCTGGCAGATGGTGCTCATAGCCCAGCAGGGGACAAGGGCTGGACCCTGGTCTAGCTGCCAGCAGCTCTTCAGTGAAGGGTGTTCAGCTCCGGGCTAAGTAGGCAAAGAGTGAGCAGAAGTTATTGGAGCTGCATTCAAGACCACTGCAGAGAAGCCTGGACCAAGGGAGGACAGGGAAACCCTTCTAGCCCAATGTAGTAAGAAACCGGGACTTGAGGGCAGACCTCACGGGCACTCTGGCTGCTGGTTGGTGTTTACCCTCCAAGGATAAATCTCTAAACAGTCTGGTGAAGGGTAGGGGCACTGAGCCAGTGTTTCTCTGCTGTGGTATGTGGATGGTAGTACCTGGCCTGGACCCAACTGTGGGCTGCAAGGACAAGGTCCTCCCAAGGTGCACCTGGTCAGTAATGGACTCTGCTGGGTTCTGGATATATCTCAACAGCAGAGGTCAGGAGGTCGACTGTCTTTGACAAGAGTCCAAGGCTGGCCCTTGGTCCCCTGGGCAGGATGAATAGGCTTCTGTGGCCTCAATAGGCCTTTTATCATCTTGTGCCTGGGTACTGAGGGCCCTCGTTCCCTGGGGCACAAAGCACAAAGAAGCTGTCCTAGCAAGCCAGGCTGCCCTGATGAGGCCCTGGATGAAGAACTGGTCAGTCAGGTCCCACATGAGCAGTCCCAAGGGAAGCGGAGTGTGGATGACTTTGATGGCCAAATCAGGCTGAGCTGGTCCAGCATCTTCTTCAGGAAGTTCAGGCTCTCTCACCACATGACCCGTGAGAGTAGCTGTGACTGTGAGAGTAGCTGTGACCTGTGATAGTAGTATGTCCTCAGCTCTTAGGGTCTGTCTGCCCACTCATCCCCAACTGCAGGCTGCCTCTGATAGGCAGCATCTTCCCAGACATGCTAAGTGCTACCTACACCCTGGGGCTAGATCCCTTCTGAGTTCCTACTCTGATGTTCACAGCATCTACTTTGGACTTTTAGTCACATGATGAGAAACTGAGGCTCAAGACACAAGTCACTGCCAGTCAGGCCTGCCACTGCTGCTTTGTAGCAGGATCAGACCACTGTCACATACATCTGCACACAAAGCCACACCTTCAGCCCCTTGCCCCAGCCTTGTCATGGTGATTTCTCACTTCCTATCTGTGAGGGTCCTTGCATCTTGCTGGACAGAGGTCACTAAAGGCAGCCAGCAAATCTAACCTTAGGCACATGACCATATGGTGCATTCTCAGAGACACGAAAGCAAATTTACACACAGCCCAAACCACCTTCAGCAAGAATGTAACAAAGATCCTCAGAACCCTGGGAACTCCTTTCGAACCCACCTCAGTTAGGAAACCAGGTGCTGATGTCCAGGCTGCCTAGCAAGTGGTTGATGCTTAGACTCTGCAGCCGGCCCCATGCCTGTGAATGTGTGGGCTTCCTCTGGGGCTGCCTGCAGGATTCCAGATCCCACAAAGCTGTCCTTTATGCTTTCTCTGCAGCAGCAATGCCACAAAATTACCCACATGACCAGCATGGCATGGCACCTGGCACATCACCACCCAGAGCCCGCCTCCAGGCCATGGTGATGTTCCCTGGAACATCTCACAAACTGGGGGTTCTCTAGATACAACCCCCCAACTCGGAGATCACCACGATGGCAGAGTTTGTTTCCACACAGAAAGCTAGCTCCACAACCCTTCACAGCACACTATGGCCCAATGGGATCTGTGATCCAGCAACCCCAGCAACCCCACTTCCCTAGGCTGGAGGTTATTTTTTCATGAACTCCTTACTGTTCCCCTCCTCTGGCTTCCACTCAAGCACTACAGGGCAGAACCTCAGAAGCCCACCCTCCTCAGTCAGAGCAGCCACTCCCTGACAGGTGCAGCAGACAGCAGCCAGGCTGGGGATGTGGGCTTCACTCTTCATTCATTTCTTCACCCTGCTCTGTGCAAGGCTCTGGCTCCATCCTTGCAGCTGTATCTTGTCTACACTGCACCCAGCACCTGCTGCAGGTTCTGTAAGCCCAAGGACACTAAGCTTTTTCCGTGTGGCCGGCTACAGAACCGTCACACAAAACAGGACTCTGTGCACCTCCAGATCCAGGCAGACTGCAAGTGCTCTCCAAGCCCTAGGTCTTTCCCTGACTTCACAGTCACCTAGGCACCACCTTAGGAGGAAAACAAACCCAGACACACCTCCCCACTGCCCAGTGGTCCTGGCAGGCTCCTCATCACTCATTCAATCCACTGCTAGCGACTTCCTCTTCCTGGAATGGCCTACCCCATCACCTACTCTCTGAGATCCCGCCTCTTCTCTGACTTCTGGGGCTACCCACCCTCTGAAACCAGGGGCTGGGTACTTCCTTGTGTGCCAATCCAGCAGAGGAAAAAGCAGGGCATCAAAGGCTCCTCTGATACAGATGTATCCAAGTATGAGAATGGACAGGCCACAGCTCCAAGTCCAGGAGTTATGCCCCTGCTGCTATGAGAGTCTGAATAACTGTCCCAATCCCCCTAAGTCCCACTCCATGTGCCAACGGGGGTCACACTCCCTACAGAAAGATGCAGAGAAACCCTGTTTGAGAGAGAGAAATATAACAGGTTTCTAACAGATGTCCTAGTACTTCAGCAGAAAGCACAGGTCAAGGAGAGGTCTGTGCTGCTCAGAGCTCTCCAGCAAGCTCAGAGAACTCTCCTGGGTGCACACAGGCTCCCCTGACACAGCCCTTGGATGAGGATGACATCAGCTGATTGCAGCTGCAGCACCAGCTGAGGCTGATTCATCCCACCAGGTTCCCTGTGGGGAGAGGACTCCCAGGAGAACTGAGGGGAGGGGGTAGCAATACTCTGGAATCCCAGCCCCACCTCCCTGCCTGGCAGAATCAGGATCTCCTGAGTCAGCAGTCCAAGCAGGCCAACCATGGCTCTCCCTCTGCCTGAGCCTCCAAATATGGAGTTCCAGCTCTCTCAGGCTGGTAAGACAGCAAGGACTCAGCTCCAAGATGCAGAGGGTAGAAGTGTGCCTATCATTTGTCTTCCTGTCTGCTGTCCCTGAACCCAAGCACACACATGGTGGCACTCCTGATGGCTCCAAAGGCAGTGACAGTGGTAGCAGCACACACCTTAATGCCAGCACTCGGGAAACAGAGGCAAGAAGTCTCTAAGTTTGAGGCCAGCTTGGTCTGCTCAGAGAAACCCTGTCTAAAGGACGGAACCAGGGAGGGAGGGGAGGAGGAAAGGAGGTAAGGAGAAAAGGAAGAAAGGAGGGAGGGAGTGAGGGAGAATAACAGGTTTCAAACAGATGCCTTAGTACTTCAGCAGTTGTAGCCTGCCTCATTTGCAGAAGAGGAAACTCAAGAGTTGAAAGGAAGGAACTAACCCCCGTCCCACAGTCCCCACAGTCCCCACAGGCTCTTGTCTGCCCCTCATTCCCTGAAGGTAGGCAGCAGTAGCCCATCTCACCCTGAATCAAAGAAATCTCTTTTCCTGTGGCTGTATTCAGAAGGATACTTCACTCAAAGGCCAGCTCCCCAAGACCTGACACCCTCTCCACTCAAGAAACCCCTGTCACCAGCTCAACACCCAACATAGTCCCATCCCCTCATTCTGAGTTCCTGGGGGAGTGAGCTGTGGTACTGTCCACTGAAGTGGCACAAGGAAGGGACACAGTAGAGCAGCGATGACACTGGAAGGGGTGGGATGGGGGGAGGGATGACAGAGAAGCCTGGTGGCAGGAATCTTGTCCTTGGGGACAGAAGGAAGGAGTGGAGGCCAGTTTCTGCAGTGTTGGGAAAAGGCTACAGAAGGGCCTTAGGCTGAGGCTGAGGCTATCCAACAGACAGTTCCAGGTAAAAGGAGATCAGAGGGAAGGGGTTCCAGGAACCCCGAGTCATGAAGAGGAGTGGGGATCACTACACGTGGTAGGCATCAAGAAGTCATGAAAGGGGAGACCAGAAGAGCCGACAGGTGGCTGCTGTGGCCCAGGCCAACGCAGACAGGTGACTGCCCAGCAACACCACAGAAGCCTGAATCACTGAGTGAACGTGGGGCAAGGAAGGCCACCTCTGGGCTTGTGGACACACAGAAGGTGTGTGAGGAAAAGAAACAAATGTTTCCCCCTTCCTTATAAGGCCCCAAGACAAACCCAAGGATGATTCCACCCAAGTGAGTGGAATTGAGGACTCAATGAGTCTATTGGACTTACCTACAAAGCATAGGTTACCCCAAAGCAGTCTCACCCACGCATGGCCAACTTCGCCACAGCTGTACAGGTGGAATCCCTCTGAGTTAACTTCCCACACTCTATACTCTAGCACTTTCCAAGACCAAGAGGCCATTTTACTGACATCCAATTCGTATTTTATCCTTTCCTAAGACCAGTTTGTGCTTCATTTGTTTGAGACTGGCTCTTACTCTGTAGCCAAGGCTGGCCTCACGCTTGCAGTAATCCTTCTGTCTCACCTCTCAACTGTTGAGAGTATAGGTGTACATTGTACCAAGAACCAACATATCATGAAACAAGACAGCTTTAGCCCATCATCTTGAGGGGGACTCCGAGTCACATGAAATGTACCCCCAATAAGCCTGTATGTTCTTCTTGTGTTAACCTGCTTTCAATACTGGGATCTCAAGCAATATTCCTAAGATGGGAGAACATCGTTCATTGTCTACATCACTAGGGAGGTCTGGATGCCTGGGGATGTCAGGGCAGGTCCCACAATGGCATGGACAGGACACAGGGCAGTGGAAAGACACCACAGGTGTCAAAGACACCTCCTGCTCAGGCCCCTCCCTCTCCACGTTCTTGGGGCTGAACTCACAGTTCAGCTCAGCATCCTTGGCTCAGCAACTGTGAGCTGCACAAGGCAGACAGCAGCAACAGCCACACACGCAGATACGCGCTGGAGGGTGGGGTTATGGCTCAGGAGGTATTATAGTGAGTGTTTGCCTAGCATGTGCAAAGCCTTGGGATGCACCCTGGTGACACACAGAACCCAGTGTAATAGGTCACAACTGGAATCCTAGCCCTCCAGAGGTGGAGACTGATCACAAGTTCAAAGACATCCTCAGCTACATAGTGAGTTTGAGATGAGCCCGGGCTACACTGTGTAAAAAAATAAATAAACAAAGATATGTGAGATGGATGGGCAGAAACTGTAGAAGGAAGGCAAGACTCTCTCGGGCACAAAGGTCTCGGGCTGCTGTTACAAAGAAACCTATGAAGCAATGTTTTACAAAGAAGACAGGAGCTCAACCCAAAGCAACCCCAATCACAGCCTGTCTACTACTGAATGTCTGTGCCGTCAACTACAGGGACAGCAAGTCTGGGGTGAAGACATGCATAGGGCTGAGGGCCCTTGGTAAAGGCTAGGCTTTGCCTTCAATCCACAGGTAATCCCAGCTGTTGAGAGACGAGCGTTTTGAGTTCTTTCAGCCAAGTGTGGAAAGCACTGTGCACATTCAAAGTCCACCAGACACTAGGGTTTCCCATAGACAGTAACAGCACCACCACCCAGCAAAGATGAGCACCCGCTGCCACTTCCACCTCCTGCCACGTTTCAAGCAAACACTAGTCATTTGGCAGCAACATTAAATAGCATCTTAAAGCCTCAGGGCCGAGTATGTAGTGGCTCACACCTATAATCAACCCAGTCCTGGGCAGGATGAGGTAGGAGGATTGCCATAAGATCAAGGGCAGCCTGCTCTACATAAATACCACAACCCTTTCTCAGACAGATAAATAAATCCTAAAGGGTTGTGTCCTCCCTTGCCCAATAAGATCTGGAGCTGAGGAGCTGGCTCAGTCAGAAAAGTGCTTTCTACACAAGCATAAGAGCTTATCTCCAGCTGGCTGCACACCTTTAACCCCAGCACTTGGAGATAGAAGCAAGCGAATCTCTGTGAGTTCGAGGCTAGCCAGGTCTTCAGACTGACTTCCATGGCAGCCAGGGCTACACAGAGAAACCCTGTCTCTAAATAAATAAGTAAATAAATAAATGAGAAAGAAAGAAAGTTAGTTTCATCCCAAACACCCAAGAAAAAGCTTGACATGGAGACTGTGAACACAGTAGCAGAGAGGCAGGCACAGGAAGATCCCTGAAGCTCACTGGCCAGACAATCCAGCCAAGTACGTGAGCTCTAGGTTTGGTTAGCAAACCTGTCTCAAAAACTAAGGTAAAGAGTAACTGGGAAAGATACCTCCACTGACCCCTGACCTTCACAGGCATCCATACACACGTGCTGCGTATACACAATCACATAAACACATATCCACACAAAAAGAGGACTAAAGAGGAAGAAGATGCTACAGTGAGCTGATGGGTCTCTTCTGTAAGCCTGGACTACACAGAGGGTCCTCCACTGGCTAGACAACTCCAAACCTACAAATCTAAACAGGCCCCTCAACCCCAGTGTCTGGATATCCCAGGGACACCATCCAGCTGAAATACATCCCTGTTTCACTCTGCCTTGTAAAATCCTGGTGCTCCCTCTGTGTGTACATACTGTGGTCCTTTTGCCCATGTGTAAAATAAGGAAATTTCACCTACCACCAATGGGCATCAGTCTCCTCACATGCCCAATGGGGATCCAGGAGGGAGTAGTTAGGGCCAGGCACTTTTGCTCTTGCTAGCTCTCATAGCCATGTCCTGTGTGAGCCAGTTGGGATCCCCTTAGGGCCTCCTGTACCTGTCCCACCACCCCTGCTGGGGTCAAGGCTAGGCTGGCTGTACCTCAAGATCTTCCTGCTGCATACCAGATTTCCAGAACATTCTGCTACCTGGCTCAAACTAGGAGCCTGGAAGCATGCCTGGAAGGTCAACCCTCATGAGCTCCACCTAAATATTCCCTAACCCATCCAACCCTGATGGGACAAGAGGCCCAAGAGGGGGCCTCGAGATTACCTGACCCTCAGAATGAGGGCAGCTAGGAAGAAGAGTGAGGAAAGACCACTTATGAAAGAAAGGGGGTGACAACTGGGCCAGGGAAGCATCACAGACGCCTGTCCACTCGTGAGCCTCAGTGGCATGTGGCCCCATTTGTGAAGTGGGGAAGAGGTTGGTAAACGGACAGATCAGTAGGCACCAACCCTGAGTATTGTCCTGATCACACAGAAAACATACTAACAACTGGCTGTGGTGGCACATGCCTTTAATCCCAGCACTTGGGAGGCAGAGGCAGGTGAACCTCTGAGTTCGAGGCCAGCCTGGCCTACAGAGTGAGTTCCAGGACAGCCAGGGCTATACAGAGAAACCCTGTCTCAAAAAACCAGAAAAAAAAAGAAAGAAAAAGAAAGAAAGAAAGAAAACATGCTAACAGCAGAGATTCCAGGGCCCATGGAATAAACTCACACCTTGGGGAACATGGGTAGTGAGCACACTGGGTTTAAAGTTTCCAGGGAGGCAGGAATCCAGCTTAGTGATGAGACATTTGCCTGACACACACACAGTGCCTTGGATTCCATCAGCATGACACACACACACACACACACACACCATGTTCCCAATAGTCTAAAGGTGACCTGACACAGTGGGCAGGGAACCCAGTGCAGTGTGGCAATAAGTAGGTAAACTAAGGCAGAGAGGCTGTTTGGGGAGCTGGGCTGAGTCAGTACCATCACTAGATTAAGAGTGGCAACTACCCAGTGTCCCAGCCCAGGCCAAATATGTCCCAGTCCATGAACCCACACTATGTGCTTGGCCCAGAAGCCAGCTGGTCTACAGAGGAAGGGTGTTCCACGTAAGAAGCTGCAGGTATAAGGCCAGGGGTAGGGACATCTGGAATGTTCAGGAAGATGTATCCAGTCAGAACATGGCTGAGGAGAGACTTTCAAATCCATTGTGAAGCAGCCCTGCAGCCTACCCTGGAATCTAAGCTCAGTGCGTCCATCTACCTCACCAGGGGACCTGGCAGTTGCTCAGCCAGGTTGATAACTCTGTCCCTTGGAAAGCTGAGGTCACGCAAACCCAAGATGACAAAACGCCACTCAATGCTGTGGGCCCCATCCTTTGTTGTCAGGCTTTCTATAAAATATGAAAGGCATCCCTATCTCTCAGGGAGTTACAAGGATGAAACGAGGCACGCCTTCCAAGGTTGCCCACTTAGCTGCCGGATGAGCTGTAAGAGGTGGAAGCAGGAGTAGAAGGGGCGGGCAGCTGCTGCTGGGTACCAGTGGGCATGCAGTGCAGGAGGGGCCAAATGGATGTGCAGGTGTGTTTGGGGAGCCAGTCTGGGCAGTGCTCAGAGGTCCAGCTCCCAGACCTCACTGTCCTTAGCTGGGAACAAGGGGCTCTGGGCCTCCAGAAGCAAGAGCAAGTCTGAGATTCCTGGGTGAAGATAGCTCAGGTAGCAAACAGACTGAAGAATCCCAGACCAACAAGGTGCCTGGGTGGGAGCCTCATCTGGTGCCAGCTCCTCAACAACTCCGCCTCTCAGTGCGGGCCTCTTCTCAGGCTCCTCCCACACACCACAGCTCACCTTCCTTTCTGCTTGGTGCCACCGTTTAAACCATTTTCCTGTGAGTTTGGCGAGCATCTGTCCTCTAGTTACGGCCCTAGCCTGGCCCTTTGAGGTTAGACTCCAAGAATGGCCTCCCGGGCTGCTTGGATCCATACAGAAACTGATTTGTGAAGCCAAGCTAAGTTACTAACAATATGAAACCAATCACGTAAATTATGGCACAGCCATTCAACCATTGTTGAGTTATTTTAATTTAAAATATTTGGAGTTTGAACAATGGGGGTATATGTTTCAGGGATATTAAGTGAAAATATGAATAAAAAATTTTCTATACAGAATTTAAAGGTTTTGAAAAAAATGGAAGACCAGGTGTCTCTAGGTACAGGAACTATGGGTAGTGATGTGATTTTATATATATATATATATATATATATATATATATATATATATATGAATGACTGGGTCTCCTAAGTAGCCCAGACTAGTCTAAAACTTGCTATATATATTGAACTAGCCTTACTCAAAGTAATCCTCCTGCCTCCAGGGTTCTGTGATTATGGTTGCAGTATAGTTTTATACCACTGCACTCAGCAAATTTGCTTTATCTTTTTAAAAAAAAACTATTTTATTTGTTTATTTGTTTGTTTATTTGACAGAATATCACCATGTAGCCCTGGTTGGTCTAGAATTCACAGAGATCTACCTTCCTCCTTCTGAGTGCTAGGATTAAAGGGGTATGCCTCCATGCCCAGAAAAACTAGCTTTTTTAAATTGGCTAGATTCTTTGGGGATTTGGAGGATGCTTTTTAACAAGTATCCTTTGTGAGGCTTCTCTTCAGTGGCCTTGTGGCTTAGCTGATACTCAGGAGCCTGACCTGGTGAAGGAGACAGGGAACCTCCAGGTCAGAAGAAAGCAAGTCAGAGGATGGGAAATGACTCAGTCAAGCCACAGAACAGGGCAGTGCAGTATCTTACCCACTCCCGTCGATGCCTAGAAGGCTGGCTATGGCCTGTTGCAACTGGCTCCACTCTACCTGGCTTGAGACAAAAGACTTAACAAAAAATGTTGAGGCTTGCTCTAGTCTTCAGGTCAGGGTCTAGAGGGAGAGAGAATGGGGATAAGGGGAAGAGAAGCTAGGAATGGAGACAAGACAGAGGTTCTGATCCAGTCTCAAGTCCAGTCCTTTATTGAAGGGAAATCTGGGGTATTTATACACTTTTGCCACGCCCCTTGTAGGGTCGTGGATATGACGTAAGCCTTGGAGGCGTGGCTAGCACATGTGCTTTACAGGCATGGATAGCTGCTTTCTAGCCGCTTTCTGTTAAAAGTCGGCTCCCAACAATGGCCAGCCCTGCAGCTGGCCTCTTTAGAGCCCAAGGCCCAAAGCCCACAGGTGCCCCTGAAGGGCACAGGGTTTCTACTTCACAAGAGCCTCAAAGTTGCAGAAGCCAGAATCACAGGCCTTAAAATAGGCCCAGGAACCGAAAAACGGCACTGCCACCACTGCACAGGAACACTTCCTCCCACCACGCTGGCCCACAACCAGCTAACTGCCACTGGGGTGATGGGTTACTGTCATTCCAAGAGAGACTTTTCCCAGTGACTGCATGCCAGCCCGAACTTCAGAACAAGAAGCTGTCACTGTAGAGGCTTTTCCCTCAGCTCACTAGCCCCCTCCAACTCTTGGGATCACTTTTCCTTTCTTACCCACTCTATCTCCAGATCCTAAAATAAACCCTACGGGCAGATGTCCCAACAGACACTCACAGCCTCAGCCTGCAATGGCTCCACACGATCGTATGCGGAGTCCGTACACACCATGGCACATTTCCTACCTGCTGCTTTTCTATGTAATCCCTATGTCTCCTTTTTTTTTTTTTTTTTCAGTCAGGACATAAAGCAGGTGCGTGGTCAGGATCCCCATGGTCCTCCCTCCAGCTATTACCTCTCACAGAATCCCCAGCCACGACTTACTCCCAGCTATAGCTACCTAGAAAAACGCCACAGGGTCAGCTGGGGGTACGCGAGATTCATCCCGACTCAAAAAGCAGTTCCAGAAACCGGCGACACAGTTGGACACGGGCTCACTGCAGGCAGTGGTCATTCCCTCCTTCATCTTTCTTGAACCTTCTCCAGGTTGCCTCTCAATGGCCTCAGCTGGAGTTGGCCAGGCCTCCCATGTTTGTGACCTCAAGAGAGCCCATCTCTCTGAAGTACAGCTTCCACCTTGTGAACCAGGGTGATGGCACAGCCTCCCTCACAGGAGCTGCCACAGTAAATGCTACAGTTGCAAGGGCATCTGACCTATGGCACACTGTGCGCAGAGTTCTGTGAGGTAGCACCTGCCTGGGCCCAAAGCCATGCCCACACAACTCCCAGAGGCCAGTCTTAGGAAGTACCAAATTCTCAGACACCCAACCCAAACCACTGTTCCAACCTCAACTCTTACAGCTCCCTCCAAACTTCCCAGCATCTGCCCCTCCCACCAGCCTCTCCTAGCCTCTGGTCTGCCCAGAGACCAATATAATTCACCAGCGCTTCCCCTGGGCAGCCCAAGGACTCTAGCTCTTGTCTGTGATCCTTTCCTGGGTCCACCTCAGCCAAGCAACGTTGTGTGCCAACCTGGCAGAGCTGCCTGCATTCTAGGGATAGGTCTGGGTGGCCCTCTGCTCTGTGCAGAACCTAAACTCGGATGCATCCTGCCAGTTTCTACCCTTGCAGTTGAGGGCACAATACTATCACCCCCCTCCCACCCCGCCAGACCTGTGTTCCAGGCAAGGGCATGAGAACTACCTCTTAGGCACACTTAGGATAAACAGAAGGACTGACTGAGCACAACACATTCCTTCTGACCTGCAGCGCTATGAACGGGGAGCACCCCCACCACCATCTACCATGCAGCGAGTCTAACACCCAGGCAAGAGGCCTCCAAAGACACTCAGCCAAGACAGAGACAAAGGTAAGCAGCAAGACGTGGGCCCCTGCAAACTCACACTAGTTGATAAAGCACACTGCCTACTTAAGAGGGGACCTGCCTATGCTACCATCCAGGGTTTAGGAGAAGCCCCACTCCTAGGAGAAGCAATGGACTTCTAGACGGCTGCATCATATGCATGGACACTGAACCCTCTGACTCACCCCAGGTCAGGGTGACCAGAACTCCATGGGAACTGCAGAGCCATAAGCAGTTTCCTGTGGGAACATCAAAATCTTGCATGGGCAGCCATAATCTTGGCTGCTTCCAGCAGGGTTTTACTTAACCTAGCAATTACCTGTATATCGATCGCCCCGAGAGACCGTGTCCTACAATGAAGTAAGGACCAGCTTCAAGACCTGGCACTCAGCCAGCACTCAAAAAAAAAATAAAAACCCGTTTCTACTGTAGAGGCCATTGTGGAAGTGAGTAAGAAATCAGGTGCAGAGCTACAAAAAGTGCCTTTCATCCCCAGAGCCAAGTGACCATCCTTATGTGGGTGGGGCCAGCAGCTTCATCCCATCATAAACAGACAGTGATTCAGTCAGGCCAGCTTTCAGCTTCAGAACTACCTCTGGAGGAAAAACAACAGCCTTCGAGGCCACAGCATAGTTCTGAGTAACAAGTTTTACTCAAACACCTAAACTCATAATGGACGGTGGATGTCATTCAGTGATAAGATAAAGCAAGTGCTTAGCACACAAGAGACGCTAGGTTCGAGTCTCAATACTAATAAATCTATTCAAACACCCAACAGGTTGTCACAGCTGGGAAGTGAGCATGACAAGATGGAATCCAGAGGACAAAACAGAAACACAAAAGCAAAACCAAACAAAAACGTAACATTGTCCCACAGGCTGAGAGGGTAACTGACTACATGGCAGGTATAGAGAGCACTCTGACCCGGTTCTGCTGAGTTCCTACATTCTGGGTGTGTGGGCCAACCATTAGGCCTGTCACAGATAATATCCACCATCAGCTCGACAGGATCTAGAATCACTTAAGAAACAAGCCTCTGGGCAAGTCTTTGAGGGATTATCTAGATTGGGTTAACCCACATGGGGAGACCTGCCCTGAATACGGGCGGCACCATCCCATAGGGTTCTGGACTGAATAGGGTTCTAGACTGAATAGAAAGAGCATGACATGAGCTGGGTGCCAGCGTGTGTGTGTGTGTGTGTGTGTGTGTGTGTGTGTGTGTGTGTGTGTGTATCTCCTGGTGCACATGCCATGTGACCAGTGGCCTCAAGCACCAGCTACCAAGATGAACTCTATCCTTGATTTTTGAGCCAAAACAAACCCTTCCTTCTCTAAGTAGCTTTTGTTAGGTAGTTTATCACAGCAGCCCAAAAAGTAACTAATCAAGCCCCCAAGCCATGTTCCTGTCAGGCCTGAACCTTCAGGCTCTTCTAAGGGGCAAAGGCTCCATTCCCCTTGACCATCCACACTGTCCGTATACCAGCGGGCAAATGCTTCCCTTGTTTCCTATGTTTACCAAGCACATGTTCTATATGTGTCCCCGTGCTAGGCACCAACTGGAGGACTGCACAATGTCCTCGTGGCTCTTGATGGCTAGCTGAAGGGACAGCCACACAGTTCATTACAATGCCACAGTCGCAACAGCTGTCTAGAACAGAGGAGACAGGGCTATGTGACGGCTGTGGAGGATGGGTTCCAGGCAATAGCTAGGAGCTAAGACTCAAAGGAGAACTTGCAGTGTCCGAGGAGCAAGTGAGTAGGAAACGCCAGCATGCACCGCCATCCAGAACATCAGAACATTAGAGTCTAGGAACTAGGTAATGGAGGAAGCCTGGTGTATAAGGGGGCACTGAAGACTAGGAGAGAAGCGATGACCTGGTCACTGTATGAACTAACAGGCAGAGAAGGCCTGGCTGGGGATGTGGAGAACCTCTGGGGTCATACAAACCAGCAGTTAGTCAGCTATGCCACTTCCTCATTGGGTGCAGCTGAAAAGGGCTCCTCATGGCTGACAGATTATATTCCTGCTTGGCAAAAGTAGTACTGTGTTAGGGTTGAACTGACAGAGCACATGCAGAGCACCTGGCATGGTACTGAGACCTAGGTAAGGTTAGGAACTTGGGATGATGGATCCCTCTAGGGGAAAGACCCTGCAGGCTGTCTAGGAGTAGAGGCTATATTATCACAGGGGTGATGATGCTCTCGGGTCAAGGACAGCAGAGGTGTGTGCAGAGGGAAGTGTGAAGGGGTTACCTGGAGCTGCTGAGGTCACAGGGCTGAGGGGCTTGCAACAGATGGTTGCCCAGACCCTCCCCAATTCAGACATTCTGTGCCAGGTGACAGCTGGCCCTGACAGGTGGGCACCCAGTAGGAGCTCAAATACATGTTTACTGAGTTCATTAATAAGGATACTCTAAATCGGCTACAAACCATTCTCTGGACACCTTTTTTGGAGAAGAAACCACTAAAATTTGTATCCTTATCTATTCCCCCAGGTGGCTGGACCTTCCTGACAAGAGAACTTCGCTGACCCTGCTGCCTAAGAAGGTCAGGTGCTAAGCAAGTCTCCTTCAGAAAAAGAATTGAAATTCACTTCTGCTCCTCAGTGAGTCTCCAGGGCGTGGCCTACCAAGGAACCCTGAGTTCCAGGCATTACCCTCTCTCTGCTACTGTGGTTTTACCAGGGTGCACTTCCACTTTGGAGCACTGACTGAATCTAGAAGACTGTTACTTCCTCCAAAGAGAACCCAAGCCCTGACTGGGAGGTGGGGGTGAGGGGACACGACAGCATAGAATGAAGTCATTCCTTACATGAAGAAGGGAGGGGTCTTTTTATAGAGAAAATGACAAGCCCAAGACTATAGGGGAGGGGGCTTCTGCCACATGGGTCTGGGCAAATGCATCAGTAATGAATGCATTACCTCACATCCAAGACGACCCCACCCACACCTTTCAAGCCCTTTAAACAATGAGACACCCCCACCCCACCCAGCAGATGAATGACTCCTTAGACCAGAATCACACCCGGAGAGGCTGTAGCAATCCCTGATCCCAGTGCTAAGTAGGTGTGAGGTCAAGGGGCAGAGGCCCAACAGGTCCCTGGTAGAGCTAATGAACAAGTGGACCTTTGGATGCAGAAAGACAAAGGCTACAAGCAATCAGGAGACGCGGTCCTCCATGTGGGCTGGGGATGTGGTCAGGGCACATTGCCTTGAACTCTGAACTCAAAGGCCTCCCGAAATCTCACGCCTACACTCCCTGCAGCAGCAGTGGGGCCCCCAGATCTTCCAGGAGAAGGAAGAAGAGTTACGGAACCACGAAGAGGAAGAAAGGGCTGGAACCTGATATCCTGACGGTCAGAGGGAGACAGAGTCGCGGAGACACAAGGATCAAGGTTCTGTGGTATCGAAAAGAAACTGAGACTTGGAGTCCCGAGAGACAGAACCCAGGGCGATGGGGATGCACGGAGAGTAGGGAGCACAGGGGGACGAGCGGAGGTGGACACGCGCGGACACTCACGCGCGCGCCCGGCTCTGTCACTCACCCAGGCCGCAGACCTCACGGCGCAGGCTAAGGCGTCCGCGCTCCTCGGCTATGGCGCGCAGCATGTGCTGCAACGAGCGCTCCTCCGCTTCGCAGCCGTCCGCGGGCTCCCGGGAGGCGGCCGGCCCAGCCCGGAGCCCCGCGGGCGCGGACGCCGAGGCACAGGCCCTGCCCGGCGGCCGCGCGGAGGCCATGCCGGGCCCCGGCTCATCGCCCGCGCCGCGCCCGCGGGGGCCCCCGACACGCCTCGCCGCCCGTGCCCCGCTGCCGCCCGCCGCGAGCACCAGTGAAGCCACAATCCGCTTTTGTGCGCGTCGCCACCGCCGCCGACCTCGGAGCACGGCGGAGGACTGCGATCCACCGCTCCGCCACCGCCCGCCCGCGCCTGCTCGACACCGCCCAGGACCCGCCCCCGACGCGGACCCGCCCCTAAACCCGCCCTTTCCCCGCCTCTGACACTCAGGAGCCCCGCCTCATACTTCTAAAACCCCGCCCCTATCTCCAGCCAAGGCAGTGAGTCGTCCCTGGCCCTGCCCCTTTTTTGGCCCCGCCTACTTCCTTGCGGCCAGCTGCTGCCAACTTCAAACGCCCACCGCGGCCTCTGTCCAACCTGTCGCGTGACGTTCTCCCCATCCCATTCCCACACCTTCCTTGGCCTGCTCACCTTCCCTGCTGCCCGTGTTCCCCGACCCTGAGTCCACTTTCTCCCGACCCTACCCCGCCCCCCCACCTCCCTCCGTTAGAGTCACGCCTCTGAGCCGCCCCCTCTATGCCTCACTGATTTTGCGCTTTGTCACCGCCCTGTGCATTCCCTGGAGCCTCTAGCACACCAGCTCTGCTTATTTCTGTCTGAACTTTCCAAGTAGGTTCTGCTAAAAACTTGCTTCACAGAACTCAGCAAGAAGTTACCACCTCCGAAAGGTGGTCTCCTGGGGGACACGGTGCAGAGTGGGAAGCCTCAGTTTCCTCCGCTGTACACTGGGGCATGGACGGGGTTGGAGAGTTGCAGCTGGGCGTCCATCCCTGTGCTAAAAGAGGAAAATCCAGGAAGCAACCTCCAGAAGCTTACTCTGTGGTCCTTTCCCAGGACCGGTGTAGGTGTACTGCTAGTCTCAGCCAGCTGCATCTCCAGTGTCAAATCCCTACAGTCATTCTAAGCATAAAAAGTTCTGTCTGCCCTGGCTCTTCACCCTGTCTGGGAGACCCTTCTCCCCAGTCTCCTATCTCCTTTGGATTCCAGTGTCCTCAAAAACAAACAAACAAACAAACTCCACACCTTGCCTGCCCCTCCCGTTCTATTTCTCTGCACAACACCCTTACCACCTCCTGACATCACATTGCATAGCTGCAGAAGGTTGTTGCGGGAAACCAAATCACCCTTGGGCTTCCCAGTCATCAGAATGGTGAGAAGCGATTGTTTAAGCCTCCAGTTTGTGTGTTAAGCCTCCGGTCTGTGACATTCCGTCACAGTCACGGTAGCTCCAACTGACTAAGACACCATGTATTCCTCAGGCCTGGCTTCTGACAGCTGTATTCCCAGTGCCCAAATGCAGGCTGTGTGCTGGAAAGTGAAAAGAGGCCTGCAGAGGAAGATTGCCTCTAAGGAACAGCAGTAAGGTGGGTTGGGGCCACAAGGTGTGGAAACCACTCCAGAGCAGGAAATAGGCAGCTTTGACTCCAGGTTCAAGCCTCACCTGGAGATTTGTACTGCTCCCTTGTCACCTTCAGGGTAGGACCTGAGTCTGACTAATTCCATGGTCCTAGGACAGTGGTACTCAATCTTCCCAATGCTGGGATCCTTCAATACATTTGCTCAAGTTGTTGTGAGCCCCAACCATAAATTACTTTTGTTGCCACTTCATAACTAATTTTGCTAGTTATTAATCATAATATAAATACCTGGGTTTCCAATGGTCTAGGGTGACTCCCATAAAAGGATCATTGAACCCCACAATAGGGATTAAAATGACCCACAGGTTGAAAACTAGAATCAGGCACAGGAGGGACTCTGTAAAAAGGTATGTATCAAGGGACTTACTGGCCTTTGTCTTCTCTCTCCTGGGCCTGTGGCCCCCATCTGTTAGTGAGGATGCAGTGGGAAGGCTGAAGTGGCCAGCTGTGAGTCTGGAGAGCTGAAGTTTAGCTGTGAGGATGAGGGAAGGGACTGGCCATCAGACAGCATGTGTGAGATCTCAGAAACTTCTTTGCTTCCAGGGAAACCGCATCACTGCCTACACACCGTTACTACCAGGCTGTTGCTTGAAACCCTTGCTGCTGTAACACCATAATCACCTTTGGGTCTCCCTCCCTTGGGGAGCCTTCTGAGGAGTCTGGGAAAGCATTACGTCCTTAGCCAACATCATAACCCCCCTCTCTCGACCCCCCCCACTGTTGCCTCCAAAGGGCCAGCATCAAATCAATTCATTCCATCTTCCCTGGCATCCTTTCCAGGACAGGTGCCAGAATGTATTTGTTGAATAAATGCGCGACCATTGCTTGGGTTTTCTCCATTCTCATCAGTAATACTTAGTGTCCACATGAAGACTCTGCTGAGCAACAGGTATGAGATATTCTGCACCAGACCAGAGGCCACACTTTTCAGGCTCCAAGGCAGTGTTCCTTGGTCCGGGTGCTGATCACTACGTGTTAAATAAATCAAGTTGTATATGATCGTGGTTAGTTGCGAGCTGGCTTGCCTGTGCACATCTATAATCTCAGCGCTCAAGGATCGTGGGCCAGTGAGATGGTTCAACAAGTTAATGTGGCTGCGACCAGCTTAGTTCCATATTCAGAACCCGCGTGATGAATGGAGGGAACTGTCTCTCACCTCTCATGTATGCTGTAATGTGCAACACATGAAAGTATACAAAATGAAAGGAGTGGAGGACTGTGGGTTCGAGGCCAGCCTCAGCCAGTAAGACTTAAAAAAAAAAAAGCAAAATCTATCAGAAAAATTTGACAATGGTAAATGCCTTGTTGGTCCAGTGTTATTGGGTTGGACTCCTAACCTATAGGTCTATAAGATAATAAATGTGTTTAGTTGTATTTAATGTTAATTTCATGGCAAAAAAAAAAAGAGAGAGAGAGAGAGAGAAAACATGTTATAAATATCCTAAATTCACCTTTGTCCAAGCAGTCTGGGTTTTTTCCTTTTGTTCTACCTTCCACTTATAGAACAGACTGAAGAACCCGCCTGCTGTCCGCTGCTGCATTTCACTCTGGGATACTGAAGCCAAGCTTAGCAGAAACAGAAATCAGCCACAAGTCACTCACTTTAATGGCTCAGTTGCTTGTCTTTTCATGTTTCTGCTTGGGGCTTGCCTCGCTGTCTGCCTAGTATACCGGGGTGATGTCTGTGGTTCCATTGTTAGCGCTACCTGTTTGGCGATAATCTTACTCAAATAGTCAAGACAAATGCCCATGGACTTTTTTTTCCTAGTTCTTGAGTGGCCAGAGACCTAGAGACATTTTAGGAATGACTCTGGTTCAACCAAGAGTCCCGTACCACCTACCTATTTCCTTCCACCCTCTGTTTACTGTCTGTACAATGAGGTGATAATCCCAATTGCTCCTGACCTTACTATCCTGTTGACCTATGATTGTGTCTCCAAAGAAAAAAAGGCAACCAGTCAATTCTTAGGGTAGGTGGATTATAGCCAGCCTACCAAGGGTTCTTCTGTCCTCCCCTGAAAATCTGCTAAGGGCAAGAGCTTGCCGGATGGTGGGAGTGTGCGCTTACAGCTTCCTGGCCAGATGTTCTTATGAACATCTTTGAACTCCTGCCTTTATCTCCTGGCACTGAGTGTACAACACCACATAGACTCCCTCGGGCTCTGTTGCATCTGGGAAATTAAATGCAGCCATTCCTAGGTCTTGACTGCAAGGTCTCCTTAATTCAGTCACTCTGATGTTCCCATCGTCTCCCTTCTCTCTTCTGAACCTTTTCTAACATCATGAAACAAAAAAAATATTCTCTCTGTGTGTGTGTTGTATGTATGTTGTATGTATGTGTGTGTGTGTGTTGTATGTATGTGTGTGTGTCGTATGTATGTGTTCATGCATGTGCGCTCTTGTGCGTACGTATGAATATGTAGCAGGCAGAGGCTGATTTTGGGGTCCTCCTTCATTGCTCTTCACCTTATTTTTTGAGCAGGGTCTCTCACTGACCCTTAGAGATCACCAATTAGGCTAAACTATCTGGCCAGCAAGCCCCAGGCATGGGCTGCCAAGTCCAGCTTCAAAAACATATGGATTAATATATTTTTAAAAGATTTTATTTATTTAACATATATGAGTGCCCTATGTGCATGTATATCTACATACCAGAAAAGGGCATCAGATCATAGATGGTTGTGAGCCACCATGTGATTGCTGGGAATCGAACTCAGGACCTCTGGAAGAGCAGACAGTACTCTTAACAGCTGAGTCATCTCTCCAGCTCATATTAGTATTATTTTATTATTTTATGTGTATATTTTGCCCACATGTATGTCTGTACACCCCATGTGCCTGGAACACATGGAGGTCAGAAGAAGATTAGACCCCCTGGAACTGGAATTCCAGTGATGAGCTACCATGTGTGTGCTAGAGATCTGAACTCAGGTCCTCATGCTTGTATGGCAAGCATTTTGCTGACTGAGCCATCGCCCCAACCTCTAAAGAAGCCTACAGTGTTATTTAGAATTCTTCTCCCCTTAACCCTCGATTTTTCTTTTAATAGCTCCTGCTAAACAGCCCCGGAGGGGTCGACCTTACACTTATAATTAGATGCTCGAGCCTTGGTGAGAAAGGAGCCACAGAGTTTGAAAGCGATCAGGAAGATTTGGGATAGCATTATTTTTATACTAAGAACTTGAACTCAGGACCTCAAACACACTAGCAAATGTTCTCCCACTGAGCTATATATATCCTCAGCCATTTTGGATATTTTTATTTTAAAACAGGGTCTTGCTAAGTAGCCTAAACTGGCATTGAGCTTGGAATCCTCTTTCCTGTTCTAGGATTCTAGGATTACAGACATGAACAGATACAGATAAGTAAAACCTTTAAAATAATAATAATAATAATAATAATAATAATAATAATAATAATAATAATGTCCCTCCAGAAGTCCTGTATTATCTTGGGTTTTGTTGTTGTTGTTGTTTGTCTGTGTAGCCCTGGTTGTCCTGGAACTCTCTCTATAGACGAGGCTGGCCTAGAACTCACAGAGAACCACTGTCTCTGCCTCCCAAGTGCTGGGGTTGAGCACCCCTGGCTAGAAAGACTTTTCTGAAGCCTTCCCTTTTCTACAGGTGGGACCAGATGCTCTGGAGCCAGCTGTCTTCTCCCCCCTGTTATTTCGGCATCTGCATCTGCACAGGCTGCCATCACTCCAATCACGAAGGAGAGTTATATTCTTCTTCTGGAAAGTTCCTTACCATCCAAGTTCGGACATCATTTTCCTAGGGAAGTGTTGAAAACATGTGACTCAATTCCAGGTCTGGTCTGTCCAGATCCCTAAGAGCCTGTTTCTACCCAGAATTCCTTCCAAGCCATCACACCATTATTTGGGGTGAAAGGTGGACCAGTGGGAGAGGGTGGGGAGACAGAGAAAGGTAGTTCTTGGGTGTGACTGCTAGGCCCTTGAGGAGCTGACACGCAGTGGGCCCTCCACAAATGCATGTTGAGTCAGTAAGCAGTCAGTGAACCTGGGCAGGATTGTAGGAACACAGGGTCCTTGTGCTCACAGGCAAGCACGGGGTAGGAAATCCTCAATGTTAAACACGAAGATTTGTCTCTTCACAGGAAGGATTGTTTACCTGTTTTCCACCCAGGAGCCTGGTGATCTGTGCTATGTGTAGGGCCAGGGCATGTACAAATTCAGTCAGACTGTTATGTTTATCCCAGACGACTCCTCCTAGCCCTTTATCCTGAGGGGTGTTCCTCGGTCAATAGAAACCATCCCGAAGGGTGATGTCACACGTACTTTGTAGCTTGGTGATCTCTGTGATGACTTAGACCACACCAGATCCTATCCTCCTCTAGTCCCTTAAGCTAGAGAACCCATTCTTATGGAAGAGGTCACATGGTACTTTGCAAAAGATTTGATGTAGTTTCACCTTAAGCGTCATTGAGATCATTGTTTGAAGAAAACTTTTTTTTTCTCCCAAAATTGTACTGTTCTTAAATATGTTTGCGATAAACAGCCTGGGGTCAGGCCGGACGTTGGTGGCTCACACCTTTAATCCCAGCACTTGGGAGGCAGAGGCAGGTGGATTTCTGAGTTCGAGGCCAGCCTGGTCTACCGAGTGAGTTCCAGGACAGCCAGGGCTACAGAGAAACCCTGTCTCGAAAAAAAACCAAAAAAAAAAAAAAAAAAACCAAAAAAAAAAACCACCACCCCCCCCAAAGGAAAAAAAAACAGCTTGGGGTCAGACTGGAGAAGTTTGAATCAAATTCGACTATCTAAATCACACTGAACTGGATTTCCTTCTTGTCTCAATTGAATCATTACTTTGCTGGCCACACCACTTGCAGAGACACCCACACTGGATGAGGCCAGAGCCACTGTCACAGGATCATGGAAACCCCAGCTGGTTGTCAATGATAGAAGGGCTAGTCACCAGAGGGACAGACCAGCAGTGATATGTTGTTCTAGCAGATATGAGAGGCACATTCATGGGATCTTCAAGATCACAGTCCAGAGTCCCTCTCGAGGACACCGGGCTCCCAGGGTGCCGTGGACCACAACTGTACTTGGTAGAACAGGAGTCTGAAAAAGCATGTTCACCTTTAGAAGCTAAAGTAGGCTTCAGCTAAATGAGCCCTTAGCCTCCTCAAAGTTCCCTTAGGAATGACCAGGTCACAACTAGAGGGGCCAGGACCAGGGTCTGGAGTCATGGTCAGGGTCAGAAGAGGTGGTGACTGTAAAAGGAGAACAAGAAAAATCAGGGACTTGGGTTCTAGTCTTGACTCAGCCTGTCAAGCTTTCTGACTGCCAGCCCCTTCCCTGCCACAGACCTCAGTTTCCCCAAGAGTCAAGGAGGAAGTACACAGAGTGCTCCCTCCTTCTACATCCTGACAGCCAAGAGGAAGAGGGAGGTGTCACCCCTATTCTGCTGACTCCCCAACTGTGAAGGCAGCTCAGCTTCAGCTCCCTCCTTTGAAAAATGGGATGGAAATAGCTCTCGGGGCTGTGTGCAGGCTCCGTGAGAGGATGCCTGGCAGTCACTGCATGCCTAGACTCTGTGCTTCTATAGTCTCTGTAAGACCCAGAACTTAGAGAAATAATTGCTTGTGTTCTCTTTATGCTATCTGCCTCCTCCCAGCATGTTCTTGAGGTCTGGATACTGGCGACACTGAGGGGAGTCCCCCTGAACCCCTGCAACAGCAGATTGCAACTTCACAAGCTCCAGGCTATGTTTCTCCTAAGAAAATAAACAAGAGCATAAGAGAGGCCACCAGCCGCAGGCCAAGGCAGCAGTGAGCAGAGCTCTGTATTACTGGAGTCAGGGAAGACTTTCTGGAGGAGGCGGCCCTGCACAACTTCCAGTTGTACTGGTGGCCTCAGCATTCCTGAAGAGCAGCTGGTTGCTCTGTAGCCAGTACTAGACTTTTCCAGTGCCTGGCCACACTGGATCCATCTGCCAAGCTTGGGCAGCAGAGATGGGACCTGATTTCACAAGTCAGATTCTGCCGGTGTCAGTGACTCACCCACTGTTTTGAGGAGGAACCAGAGGCTAATTAAACTCAAGCTTTGAACCCAGCCCTCTTCCCTTCCACCCCCACCCCACTTCCTCTTTCCCATAAATGCAGTCAAACTTGTGGAAGGCAGAGGAAGGCTGGTAGCCTTGCAAGGTGTGTGTGTGTGTGTGTGTGTGTGTGTGTGTGTGTGTGTGTGTGTCAGGGGCCTGGTGGGGGATGGGGACAGGGACCAGGACACTATCCTGCCTTCCCTGGGATCCTGAAAGGAGGCCAACCACTGTGGGCCTCCCTTCTCAACTCTGCCATCAAACCAAGAACTTGTACAGGACCTGTCCTCCCAACTTACTGCCATCTTCAGGAGTTCTAAGCCTGGTCACAAAAAAATGTCACAGCTGAGCTTGTAGATTACTAATATTTTCTCACAGACAGACAGCAGGGAGAGTCATGGGACCCTCACCCAAATGTCTAGCCATCCCTCATAACTATCTGTATTCCCCAGTTCTTAATTGCACAGGGTTTTGTCTTGATGGAGTTGGGAGAGGGACTGGAGGATATAGGAGAGAGGCGCCACTTATTTAAAGTCATCACCCTGTTCCAGGCAGCCTTTTGCTAGGAAGCACCCACAGTCCTGCTAGCAACCCCCCTGCCTATGTTTTGTGAGTAACCCCAATAAACTCACAGGTGCCCCAGAGTGAACTTTGGTGGTGTCACTGGGACCTTAGGAGGAGGGGCAGATATTGGTTGCATCTCCCCCTGAGGGGGAAAAAAATTAGAAACAGGACTAATTTGATGACTAACAGAGTCCCAGTCAAGGGAGTGGCCATCCAGAGCCCTGTGCCTGACAAGCTTCCTTCTGCAGCCCTGCCTCCACACTGCCTCCTCTGTCTACCTGAAGCAGCGGCTTTTGCCACCGTCAATAAAACCCAGGTTAGATCCACCATAGTGGAAAATCTTGAGGCCTCTCCTGTGTGCTAAGAGCCTTTGGGCACCTCTGACTCTCCCACCCGAGCAACAGGCACCCTCTGGGCACTGGTCTTCCTTCCAAAGAAGGAGGGAGGGCAGGACAGAGCTGGTGCTGAAGCTGAGCAGGCACAGCTCACTCTGCGGGGTTGATGGCTCGAGCTTGGGCGGTTGTGGGTCCAGTTGGGCAGAGTTGTGATTTCCGCGTGTCTGCCACCCCGGGCCACTGGATGCGGCTCTGGGGAGCAGAAGCGTAGAAATTTGGCTGAGTTCCCTCCATTCTGTGCCGGGCAGAGGCTGGGCTAAGAAGTCGCTCAGGGCTCAGCCTGAAGTTCCCGTGGGGGCAGGGCTCCTGGTCTCTGTCCTGGGGCTCCCAGACGCTGCTGGAGGCCTCAGAAGAACAGAGACTGGGGGCATACGGGAGAAATGAGGGGGAGAGAGGCCCCGACAGCGCCCCGCGTGTAGGAAACATTTTGTTATTGCACTTGCTTGACTGGTTCAAGGCTGGCTTGCTTGAGTTGGCAGGAAATGCAGAGAAGTCTTCTGGCTGGAGATTAGGTAGCAACGGTGGCTCATTAGTTAAAGGCCTTCTCCACAGTTCCCCATGGCGGGGCCCCAAAGATACGAGGAAGTCCATGATTTTACAAGCTTTATTGTCATGGCAGATGGTAGATGAATCTGGCTGCACCTCCTCTTAGTCAAGGCTGGCCTGACTTAAATAGAAAGGTAGGAAGGTCTAAGAAGGAATACTTAATTGTCTACGACCTCTGGCCTTCAAGTATCTTATTAATATGGAAATCTCTTGAGGCTGAGGCCTGTAGCCACACCCTCTACCTGTGGAAGGGCTGGTAGGGGCGTGGTCCTACATGACTGAAAGGCGAGGATCAATGGAGATCTTTGCCATGTGTCAGGAGCCTGAAGTCTTGGGGCATGTCGAGATATATGCCATCCCTCACAGGCATGGACACTTGTTGGGTCTCCAGCTATCTCTAACCAGTGCTCTACCAGAAACCAAGCCATTCTTTCACGGTCCCACACCATTCAAGTGAGGAGGTCTGCCTGGACAAGTGTGCCTGTACCATATAACTCACCCACTGGCTTTTCTTTAGATTTTTTTAGTTCACACAGGACAGTCGTGGGTTACTCAACAACAGAGACATGTGAGAACTGTGTCACTAGCCATTGAGAGTGCTGGAGTGGACAGGAGTGAACCTAGATGAACATTCGCCCCAGGAACTCAGGAAAGCGTCTTTTGCTTGTTTGTTTGGTTGTTTGTTTGTTTAAAAGATTTATTTATTTAATGTATGTGAGTACACTGTGTGTGTGTCTTAAGACACACCAGAAGAGGGCATCAGATCCCATTACAGATGGTTGTGAGCCACCATATGGGTGCTGGAAATTGAACTCAGGACCTCTGGGAGAGCAGTCAGTGCTCATCTCTCCAGCCCCCTTGGTTTGTTTTTTGTTTTGTTTTGTTTTGGTTTGGTTTTTGTTTTAAGACAGGGTTTGTCTGTGTAGCCCTAGCTGCCTTGGAACTCACTGTATATTCCAGGCTGACTTCCAACTCAGAGATCCTCCTGTCTCTGCCTCCTGGGTGCTCAGCCTCAAGGTAAACATGTTTAAGAACAAAGCTGCTGTTGGCACATCATGGAGGACTGGTCATAGTCATTTCTTTTTTTGTTCTTTGGCACTGGTGCTTTTGTTTCTGAGACAAGGTCTCATGTATCCAGGGCTGGCCTCCAGCTCAGTATTGAACTCTGGCAGAAGATGATTGTGAATTTCTCTGATCTTCCTGTCTCTACCTCCCAGGAGTCCAAAAGTTCTTGCTCTGTGATCATGAAGACCAGAGTTGGGTCCCAGCAACCACATGCCAAATTGCTTCAACCTAATGGTGTGTGTGTATGCGTGTGTGTGTGTGTGTGTGTGTGTGTGTGTGTGTGTGTCCAGCTCTGCACTAGGGGAAGGAACAGTGCGTCACCAAACAGCTTGGAGTGACTATCCACATACAGAAAGAACGGACTTCCAGGGCTCAGATGCAGTTCAGTGGTATAGTGTTACCAAGCATGCACAAAGCCCTGCATGCAATTTCCAACACTAGATAAACCAGGCATGGTGGTGCATGCCCATCATCCCAGCAGCCAGAAGGTAGAGGCAGGAGAGATGACTGAGTTGTTGAGTGTTCTTGCTCTGTGATCATGAAGACCAGAGTTGGACCCCAGCAACCACACACCAAGCTGCCTCAACGGCGGAATAGGCAGAAGTGTGTATGTGGGAAACATCAAACATCCTCTTCTGGGCTTTGTGCAAGCGCACATATACACATGCACAGAGAGAGAGAGAGAGAGAGAGAGAGAGAGAGAGAGAGAGAGAGAGAAACAGTGAGAAAGAGAAATATGTACACCCATACATATATATGCACCCATACATATATAATGCATACATATCCATGCACACACACACACACACACACACACACACACACACCAGAAAATGAAGGCTCTAGACTATAGAAAGAACCCTTACAGGCAGAAAATAGCAAGAGAAACTATCACTGAACTGGGGTGCAGCTCAGTGGTAAAGCACATGCCATGTGAGACTCTTGGTTCCACCCCCAGAGCCATGAAAAAAAGTAAGGTCTTCTAATGGCAGATTAGAATAAACTGGCCCCCAAGAAGATGAAGAAATTATAAGCATACAAGAAGAAACTCAGCATCCTTCAGTACGGGAGCGAGCTGTGTCCGTGACACACCGCTACACCCACTTCACAGTGTTCAGAAGTCAGACTGAGCGTGGCAAGTGTGGGTGGGTGTGTCGTGAGATTCCTGGGGCTGCGACAAGCTACCTGTGAACACAGCTTTAAAGGAGGAACGGTCTGTTTTGGCTCATGGTTCCCGAGGTCACGCCCACCGCTCACTGCTTTGGCTCTAAGGCAGAACTGTCAGGTGGTGAGTGGGTGTGGCACAGGCTCCTCTCCACACAGCAACCAGGACTCATCAAAGCAAATAAAAGGGTCAGGGGAACAAAATGTCCCTGAGGGAATACCCACAAGGACCTGTACCCCTCAACTGTCTCCTATGCATCACCTACCTCCTTCACCTCCCCAAAGGTCATCTGTGGACACACCTGCACTGGAACCCATGCCTTCAAAACTCAGGTCTCAGCCATAGTGGGAAAGCACTGGGCCAAATTGGGATTCTCACTCATGTGGGTGGGATGTAAGTGCCCAGGCACTTGGAAAACAACTTGAGGCTTCTTTGTTTTTATTATTGTTTTATGTTTTGTGTTTTTGAGACAGGATCTGTCTGTGTAGCCCTGGCTGTCTTGGAAGTCACTATGTAGACCAGCCTGGCCTCAAATTCACAAAGTGCTAGCTGCCTGCCTCTGCCTCCCCAGTGCTAGGATTAAAGTTGTAGGCTACAAACCAGGCCTACGATTTAGTTTTTAAAGAAAGCTAAACACATCTGCCCCACGACCCAGCCATTCTTCTTGCAGGTTCAGCAAGGCATTTGAAATGTGCACAGCAGTGTCACTTTTAACTGCTAAAGAAGAAAGTGTCCCTCCCTTGACAGGCAAATGGGTCTACTAGCTACAACTGTATCACCTTACAGTGCAATCCAACTCAGCCACAAGAAGGAACAAACTGTTATATCATGCAACTATTTTGATATCACTTAATGAAAAGGATGAATCTCCAAACCATTGCACTGAGTGAGAGAAGCTCGACCCCAGCTGAGTGAGAGCCTGCTGTAGGACTCTGTTTACATGTAACTATGGGGAGTGCAACCTTACCTATAGGGACAAAAAAAGACCTGGAGTTGGAAGGACAGGGATGAGGTGGGACAATGGAGGGGGAGATGACGAGGGACAGAAGTCCAGCACTGTGGCTTATGCCGGTAATCTAATCCCAGAACTCAGAGTCTGAAGCAGGAAGATTGCCCTGAGTTTGAGACCAGCCTGAGTTACACAGTGAGCTCAAACATAGCACACACACACACACACACACACACACTCACAGAGACAGACAGACAGACAGACAGACAAAGATGGAATTAGGTTATAAAGGGGTAGAAGAAAGCTTTTGGAGTGATTAACTTTACTTTGCTGGTGTGTTCATGGGATATATATATATATTTCATGGGATATGTGTATATATATATATTATATAGGGGTTCATGGGATATATAATATACATATGTATATGTATATATTCCTATTAAAACTCAGCAAATTATACACCAGGTGCATGCCTTTAATCCCAGTACTCAGGAGGATAGAGGCAGGTAGATCTCTGAGTTGAAGGCCAGCCTGGTCTACAAAACAAGTTCCAGGACAGCCAAACAGCCGAGGCTACACAGAGAAGCCTTGTCCCAAGAAACAAAACAACAACAACAAAAGTAAAATAAAACTCAAAAAACTTGTATAGTTTATTTTATGTCAATTATACCTAAAAATGTGTACAACATAAAAATGTAAATTAGTTGCCAGCTTGAGGCTGTCTCGTTCCATTCTGGCAGCTATAACAAACACTGTGGTTTAGGTGGCTTATAAATTAAAATTTTAGGGGCTAGCAAGGGAGCTCAGTGGATTAAGGTGCTTGCTACTAAGCCTGATGATCTGAGTTCAACCCTAGGAACCCTCATGTTAAAGGGACAGAACCAATTCCACACATTGTCCTTAGATCTGCATACATGTCAAAGGGCGTATTTGCATATTTGTGTGCATGAGGATGGAGACCGGAAGGGGACGCCAGGTGTCCTGCTGTATTACTTCTCAGCTTATTCCCATGAGACGGTCTCCCTCTGAACCTGGAGCCAGGCTGGCAGCGAGTAAAACTCAGTGATCCTTTTGTCTCTCCCGCCCTGGGGTTACAGGTTTGAGTGGTCCTTCCTGAGTTTTTAAGTGGGTTGCAGGGATTTGAACTCAGAACGTCATGCTTCAACAGGAAGTGTTTCTACCCACTGAGCCGTCTCCGGGACTTCACTTTTTAAAACGATTTATTTGCATAACTTAAAATCATGTGTCTTTGTGTGTCTATTTGGGTATAGGTGCACATGAGTGCACGTGCCAAGGAAACCAGAGGTATTAGGTCCCCTGGAGCTGGAGATGGGTGTGCGCCACTGCCGTGGGTACTAGGAACCAAACTGAGGTCCTTGCAAAAGCAGTGCGTGCTTTTAACCTTAGTGCCGTCTCTCTAGCCCCAAGACTTCAGTTTTTTCTTAAATTATACTTTTGATTTTGCCTGGAGTGGAAAGGCTGGCTTGCAACAGCCTAGAGGCCAGTGGCTGAGAAAAGAATCCAGGCCCAGCTCTTCAGGATCCGGGTTACTGACGGTGGCCTGGTTGTAGAGCCAGCGGATGTGACGTCATCAGTCAGCGGTAGGGTTGTGCTGAGGATTCTAACTCTGTGTTCTTGAGATCTCAGGCTCGTTGCACAGGAAGCACTTTATCCATGAGTCATTTCTCCAGCGCCAAATTTAAATTACTTTAAGGTTGAGTTAATATAAGGACCATGTGTCAAAATTATATGTTCAGGGGTTTGGGAGGTGGCTTAGCTGGTACTGTCTAACAACCCTGGTGACCTGAGTTTGACCTGTAACCCACAAGAAGTTAAAAGGAGAGAAGAGACCCCACAAAGTTGTCCTCTGACCTCCACATGTATACTGTGATGTGGACATGACTGTATATATACACACACAGTATTTTAAATTATAAGCCATGTCTGGTGTCATGGCACAAGCCTTTAATTCTAGCTCTTGTGAGGTGGAGGTAAGGTCATTCTAAGGTTGTTCCTGGCTACATTAAGACCCTGTTTTAAAATCTAGTAAACACCTCAGCATGATGGTATACCCCTTTAATCCCAGCTCTCGGTAGGCAGAGGCTAGAGGATCTCTGAGTTTGAGACTAGCCTGGTCTACATAGCTAGTTCAAGAATAGCCAGGGCTATGTAATAGAGACCTGTCCCAAAACCAAACAAAAACTAGAAAACAAATGATATGTTTGTGAGTGTAAATTGTCAGCTTGACGGAATCTAGAATCGCCGGGGAAATGAGCAGCTGGGCATGCGCGTGGGTGTCATCTTGTTGCAGGTTGCTGAGTTCTCTGGATAGGGCTCTATACACTAGAGCTGAGGAGCTGAGCGCTAGTGAGCACGTTCTCACTGCTTTCCTCTGACTGCGGAAACCAGCTGCTTTAAGCTCCTGCTGCTGTGATCTCCCAGCTGTAATTGACAATACCTTGTACTGTGAACACAAATAAACCCTACTCCCTCCCTCCCTCTCTCCCTTCCTTCCTTCTTTCTTTCCTTCAGTTGCTTATGTCAGGGCGTTTTAACACAGCAAGAAAGAAAACTTAAGACAATAATAAACTGTTTCTTTATATGGCAAAATTCTTTCTAAAAAATAAAGAGAAAGAGAGAGAAAGGAAGGAAGGAAGGAAGGAAGGAAGGAAGGAAGGAAGGAAGGAAG
>JANHMN010000012.1:17829566-17943912 GCA_030674055.1 Rhabdomys pumilio | reverse complement strand
TACACACAGAGAGGTACACACACAGATAGACACACACCACAGAGAGACACACAGACAGACAGATAAACAGACAGACAGACAGACACACACACACACACACACACACACACACACACACTAGGGGTATGTGCACTGAGTACAGGCTTCTGTGGAGGTATCAGATTCCCTTGGAGCTGGAGTTACTGGCAGTTGTGAACCACCAGACTAAGATACTGTGGACTAAGTTTGAATCTTCTGTAAAAGCCATATGCTATGTAAACCTCGGAGTCATCTTTCCAGCCCCCAAATTTTGACAGTATGAGTGTCCCCAAATTCATGAGTTGAAGCTCTAACAGCAGTGTGACTGTTACTGGGGATGGGACTCCTGGGGAAATCATTAAGGTTAGAGGTCACTGAGGGTAGGGTGTTCAGATCAGTGTCCTTGTGTGGCACAGATGACTAGGAACCTTTAGTTTTGAGTGTTCCCTTCTGTCCCAAGTATACCATATACATATGTGGACAGAACAAGAAGACGTGTATCATTCACTTATAATCCCAGCTGCTGGGGGAGCTGAAGAGACAGAGTGGACGTTTCAGGGCATGTCTGGGCTATAGACTGGGTTCAGGGGCAGCCTGGGCAACTTAGTGAGACCCTGCCTTAAAATAAAAAGTAAGAAGAGGAGGCACGCAGTGGTGGGGTGCACCTTCATTTCCAGCACTCCCGAAGAAGAGGCTGGAAGATCTCTATGAAGTCCAGCTGGTCTACAGAGTGAGTTCCAGGACAGCTGGGGCTACACAGAGAAACCCTGTCTGGAAAGAAAAGGAAAAAAAAAACCCGCAAGAGGGCTGGGGATGAAGCTGGGTGGTAGACTGCTTGCTGGGTAAGTGTATAGCCTTCGGTCAGTGCCCACCAGCGAGGTGGACTGGAGTTTGAGTCTACCCTGGGCTACTTAGTAAATTCCAGGCTAATCTGGGCTATAGAACCATCTACCCTTGATCTCAAAAACAACAAAGAAAGTAGGACCAGGGGTGGTGCAATATTCCTTTAATTTCGGCACCCAGGAGGCAGAGGGAGGTGATCTGAATTCCTGTCCAGCTTGGTCTATGTATTGAGTTCTGGGTCAAGACTACACAGTGAGACCCTGTCTCAAAAAAAAAAAAAAAAGAAAAAAAAAGCAATATAGTGTTTTTATAGGAAAATTAGAAAGTATAAAAGTTAAGAAAGAAAAGGAAAGAAAAGAAGAAAAAAGAAAAGAAAAGAAAAGAAAAGAAAAGAAAAGAAAAGAAAAGAAACCTGTTCTCAAAGCTGGGCCACCGGGAGCTAAGGACTGCCCTTTGCAGGTGTTTGATTTCTGTTTAACTTTCCTATTAGCTACTGTAGCAAACGTTACTGTTCCAGGCTTAAAAAAACACAATTTGATCTTCTCCCCTCTGCAGGTCAGAAGTCAGATCTGTTCAGTAAATGAAAGCTGGGCCCTGACAGGGCTGGTTCCTTGAGGAGTTTCCGGGGAAGATCCGTGTCTGGAGCATGCTCAAACTCTTTCTGTGCACCCCAGGTTCTGGGGTGGGGCACGAGGATCTGAGGTTGGGAGGTTTTTGTTCAGCCTTTCAGAACCAATCAATCTTTCTTCCTTCCCTTTCTTTTCCTCCCTTCCTCCTTCCCTCCCTCCCTCCCTTCTTCCTTCCTTTTTTTCCCCAATACAGGATCTCTCTACCTAACCCTAACTGTTTGGAACTCACTCTGTAGACAGGCTGACATTGAACACAGAGTTTTTGCCTCTGTCTCCCAAATGCTAGGATTAAAAGTGTGTGCTACCACTGCCTGGTCAGAATTTTTACTCTTTTTTTGTTTTTTTCCGAGACAGGGTTTCTCTGTGTAGCTCTGGCTGTCCTGGAACTCACTCTGTAGACCAGGCTGGCCTCGAACTCAGAAATCTGCCTGCCTCTGCCTCCCAAGTGCTGGGATTAAAGGCATGCGCTTTTTAAAAAAAATTATTTATTTTATGATACTCTCGCTGTCTTCAGACACACAAGAAGAGGACAACTAATGCCATTACAGATGTTTGTGAGTCACCACGCGGTTGGTGGGAATTGAACTCAGGACCTCTGAAAGAGCAGTCAGCGTGCTTAACCTCTGAGCCATCTCTCCAATCCCCCAGCATTTTTCTCTTCTCAGGTTGCATCTGTCTTCCATGCAATCCTGCTTAGTTTATGGCTTGTTTATTCAGTTCTGTGCCTCCAGTAGAGTGTCCTTCAGCTCAGATTGAACTCCGAGCCCCTGTGTTTGTGAGCTAAGCATTATTGCTGTCTCCTTTTCTGGGGATTCCATAAGCAAGACCCTCATCCACCACCAGTCCAACCCTTTCCCCACCACTTGACATCCCTGACTCGACCTCCATCACCTGTCTCCCACAAGAGCCTCCCAAGCCCCCCTGTAGCCCCCAGCTTCCCTGCTCTCTCTTCCCTGTGTCCTTTTGTACCACATTTCTTGGAGGGTCTCTGAAGCACTTCTGGTCTGCAGTGAATGAGATGGCTCTGCAGCTAAAGGTGACTGCTGCCAAGACTGATGATCCGAGTTCAATCCCTGGGACACACTTTTAGAGGGTGAAACTTGACTCTCAGAGGTTGTCTTGAGCTGTGCTGTGTGTATCCACGTATATGCACACAATTAATAAGTAATTTAAGATGAACATTGAAAATGGAGTCCTGCCCTGCCCCTCTCCTTTTGCTTTTCATCCAGGACTCTCCATCCACTAGAGCCCTGTTACAGGTCCCCACCCCACCCCCACCCACCTAAGCAGGAATGTCATGTCACCAACCCTAACATTTTGTGGTTGCTCCAAGCTGTTTGGTGCCTGGATATGAGGGCTGAAGTGGCTCCAGATGTAGCAGCAACTCAGGGACAACCTTCATGACTGTCTAGTCTCTCCTCTGGGTGACAGGACACCAGATGTTCTGGTGCTGATGAGACACACTCCATAAAAAGGCCCAAAGCTGCAAGCAGTCCAGAGCTGAAGCAGAAGCCATTGTGCTGTCTACGCAGGCTGAGTCACACCATCCTGGGGACCTGCCATGCCACTGAAGGTGATAAGCCCAGACAGTATCCTGTGGGCTTATTCCTCCCCAGTTATGACTTCACACATATTTGCATAATTGTGTGACACAGGGCTCCTCCAGTAACTGTGTCCTTAGGGCTGGGCCTCTTCCAGGACTGTGTGTCTAACAGTATTCCCAGCACAGGGAACGAGCACTTCCTATACGCCAGTTCAGTGAACTTGTTGATTTGTTTTCTAAAAGTATCCTTTGAGGGGCTGAAGAGATGCCTCAGAAGCTGAGAGGATCTGCTGCTCTTGCTGAGAACCTGGGTTCAATTCCCCACACTCACACAGTGGTTTACAGTCATTCCCAGCCCCAGTTCCAGGGGATCTGATGGCTTTTTTTTTTTCCTTCCATGGGTACAAGATACACACGTGGCTTGCTCACATACATGCACCCATAGGTAAAGCACCCATACATATTAAACAAAATTTGAGACAGGGATCTCTCTATGCCGTCCTGGTGGCCACTACATAGACCAGGCTGGCCTCGAACTCACAGAGACCCACCTGCCTCTGTCCCCAAAGTGATCAGATCAAAGGCTTTTGCTACCATAGCCGGTCTAAACAAATTTATTATTATTATTATTTATTTATTTATTTATTTTTTTTATTTTTTGGTTTTTCGAGACAGGGTTTCACTGTGTAGCCCTGGCTGTTCTGGAACTCACTCTGTAGACCAGGCTGGCCTCGAACTCAGAAATCCGCCTGTCTCTGCCTCCCAAGTGCCGGGATTAAAGGCGTGCGCCACCACTGCCTGGCTAACAAATCAATTTTTAAGAGACTTAAATAACTGTATTGTTTAGCATGTGTAAAATATATTTTACTATATTCACTCCACTACACTGTTTTATCTCCTCTCAATCCCTCTAAAACCTTCCCCCACCCCCGATCCACCCCCACCTCAAACCTCCCTCCAATTTTTATGGTTCTGTATGTGTGATCCACTGGGTTTGTTTATTTTACTTTTGAGACAATTTCTCCGTGTAATCTGGCTGTCCTGAAACTTGCTCTGGAGATCAGGCCTCAAACGCAGATCTGCCTGCCCTCATTTCCTGAGAGGCTGGGATTAGAAGTATATACATCATCAACAATGCCTGGCTCTGTTTATTTTCTTGTTTGTTTTAAATTACTTGTGTGGGTGTGTGTAGATCACCCCGGGTGCCCCGGAAGCCAGAGGCATCAGCTCTTCTGTAGCTTCACTTACAGTTGGGAGTCACCCAGTGCGGGTGCTAGGAACCGAACCCCATTACTTTGCAAAAGGAGTACCCTCTATTAACCACTGACCCATCTCTCCTGCCCAACCCCCTCATTTATTTTAATCATGATTACTTGCACGAATATGAATGGTGTTTTGTTCTTTAAGACAGGAGTTGTCTCTACCTCCCCAGTGCTGGGATTACAGGCCAAGCACCACCATGCCCACACATCGTCTTATCAATCTAGCAGACCACAAAGGAGAGATGATGGTTATTTTAAAATGAGGACATAGTAGTTGTGGGGACTTTCCCAGGGTCATTAATGCCATACCATGCACTAGGACCCTTGTGAGGCAGCCTGGGAAGACTTTAAGGTTTATAGGGACATAGAAGATGGACTGAGGACAAGGACATGAACTAGAAAACTAATTAATTCTACAGCTGGCAGAGTGTTCTGACAGCAGGAAGTGTTTCCTCAGGGGAGCATCAGAAAGGATCTAGTCAGACCTGCTCCCTGCACCTGAGCTGAGGAGCGTGTCAAGAGGGTCTGAGGTTAGCCAGGGCCATGAAACTGTAAGAACATGTGTTCTGAGCCCACCCTGCGGCAGCCCTACTGGCTGGATGGACGACTTCTTCCCTCTAGGCCTCAGTTTCCCCCTTTAAACCACTATGGGGTTATTGAATCTAGAGGTTTCTGGAAGCCCCTTGTAGCCAGCCAGGAAGTGCCCCCAAGGTGAGGATAATTGTCAAAGTACACAGAGTTCTGGGGTGCCTAATATGGGACACCCTACCTATCTTCTCTTCCTGCTGCACCTAAGAGCCTCTGAAACAGTCTTAGGGATAAGAACACAGAAGCAAGCTGAAGCTTGGGGCCAGATGCAAGGTTCTCAAGAGTCCAGGAGAGTCAGTGTAGGACTTAACCCAGGAGGCCAGGGTGGAGCATCATTACACAGTCAGATTGCCTCCCGGGGTTACTGAAAGCTTCTTCCAGAACCTGCAATAATTCCTTTTTTAAAAATTCCAACTATAGTTTGAATATAGTTGAATATACATTGTGGAGATATATATATATATACATATATACATATATATATACACATACATATACATATATATATACACACACACATATACACACACACACACATATATATGTATATATATATATGCATATATATATAATCTTCAATTCTCTTATCTCAAAGAACATTTTACTTGTTTATTTTTAAAGAATTGTTTATTTATTTTATGTATATGAGTACATTGTAGCTCTCTTCAGACACACCAGAAGAGGGCATCAGATCCCAATACAGATGGTTGTGAATCACCATGTGGTTGCTGGGAATTGAACTCAGGACCTCTGGAAGAGCAGTCAGTGCTCTTAACCACTGAGCCATCTCTCTAGCCCTGTTTATTTTTCATACAGTATATTCTGATCACACTTTCCCCTCTTCCTAGATTCTCTCCACATCCTCACCCACCTAACTCTATATCCAATTTCTCTAAAACAAAAAACAACAACAAAAAAAAACAAGCCTGGTGGGGGTGCATACTTTTAATCCCGGCACTTGGGAGACCAAGACAGGCAAATCTCTGAGCTCAAAGCCTCTCTGGTCTACAGAGTTCCAGGACAGCTAGGAATACACAGAGAAACCCTATCTTGAAAAAACAAAACCAACCACCCAACCAACCAAATAAATAGATAAATAACAAGAAACAAGAAACTCAAACAAGAAACACATACAACGCCCCACAAAAATAGAAACTAAAAGATATAAGGAAAAGACCAATAAGACAAAAAAAAAAAAAAAAAAAAGCCCAAACTGAGCAAAATGACATCATAATGATCTACAAAAATACCACTGAGTTCATTTTATGTTGGCCACTTACTCCTGGGCATGAGGTCTACCTTGAAGTATTGTTAATAGACCTGGTGATATTCCATTGAAAAAAAACCCTAATTTTTCTTTTGCCAGGTGTTATCAATTACACACTGCTTCTTGGTTAGAGGTGAGACCCTGGGTCTGTTTCCCATCTCAGTGCTTGCAGGGACCACATCTGCCTTGAACCTGTGCAGGCCTGGAGGATGCTGCCACAGTCTCTTTGAGTTCATACTTTCTGAGAATCAGTTCATTCATTCTTTTGGCTCTCATCCACTAGGGTTGGTCCAGGGTGAGGGGCCCTGGTGATGAGATAAATGGCGGATAGGGGAGAAGAGAATGTGAGGAAAGGGCTTCAGGCCCTCAGGCTTCCAGACCTCTCAGATAACGACAGAGTCCTGTCTGATACAGGTTTCATTCCCGTCAATGACAAACCAGTTTTGCCCTGCTAACCCAGAAAAACTGACCTTTCTATCACGCAACTAGTCAAGCCTGCTGATCCCGACCCACAAACCCTTCTGGTTTGTTATATAGGCTTCTTCAGAGCCCTGGTGAATCTGACATCCTTCGGTTCTCCATGTCTGGCATGGGACGGTGGCAGCAGGTATGACAGGTGCATAAATGATACTTAAAATCAGGCTTTTATTCAGCACATCTACCTGTGGCCAATGCTCAGGAGAAGCTGCCTCCAGGGACTGCCTCTGGTTGGAGAATCAGCTCTTGATCCTCAGATTTGACACAGGCATGAAAAGACCACTGACATCTGACCTCCACCTCTGGAATCCAGGTCCTCTTACTGTACAAAGGGGAACTGTAGGTGTTTGATACCCACCCTCAATCTAGGGTCACCCCAGTCCTATGTCAGTTAGCAGGTTCCAGTGCTACCCTTTGACTCCTCCAGCCAGATCTGGATCCTGTTATCCTCTTATTTGAACTCTGCATTGAACCCATCAATGGCGAGAGACCTGTTGGCAGAGGTTTCAAAATATACTTACAAACACCCCTCCCTTCTGCTCCAGGGCCAGCCTGCGCCCGTGTCTGGTGTGACCCGATGTGAACCTGATGCTTCCATAGGGCTTCCTTTTTGTTTCTTTGTTATTATGTTGTTGTTTTTTGAGACAGAGTTTCTTAATGTAGCCCTGGTTGTCCTGAAACTCACTTTGTACACCAAATTGGACTCAAACTCAGAGATCTACCTGCCTTTGCTTCCTGAGTGCTGGGATTAAAGGTGTTTGACATCACCACCGACAAAGAGTTTCTTCCTAGTCTTTCTGTACTGATTTAAAAACTTACATATTCACTCAGCTGGTATTAATAAGCTTACATACCTCACAGGACAAGCGGTCATTGTCACAGCACCTGTCTCCGCCCTGGAGGGGTTCTTCTTCCTCTTGGATATGAAAGACCCACTGCTGGCAAGATAGTTCTCCCTACAGGAGCCGCTTGGAACAGTGATGCAGACTCTAGATACCAACTCTCCCATGGCTGACAACTGAACTTGGGTCCTCTGCAAGAGCCAGGACATGCAGGAGGCACTAGGCCCATGTCTTCCATGGCTGGTCCCTACATGTATAAATGTTGTGTTTATTTTAGGGTTCAAAGCCAAAGACAGTGGGGCTCTGTAACTGAGCCCATGATAAGAAAAAGGGAATTTTAAGCCCTGGGATATGCATTAGGTTAGGCTTTGTGTCCTGAACTGGTAGGATGGAGCCTCTGGGGAAAGAGCAATGCTAGACCCTGGGAAGATTGTACCTCCCTGAAGAACTCAGCCAGCGAGAGTGAGGAATTCAAGGGGAAAGGGAAACGTATTAGGAATATAAATACCAGTTTCACTCCAAATGGGTTTTATTTCCCTACTCTGAGTCTCCAGAACACTTTGTGTGATTCTTAGTGAGGATCCCTGTTTCCCACAGTGTCTTCTTGTTGTCTTAAAAGTGGCAGAATCCCACAGCCTCCATGTCCCCAGAGTCAGAGACCAACCCTGAAAGCCAGCATTACCCAACATCACGGCAGCCTCCTTAGTTTGTAAAACCCCTGAAGCAGCAGGTCTTTACGGCTATTGGAGAAACAGTCCAGGGGCAAAAATTTCCTCGCTACAAACTAACCACGGTGAACTCAAATGAGGCTGCCCAAGGTCGGGCTGGGTTTAAAACGTTTCCCAGCGCTGAACTTCCTGTTCCCCTCATACTGGTTCAGGAGGCCAGGGTTCAGGAAGTCTGTCAGCTGCATCCTGGTATGTAATTCAGGTTGAGTGGAATGAAGCCCAGCAACTTGGAGTCTCTGGTTAAAAAGGGAAAAATGGACTGAACATGTGATTCTCTGGTCTTCATCTGCCAGATTGACATCGAGCTGCTAAGTAAGCAAGCTGTCAGACGTTCAAGGTCATCTTTCCTTCCAGACAGAATTTGAGGCCAGCCTGCCAAGTGAGACCTGGGATTTGTCAGGAAAAAAAAAAAAAAAAAAAAAAAAAAAAAAACCAAAACAAAACAAACAAAAGCCTAGAGGAAAAAAAAGAAATCCAGGGCTTATAGTGGCGTACACCTTTAACCCCAGAACTCAGAATGCAAAGGGATCAAGATGCAGAGGTAGAAGCAGAGGCTGAAGATGAACTCTGTGAGTTCAAAGCCAGCATGGTCGACATAGTGAGTTCCAGGACAGCCGGGGTTACATATTGAGACGGTTTCAAATTAAAAACAAAACAACGAAAACACAGCAACAACAACAACAAAAAAACCAAACCAAGATAAAATTACAGAAAGGTTTTGAAGCGTTTACATGGGGGTGTGGCTATGGAGGCTGGTTCTTTCTGTCTTTTGTGGCGCTCTGGCATTGAGTCGTACTTGGCTAGAGATCCTCTTTTCATTGGCTCCTCCGCTGAGACCAGCACTGATGACCCCCAAGTGAACTTGGTAACAATATTTCCCCTGAATCTCCAAGCCAAGCACCAAAGCCGGAGGCTTTGAAGAGGAGACCTGATCTCAGACCCGAGGAGTACTTGCTTTATTTATTTTGCTGAGCATGCGTGGGCCTTTGTGGATTATTATTTCAACATTTTTCCCCCCAAAGCTCGCTCCTTATTTGGGCAAAGGGACTGTTGAGAAGATGTTCTGTTTGTTTTTCTCATAGGAAACAGCGGGACCTGGAGAATTCAGGGGATTGCAGGCTTGTTCTCTCTCACCAGTGAGATCGACCCCCAGGACCCCGGAAGAGGCCAGGTGCACAAACAGTCACAAAGCCAGAAATGTCAGCCCCTGAAAACTCCTTTAGAAAACCCCACCCCTGCTCTGGAGCGTCCGTTGCTGGGTACTTTCTAGGTGTCCAGGGTAAATTGTCTACCTTGTAGGTCAGAGCCCAGGGGTGTGCAACCCACCCCATTCACAGAAGGAACTGAGCCCCAGGGAAGGCAGAGCACAGAACGTCCCCCAACCTCCCCTACCCCCTTTTTTTTAATTGCTGGGAATGAACCCAGAGTCTCAGGCTTGCTAGGCAAGCGCTCTGCCACTGAGCTACAGGCCCAGCCCTTCCCCCACAACAGTCTGACACTGAAAATGTCAAGCCTGCAGGAACGCTGCAAGAACAGCAGTGTGCAAAGTCTTCTCGGTTTACAACTGTTGACACAATGTTACATTTCCTTTATCCTGTCTCCCATCGGCTCTGACTCAGGACACTTCACCCTTGTCCTTAAGCTTGTGTGGCCTCTCTCACATAACTTCACTGGCACTATAAAAATTGAACGTCTTTAAAAGAATAAGGAAACGTCACTTTTCCATGCTAGGCGTGGTGGTGTGTGCCTTTAGTCACTGGTTCCTTTAATCCCAGCACTCAGGAGGCAGAAGCCAGTGACTCCCTCTGAGTTCAAGGGCAGCCTGGTTCACATCACAGGTTCTAGGCAAGTGAGAGTTACTTAGGGAGCCCTTCATAGTTACTATTTGGAGTGAGAGGTTATATAGTTGCCACAGTGTTGTGATGGGCAGCTTTCCCCTTTTACCATTACCAGATTGGGGGACACAGACTGTGCCCCCAACAAGTCAGATTCAAGCACCTGTCATTCATAAGGCATTTAAAGCTGCCAAATTAATATCAAAAGGCCAAACCAACATGGATTCACCATAAGTGCAGTGGATAGTGGGACAAAGCGATTCAGTGGCCCCAGGTTCATTTAGGGTCCTAAAGTAAGGTTAGAGTTTAAGCAAAGGCTAATACTGTGCAGATATAAATAGTTTGGGTCAAGGTCCCACACACCATTGATCTATTGCTGCTACTTCTTTTTTTTTTTTTTTTTTTGTTTTTTTTGTTTTTTTTGTTTTGTTTTGTTTTTTTGAGACAGGGTTTCTCTGTATAGCCCTGGCTGTCCTGGAACTCACTCTGTAGACCAGGCTGGCCTGGAACTCATAAATCCGCCTGCCTCTGCCTCCCAAGTGCTGGGATTAAAGGCGTGCACCACCACCGCCCGGCTGCTGTCACTTCTATAAGGTAGGCTGACAAGTTTGGAGCTTCTGTCTTGGAGAGAAGTGTTGCCTCTGGTCAGCCCAGGCTATAGGCTTTCTCATCTCTCAGCATGAGATTCCTAGGGGGATTCCAGTTTCTTGGGGTTTGTTGTCTCAATAGTCCTACAGTCAGAGTGAAGGACACAGGCCTTTTTAGAATATTTGCATCTGGCCAAGAGGTGATAGCACATACCTTTAATTCCAGCACTTGGGAGGCAGAGGCAAGAGGATTTTGAGTTCAAGATCAGCCTGGTCTACAGAGCAAGTTCTAGGACAGCCAGGACGACAGGCAGGCCCATTTCACCGTCTGTGGATCTCAAGAATCTGGGTTATCAGGCTTAGAAGCAAGCACCTTTCCCCACTGCCCGAGCCATCTCACTGGCCTAGAGATTTAAGTCCTATGCACTATTGCTATCTGATATCCATCACATGCTGATAATTTTTCTTGTTACAGCGATTATAACAGTGTACACTCTGCATTGCTGTGTGTGTGCATCTGTGTATGCACCAGTGTGCGCATCTGTGTGGTACCAGAGGCAAAAAAAAAAACAAAAAAAAAACGGGCCTTGTGCTCGCTAGGCAAGTGCTCTGCCACTGAGCTACAGTCCCAGCCTTTGGATATGGAGATTCAGGCAGCTCAGGCTGGCCTCAAACTTGAGTTTCTCCTGATTTCTCCTTCCAAGTGTTGGAACTCCAGGCATGTGCCACTATGCCTGGTCTGGCTGCTTGTTTTTAGATGAATAAACCAAAAATTTACTGTGTGTGTAGGGGTTACGTACCCCCAGTCTTCCTCAGTCAGCCTCCGTCTTGCTTTGTCCTTTGTCTTTTTGGGACACAGATACTTTTGAAGCCGTGTGGCCTGTTGTCTGGCAGACAGGCCCCCAGTTTGGATCTGTCTGTTTGCTTCCTGCCAAGTAGACCCAGGTTAAACTCTGCTGTCAGGGCACTGCGTAGGTGCCTTTGAGTCCTTGCTGCTGTGAGTCCAGGAAGCACATGCAGTCTGTCTGTCTGTCTGTCTGGTGATGCCCAGCTAGGTCACTGCATTAAGCCAGTATCTCTATATCTCTGTACAGAATCAGTATTGACTCACAGACTTGTATTTTATCAAATGGGCTAAATGTAAAATATTACTGCCTTTGTTTATTTTGTGCTCAAAGTTCCCCGCTTGGGTGATGGGCACTTCTTCCAGCCGGTCTAGACTGGCTACTTTGACATGTGTTCAGCATTCTTTAGTTGATTGCAAATGCCTAGCTCTTCTTGCCTTGTCCTTCCCAGGCTGGAGTTAGCCCCTTTCCAGGGGGCCAGGCGTGTCTTTGGCAGGAAGTGGGTTTCAGAATGTAAGCATTGAACTTTGTTCTCTGCAGAGGTGAGTGTTGGAGGGTAGGAGAGGTAAAGCAAAGCTCTTTAAGTGGTCAGAAAAAGTAAAAAACAAGAACAAAATCACATCATTTTGCTTATTTGTGTGTGTGTGTGTGTGTGTGTGTGTGTGTGTGTGTGTGTGTATGTGTGTGTGTGTTCCAAGCATGTACATGTACATATGTTTGCATGTGCAGGCAAGATGTCAAAACATCAGGTGTCTTCCTCTTTATCCTCATATTTTTTGAGACAGTCAGAAAATCCTAGGGATCCTTCTGTCCCCACCTCCCTAGCCCTGGAATTCTAGGTGTGCCACTCTGCCTGGCTGTTTCCATGGGTGCTGGGAATTTGAACTCAGGTCCTATGCTTACAAGGCAAGTGCTTTACCAGCTGGCCCATCTTCCTTGTCCTATTCTGCTCCATAGAGTTCTTTCTGCATTCCAAATCTTCCTCATTCTCTAGTGAGCACATCTTCAGTGCTAGGATACCACAGGCTTGCCCTCCCGCCCCCACTACCAACAACTTCCTGGGAAAATCCTGGGCTCTAGCTCAAGACTCTGTTCTTAAAGTCTTCTCTAAGAAGAGTCTGAGAAAGCTGGTTGCAGATTCACCCAGATCCAGTTTTCACACAGGTGATCATAGTATCCATTCCCCACTTTATTGATTTACTTCCCCCCCCCCCCCCCCGCACTCATGCTTGTTCATTCCTATGTCTTATATATAAAATTGATTTAAGATGCCTTTGGAGGGCTGGAGAGATGGAGATGGTTAAGAGCACTGACTGCTCTGCCAGAGGTCCTGAGTTCAATTCCCAGAAACCACATGATGGCTCAAAACCATGTGCATTGGGACCCAATGCATTCTTCTAGTGTGTGCCTGAAGACAGCTGCAGTGTACTCATATAAATAAAAAAAAAAATAAGTCTTTAAAAAAAAAAAAAAAAGATAGCCGGGCAGTGGTGGCGCACGCCTTTAATCCCAGTACTTGGGAGGCAGAGGCAGGTGCCAGCCTGGTCTACAGAGTGAGTTCCAGGATAGCCAGGGCTACACAGAGAAACCCTGTCTCAAAAAAAAAAAAATGCCTTTGGAGATGTGCACAGATTCCTGACACTGAAAGGGACTGATTGATTTAGGTGAGAACCCTATCATTTTCCTCTCCCAGTTTTTCAAGGTCTGATCATTCATCTGTTACTCTTAAAGATTTGCATTTGACTGGACTGAGACTTAGAAGCAGGTGCTGTCAGCAGGACAGACTACCTCTTCTGGTGGTCTGTTCCTGGCTGTTTTCCTCTGTGGCATTTTTCATTCTCTGCAGCCTCCTCCTTGTTTTCTTTAGTGTATCGTTTCTTCAGTGCAACACGTCGGTGTCTGTGTTGCAGGACACATGGAGAGACAAGATGCAGAGTCTTGGGTGCATTTAAGGGCTTCCTGTCAACATGTTGGCAGGCATCATCTTCTTTAGAGAGATCAAAAGTTGGCACATTTTTTTGCTAGCTCTTTTGGTCCCCAGCAGCAGAAGCACTGTAGTATCTCTCAATCTAAAAATAGCCCCTCTTCCCAGTAATCAAGTTGAGAACATTCAGATAGACATCTTTCCACAAGGTATCTGTGAACACACTTACAATTCCCCTACCCCATTCTCGTTGGTTATAACAAGAATGCCCCTTACTCAACAGCAGGGAGTCCTGCTGTAGGTCAAAACACTTTGCTACATGGGAAAACTTTGTTTGTTGTTCCCACCACTGATTAGGGGCCCATAACCCTTCCACTCTTCACCCAGGGCATACCTAGGGCACGCTGTATTTCTAAGTGTGTTTCTCATAGGACCAGTGAAGTTTGCATTCACGATTCACTTCAAAGAGTTCTGACAGCAGTGGCTGGGTAGCTGTTCAAGGAGCCATCAGCCGAAGAGGTGCAGCACAAAGGAGCAGGCTTCCCTCTATTCCGCTCCCTGCTGAGGGGACCCAGGGTCTTACTTGGACCAAGCAAGCGTCTACCACTGAGCTGCACTCCAGTCCACCATCACTATTGTCTGCTGCCTCTCAGGAAGAGGTTCCTGCTCCATCCCTGCCTCTCTGGGCCTCTGTCTTGCACGGCCTGTGAACAGAAAGAGTCATCATCCAGGCCTTCATTTTCCTGTGATAGTTAATTTTATCAGTATCCGGCACATTGTATGGGCTCATGCTTGTGAGAATTAGCATCTCTGCAGTATAGAAATTGAGGTTCCAAAGATTGGGTTAGCTCAGACAACACTGAAAGTTTCAGCTCAGTTTCAGCACACCTTAGGAGCTTTGCAGAAGACCCAGAGAAGGACCAGAGCTTCAGTTGCTGGTCCTAAGCACAGCACTGGTGGGAGGAGCCCAGGGCGGGACTATATGCAAATATCTCAAGGAAAGGCTTTGGATTGGTCCGCTTGAGAGGGGCGGAGCATGCTTTTGCTGGTGGCAGGTGAGCGAAGCTGCAAGGGCCAGGTGCGCACTAACAGGCTGAGTGCATCTTGAAGGCTCATCTCGGGCGATGCTCCTGCTCTGGGCCCTCCTGGCCCTCGGATGCCTGCGGTGTGGCTGGAGTAAGCCGGGGATGAGAACACCGGGGCGTGTCCAGGGAGGCCTGAGGGGAGTGGAGACAAGGAGTGGCACTGGGAATCTTATTTAGTGGGTCCAGGAATAGGTGCCTGCATTAGGGACACGGATGTTAGCAGCTGTAGTAATAGAAAATGATGGGAATCCCAGCGCCCACCCCTGGGTTGGCCTCAGCCCTATGATGGGTGTTGCTAGAGAACACCACACATGGGCTGCAGAGAGCAGACCCACCCAGTCCTATGGTGACCCCTGAACTGAGGGGGGAGAGGAGGTAGAGCCGCAAGTTCCTGGAGTGGGAAGGATAGCCCATCCTGGGATTGGAGGTTGATCCTTGCAGCTGAGGCAGGCAGTAAGGGGAAGCCTGTAAGGGCTGAAGCTGAGAGTAGTCAAGGAAAAGCCCTGAAATTTAGAACCTCACTGTCTTTCCTGAGAGACTAGACTACGTGGGAAGCCAATGGGGAGCCGCAAAAGGGTCCGAGAGAAAGGAAAAATGGATGAGGTTTGCTTGTTAAGGTAGACCGTTCAAGTAAAGAGCGTGAGGGTGTAGGGGGAGGGCCCGTGGGAGAAGAGAGAGACCTTATGGAGACAGCTAGAGGGCAGCAGCTGTCTGGCTGGGGTGGGGTAGGGAATGTGTCTGGCCAGAATGACCAGCAAGGTGGGCACAGGGGCACTGATTATTTCTGAGAGAAGTTCATGGGATGGCCCACTGGGAGAACCAAACCCAGGGCTGGACCTGCAGCAAGTGCTGTAGGAGTTCCATGCCCAGAGGTCAGCTCCTGCCCTCATTGCCTCCCACAGCTGTGAACCTCCAGCCCCAATTGGCCAGTGTGACCTTTGCCACCAACAACCCTACCCTCACCACCGTGGCCTTGGAGAAGCCTCTGTGCATGTTCGATAGCTCAGAGCCGCTCAGCGGCTCTTACGAGGTTTACCTCTACGCCATGGTAGACTCAGGTAAGGAACCCGCTTCCTTCCAAAAGGGCCCTTGACAGTCTACAGGGAGGAGGGAGGTGGGGGATGGGCTATTGCATGCCTGTGAAGGTCCAGGATGTCCTTGCTCATCACTTCACACACACACACACACACACACACACACACACACACACTGACACACTGACACCACTGTGGCTGTGGCCCCAGACTTGCCAGGTTGGTGGGAGGGAGCCACACCCATTTCCAAGTACCCGCCTAGCACCAGCTGCCTTGTCCACTTTAGAGGCACTGTCTGTAGGCAGCATGCAGAGTATTATGATAAAGTAGGGGATGAAGGGGTGGAGTCCCTCTCTGAAGCTCTGACAGCTCCATTCTGATCTCACTGGCCTTTGAGCCTAGGTAGTTTCAGGGTTTTTCCCAGTATTGCTCCCCATGACCCAAACCACACTCTTTTGATGCAAGCTCCTGGGTTTGGGGACCAGCTACCCAGTAACGGCCTCTTAATGTCTCCAGCATCCCATCCTGTCAGCAGGCCTCTATTATTGCGCCCAATCTGTGGATACCCTGGGCTATTTTCTATTTCATGGAAGTCCAAGGCCAGAGATGTCAAGTGGTTAGTCCAAGGTCACCCAGGAAGTAAAGAGAAAACGTGAGACCCTATATGGGTCCAGCCACACCCACCTTAGCATTATCCCAGCCCTTCCCATTTTGTAGAGGAAGGAACCCAGAGCTGCCAGCTACAGGTGGCAGAGGTTTGTTGAGCTGAAGGGACACTGCAAGACAGACTGAGTGATGAGTGACTGAGAGATGGATCCAGTACCTCACAGTGTTGTGCCCCCCCCCCCCCCCCCCCGGGCCAGCTGCACTGTTTTAACCAGATCATGTGCCAATCATTCTAGTGCCTAGCACCAACCTGGACAGATTTGGACTTGGGTGTTTGATGAGTGACTGCGTGTTTGCTGCTGAGTTGGAGTAGCCAGGGTCTTGACTTCCTGCATCGTCTCTGCAGCCATGTCTGGAAATGCATCTGTACAGGACAGCGCTGGCGTTCCCCTGAGCAACACCTTTCGGCAAACCCAGGGTGGGAGGTCAGGCCCCTATAAAGCTGCGGCCTTTGACCTGACCCCTTGTGGTGACCTGCCGAGCCTGGATGCTGTTGGAGATGTGACCCAGGCCTCAGAGATCCTGAATGCATACCTAGTCAGAGTGGGCAACAACGGGACCTGTTTTTGGGACCCCAACTTCCAGGGCCTCTGCAACCCACCCCTGACAGCAGCCACCCAGTACAGGTGGGTGTCAGTAGCTGTGGGAAGATGGAAGACCCAAGAGGGGGACAAAATGGGGGAAGCCACACTTCTCGGAGCTTTTGCTCAGGGATCAGGTGTCAGGGAAGGTGGGCTTCCTGATTTTCGGCAGGTACCAGAGACCCAACAGGGCCTTGCTTGGCACCTTGCTCTATAAACAGTTTGAAATCCATCCTGTCTTCCATTTCCTCTTTCCTTCCAACCTCTCTCCTTCCTTCCTTCCCTCCTTGCCTTTCTCCTCCTCACCCCCTCTTTTAAATTGAGACAGGCTTTCATGTAGCCTAGGCTAGGCTTGACCCCCTGTGCTGCCATGGCTTCCCACATCCTGAACTTGTGCCCTTCCACTGAGCTAGCCTGGGCTAGGCTTGACCCCCTGTGCTGCCATGGCTTCCCACATCCTGAACATGTGTCCTGCCACTGAGCTACAGTCACAGCTACCTAAGGGGGCTTTAATTTTAGGGGCCACTAATCTACAGGCTGTAGATGAATTGGTCCTCAGGCTATCCAGTCCACTGTCTAAACTGGGACTTGACTGGGTTGTAGAGCTGACTGTCTCTCTGGGTCTTCTCTTCTGATTAGCTTGTTTGGGGATTCTGGCACCTAAAACATAGCCCTGATTCAAGAGAACTGGTGCTGGCGATGGATGCTATTGGGATCCTTTTCTAAATTCTCTTTGTGAACCCCAAGGACCAGATCTGCTAGGGGGATGTGTGGATTAACACCCAGCAGGGGTGCTACAGGTGCATAAAATAAAAAGGGGGGTGCAACAGCCCCAAGCATGAAGGCTTCCCAGAGCAGATGCTACCAAACGGGGAGGATCCAGGGGATATGTGGTCAAGCTCAGCATCCTTCTGTCATCCTGACCTCACACAGTGGCTGTCTCCTGGAAGACTTCCTGTGTGCTACCTATGGTTCTCCTTCCTCCTGTTTCCTGCGGCTGGGTGCACAGGTTAGATGAAAGCCACCCTTACTCCATCTTCTTCCAGATTCAAATATGTCCTGGTCAACATGTCCACGGGCTTGGTGCAGGACCAGACCCTATGGTCAGATCCTATCCGGACCAACCGGCGTAAGTGTGTGCTGGGGGGTGAGATCCTTGGAGCTGAGTCCAGGCTCTAAGCCCAGCCTTTGCCCCTCACATAGTGGGTACCTTCATCTCCATGCCTGGCTAGCCTGGTGGGATTCCTCTAGGAACCCTAACGATGGCAGCAGGCCCAGCACTCCCGGACCCAGTCTTAAAGCGTTGGCCTCTGGGGACAGAGTGCGTATGGGACTGCTTAGACCTGGGGTACCAGATTGGAGTTGAACTCGGTATAGACAGTGCCACAAGTCACTTGCTCACTGTAGGACCTGTCCTTTGTTTCCAAGGTGACAATAACCAGAAAGATCCAGAGCCACATCCCCTCTGAGCCCTTTGCTCAGCTTTATTTTGTTTAGAATATGTATGCCATCTGTGTCACCAGAAGTGACAATCACTAACCTTATGCAAAAGTGGGAAGACACCAGGAAGACTCAGACTTTGAGAAGGGGTGAGAAGTGCAGGGTCACTAGGTCAAAGCCTGGGAAGAACAATTACTGCCCGAGCTCCTAGGCCACCCTGGATTCCAGGTAGCCAAGGCAGGAGATTACTTTGCCTGTTCCTGGGAGAAGACCCAGGGTGGGGCATTTTCTGGGGATTAAGTGGGCTGTGGTCCTCTGCAGCCACCCCCTACTCGGCCATCGACACGTGGCCTGGACGGCGAAGCGGAGGCATGATTGTCATCACGTCCATTCTGGGCTCCCTGCCCTTCTTCCTGCTCGTGGGTTTCGCTGGAGCCATTATCCTCAGCTTTGTGTGAGTTCTGACAGCTGGGAGAGAAGGAGCCTGGAGACAGGGTGACATTCTCCCAGGAAAGGCTTAGCGTTCGTGTCCTCTGAGACAGGACAGGGAGGGAAAGCAAGGGGGCAGTCTGCCATGGTGAGAGCAGGCAGAGCTTTGGGATCTCAGGGTTACGTCCTTCAGCTGGCAAGGGAGGGGCCCAGGAGAGGGAAGGACTCAAGTGCATCCCAGTCTGGGCAGTGAGCCCATTCAGATCTCAGTTCTTGGGCTGGAAGTGTAGCTCAGTGGTATAGCACTTGCCTAGTACATAGAAGGCTCTGGATTCAATCCCAACATCCCACAGAGGAGACAAGTTTTAGCTGTGATGGAGTTGTGTGACCTTAGCAAGGCATCCAGGGTCTCAACTTCCCCATATGGAAAATGGAGGCAATAGGGATATTCAGGGCAGAGTCTTCCTATTTCATTCCATGAGCCTCTCTCTGCCCATGATCCTCTTTCAGGATCGGAGGATCTGCCTCCTCCTCCAGTCAGCCTTCCACCTAAATTTGTTCTCTCTGTGTGATCATTCTTGTCTTCCCTGATGATCAGGGAGGGCACTCTGAGGACTTGGAACAATCGCCTCCAATTCTTCAGCTCAAAGATGTGACATTATCTATATAAGATCAAGAAGGGTGACCCTTCCCTTATTCCTGAGGCCTAGCATACAACAAGGGCTCCAAAAACACTGGCTTGTTGAGATCATGTCCTGGAACACAGTGTAATATCTAAGTTAGGGCCCTGAGTAACTGGAGGAGTCCAGGTCTGCTTTGCTTCCCTAATCCTGGCTCTTTTTCTCTCTGTGTCAGGGACACGGGCAGTTCTGATGGGGAAACGACACATGACTCACAGATCACTCAGGAGGCTGTCCCCAAGACCCTGGGGGCCTCTGAGCCTTCCTACTCGTCTGTGAACCGGGGCCCGCCCCTAGACAGAGCTGAGGTGTTCTCCAGCAAGCTCCAAGACTAAAGCAAGCCAAGCCCCAGCTCCAGGCCATGGCCTCCTCTCAGCCTGGAGCTGCAGTCGGCAGTGAAGGTGTTTGTGCCCTGACTGGACCAGATGTGAAACGAGACATCTTGGTCCAACTTCATGAAAAGGCTAAATAAAATCTGAAGTGTTAATGTCTGAGGGAAAGGAGAAGCATTGGGTAATGTCACACTAAGGGGTTGGACACTGGGTCTCAGGAGGTGGGGACACTGTGTTCAAAACTATGGTGGCGAGAGCTGCCTCAGGACATGTGTGTTGCTCAGCTCTGAGCCCTGAGTCTTGGTCTCCCCAGCTGTTAAATATGTTGCTGGCCCTGGGCTGTTACAAGGCTAGTCTGACCCAGCTTCCTAAACCACTTTCCTGAAGAGTGTCTTCACGGCTCTGCTCTGTGCCTTCTGGAGAATGATCTTTGCTTTTGGTTTAGAATGAATGGGTTCATGAGGTGAATAGCAAGCCCAAATAAAAGACTGAATAGCAAGAGGTATGTAAGTAGGGATGATAGATAGATAGAGGTAATAGATGCTGAATAGATGATACATAGATAGGTAGATAAATGATAGGCAGATGATAGATGATGAATAGAGAGCTAGATGGTAGATAGGTAGGTACATAGGTAGATATAGATGATAGATGATGAGTAGATAGATGATATATAGGTGAATGGATGGATAATGGATAGATGGTAGATAAATAGACAGGTAAATGATAGGTAAGAGACAGATGATAGATAGGTAAAACATTATCAAATCAGGCACTGAAGATAGCCAGCGGAAATCAACTAAGAAGGCCCTTTAAGCAGTCAGCTTGGGCTTCCCATGGAGAGCCCTGGGCAGGGTGGAGGACTTCGTCAGGTGAGGCTTCCAAGTGAGAGATGACATCATCAAAGTGAGCCCTCTCGACATCCAGCAGAAACTGACTTTTTGGGGAAGTTGAGGCAGTCGGCTGGAGTTCCCAATTGGCCGTCTTCTCTATGGCTGAGCCTCCAGCCTCCCTTTCCCACTGCAGGCATTTTTATACCTTGGAATAAACCACAGTAACTCTTGTTGGAATAGTTTATGTCCAAGTTGTTTCATCCCTCCTGTCAGTTAGAAGGGTGCTCATTCCCAGACAAAGGGCTTTGGAGGACTCTAGCTAATCATGCTGGAATCTAAAACAGAATGGAATGATAGCTAGTATCCAGAGCCAGCCTCCTAGTGAGTTCAAATAGCACATGACAATTGAACACCGTAATGGACATTTTAGGTCCCTAGACCAGCAGGAAGGTGAGAAGTCGGTGAATGAGATTGTCACAGAGTAAGACTAAGAGGCTTCAGGATGTGCAGGGAGGACACTAAGTCTACCTGTGCTCATGCATGCATGTGAAGGATCTGTCCCTGACCAGGGTCTGGGTTCAAAAGACTCACTTTTCTGAGGCACATACCAAGATGCTTCCCTGTTTGGGGTGTGCAAAACAAGTCCCAGCCCACCCCTCATCACTGAAACGGGTGCTCTGGGGCTGTTTACAGTTGAAAAGTTATTTACAGCTGAAGGAAGGCAACACACACACACATACACACATACACACACACACACACACACACACACACACACACACACAAATACAAACTAGTGGTAGCCCCAGTGACTAGACTCTTCTTCCCAGGTAACTGCAGAACAATACATGTCTGTGGTTCTCACCCCCAACTCTTAAGTTGAAGTCTTGACTCTCAGTGAGTGATATTAGGATGGGAGCCCTTGGAGAGTGTTTGGTGTTGAAGGTGGTATCTTCACTACCGGGATCAATGTTCTTATAAAAGACCCCAGACTGGTGTGCTGGCACATGTGTGTAGTCCCAGAGCTCAGGAAGAGGAGGCAGGAAGATCACGAGTTAAAGATCATTTTGGGTAACATAGTTGGTTTAAGGACAATATGGGCTACATGTGAGACCTATTGAGAAAAAGGGATGTGGGGGAGAGGTGGGGAGCTGTAAGGGCCAGCCCTGAGATCTCTGGCTATGTCTTAGGGTTTTAACTGCTGAGAACAGACATTATGACCAACACAACTCTTATAAGGACATTTAATTGGGGCTGGCTTACAGGTTCAGAGGTTCAGTCCATTATCTTCAAGGAGGGAACATGGCAGCATCCAGGCAGGCATGGTGCAGGAGCTGCTGAGAGTTCTGCATATTCATCTGAAAGCAGACAGAAGAGTGGCTTCCAGGCTGCTAGGTCAAGGGTCGTAAAGCTCACGCCCACAGGACACACTTCCTCCAATAAGGCCACACCTCCTAACAGTGCCACTCTCTGGGCCAAGCATATTCAAATTACCACAGTCCAAGTAAAGAGCTAAGGACTGAGACTCACAGCAACCCGGCCATGCAGGCATCCGGGTCTCCCTTCCCAAACCATATGGAAGGTTTCCATCACTCACCAGTCACCCTGTGAGTGGCTGATTATTATGGCAGTCTTGCACAAACTTGTGATAGTCCCCTGATGGATGTGAACCAAGAGTGAACCCCTGGAGGGCAGGAAGGTTCATTTCTGTGCCTCCCCTCCCAGCACAGTGTAAGAAGAGTGTGATGGCTATTCCTGGTTGTCACTTTGACTCTATCTGGACTGAAGTACAATCCAGAATTGGAAGGCTCACCTGTGATTCTGATCTTGAGGCTGGGGGCTACACGTTTCTAACCTGGATCTTGGCATGGAGATCTTGAGGCAGAGTGGCTGTGAATCATAGGAGACTAAGGCAAGGAGATCTCTGAGTTAAAGGTCATCTGGGACAAAGCAAGACGCAGATCCAGGTGTGGTGTCACACACCTTCAATCTGGGCCACACCTTCTGCTGGAGGCCTACATAAGGACATTGGAAGGAAGATTTACTCTCCTCCTGAGTGGGACTTGCCAGCACATCTGTTGGAATCTACTAGCCTTTTGGGACTGAGCAGCTACTAGACTTGGACTTCCCGTTCCCAGATGACCATTGTTGGGGAGCTGGACAACAGACTGTAAGTCATCATAACAAATTCCCTTACTATATAGAGACTATTCATAAGTTCTATGACTCTACAGAACCCTGACTAACACAGGGAGGAAGGAATCTGGTAACAGCAGTCCCTGGTTCACTATTCACTGGACACCTGGTATGTACAGGAATGAGGCAGACACAATACTGCCAGTGTTTGGCACCCTCAAGGTCAGCGGGAGGGTGTGGCCCAGTGGGTGAGAAAGTTGAGATAAATGACGTCAGTGGGCCAGAGGCCTTAAGGTCTTTCACTGTGGGGTGGTGGCTTTTATTAGCAGACCATGGAACAGTTTCAGAAGGAAAACACACTTGACAAATCCCACTCGGCTGCTCTGTGGAGGATGGTGTACCACTGAACTCTCTGTTGTGATGACAAAATGCCCAAGGAAGCCTACTGAAAAGAGGGCGTTTTTAGTTTGGCTGTGGATTCTGAAGTCTCAGCCCATGGTTACTTGCCTTTGATGCTTTGGGGCCTGTGATAAGGCAGAATGTCACGTGAGAGGACATAGTGGAGTGAGGAGGCTACCTCGTGGTGATGAAGAAGGACCAAGGGAGAGAGAGACAGGGAAGAAAGAGGGAGATAGAGAGAGAGAGAGAGAGAGAGAGCAGGGACAAGGTGTGGTTCTAAAGAACGTACCTCAAAGATGGAGACCTTTCAGCTACATCTCATGACCAATATTGAGTCCCAGTAGCCTGTTACATTATGGATACATTCATGGACCATTCCCTTTATAAGGTCTCACGAACCAATCATGAACCAAGTGCCGCCTCTGTTTGAGGCTCAAGAGTTAACAATAGGCCTTTGGGAGACATTTCTAGATTTGAACCATAGAAGTTTTGGGACAGGGAGACAGACCCCTGAGGCAAGTGTAGACTCTGCAGTAACCCAGGCAGGAGGTATGACCAGCTCAGTATGGAACGGAGCAGATGGGAACCAGGTAGGAGAGTAATTCAATTGGGGGCTAAAGAACATGGTGGTGGAGTGGCCATGAGATGGCAGGAAAGGGGGCAGGACCCGTGGGCTCAGGGCCAGGGCTACTGGGGATGTGATAATGCCATCTTAACTTGGGTTGGGGAAACTGGGGACATTCCATGTAGGCTGCTTAGGCTGTATCTACAGAGCCCAGCAGGAGCAATAGTGTCACTCAAGAGAGGAAGGTGTGGCAAGTACCCTTATTGTCATTATCTGAGTGAGCTAGAGGGATCATGGCTCCCAGGTATTCCTCAACCCTCACGGTGGCAGGATTTAAGTTATGTTTCAATGCCCTTGGGGACCAGTTCTGGCATTCCCACTGACACAAAGATGCACCGATGCTTAAATCCCTATGTACACATAACCTTTGCTACCCTCCCATACTCTGTCTTATTAATTCTTCTGACAGTGCTGGGAGGGACCCCAGGACTTTGCACACACTAGAGGAGCCACACCCCAGGTGCCTTCTGTATACTTAAAATTGCTGGTATGTTTATTTGCCTTCAGATAGAGTCCTGTTGTATCTCCCAGGCTGGAATCAAACTCTTGGACCCAAAGGATCCTTTGATCTCAGTCTCCTGGGCAGCAGGAGCAGCAGGTGGGAAGCACCTTGCCCAGCTCCTGTTCTGTGCAGAGGCTGTGTAAGAGTCATGTTAATCAGAGAGTTAAGGGGCGAAGCCTCCTTATAGTGTGTGCATGCATGAGCAGGTGGCCTTGCCTACGCTCCCAAAAATGGAGGCCAGATGTCAAATGTCTTTATCACTCTGCACCTCATATAAAAAAAAAAATGTTGGAGCTGGGGAGATGGCTCAGTGGTTAAAAAGCACTGGCTGTTCTTCCAGTGAAGCCGGGAGCAATGCCCAGCACCCACATGGCAGATCACAGCTGTCTGTAACTCCACTTCTAGGGGGTTCTACATTCCCATATAGACACATATGCAGGTCAGACACCAATGCATGTGAAGTAAAAATAAAATTTAAAACATTCTCTTTTACATTTATTTATTTATTTATTTATTTATTTATTTATTTATTTATTTTGCGGCAGAGGATGACAGGTGTATGGTGGTCAGGGCAACAGTCAGGAGCTCATTCTTTTCCTCCATCTTGTGGGCTTTAGGGGATGCCCTGAGGCTGTCAGATGCAGCTACCATCCCTACCATCCCTACCCAGTGACTCATCTCCCTCCCCCCCACCCCCTACCTGCCTTACTATTACTGTTGTTGGAGGGATTTTTTTTCTTTTTTATTCTTTATTTTGAAACAGGGTTTTCCATGTAGCCCTGTGTGATGGTTTGTATACGCTTGGCCCAGAGAGTGGCAGTATTAGGAGATGTGGCTTTGTTGGAGTAGGTGTGTCACTGTGGGCATCGTGGGCTTAAGACCCTCATCCTAGCTGCCTGGAAGGGAGTCTTCCACTAGCATCCTTCAGATGAAGATGTAGAACTCTCAGCTCCGCCTGCACCATGTCTGCCTGGATGCAGCAATGCCCCCACCTTCATGATACTGGACTGAACCTCTGAACCTGTAAGTCAGCCCCAATTAAATGTTGTCCTTTATAAGATTTGCCTTGGTCATAGTGTCTGTTCACAACAGTGAAACCCTAAGACAGAAGTTGGTACCAGGGACTGGGGTATTGCTGTGATAGGCCTGACCATGCTTTTGTTTGGAAGAATGTGGATTTTGGGACTTCGGATTTGGAAAGAAATGGAAAGTCTTACGTGGGGCTTAATGGGCTATCCTGGGAGGAATATGGAAATCTTTGTTGCTATGAGTGATTTTAAATATGGAGACCTAGCCCAAGAGGTTTCAGAGGAGAAGAATTTCAGTATATGGCAAAAGACTGTTTTTTGTGGTATTTTGGTGAAGAATGTGGTTGCTTTTTTCTTGTATGAAGAGTCTGCATGAGGTTAAGGTAAAGAGATGTATGTTAATTACATTGACAAAGGAAGTCTTAAAAAAGCCCAGCATAGACTCTGTTCTCTGGTTAAGTCTCATGAAGAGCATTTTGAACAAGTGCAGCAAACTTAGAAAGGAAAAATATAAAATATATGGTTCAAGTATTTAAGGGGCACCAGGAAGTGAAATGGAGCTGAATCCTCTGTTCTAGAAGATAACAGATTAAGGGAGTGGAACTTGGGGCAAGATCCCAGGCAGCTAAGTTTAGACCCAGGCATGGTGGTACATACCCTTAATCCCAGGAGTCAGGCGTGCAGATCTGAGTTCAAGGTCAATCTACAGAGCAAGATCCAGGACAGCCAAGCTTAGGCAGTGAGGGAGTTGGAAATGGGGAAGCTGGTGATGATGTGACAGAACAAGGGGGCAAGCAGCAGGACTCAGCACCTTTGGCCATGTGTCTCTGGCTTTAGAGTGAAGAATAGAAGGGACTACTGGGACAGTTGATGCTTGTTACCTAGAGCTAAGAAATTAGTGGTGATTGAGACCAGCATCATGGAGGTGAAATCTCCTGGGAAGTGTTTTCTGAGAGCATAAAGAAGCTGTGTTCCAGAGGTTGCCAAGGTTGTACCTCGTGCTGCAGATGTATTTGGTAATGTGTAAGAGTCACCCAGGTGGCACTGGTTTTGAAGCATGAAGGGGTCATGAAGAGCAGCTGTGGCTTGGCATTGTGAGAGGCCATGGAAGGCCATTGGTGAAAGTGCAGTCTCAGCTGTAGTTAATGGCCCAGGACTGAAGGGGTCACACAAAGGAGTTGAGGCTTGGCACCAAAGAGCCTATGAGAGGCTATTGATGAAGCCTAGTTACAGCAGAAGACCCCAGTGTATTGGAGATGCCAGTGCCATGGGATGGTAACCAAGAACAGCTGCGGCAGATGAATGGATCCACCTGAGCTTAGAGAGCTACAGAGGGCAGAGCTGGAGAAGTGATGCCAGCCCTTTGGAGGAGCCCAGAAGATCATGTGTGGATCCCAGACATTGAAACATGAAGCTGTAACATTGAAGTTGCCTTGGAGACCCCAGGATTTTTGAGATGCCAGAGCCATAGGATATCTGCTGAGGAAAGCTGCTAACAGGAAGTGGAACCAGCCCAGGAAAAGTTTGTGGCAGTCAACAAAGATGAAAAAGGAGTCGGAGATCTGAAAACTGCTTTGACATCAGACATGAAGATTCACAGTTTGGAGTTTGCCCAGCTGGTTTTCTGTCTTGATTTGGGGATTACAGTTAAGTGATTGGATGGATCTCAGGAGAGACTTTGAACTTTTAACATTGTTGAGACTGCTATAGACTATGGGGACTTGGAAGCTGGACTAAACATATTTTTTTATTATGCTATGGCTAGCTATGGCCCCCACTGACTCAAGTGTTTGAACAAGCCTAAGGGGTCCAGGGAGTGGAATGTGGTGGTTTGTATATGCTTGGCCAAGGGAGTGACACTGTTAGGAGGTGTGGCCTTGTTGGAGTAGGGATGTCATTGTGAGTGTGAGCTTTAAGACACTCACTCAAGAAGCCTGGAAGGCAGTCTTCCAGTAGCAACCTTCAGATGGAGATGTAGAACTCTCATCTCTGGCTGTACCAGGTCTGCCTGGATGCTGCCATGCTCCCACCTTGATGATACTGTACTGAACCTCTGAACATGTAAGCCAGCCCCAATTAAATGTTGTCCTTATAAGAGATGCCTTGGTCGTGGTGTCTGTTCACAGCAGTAAAACCCTAACTAAGACACCCTGGATGTCCTGAAAATTGCTCTGTAGACCAGGCTGGCCTCAACCACAGAGATCTGCCTGCTTCTGCCTCCCAACTGGTGAAATTAAAGGTGTGTAACCACCACACATGGATCTTTTTTCTTTTTGAGACGGGGTCTTACTATGTAGCTCTGGCTGGTTTGAAACTCACTCTGTAGACCAGACTGACCTAAAATTCACAGACACCCACCTGCCTCTGTCTCTCGAATGCTGGGACTAGTGGTGTGCACCACCACACATGGGCCTCTTACCTTATTTTTTGAGAGGATCTGCTACTGACCCTGGAGCTCAGTACTTCAACTAGACTGACTGGCCCTGGAAACCCTGGGATTCTTCTATCTCTGTCCTCCACCCCAGTCGAGAGTTCTAGATGTGTACAGCCAGGAGATTTGAACTCAGATCTTTATGCTTGCACAGTGAGCACTTTATCCACTAAGCTGTCTCTCTGGCTCTCTCTGAATCTTTTTGATCCATGTTTGGTTGATCCATTGTTATAGAGTCCAGCTATGAAGTGCCAGTGGTATGGTGGCAGTCATCAGCTGGCTAGTGATGCACTGGAGGCTACTTCTGAGCAGACCAAGAGTCTTCCCACTGCTGCTTTTCTTTCCTTATCTTCTCCTATGCTAGGAAAGCCAGCCGCTGCAGAGCCACATGTACTGCCCCTCCACCGCCACTCTTGCCTTCCATCAGACTCTGTCCTCTCAACAGCAAATAAATCTTTGCATTTTATGGCACTTCAGGGCACTCTCTTCTGGAGATCTGCCACCCTGGCAGACTGCCACACAAGCCCCATGGACTGGGATTCCCCAGCATCTACTCTTGGCAGAACGATGCCCCTGTCCCAGCATTGTGGCTGGTAGAGGTTTGGGACCCACTGCTCCAAAACCCTGCAACTGCATCATCTTGGAAGCTGTTGTGATAGCCTCTCACGTGGCAGGTTCTGATGAGGTCTCAGGTTGTGGAGCTGTGTTCCACCTGGCATTCGCTATTCACAGCAGGGCTTTCACTTGACTTGGGTTAGCCACCGGTCCTCAGGAATGCCCTTAGGAATTCGGGGGTTCTAGGAAGTGACAGCATGTATGTTGTGTTGCATGTATATACTTGGAGAAGAGGGTCATTGGTCTGTTATGTTGCCTTGTTTGACCTATAATCCACTTTATTGACTCACAGAGATCTACCTGCCTCTGCCTCTGAGTGCTGGAGTTCAAAAGTGTGTGTACCACCTTGCCTAGCCAAACATCCTCTCTTTATAAGAGACCTAGCTCTGGGACTCCTTATGTTGATGAAATGCAAAGTGAGCTAAATCTATTGAGCCAGCCGTTTCTCTGCATCCTCACCAGCACTTGGTGTGCTTGCTATTTTTCACTTTAACCTTGTGTTGGGTGAAGCTCTGCCCATTCCCTCCAGAAGTAGGGTCGGATTCCAGTTCCTCCACACCTGCTGACACTGTATCCATCTGGCTTTTTAACCGAACGTTCTAGTGTGTAGTTGTACCTCGGAGTGGTTTTGGTTTTGCTTTTCCCTCGTGGATAATAACGCAGAGTACTCTTCCAGGTGCTCACATGCCATCTCCAAGTCTTCTTTGGGGAAGCACATGTTCAAATATTCACTCAATTACATTTCTTTAAATCGTCCATTGCTGCAGGTTGCTCGTGAACTTCGCATATGCAAAGCGAGCGGCAGCCTTCTTGTTTAGTTTCAATTTGCTTTTACAAATGTAGTCTGCAGGTTTTTAAAATTTGGGCCCTTTACCTCATTATTGAACCGTGAGAGTTCTTTATATATCTTAGATCAGGTCCTTGGTCAGACAAATATTTTTCAAGTTTCTTACAGTCTAAATCTTTCCCTTATATGATTTATTTATTTTTTTCTCCCTGGTCTTATTGGCCCCAGCACTCCCGTTGGTGGTCAGTTTTCCTTGGCTAAACAGTCAGCTTGACAAAGGGCAAGTATGTTTTTCTTGTTGTGTCCTGAGCTCCTAGCACAGTGGACACGTGAATACTTATTCAGTGTCTAGTTGTCCCCAACTATTTCATGACTGTTGGGGGTGCAGGAGACCTGGGAGAGGAGGGTCTCAGACCAGCCTGTTGTAGAGTTTCAGGTGAGCAGTAAGGAGGCCCTCCATGGAGTAAAGGTGAGCTGATGGGGCTGAGGCAGGCACAGCCAATAGGGGTAACGTGGGTCAGAGATGTTCTCCCAGTCTGTCCTACCAGCAAAGCCATCTTGCACCGTCTACATACTCCTTTCAGTCCAGAGTCAGGGTAACCTGGATGACTTGGTAGGAAGCTGACTTGGATGTTTGTGGGATAGCGGTGAGAGGCCAAAGCACTTTCTTGGTTCTTCTGTCTTAACTGTTTATGGCTTGCATACACAGTGACACATACCTGCCAAGTGGCTATAGTGCTTGGTATCTATATAGGCTGTGCTAGTGACCCGATCTGTGCCTGCCTGGCCTGCACACTGATGCAGGGCCTGTTTTATGGAGGTCTTCCAATGCTATAATAAAGCAACATTCGCTGGGAGTGTGTGTGTGTGTGTGTGTGTGTGTGTGTGTGTGTGTGTGTGATATAGCAGGTTGTCATGTGACAACCTCATATCCTTTCTGTTGACCCCTAGCATGTCTCACCGAATCTGACAGTTCTTTCCTTTCTGTCTGTGCAAAGCTCTTTCTGTAGCAAACCAGACAGCAGCACACCCAAGCAACCTGACTAGTTACTTTAAATCCGTGTGTGTGTGTGTGTGTGTGTGTGTGTGTGTGTGTGTGTGTGTGTGTGCGCGCGCGCGCGCGCGCGCGCGCGCGCGCGCGTGCACATGTATGCCACAGCATTACTGTGGAGATCAGAGGACAAACTTGTGTGTGGGTCCTGGCCTTCCATCTTGTTTGGGACAGGGTCTGTTTTATGTTGTTCATAGCTTCATGAGCTGACCACATGCCTGACTTTTAGGTGGGTTCTGGGAATTCAAATTCAGGTCTTCCTGACTATGTGGCAAATGTTTTTTTTTTTTTTTTTGGGGGGGGGGGGGGGGGGGGGGGGGGTGTTTCTAGACATGGTTTCTCTGTGTAGTCCTGGCTGTCCTGGAACTCACTCTGTAGACCAGGCTGGCCTCAAACTCAGAAATCCGCCTGCCTTTGCCTCCCAAGTGCTGGGATTAAAGGCGTTCACCACCACTGCCCAGAGTGGCAAATGTTTTATCCACATGGAACCATGTTCCCAGTCCTGACCCTATTTTCTCAATTTGTGAAAAAAAAAAAAAGAGTCACAATCCTTACTGCACAGAGTTGCTATGAGAGGGAAGGAAGAGGTGTCAGAGGCGAGTTTGGCACATAGTATGTGCTTAGTAATCATCACAGACTTCCACAGACACATGAATTTCATACATACTGACATCTCCTGGGGTAGCCACTGCTGCAAGCCTCCAAAGGCCACCTTTGGTATAACAAAGAAAGGGGTCTGGTCTGGTCACGTCATGAAACATATTTTGTGCACACACCTATTCATGAATGTTTTCAGTTTTCCATGAACAAAGCCCAGTAGCAACACATTGGCATGTGCCATCCTGGCCCCTGGCAAGAGCCACATTCTCTACTCAGAATGAACACAATGGCCAGGGATTGAAGCAATTGTCTGGGATTTCCTCTGTAAATCAGGGTGAGCATCAGAGCTGCTGCCAGGCTGGGTAGTGGCTGCTCATCTGTCTCTCTTGACTAGGGAGAGAGGGCACTGTTTCTAAGGTGTCACTTTTGTCTCCTCTGTGGGTTTTGTCCTTGCAGAGCTGCTTGACTGAAGGGGCAGAGACTTCCATTCCGTGTTGACCTTAAATGGAGAGCTGGGGTTACTGGGGCTCTACCACACTGGACCTTAGATGACATCCAGGGTGTGTGTGTGGTGTACTGTGGGTTCAGACTCCCCAGCTCATAGCCTTCTGTCTCTTTGAACAACTTCCTTCCTGGCACCCAGGAACTTCTCCAGTGTCACAGGTTCAAGTCTTGGGACCCTCTATAGGAGCAGGAGCTTGTGAACTAAATTGCATCCCACTTTAATTGTATAGTCTAGTAGCAGAAACCAAGACCTTTGAAGCCAATGCATGGTTGGATTGCCAATTCAACTTCTCTGGGCTTCCTCCTCTCCTGCTGTTAATTGCAGTAAATGTGGTGCCCTCCTGACAGGGATTGTTCTGAGGACTGAAAAAAAACACTTTCTCAAAGACTCAGTTAGGTATCCAGACTCAGGCAGGTACCCAAAACACTGTTTTGGGCTCTGGCTCCACAAATTTCGAGCTGAAAATCGTTTTAAGATTAGCTTCTGACAGGTAGTGGTTGTATATACCTTTAATCAGAGCACCCACAGTGTAGGTGGAACTCTGTGAACTTGACACTAGCCTGATCTACAGCCCTAGTTCCAGTACAGCCAAAGCTACACAACAAAACCCAATCTTGAGAAGAAAAGAAAAGGAAAGGAAAGGAAATAAAAATCCCCACTGTTTGTCACATATGCAGTTTCCTTATGGGCTGAAGGGATGCTTACAGCAAACCCAGGCAGAAAAAAGGAGCCAGAGGGAGAAGTCCAAATAACTTGCCTGGGCAGGCTGACCGGGAAAGTTGAGCAGGAGGAAGTAGGTTTTGATCCATCTCAGCCTTATTTAGAGAAAGGAGAGGTGTCACTGACTCTTAAAGTTCCTTAGACTGAGTGCTCCAGTGTAGAGCCCACCCACGTGGGCTCTCCACCGTTCCGGATGGACATTGAGTTCACCGGGATTGACAGGTGCTGAACCTGGGCACATATGCTCAGAAGTCCCTGGATCTAAGCCCAAGCTGGACATGTCCAAGAGGGATTCCGAGGGACATCGGGAAGGCCAGACGCCTCCTCTGACACGATGTGAGGGAGACGGTCACTGCAGGAGTTGGAGGGCATGAAGCAAGCTAGGCTGGGTAAGGGCAGAGCCTATGGCTTGAGGTAGATGGAGTGGACCCGAATGTCGGGTTGGAAGCGGTTGCCCAAGGATGGTTCCGACTGAGCTCGACGCCTTCTGCATTTTCGGGGGCTGTCCAGGCGTACAGATGGGGAAACTGAGGACATAAAGCAGCACTGGGAAGCCTGGCCGCGAGCCCGTCAGTTTCTTAAGACTAGGCTCCTCGTGTACACCACAGCACAGCCCATTGGTCCGGTCGGCACTTCTCTGGGGGCGGGGCGCGTCATGGCCCCGCCCCCTCGGGCGAGGCTTCCCGTTGCCGCGGGGCCGTTGATTTCAGGGCGGAACGTTCGCGCGGGCAGTTCACGCGCGCGGGGGAAGGCATTGAGGGAGCGCTGCGGATTCCGCTCGGCAGTCTTCGCGTGGTGCGCGCGCAGCGCCATTCGGCGCACCGCCCGGCGGCTCCACCCAGCCCGAGGGGCGCGGCCCGGGTGGGAGGCGGCGAGAGCGCGAGCTACACTGGCGTCTCCGTGGCGCGGCAGGTGAGGCGGCGGGTCGGGGCTGGGTGCTAGCGCCCCGCGTCTCCCCAGCCCTCAGGACCCGCCCTGGGTGCCCAGGACCTTAATGCCCTCTGATGCGCTGGGGACCCCTGCCTCCGACATCCCCGGGGCTGCCTGGGTCCGCGGCCACCTGTGGACTTGATCACCTTCCACACCCAGGAAACCCCAAATCCTCCAGATTTCCCTCAGACTCAGCACACAGGGGACCTCGGCGGCTTCAAGGCCTGAGACCGTTACATCTTCTTCTCCAGAAGCCCAACAGATCCCCTCTGGTCCCACTCCAAAGCCTCCTCCGGTCTCCAGGCTCATGGACTCCCATCCTTTCTTGGGTAGAGGCCTTCAGACCCACCTATCCCTAGTCTGTTCTTCCTAGGATCTCCTGCCTCCTGCTCTCTAACTTGAGGTCGATAGAGCCTTGCATCTTTTACTAGAGTGTTCTTGAGGTTTGTGAATTGTTAATAGGAATAAAAGTAGAAACATCTGACAGGTCAGCAAGAGGACCACGAATAAGGTAGGATGTGGGGCTTCGCATGTACGTTTGTTTTCACAGTGCTATGGAGGCTGGTGTGAGACCAACTCAGGGTCGAGAAAGGCATCCCTGGGAGTAAGGGAGGTGGGCAGGTGAAAGCTTTTAGGTTGTGCCCTCAGTGCTAGCACATACAGCCCACCAAAACCAGTCCAGGAGAGCAAGGCTGGTTACAGCGTCCTAATTGATGGGAATGTGGCAACCTAAAGGTTCATCTTTCTGGGACCCTGATTTAAGGATGACTGTCTTCCACGAGGTGGAGGTTTGGGGCCAAATGATACACATCTTACCCTATTCAGTCCTGGAAATCTCTAGAACAAGGACTATCATTTCCTCAGGCTATTGTCACTGATAAACAGTCCCTGACTTACTACACTGGCAGTCTGGTACCCCGAGGCACTGCCACAAGAAAGAACATACTTGGCCTGATGATTGTGAAAGACAAGGGCCAGACATTTTAAAAGAGGGAGTGGGTGCCTTCTTCGTTCCAGTGCTTTGTGTTGGAGGCAGATGGCACAGCTCCAGCTGGTAAGGGTTGGGAGGTGGGACGATTAGCCAAGTTGGTGGTACTTAAGAGTGCAGTGGCCTTAAAGGCAGCTGGGTGGGGACTGTTCTAGAGAGTAGCTGGTGAGGGGGAGAGAGGAGGGGATGCAAGAGGTATCAGGGAAGCAGACTCTTAAAAGTTGTTAAGGTCAGGGGCAGGCCCAGCACATCAAATGTGGGTGGCAGCGTGGCAGCACTTTGTCCTGGGTGGGTATCCTTGTACTGATGATAAAGATGGTAAAGGGATATGCCACAGTCCTCATTCCCTCAGGCCTTATTCAATGACCGCTTTTGCCATTACGTAGACAGGGATCCAGCCACATAGGTAGGAAGGAAGGTAGGATGAAGGGCTGTGAGGTAAGTGTTCCCAGTGGAGATCATGATGGGAGAGAGAGCAAGAAGGCCTGAGGCAGAACCTGGCATTGAGCTTTCTATGCTAAGCAGAGGCCTGGGCGATTTAGGGGAACAGGAGGCCACTGAAGGGCTTATAGAAGAGCAATGTAGCTTGTGTTTTTGTTGATTGGTTGTTCCGTTTGTGTGTGTGTGTGTGTGTGTGTGTGTGTGTGTGTGTGTTTGTACATACACCACTGGGGTAGGACTAGAGGATGGCATATATATTTGTTCAGGTAGAAGCCAAAGGACAGTTTTGGTTGTCATTCCTCAGGTATTACCCAGTATGGGTTTTTGAGGCATGGTCTCTTCCCTGGCCTAAAGCTTATCAGTTAGGCTAGGCTGGCTGGCCAAAGAGCATCAAGGACCTGCCTGTCTCTACCATCCCAGCAGTGTACACCAATGTTTGTGACTTGTTTTTTGTTTTGTCTTTTTTTTTTTTTTCTTTTTTTTCCTCTCGAGACAGAGTTTCTCTGTGTAAACTTGGCTGTCCTGGAACTCACTCTTGTAGACCAGGCTGGCCTTGAACTCAGAAATCTACCTGCCTCTGCTTCCCAAGTGCTGGGATTAAAGGCGTGACTTGTTTTTTATTTTGTTTTGTTTGACCTTAGTTCTAAGGATCAAATCCAAGCCTTATGTTTACAGGTCAGACTGACTGGTGACTGAGCCATTTCCCTAGTCCTGGCTTACATATTTTTCCAGTGGTCACTTTAGCTGTGGTGGAGAGACTTTTTGTAGGCACCGAGACCACAAAAGATAGGAGTGACTTGGACCCTCTAGGGCTTGACCAAGCTCCGAGCCTGGGGCACTGCCGTGGAACTTTTTTATAGGGGAGATCTTTGTCTGTTTGCTCCTAGGTGGTGCTCACCTTAGCGTGTCACCAGGGTGTCTGCTACCCAAGTATAAGACACAGTGCTTCCAGGAAGAAGAAAAGGAACTGAAGTCAGCCAGGGCGTGCTGAAGGACATGGAAAGGTACTGAAGGAGCTACATTCGGATGTGTCAGCTGTCAGTGTAACTAGAAGGGTTGAAGCTGCAAGCAGGAGGTGTCGATGTCCAGACAGGTGAGCACTTGAAGGTGTGACACACACTACAGTGGATTAGGGATTATGAAGAATAATGGATGAAGCCTGGATTTGGGAGAAGGAGAGGGAAATGGAGATAGCCACTTTCTGTGGCCACCACAGCCACACATGACTGAGAGGCACTTAGAATATACCTACAGGAACAGGGCTGGGATTTAATGGGTTAAATCTAGGGGTCATGGAAAGCATATGGGTTGCTCTAATGTTATCCCATGGAATGCCTCTGGCCACCTGGGAGGTGCACGTGTCAGGGAACAGACTCAGGGTGAGCCACGCAGGCCATAAGCAGCACAGCACACCTGTTGTTGGCGGGACCCTTCTGGGTGTGTACCTTTCCTCCAGAGCCTGAAGCCTGGATGGGGCCTTCTGCCTGGAGACATGGCCACACCTCTTCTTTAGCTCTCCTTATCAATTCTGCTAAGGTTACTGTGTTCTGCAGGCAGCTGTGTGGCAGAGCTGTCGGTGCTGGCTGTGTGTGTGTGTGTGTGTGTGTGTGTGTGTGTGTGTGTGTGTGTATGTGGTTTGTGTGTTTGTGTGTCTGTGTCCATGTCCGTCCGTCTGTCTGTCCAAGTTCTGGGCTTCCTGATGGTATGTTTCTGGAGAATGGCAGAGGGCCAGCAGGCAAAACAGAGTAGCCAACCTGGGGGCCCAGGGTGAAAATGAGCCCAACAGGGACACTTGGGACTGCAGGGCATAGGTAGGCCTGGGGTGACAGCGAAAGGATCCAGAAGGGAGCTAGAGCTGATGCCCCTCAGGAAAATGAAGGCATTTGTCACGATAGAAACCCTAGATCCCTCTACTTCTGAAGTGTTGCAGTTTTAAGTTGCTCTATAGAATGTCTATCGTTTCTGCATCTTCTGGGGGGTAGGGGTTCACTTGGGTCCAGGTTGGGGTGTATTTACCTTCACTGACTTATTAAGTGATGTAAAGGTCTGCGTATGTTACAGGATGTGTCACCCCTGATGGACAGACTGAGACAGTGAGTGCCGATGGTGGTAGAACAGGGATAGGACTGCAGTGTGGTGGCTGCCTCTAGGGTGGACTGAGCGGAGCAGCTGAGAGCTGTTGGCACTTCACTGACAGCGTGCATGCAGAGTGCTTCATGTTTTCCCCTAAAAGCAGCAATTATTAATGTTTTTAATGGACCCTGTCTTAGTTATTGTTCTTTAGCTGTGAAGACATCATGACTAAGGTGACTGTTATAAAAGAAACATTATATTGGGGCTTGTATTCAATTTCACAGATGTAGTCTATTACCACTATGGCAGGGAGTTTGGCTGCACTATGGCTCTAAAGTAGTGCTCATAGTTACATCCTCATTCTTGAGAGAGAGGGGAGAGGGAGGGAGGCAACGGGGGAGAGGCGCAGAGGCAGACAGACAGACAGACACTGGGGCTCACATGGGCTTTTAAAAACCTCAAAGCCCACCTCCATTGACACACTTCTTCCAACAAGTTCACACCCTCTAATTTTTTTCAAACAGTACTTCCTGGTGTCTAACATTTCAAATATATGAGCCTGTAGGGGCCATTCTTATTCAAACCACCATAGACCCAAAGGCCTGGAGGTCCTCAAAGGAGGCTGACATGTAGTTTAGTGGCCATTCCTTTAATCCTAGCTCTGGGGAGGCAGATGCAGAAGGATCACCTCAACTTTAGAGCTAGCCTTCAGTGTGTTTGAGCGTGCAGCCCATGACTGTACATCTTCTTGCAGGATTTTTGTGTGCGAGGTGCCGGGGGAGCCTATGCCACAGAGCTGTAAATTCACCTCTCCTGCATCTTTGTATTTAAAGCCTGTACTTTGGGGTAGCACTAGCTGGCCTTGAACTCCCAGAGATCCGTCTTCCTGTCTCTCAAGTGCTGGGGTTAAAGATGTGTGCTCCCACACCAGGCAGAAGTCAAGTTTTTAAAAGCATAACCTCCCACAGCTTTGGATCCTGATCCACTCTGCTTGCTCACTTTTAATAAGCAGCCCCTCCTCCCAGCTTCAGGGCCACTTTCAGGACTCTGACTTGTTCTTTTTCCTCTGATCTTTGTGGTAGTGAAGAACCTCGGTGGTAGCCAGCCCTTCAGACAAGGGCCGCTTGCATAGCTTGGGCTGGGCCTGGCTCAGCAAAGCTCCTCCAGCTGCTGTGGGTGGCACATGCAAGTGTTCTTGGACTTGAGTGCCTCAAGCAACCTTGTGCCTCATGTAGGCGACGTTCTCCCAGGAGGCTGCGCCTGCTTTAGAGGCTGAGTTGCAAGGGCGAGGCTGTGCTGTCTGGTGCTTGTCAGACTTTGACTTGTATCTCATCTGTTGGTGTGCCAGTGGCTAAAGAAGTCACAGGGCTAAGACTGGAGGCAGTATGCAGAGGGTGGTGTCTGGAGGTTGGATGGAATTGTCAGTGACCTACTATGCTGGCTTCAAAGTGGGGGTTCCGCTTCACAGCTTTATGAAATGACCAGTTCCTCTTCTGTACTCTGTCACCTTTTACACTCTAGCGATCATGAAATGTTTTTAAAATTCGTACAGTTTACTGTATGTGTATGTCATTGTGGGAGTATATGCATGTAAGTGCAGATGGTGGTGGAGGCTGGAGGCGTTAGGCCCCCTGGAGCCACAGGTGGTTGTGAGCCAGCCGCGTAGGTGCCAGCCACGTAGGTGCCAGGAACAAAGTCAGGACTCCTGGAAGAGTCCTTAACCACTGAGCCATCTCTCCAGCCCTTCTGACGAACATGTACTTAGTGTTGGATGTCAAGGGATTAAAAACAAGGCAGTCGAGTTACTGCAGAGCTTATCCATAATACAGTTACGATTTCTTATTCTAGCACAAAACACTCTGCTAAGAGTCTGGTGAAGGTTTTAGATAAAAAGGACAGTAGCTGCTTTGAGATCTGCTTTCAAATTTACATTTAGAAAACACTGGTAGGTTTTTATGAAAAAATGTGTTGCTATGATGACTTGGTTTTGAGCCTGCAAACTGATGACGACATGGTCACCCTGGAAACAGAAAGCTGCAGCATCTGAGAGGCCTCTGAAGGGTTTTGTTGCTGTCGTCTGGAATCTGATTGGCTTATTAAAAGAGTGGTGGTTGAGAAGGGACCGGTTCGTCAGAGATAGACTGGCCTCCAGAAACTTGTCAGGAGAGGTCAGGCTGGCAAATCTCCCACTTGGGCCTTGGTTTAAAAACAAAGGGGAGATTTTGGGCAATCTCTGGATAATTATATGAGGTTTGGTTCTGATCTTTTGGCTGCTGAAAAACAGGAAATGAGGTAATGTCTTTAAGCATGTAGTGTTTATAAAAGAACTGTAAATGGCTAAATATGGGCAGCTATTCAGTTCACCGCCACAGGGGTCCTGAGAGTAAGAGTCTTGTGCGGCCCCTGCTGGTTGCTTTGATCTCTAGAGGTCCTGAGCAGCCTAAAAGCCCAGACAGAGGCCCCTCTCCCTGTGGAGGTGGGAACCCTTGTAATATTGGTGCAAGTGCTGGCTGCAGAGACTTCTCCAGATCCCCCACCTCAGGCTGCCTGAGGCAGAGGAGCGGGAACCAGCCTTAGGGTGCCTGCGCAGGCCAGAGCTCCCTCCTGTTCTGTGAGTATCTCTTGTTCTCTTGGGGAACTGAAATCACTTGGTTTGTTACTTTGCAGAGGTTGAAGCACACGGTGTGGGTTTTAACTGTGATACCTACAGGTGAGTGGCAAGTGGAAAGCAGTTGAACAGGAGGCAGGAATTAGAAAATGTTCACTTCTTTATGTGGTAATGGTTGAGGCACACAGGCTGCCAGTGGCTGAAGTTCACTCTAAAGTGCTGGCTAGAGCAGGCCAAGATGAAGGGCTTTTCCCTAGGCAGGAAAGAGACTCTGGATACGCGGAGTGTGCTCATGTTAACTTCAAACAGGAAATGCAGCAGGCTAGCTAGCTCAGTGTCTTGCAGGGCCCTGGCCCTTGCTTTCAGCTGTGGGAGGCAGCCCAGCTGCCTGGCCCAGCAGTTTGGTTTGCAGAGTGCTTTCTCTCGGAAGAGGACTGAGCTTGGAGGGTTGGCCAGGTAGCAGGATCCATGCATTACAGTTGCTGACAGAGTGGGCGAACGTGCATAGGCTTGTTGGACACCTGGGCTGGGATCCATGGGCTTCTGGCTGCAATGGAGGGGGAGGGGTCATAGGAAATAGAATACTTATATTTGTCTTAAAAAATTTCTAATAGATTACTAAACCGAGATAGGCTTGACCTTCCATGGTGACTGCAGTGAGGTAGGAGGCCACACTCCCTTGCCCTGCTGTCCCTTGGGCAGGTGGCATCCTCTGCAGGCTTCAGGGTTTGGCCCATGAACTGTTTCTTAGCGCTGAGGATAGGTAATGGACCTTGGAGATTTTGGTGGAAGCTGAGTGTACTCTCCAGGGTGGAAGGGTGGGTGTGTGCAGATGTTTTCACGGGTGACTGCAGGGTCCCATTGTCTCAAGCCTGAAGGTGCGACTTAGAGACCCATTGGGCTGTGTGGTCTCTCCCAGAGTTATTTTTGGTGACCTAATTCTAATTAAGAGGAGTAAAGATTTGAATGCGGACACGGGTGGTGGTTCCCTGCATTCTCACCACTGTTGAGCAACCCCTCCCCGCAGTGCCACTGCTGGGTGTGGGGAGGAGAGGTTCAGGACTCTTTTTTTTTTTTTCATTTGTTTTGAGGTTAAGTTGCTCTATGTAGCCCAGGCTGGCCTTTAACCTGGGGCACTCCTGTGCCTACCCTTCTAACGGGGATCATAGGCACTCTGCTACTGCTTTAATTCTGTAGTTATGCTGCTCAGAGCGCTGTCCTCCACAGACGGCTGGCCTAGTGCTTACACGTTGTGTGCACAAGCTGCTCCCCATGCTCCCAGCATCTTACACTCATGAAGGGTTATCAGTGGAGGTGGCAGTCAGGTTGTAGTCCCACGTGTGAGGCTTACTTTTAATTTTGAGTAGTTTCTAACATCACAGGGGGACTAAAATTAGGACATGTACTCTGCTCTCAAATGACATGAAAAATATCGAAAAATATCGTTAAAAAGCTTGGTGGAGAGCCGGGCAGTGGTGGCACATGCCTTTAATCCCAGCACTTGGGAGGCAGAGGCAGGTGGATTTCTGAGTTCAAGGCCAGCCTGCTCTGCAGAGTGAGTTCCAGGACAGCCAGGGCTATACAGAGAAACTCTTTTCTCAAAAAAACCAAAAAAAAAAAAAAAAGTTTGGTGGAAAAGGGGAAAATGGCACCGTAATTCTCAGTGATAGTAGCTTAGTCCTTCATACCAGACTCACTGCCTTGTTTACAGTAAACACCAGCTCTAGAATCAAGGGAGATTGTAGCCAGTTTTGTCTTTAAAGAGACGTTTCCAGGGTAAAAGCACACAACCTGGGACCGGTTCACCAGAGCTGCTCATTCTGTGTGAGTGTTTTCCTTTCTGTCTTCACGGGGAAGCCAGGCAGGGTTAGCGGCCACAGAGGGACCGCTTGGTGAGTCTTTTCCTAGATGGCACTTTTCAGGTATTCTAACTAAAGGGGAGTCAGGCCTCATCTTCTACAGTCTTCAGAGCACTCTCCAAACAATTTCTTCTCTTTAGGATTCACAGATGGAGTCAGTGGAAAAGACAACGAACAGAAGTGAACAGAAATGCAGGTAAGTAGCCAGTCATTCAGGGGGTTCCTGACTTTGAATTGCATCTGTCATTGAGGACATGTAGTACTGTCCCCAGAAGTAGGGAAGCTGGAAGAGGAACCCATGGCTGCTCACCATGGCTTGCTCCAACACAAGAAACATTCCAGAAAGTGGCTTTCTGCTTAAAGAGACTACTAGAGCCCCATCCCCAAACCAAGCAACATGGAAGTGGAAGTAGTGGGTGGGAAGGGCCACAGAATTGTGCGTGGCCAGCAGGTCTCACGTTCTGGAAGGTGATGCAGACCCTGGAGTGCACAGTGGTCTTTAGGAGGCAGAAAACCTGCACCTAGTCAGAAATTCTCTTGCCTGTCACCACAGCAAGATCACTCTGACCCTTACAGTGCAGATTTACCAGCTATTTGCAGCTTCAGAGGAAGAGAGGGGCTAAACTTTTTGTTCACAGTTACCTGTAAATTTATTTATCACTGTAGGCAACAAGGTCTTTTTTTTTTTCTGGTAGTGAACAGAAAGGCAAATTTGTGACCTGAACGTTCTAAATGTTTCCAGACTGGAAGCTTGTAGTACTTCCAAGCTGACTGTTGGCTTCCTCTTCCCTTGTTCATAAATAGAAAGTTTTTAAAGAGCCTCATTAGGAAGCAGCCCCAGGACCTGCTCTTGGTCATCGGGACCGGCGTGAGTGCAGCCGTGGCCCCGGGTATCCGTGCACTCTGCTCCTGGAGGGGCTGCATCGAGGCAGTCATCGAGGCTGCAGAGCAGTTGGAGGTCCTGCACCCTGGGGATGTTGCCGAGTTCCGGAGGAAGGTGATGAAGGACCGGGACCTGCTGGTTGTGGCCCATGATCTGATTCGGAAGATGTCACCTGTGAGTCTCCAACACATCAGGTTTCACAGTGCTAGCTTTAGGTTCTAGGCCAGGTTGAGGGCGTGTGTAAATTGAACACTAGGCCTCCATGAGCAGAGGTACAGTTTGTTAGTGCTCAGTATCAGGCCACCATCCTTGGGGTGTTTTGTTTTGATTTTTAAGATGGGTTTCACTGTGTAGCCTTGGTTGTCCTGGAACTCACTCTGTAGACCAGATGCTTCTCAAACTCAGAAATCTACCCGCTTCTGTTTCCTGAACGCTGGGATTAAAGGTGTTTGCCACTGTGCCCAGCAGATCCTACCCTTTTAAACTTCAATACTGGGCTGCCTTCAGGTATTAGATTAGCTTGTAGTAATGACTCACATAGATTGGCTGGCTCTAGGTGTTGTTACGGTGCCATTTTTAGTGTGGGGTTTATGAAACACTAAATATGTTTTGTTTGAGTAGGCTACTCATCTCTGCAGAGAAGAGCTGGTCCTCAGAAGCCATTTAAGGAGGGAGGTCAGTGTCTGCCGGTAGAAGCGAGGCAGCAGGAGGTAGTAGAGTTGGGGACGCAGGAGACAGTTACCGAGAGGCCACGCCAGCTGATGGGGGCCTGGTGACTGTGGTGTCTGGTGTAGGCTGAGCAGAAGCATGGGAGAAGCTGGAGTAGACTGTTTCTTACTGGTCTGTGCTCGGGGAGATGTGCAGTCATCATACAGAGGAGGCAGAAGGAGACTTGAGGTGTGAGTCTGAGGGGGATAGAACCTTGAAGTGGTCATCAGGAAGGGCGGGACTGGTGTGGGGGTCTCAGATCAGAGACCCCAAATGCTGTGGTTTTATTGGGATAGTAATTCTGATTCCTACGTTGAAGCCTGGGGAAACAGCCCAGGAGTATGCAGGAGCTCAGTGGGGACCAGGGCCCTGCCATCCTTAAGCATAAAGTTTCCCTGTCTTTGTTTAGTTGGCTGCCTGACTCCTCCTGCCCCCTCCTTGGTCCTTCCAGTGAACAGTGGGAGATGGGGCTGCCAACCCTCCTCCTCCTGTGGCTTTGCATGGAGTCAGTAGATCACTGGTTTTACCTGCACTTTACCTTTCCAGGCTGGGGTGTTTTCAGGTAGGTAGCTGTGCCAAATGTGGGTGTTCTGTTAGTTAGGGACAACTGACTTAATAGGCAGGGGCTGGGCCAAACCCGGCCTACTAGCCGTTTTTATAAAGTTGTATTGGCGTGTGGCCATACCCTCTTGCTGGTACGTTGTCTGTGGCTTGAGTAGTTGCAGTAGGAACTGTGGCCACAGGCCTGACAGATTTACTCTGGGCACTTCAGACAAAGGGTGCTGATCTCTTGTACAGGAAGATGAGGACTTACCCGTGGGCCAGGAAAACCTGTGGGATGGCTGCACAGCACCAAGGGTCTGTGACTCAGGGAGAGGTCATCGTGTTGATGATACCGTTGGTCAGGAGATGTGTCTGAAGCTCCATCTGATGCTTCTTATCCTTGTACTCTTCTTCCAAGCCTCCCAAGGAGAATCAGATGAGGGGTTAGCAGGCTCCCAGTGATGCTGGCATGTTTATGAGCCATCCTAGAGGACACCAAATTGGTTTTATTAGGGGGTTATGATCCCATGAATAAAGATGAGGACTAGCAGGCACCAGGGGCGTAGCCTCAGGATGACACCCCCATTGCCTCCTAGGAGAAGGAGCTTGCCTGATGGCTTTGTTTTGACCTGTGGGCCCTTGAGGTGGGCCTGACTGAGACTGAGTGCTGCTATAGGAAGCCTAGGCTAGGGCTCTTCTTGGGGAACACGTGACCTCTTGGCCCCTATTATGTCCAGCCCGACCCCATCTTGGTTCCTTTCAGCAAGGCTACCTGCTGTTGTCACTTCTCCCCGCCTTCAGCTCCCACTTGAGGAAAGTAGGGACTTTCCATAGCACCTTATGACCTGGCTTTGGGTCAGATCTCTGACCTCCTCCTTATCTCCCCGCTCCTGTCCTAGCCCACAGGCTCTAGTTCATGGCCCGTTTCCACGAACACCGCAGTGCCTTTGTACTTGCCCCTGCTTACAGCAGTCTTGAGAGCTCCCTACTCCTCCAGGTCTCAGAGAGACCTCCAAGGGCCTCTACTGCCCGTCTGTGCCCACTTCTCTGCCTTGCTTTCCCCCAAGTGTTTACTCTGCAGTGTTACATCCTTGTACCTGGCCTGTCCTCCCCCAGGCTGACCTCATTCTTTCTTCTGGTAGGAATGCGCCTTACTCATGTGCTTGGTCCCAGCCGTGATTGGCCCTTGCTGTTCCTTACTTCTCTTTGTTGTTGTCATTTTGAGACAGGGCCTCTCTACATAGACCTGGCTGGCCTGTACTTCACTAGGTACACCAGGCTGGTCTTGAACTCACAGAGATGGCTCGCTTCTACTTCTGTCTGTATTATGCACCATCATGGCCAACAGTGTGTTCCTAACTCTTGATGTACCTCTCCACAGCGCACAGGCGACACCAAGCCCAACTTCTTCCAGGATTGCCTGATGGAGGTGTTTGACAGCTTGGAGCAGCACATCCAGAACCCTGTGGTGCTGGAGTCCATCCTCAGCCTGATGGACAGGGGCACCATGGTGCTGACCACCAACTATGACAACCTGCTGGAGATCTTTGGGCAGCAGCAGAGCAAGCCCATGGAGTCCCTGGACTTGAAGGACAAGACAAAGGTGCGGGCCGAGTGGGCAGGAGGCTCTGGGAGGTCCCTGCTGTAGGCATGCAGCCATTCCCTCAGGCAGCCCAGGAGCTGCCCAGAGCCATGCCCTCCCCCACCTCTTGCGATGCTTCCTGCTGCCCACTCTTTTCATGCTCTGTCCTACTCCACGAGTGGTTCTCGTCTGCATTGACTGATTAGTGACCACCATGGGAATGTGGGCAGTAGAGCAAGTACAGAAGAAAACACCCACAGTCCTTGTGGTGTGGATTTAATGGATGCAAACGTTTCCAACCTGTTTTTCTCTCCCTTTTGGAGACAGGGACTTGCTGAATTGCTCAGGCAGATTTTATCCTTGGGCTCCATCTGCCTCTGCTTTCAAGTACTGGGGTTCCAGGCCCACTGTATAGACCATGCTGGCTTTGGATTTACAGCAGTCTTCCTGCCTTTGCCTTCCAAATGCTGGCACTTCAGCCATCTTCCACGATGCGACTTCACTAAGCTGTTTGTCTCAGTTATTTCTGTGCTGCTCTGATGAGACACATGATTGAGGTACCTTGTAGGAGAAAGCATTTATTTGAGGCTTGCTTACAGTTTCAGAGGGTGAGTCTATGACTCTCATGGTAGGGAGCATGGCAGCAGGCTGGAGGGCATGTCACTAGAGCAGTAGCTGAGAGCTTACGTCTGATCCATGGATTGGAGGCAGAGAGAGACTGGGTCTGGTATAAGCTTTTGAAACCTCAAAGCCCATCTCCAGTGACACACCTCCTCCAACAAGGCCACACCTCCTAATCTTTTCAAGCAGTTGTACTTCCTGAATGAACCTAGGAGGACTATTCTAATTCAAACTGTATTTTAAATTTTAAAAGAACAAGTGTAGATTTATTAAGGAAAAGTGAGAAAACTTCTGAGAGTGGTTTCTGAGTGAAAGGGGCTGGAGAAAATAGTTTACAGTGATTTTTGGCCAGGTGTGGTGACCCCTGTAAGCCTAGAGCTAGAAGACGGTTGTATCCCCAGCTCTATATGGGAGTAGCCATTCCCCGTCTCTTGCCTGCAGTGGAGTTGTTAAAAACAAAGCAAGCAGTCATGGTGGTGTACATCTGGGATCTTAGCACATTGGAGGCTGAGGCAGCAGGATCACTATAAAATTTGAGCCTATCTTGAGTTGCATTGTGATTTTAAGATAAATCTGGGCACCTGTCTCCAAAACAAAATAAAACAGCCACATGTATTTCTATCTGAGAGGCGAAAGTCCTGTTTCTTCTCTCTTATTGCTGAGGTGGAACCGTTTGATTGTATGGACCACTTCTCATTTTTGGCATTCTTGCTCTTTGTGTTATGCTTATATGTTACATGTGTTAGGGCGTCAGACGCTCCCTGTGCTGTTGCCCACTGAGTTGTGGTGTGTGCTCTCTCTCTGCTAGCCTGGCTGGCTGCTTTGGTATCCTGCACAGTGACATGTCCCTATGATGCGGGGCGGCACAGGCTGTGGCTGGGCATGGCAGCACCTTTGGAAATGACTGGTCAAGTGTGGGTGAGAGAATTGTCTGCTGGCTTCCGCCTCTAGTGAGCCTGTCTCTGTAGAGACTGAAGATGTAGAGCCCCACAGTGACAGACAAGTGTGGCCCGTAATTTGCTCTGCTCTGTAATTTGAACTGAGATGAATACAGGGGGCTATTTGATAGATAGTGTTGACGGTGTAAAAATAACTGTGCGTGCGGGGTGGAACACTCGTCTAGTATGTGTGTAAGGAGGACATGGGTTTGACCTGCAGAGCCACAATGTAACAATGGAAACAGAACTGGCTCCAACCCCACAACAACATAGAATTAACCGCATGGAACCAAGAACGCCTCTCCCCTGTGTGGTCACTACCAGCTGCTGTGACCGCAGAATTACTTCCACACACTGCCTTCAGTAAAGACCTTGCTGAGATTCTGGGCAGGATAACTAGTTTCTGTTTTAAAGGTATAATTATGAGTGGAAACATTTGCTTTTGCGGATAATTTTGTTCCTGTATCTTGTTTGAAATAGCAGGTTATTTATTTGTCTTGGTTTGGTTTTTGATAGGTCCTTCAGTGGGCAAGAGGTCATATCAAGTATGGAGTCCTTCATATTCATGGCCTGTACACAGACCCCTGTGGGATGGTGCTGGACCCATCGGGCTATAAAGATGTCACTCAAGACCCAGAGGTCATGGTAAGCCTGTTCTCACTAGGCTTGGGGTGCTTTTTCTGGGGAATTGATGGTGGCAGCCAGCCATCTGGCTGTGTTTTCCAGGCATTCTGGTCCTCTGCTTAACCCCCCTTTCACATGGCTGCTGGGGACAGGGCCATTTTTTCCGTTCATAGCCACCCTCTAGGCCCCGGTATGATGCTGCATTTTGAATAGATGCTCGAGGAAGACGTGTACTTCCTTAGAAAGTACAAACCTCTCTCCTGGTGGCAACACTGGCACACTGTGGTGTCCTGGCCAGGGACTGGGCAGGGGAGACTTGCCTGATGCTGGCAGTCTGCGGTCTGTAATTTGCAGTCTGCTTCTCCTCTGTCCCATTTGTCAGCTCTCCATGCTTACAGTTTTACCTTCCTCACATAGCAGTCTCTTCAGCTTCCCAAACCTCGTTTTAAAACTAGGGCTAAGGATGAAGCTTTGGCCAAGCTCTCCGAGCACAGTCATGTCCTCAGTTCCATGCCAGCATGCAGACGAGCGGTTAGCACCTCATTTTCTGAAAGCCTTTCTTCACTCTTTATTTATTTTATTTTATTTTATTTTATTTTATTTTATTTTATTTTTTTGTGATAGGTCTCTCTATCTGAGACCTGCCATTCCTAGGACTTGCTATGTAGGCCAGGGCTGGCCTTGAACTCACAGAGATCTGCCTGTCTCTGCTTCCTGAGTGCTGAGATTAAAGGTATTTGCTACTACACCAGGCCTTCATGTTTTAATGAGAGATGTGTGGCTGGGCACTTGTGTCTCAAGTGTGAGTGAGGCTGGCCTAGTTTATAGAGGAGTCCAGGACAGCCAGGGCTACACAGAGAAACCCTGTCTTGAAAAACAAAAAAGAAAGAAAAAAAAAATTTGTGAGGGTCTGCACACGGACTCAGTCGCCTGCAGAGGCCAGAGGCATTGGATCCCTTGGAGCTGGAGTTAGAGGTGGTTGAGCTACCGCCATAGCGCTAGAACTGAACAGGTCTTCTGGGAGAGCTTCCTGTGCTCCTTCTTCACTGAGCATCTCCCAGTCCCCCAAAGCTTTTGCTGATGGCCTCAGCAGATGTCCACATGAAGTGTGTGGAGAAGCCCTGTGCAATATGTTGCTGACTCTTATCCTAGCATACTCCTCTCGCCATTTCTGAGACAGCGTCTCATGAAGTCTCTTTGCCTTCAGACTTGCTAATTATCTTTGAACTCTTGGTCTTCCTGCCTCTACCTCCCAAGTGCTGGGATTACAGGCTTGTGCCACCATATCAGGCTATCTAGAACTCTGACTTGAGTCTGTTCTGCTGTAATCCTCTCAGTATCAGGTGCGTGTCACCAGGGATGGCATCAGCAGATGAACACTGGGCAGTCAGGAGTTGACGCTGCTGAGGCCCTCCTCTTGAGAGAGTGCTGCTGGGATGGGGTCTTCGTGTCTGAGTTGCTGCTCTTCTGAGTGACCCTAGTAGGCTTCTCTGGGGTTACTGCCTTGCTCCCCTTGGCTCTCTTGCCTTCACACCCCAAAATCTGTCTACCCCATCTTCCTGCAGGATATGGTTTATCTGTCCACTCGTTAGTTTCAGGGTGTTGTTTGTACACAATTTTGAACCAAGAAAAAATTTTTTGAGACAAGGTCTCACTATGTAGTCCCAGCTGGTCTGGTACTTGCTATGTATACCAGGCTGGTCTGGATCTCACACAGAGATCCACATGCCTCTGTCCCCTGAGTGACAGGATCAAAGGTATGTGCCACCACTCCTAGCAGAACTGAGAACATTTTAATGCTCTTCTTTTATGTCTTAATTTAATATTTATATTTATAGATATAGATATAGATATAGATATATATACAGATAGACTTGGGTGAGTTGACTTTGCCAGCCATAGGTCAACCATAAGCTGACTTCACTGGGAGGTGCATTCATGCTGCCCAGGTTGGCCAGTCCCCAGCCTCTGTTGGTTCTCCTCCTTGTCCTAGTTGAGAGGTGGATCTCAGCCTAGCTTCCCCGTGGGTTGTACCCAGATCACTGCATGGGGTTGACCTGAGTGTGTCAAGAGCTCCTCGTCTTCCTAGTGCTCCCCAGGATGGTTCTTGGGAAGCCTAGTGGGTACGAGATAGGATGTAAATGAACACAGGGGCCTTTATGTTAGCTGTAATCTCCTGCTGGTTTTCACTGAGGTGTTGTCTGTTTATTGGCTTTCTCCAGGAAGTCCTGCAAAATCTCTACCGCACCAAGTCTTTCCTATTCGTGGGCTGTGGAGAGACGCTGCGCGACCAGATATTCCAAGCGCTCTTCTTGTACTCTGTGCCAAATAAGGTGGACTTGGAGCATTACATGGTAGTGCTCAAGGAAAACGAAGACCATTTCTTTAAGCATCAAGCAGACATGCTTTTGCATGGAATTAAGGTGGTGTCCTATGGGGACTGTTTTGACCTTTTCCCAGGATATGTGCAAGACCTTGCCACTCAGATCTGCAAACAGCGAAGTCCAGGTGCGGGGCTCTGTCACTACTTTCCAACAGAGTTCATGGATTCTTCTTCAGCTGTTCCTCCTCGCATTCTCTAAGACTTACCAGTCTAGTTAGTTTTTAATGCCTCTGAGTTTAAAAGGAGAAAACGGGGTGATTGGTATAGGTAACGATCTGTAAGTAGAACTTGAGACTTCTGCTCCAGATGTGGGACACATTGATCTGGGTCACAGGTCACCGTAGCCAAGGAAAGCCGTCAGGCCAGCGTTACTGGCTGGGATAGTGTGTTGGAAAGTTTATGAGGCTTACATTTCCCCCTCACTGCACATCTCTCTGAAGTGTGAAGCATCTCATTTTCCTGCTTTGGCCTTTCTGGGGGTGGGGGGGGCGTTGAGGGGTGGTCACAGCTCTGCCAGGAAAGACCATGATAGTGAGAAATGTTGATGAATACTTTTACATAAGGGAATTAATGGCTTTGAATTGAGTGTCATAAAACATGGATGATAGCAAGTGTGGAAAGGAAACCCAGAGGCTCACCACGTGGTAAGATGAAGTTAGCAGAGACCAGTGAGAGATAGACACAGTACAGCAACCACGAGTTTAGCTAGACTTTATCACTTTAGCTGCTAATAACTAGTGCAGCTGGCTGCTTTAAATTATAAGTAACTCTATAATACAGTAGTCAGTTTCTTACTGGGAGTGGGAACAGAGAACTCATGTCAGAGCCATGCCATGAACAGCAACAAATTGAATATTTTCACTGTCATTATTATTATTTTGTTTCTTTGAGAAGGGGTGGGCGGGGGTGGGGGGTGTCTTACTATGGATCTCTGGCTGTCCTAGAACTCATAGAGACCTGCCTGCCTCTGCCTCCCATGTGCTGGGATTAGAGGCCTGTGAACCAGGCCCCACTGCCCTTAGTTTTTAATTCAGTGATTATTGTTACTTAGATTGTTTAAGAGCTGATATCAGCTGAGAGGGGGGAATGTTTGCCCAGTATGTGTCAGAACTTTGAATCTAGGGTTTGATCCTGGACTAACATGTACACATACAAAGATGTCTTGGCATCAGTTGTGGGCATGGATCTTCTGAGACCTCCCTCATCCTACCCAGCTCTCTCTTGTTGACAATCATGACTCCCTGGAAGACCAGCACCGAGCCATTGGGCACGGGTACTAGAGTAAGCAGCTGGATGGCCACCCATCCCCACTCATGCTCCTTTCCCAGGATCTGGCAGCTGAATAGGCTTAGTCAGCTGCCAGAGGGGTGAAAGGTCCCTGAGGCTTCCATCTGTGCCGGTCCCAAAGGACATCTGAGTTGGTATTCTCTCTTGATGGGTGAGGATGTCTACTAACTGAAAATGACATTAGCTGCTGTGATATGCGCCTCACTGTGCCTGTAGTCCCAGCAGCCTCCCATGGTCATGCAATAAGCCCTGGCATTCATCCTGCCAGGTGAAGAAGGGAGAGACAGGAAGGGATCCATGGCTGGCATGCGATGCAAATGGCACAGAAGCCTGCCCCAATCAGTGGATGGGCTCGGGTAGCCTTTGCCATCATCCCAGATCTGGGGAGGAGGGGTACTCCAAGCTGCGGCTCTGCTGACTGTTTGCTTTTCTTCCCAGATGCTGAGCGAGTGGACAGCACCACCTTACTGGGTAAAGCAGATCTTGACTCTCACCTGATTTTTGCTTGCATGTTTTATTCATCACCATGAAAATGTACCTTATATTCAATAATTTGTCTTATTAAGTAGGACAGAAAGGGCAGATACTTCTACCTTCAGATGGTCCTCACCATGCTAAAGGCACAAAAGTCCATCCCCTCCACTGGGAAGCATAGGCTAGTCATGGACTGTGTGCTGACAGCAGAGAATAAATTCTGCCCTAGAACCAAGAGTCACAGGAAATAAGAGAAATGTTGTATTTGTATTATGCCATCAGTGCAGGATCCAGTAATCTAGGGTAACCTGTCCCTTAGCAGTATGTGAACGTTCATAGAGTTTTTTCTTTTAATTCTTCTTTGAAGTGTGAACGCTCTTGCTGAGTTTATTAATTGATGTCTCAAAAGCTACCAGCATCTTCAGAGGGCATATTAATCAGAGTGTCTCTATTGCCTGAGTCAGTCAGGCTAAAAGGGGTTCCAGCCAGTGAGCAGGAGCCTCTATTCAGCCCCGCCATTGCTGCCTGTTGGGCCAGTATGTCCAGACAGGACAGACAGAGTGTGGCAGTGTAGGGACAGCTAGTGCCAGTCCGAATCAGCAGTGGGATTGACTCAGTTCAGTAGTGGAAGAGCTGTACTCTGCTTTCTGTCTCTGCATAAAAGGATATTTTTGCTGTAGCTTTTTCCTCTTGAGTCCCAGGATAATTTCCTTTGAAAGCAACAGTAACTCACTTGATAAAACATACAGTACTCTGCAGGGAAACCTTGGCCCCAATAAAATCTGGTTCAGAAGCTGGCTCCTGAAAGGAGATTCTGTGATAGTGTGTCAGCCTGAGGAGGCTTTCCATCACAGTGACAAAATACTTGAGAAAACTGAAGAGCTGTGTCATTTAGTTTCAGCAGGTGGTCACATGGGTTTTTTCCTTTACATGGTAAGGCAGAGCAGAGTAAAGAGAAGGGACCAGGGACAAGACACCCCTTTCAAATACATGCCCCAGTGACCCGTGTTTTCCAACCAAACCCCCTTACAGCCCATTCAGTACAGACTCAGAATGTAAGTGGGTTAGTTACAGGCTACGCTATAGTGAGAACGTGTGGTGGTTTGAATAAGATGTCCCCCTAAATCCTGGGCATTTGAACACTCCGTCTCCAGTTGGCGGTGGTGTTTTAGGAGGCTTAGGAAGTGTGGCCTTGCTAGAAGTGTGTTAGACTTCTTGGCACAAGGTACAAGCTGACCCAGATGGTTTAGGTAGATGTGTTCCATGGCCTTCTCAGCTACAGTTCACATGCCCTGTCCTGGGCTGGCTCTTGCTAGCAGCCTATATTCCTAGATATTCCATATTCCTGCCAATTGGGGCTTGCAGCACAGCTCGGCCTCTGCTTAGTGTCATGCTTCTGCTGCCAGCGCTAAGGGACGCTGACCCTTTCATATTGTTTGGCCCCTCTGGCTTCCTTAGGAGATTTGGGTAGAAGCCTCCAGGACTCCACAACTCATGTGTTTGCAAAACCAGACAGGAAGCACCGTTCCGAGCAGGAGCGGTGACTGGGTCCAGCTGCCGTGGCTGCAGTGGCTTCTGTGTACCAATGTGGGTGGATGAAGCTTACCTAGCCATCCCTGAGCAAATAGCCCAGAGCTCACGGAGCAAAGCTCAAGTTGTAACTTTACCCCCAAGCCTGTGGCTGAAAGCCCTAGCTAATGTCTCAGGCCTTCAGTCTTTCCTGTTGTCACAGTACAAAAAACCATGTGGCTTTGCTTTTCATGGTGCTAATCCTAATCGGCAGCCACACCTTCCTTAATCCTCACCTCAGGTGTCCTACTCTTCTGGCCAAACTGCAAAGTTTCCCAGTTCTTTTCTGCTTTTGCTTTACCTCTCACTGTAAAGCTGGCTAAAAGCTAGTAATAATACCCATGCCTCAGCCTGATTACTATGCACTCTTGCAGTTCTCATCACCAGATTAGTCTGTCATTTTAAAGTTTAGCCTCCTACAAGTCTCAGGTTGGGGTGGGAGAGATGGCTCAGTGGTTAAGAGCACTCAATGTTCTTCCAGAGGACCAGGGTTCAATTCTCAGCACTTACATGGCAGCTCACAATTGTCTGTAACTCCAAGATCTGACACCCTTACCCAGTCATATATGTGGGCAAAATACCAATGCACATTAAAAATTTAAAATGTCTCAGGACATAGACAAAATGTAGGCTTTTAATTAATTATTTAAATATTCTAGAATGCAGAATGAATGGCCTCTACTCTGACCCCTGGAGCCTTCACTTTGCTCTGATATTGTGAGCAGTCCTATTCTTTGCCTTTCCATCAGCATCCTGGGCTTCTGAGCACTCAGCACTTCTAAGCTTGTCCTAACACGTTTCTCAGAACGGTTGTAAATCACCCCTGAACATTAGTTCCAAAGGCTTTTGGAGCATGTGCTCACAGTCATTTGTTGGCACCAGTTCTCTACTGACCTTTCTGTGATAAATTACTGGAGAAAAAGCAACTTAAAATATATATGTGGTTCTGAGGCTTGAGTCTGTGGTCACCTGGCTTCATTGTTTCTGACCTGTGACAAGACAGGTCACATCATCATAGCAAGATAGGGAGAGGTGGAGAGTGAGTCCAAGAGGAAGGTCTACTCAAAGGCACTGAGGAGTCCCCAGTGACTGACTCCTTCCAACCAGGCTTCACCTTCCAGCAATAGCATTGATTAGGTCAGAGCCCTCAAGATCTAATAATCACTACCCCAACAGCCTAGCTTTGGGTTCTATATTGGGGACCAAGCCTTTAACTCATAAGGTTTTGAGAGGTTCTGTGTATTTATACCATACAATGTAGGCAAACTATATCTTCACTTATGAATAATTTGAAAGTTACACAAGAGAGTAAATGAATTCCCAGAATACCAGAATATCCCATCTGTTTCTGTTCCCCTCATGATGCCTTTTTTCTCCTGGATTTTTTTTTTTTTTTTTTTTTGGTTTTTAGAGTAGAGACAGGGTTTCTCTGCATAGCCTTGGCTGTCCTGGCACTCACTCTGTAGACCAGGCTGGCCTCGAACTCAGAAAATCCGCCTGCCTCTGCCTCCCAAGTGCTGGGATTAAAGGCATGCGCCACCACTGCCCGGCTCTCCTGGGTTATTTTAATGTAAAGTTTTTAAAATTTATTTTTACAAATTTCTTAATTTTTTAATAAATTTTTTTCTTTAAGGTAATGCATGTCAGGACTGTGCGAAGAGGAAGCTGGAAGAGAATGGAATTGAAGTTACAAAAAGAGTCAGACAGTCAGATCCTGGTAGGTATTGTTCGTTTTCATGGGAACTCTCTGGGTCTGTGGGTATCTGTACTTAGTGCTTTGCTTTGACACCCTGGTCTATGGCAAAGATGAGTGCACACATCATGTCGGAATCACACAGACATTTTCAGTGGAACCTGACCTTCCACACTACTAATCAGAGGTACTATTAGTTTTCCCACAATTTCTCTTAAAATGTAATCAAAAGAAAACAGGCAAGTGATGTAACATCAGTGAATTTTCATGAGGAAGACACCCATTTGGTCATACCAAGTTGGCAAACAACATTTTGGGAGTCGTCCCCCCCCCCCCCCCCAATCAGAATGCCCATTAATCTCTAAAGAAACCACTTGAGATTGTTTCTCTTTGTTCTCTCTCCTACTGGGATGTATATACACTTGTAAACTTTAACTGCTCATTCAGTACACTCTTCCCATTGAAACTAGGAGAGGTGAACTGGATGACTGCTTGTGTCCCTCCTCTTCTCCCCCTCCCCTCTGCTGTGGTAGGATCCATTTCTAGTTCCTTAGTACTCAGAAGTAGGATTTGAATCTGTTGATTGGGCTCTGAAGGGGCTTTTCCCTTCTTCTCCATCCCTTTCCCCAGCACCAGCTTTTAACATTCCCAATGTCAAGCACCTAGATACAGGATAAAGAGGAAGCAAGGCCTCTACTCTGTATGGATTCTAAAAGGTAGAAAATAAAAGCATTTACTTTATTAGAAGCATCTGTATTCTTTCCTTTCGGCTTGTATACAATGTTAGTGGGCCAAGGCTGGGGCTTCTTTTTTTTGTTTTGTTTGTTTTTGTTTTTTTTTTCGAGACAGGGTTTCTCTGTGTAGCCCTGGCTGTCCTGGAACTCACTCTGTAGACCAGGCTGGCCTCGAACTCAGAAATCTGCCTGCCTCCGCCTCCCAAGTGCTGGGATTAAAGGCGTGCGCCACCACCGCCTGGCAAGGCTGGGGCTTCTTAGTTGTGAGATGTGTATTCAATATCAGTTAAATGTTTGTTTAACAAACACAAACTCCATTCTTCCAGTTCTGATTGTCATATTTTGGCAATTTAATTATTTTTTCTTTGCATCTCTGTCTTCTCATGTTGGGAGCCATGCTAGTTGGAGTCTCTTGGATTGGTTCCACTATCTTTCGTTTGGTTGCTTTAGTGTTTCTTTGTTTTTGTATTTCAAGACAGAGTTTCTTTGTGTATCCCTGGCTGTCCTAGAACTAGCTATGTATTATCCAAACTGGTCCTGAACTCACAGAGCTCCACCTGCCTCTGCCTCTCAAGTTTTGGGATTAAATGAATGTCCCATCCCTGGCCTGGCTCCTTTAGTGCTTCTTAATTTTCATATGTAATCTACATTAAAACACTTGGAGAGATTCTCAAAAATATTTTCTTCCTTAGGTTAACATTTTGTTATTTTTGAGTGCCTGGAGCTGGGGATATAGACCAGGGGCTTGTACATACTAACTACAATGAACTACATCTTCAGCATCTAAATTTTTGTTTTAAGATGGAGTCCCTAGCTGGCCTGGAACTCAACATGTATAGACCAGACTGACCTCAAACTCAAGAGATCTGCCTGCCTCAGCCTCCTGAGTACCAGGACTAAAGGTGTGTGTCACCATGCCCAGCTTAAAATTCTTACCTTAATAGTATGACCTCAAGTTTCCAAGAGTTGTTCTCTTATTCAACCCTGCTACTATCATCTATTGTATAGTGCTAATTCTTTTTAAATCTTTGGAGTCTGATTATCTGTTACCACTTAATTCCTAAAGCATTGGATAGCTTCAACAAGGGATACTAGTATATTTTGGATAAAAGATATATGTACTGTATTTTCTGAGAGCATGAGTTACTGAAGTCATCTGTCATTGATAAAGAGTCACAATGAACACAAATGAAACAAATACAGTACTTTTTTTTTTTTTGTTTTTCTAGACAGGGTTTCTCTGTGTAGCCCTGGCTGTCCTGGAACTCACTCTGTAGACCAGGCTGGCCTTGAACTCAGAAATCCGCCTGCCTCCGCCTCCCAAGTGCTGGGATTAAAGGCGTGTGCTACCACCACCCAGCTTACAGTGATTTTTAAATGTTTTTGTCAGTGTGTATTATTCAGTTGGGATGGGTGGCAAGAGACAGGAGGCTGTGGAGGCTTAGTTCAGAGGTGTATCAAGGGAATTGCTGCTGCCGACGGCATGCTTCTTCTTAGCTAGGGAAAATTCAATTTTGGTTGTGTATAGACAAAATTCTTTGGTATCTTTCATTTGGATTGTGGTTTTAGTTGGCAAGGACTTCTGTAACTAAACTAGAACAGATAGTCCTCAATTGCTACCTCCAGGCAGGTGCTTTTTTTCCTGTTAGGCTCCATGTTTCTGGTTTTCCTCACATCTAAGCTTCCTCCACTGTTTGCTGATGTGTAAAGTGATTGTTGTCAGTAGACAGTTGTGAGTTTCTTCTCTTCCTTTTCTTATCCTGCTATCACCTGTACACTAGGCTTTATATGCTCATGGTCTCTGAATGTTGTTCAGGTGCTAGAGCTACTGCCTGGTAGACAGTGCCATAGAGTGGTGGGCCAGGGAGCTTTAATACTCAGAAAGAGCTCCCCCCCCCCCACATCCCCAAGTATTAGCAACTGCATCAGCCTTGCCTTTCCTTAGGCAGTCATGTGTGATTGAGGATTACTCTGGTCTTTGATGTGCAGAAAGCCTTGACCTGCTTTGCATGTGGATGAGAAAGGCTAAGAGCCACCTTAGTTCTGCTGCCCACACATGGAACCCTAAGATCCCCAGAGGAATGGTATTTCTACATGTGTGGCAGTCAAAGTGTATGTGCACTCTGAGCCTTCATTTCTTATCCATACTTAAAATGTGCTTTTGCTTTTTGTGTGTTACATCTGGTAAAGATATCCATAAGTCTTTACAATCCATATTGTACCTGGTCCTTGGTAGTATTTATAGCTCTGCAATGTCATTTCTACACAGTGGCTACTGTTACCATTATGGGGGGTTTTCAAAATTTTTAGCATGCGAGATAGTTGCTCAAATAAATTCTGACATAACTTTTTTAGCTGAACTAAAACACTTTTTTATTTCTTTTGCTTAAACAGATGATGCTGGAGGGTCTTGAAGTTTTTAAAACTTGACACTTGAAAACCAGCCTTCTGTAACCACAGTGCCATGCCCAAGTGATGAGGAATGTACGGAGGACTCCATATGGATTTCTCAATAGTGAACTGTCACACACCCCCAAAAGAGCCATGTGGGTGTGTGGCCTTTGTGGTTGAATGACAGAGCTCTACTATGTGTTTAGCTGCTCAGGAGGTGACATGGACACACTTCAGGTATACTCATAAAGACTAATGGACAGCTACCTCAGGGACCAAATTCAGAGGGGTGGGAGGTGGGATGTACCTGGCATTGTTCCCTTTTCCCATTTGACATGTTTTCTTATGTCAGGGTGTTATTTTTCCTAATAAATAGAGGAGAATGAGGATTATTCAAGCAACAGTAGTTGCCAAAGAGAAAATAAGACATAAACATTTATATTTTATATCTTTATGTGGAAATATGTGGAAACATCTTTTACTGTAGAAAGTTTTCTAAAGATGTGTTGGTTACAGTGTTAAATAGTAAAAAACAAGTGGAGAGTAGCGAGGCTGAACTCACTAGTGAAAAGTGTTGTTTTTAAAGGGATGACTACATCAATTTGGTTTCTTTGGAATTGTGACATTTCAGTAATTTCTGTTCCAAAGAAATGGTAAACTTCTTAGTGAGTGTTAAGTCCAGAGAGACTGAAGACCTTTCCCAAAGTCTTCAGTGCTGCCTCGATCCACTGTGTGACTTCCAAGTTAGAAAGGGAAAGTGAAGCACAAGACCAAGCTTTAAACTTTTAGAAGTTCTAAGCTTTCCAAGTCTTATTTCTCTAGGATAAGGCCCATCCTTTCTGTTCTCCTCTCTTCCCATGGTTCATATTAAGACTTACATGGAGTGGGGTAAGCAATACTTTGAAATTTTAACTACATTCAAAGTTAATTTCGGAGGAAACATCCATGCTCAGAGTACTGCACATACCCACAGCTCCCCTGATAGTGACTGTGGCAAAGGCTCACATGTTGTACAGAGTGGTCCTGAAAGGAAGACTTCTTAGAAACAGGTCCTGCATGGTTCATTTGAGGCTACCCATCTTTGATATGATGCCAAGCTCTGTCTGTGACATTACATGGATGGCACTGTAGCTCCCAAGGGATGTGGACAATTAAGAACAGGAAACAGGTTGCTACAGGGAATGAGGGAGAAGCCAGAGACAGGCTAAAGGCACCTCCCCACCCCTGTGCTTTCTAAGTGTGGAAAATAAATCTTTTATGTCACTGGTTATGAATAAAATTTTAAAGTCAACCCTGTGTGCCCAGTCTTTCTTCAATTATGACAAGATGTGGTATATATAAGGAGAATGTTTAGCTTGAGTTGCCACTGAACTATGAAATCAAGCAAATGACTTCTTTTGAATGTGTTTAATTTTAAAAAAAGATTTTTTTGAAAATTGTTTTTTGTGGGGTGGAGAGATGGCTTAGCAGTTAAAAGCACATACTATTGTAGAAGACCCAAGTTTGGTTTCCAGCACCCATATCAGGTGGCTTACAACCACCCAGGAAATATAATGCCCTCTTCTGAATTCTGTGGCCACCTGTACTCACATGTGCATAGACCTCTCCCATTATTATTGTTATTATTATTATTATTATTATTATTATTATTATTATTATTTTGAGATAGGGCCTTACCTTGTAGGCCAGACTGGCTTCCAACTCATAGTAATGCTTCTGTTCAGCCCATTAAGTGTTATGATTACAGACTCAGCAGTGAGCCTTTTTTTTTCCTTTTTAAAACACATTTACCAAGTGCTATTGGGTAGATAGGTAAATATTGAAGTTGATCCACATTGTTTAGCAAAATTATATTCTGCTGGCTATAAAAGCAGTATACAAAGTGAAAACAAATCAGTCTATGAAACGCTTTAGTGTCACAGTGAAGGATCTGAATTTTCTTGCTATAATGAATTATATCTGTATTCAACCTCTTTGTTATGGTATGTTTTGAATGTTATTTTATTCCAGTGATTCATGTATTAGGAAACAGTTTCAACCCAGTGCATTTGCTTCTCATTTTATCAGTGAGAAGCATGAAGTTAGCTGACAAGCTCTAGCCCTCTCTTGTGGTTACTGCCCAGAGCCAGAGAGTTGGTAGGTACATTTTAAGTAGTTGCTCAAGTACTTCTGAGAACCTTACAGCCTCACCAAAGCTAGAAATATTAACTGGATCTTCAAGAAACCTGCTGAGCCTTGTTCTAAGTGAATGCTGCAGTTTGCACCCAATTCCTTGGAGCTGAGAGAATACCCTGAAATCTTTACTCTGCAGCTCCCTCAGGCTCAGAGGCTCTCTAGTCCCCATGTGCACCATGAGTTTTGTATGGCCATCTTCATACCTATTTTCTTAAGTTAACATCAGGGTCCTTTCAGGGTAAACTGACCTAATTGTAGCATTTGTGTATTTCCTAACCACTTAATGTATATAAAAGCTATCTTTGTGTTTTTAAGTAAAGTATATAGTTCTATAACTGTATCTTACTACATTTTATTTTTGTGTGTGTGTGTTTGTGTGTATCTGTGCATACGTGGGATGAAACTAAATCTTGTACTCAGTCTACCAAGCCGGCGTAGAGCGTGTTCTGTGTACAGGAAACAAGTGCTGTTCAGAAGTCAGCCAAGGTTTCAGGAGATAGTTCCTGGGTCTGCACTTTGGACCAGAGTTGACTTCTCTGGAGTCCTTCAGAGTCCTCCTGTTCCACTTTGAAATGGGAACAAGCACTGCTGAAAACTGCCCCATTCCAGCTTCCACAATGACATTTACATGAAGTCCCTATTACCTGGCAATGCCTTATTAATTCAGTGTACTCTTAAAAGAAACTAGACTTAGAAACATTAGAGTTGTACTGAAGCACATGACTCAAAGTTTCACCCTCGCAAGGTTTCTGCTTTTAAAACTTAAGAGATTAACCCCAGCACTTGGGAGGCAGAGGCAGCTGGATTTCTGAGTTTGAGGCTAGTCTGGTCTACAGAGTTCCAGGACAGCCAGGGCTACACAGAAACCCTGTCTCGAAAAAACAAAACAAAACAAAACCAAAAAACAAACCAACAAAAAAACAAAAACAAAAAACTTATGAGATTACTTCATGTTTTCAGTACTGACATAGACACTCTCTCTGAAATAATCTCCATATAATATAAGCCAGGTTCACAATTTATTAACTGTACTATGACTGACATTTTTAGAAACTATCAAGGCTGGGAGGCACTCAGTGCTACAATACTTACACATTCTTCCTGGATTCCTTGTCCAACACCACAAAAAAATAAAACCCCCAGACCAGCTGTTTCCCTTAAAGGCAAGACCAGAGTAAAGATGTTGCAGAATTCAAAAATTTATAACCAATTTATTTCAAAACAAGTCCTTAAAAACAAAAGAAAACCACATACCCCATTCATTGCTGCCATAGGAAACCTCTATTGGAATGGGGCTGAGTCCTCCTTAGCTTAGTGGGCTATAGCTTGTAAGAAAATTTTCTTCTATGACACATGGGTCTAAACAGAGACTGACCTGACCTCCACAGGGTCAGGGCAAAGCTTCTATAGCTGGTGGCTATTCAAGTCTAACGAGACTGGGGAGACTGGGGGGACTGTGATACTCGTGGTGCTCTGGGCTTCCGGCGGCTCCTGCTACCTTCTTGGTCTTCAGTGTCTGGATACTTGGAAAGGTCCAGAGTTAACACATGGCTGAACATGCACTCATCATGCTGAAATGGAGGGAGGGCAGTTTTAGTCAGTTCTCCTGATCAGAGGAACAGTATTAAAGGAGGTCATTAGTTAATCTAATAATGCATTTAAAAGGGATTCATTATCCTGTATGGTTTTTTTGAGACAGGGTTTCTCTGTAGTCCTGGCTGTCCTGGAACTCACAACGTGAATTAGGTTGTCCTGAAATGCAGAGTTATCTGCCTACTTCAGGCTTCCAAGTGCTGGGGTTACAGGCATGCATCACCACACCTGGCCCAGTAAATTAAATTTTATCTTAGCTTAAAGGGAAACAGTCTAAAACGGAAAGTCTTGTTGCTGTATTCTCTTGGCTCAGGTTTTTAATTAAAATTTTGTTTTGTGTGTGTGTGGTGTGTGCCTGCAGGGCACAGGTGTGAAGATAGAAGGACAACTTTCAGGGGTCAGTTCTCTGCTTTCACTACATGGTCTCAGGAGATGGAACTTAACGTTGTGAGGCTTGGCAGCTGGTGCCTTCATCAGCTGAGCCATTTTAATGGCCCTAGCTCTGGTTTTTGACCTATGATGGATGTGTTGAAATTGTAAGAGTTTCTGTATACCTTGGAGCTTCTAGTAAATCTGTTTTTTGATAATAGTGATTGATTTTTGTGCAAAATATTCACAAGTCAGAAACATGAAGCACAGTATTAACTGTTCTCTCTTACTATGTACTGCTACTTTGCAAAACAACACAAGTACCACACCACCCTGTAGTTGTAGAAGGTTTTTTTGGTTTTTTATTTTTACTACACATATTTACTCTTGTGTGTGGAGAAGGGATGGGTTGTTTTTCTCCCTCACGTGGGTCTGGATGGTCAAACTCAGGCTTGGTAAGCAAGTGCCCCAACCTGCTGAGCCATCTGTTGGGCCATGACCTTCAGATTTAATTTCCTTCTTTCACTTAAGTATGTCTTAAATTTCTTTCTGTCAAGGAGAGTATCTGAGTATTTACTCATAAATTTTATTCATTTAAAAATCATTTGGTTTATATTTACCCACTATAGAAACCCAAGAATGTCTGCAAACTCCTGGATTGTGTTAGGAAATCCCAAGGCTGGCAGGGACAGAGGAGTTTATGGGGCCTGTCCTTGTCCCACCCACTTACCTCTGGGTAGACGCCTATCAGTGCATCAGCTCTGGAGTAGAACTCCTCTTTCAGGGAGATGATTATCATCTGAAACTGTTCCTGACTCTGCTCTTTGATGTAACCTGAGACCTGGGAGGAAATAAAAAGCACATCTTTCACTAGCAAGGCAAGGCTTCCTTTGGGCTCTTCAAACAATGGTTGTTCTCTTTCTTTTTAGTTTTAAAAATCTGTATTTGTGTTGATAACTCAAGGCTTAAAGATTGGGAGTATATACAATTTTATAATCAAGTCTTGGATAAAGATGAATTCTAGCTCCTTCAGGAAGCTTAATTCCAATGAAATAAAATGATTAGAGTATGGCGGTATAATTCTGTAATTCTAGTGAAGTAAAGGGTCTGAGGGTCTAGTATCTTGAGGCAATGCCTAGAATCACCTAACATTCTCCCACCAAGGCCCTACCCTTTCCTTTAGGAGCTCAATTGAAGAATGCCCTTTCTAGTGCCACAGCCTTTATGTGGGGACATTTTATATCCAGATCATCAAATCCTCTTATCTCCTGTTTCTACTGTCACTATTCCAAGACCTCCGTTTCTGCATCATGGCTACTAAGATGGTCTCTAACACCGGAGTCCCTTGTGCAAATGTGGCTTTTTAACCTGTCTCATTCACTCACTGTATGTGGTACTCCAGAATTAAAAGTCTGAGTCTTAGTTCTCCTGTACCCAAGTTCTGAGTGGTTTAATTTGGCATTTTGTTTTGTTTGACAAGCAAGCCATCAAATGAATGAATGCAGACATGTGAGAAAAGAGCTCAGAGCTGTCACTCAAGTGTGCATGAGCTGGGCATGGTGGCACAAGACGTCTCTCAGAGGTTCTAAAAGGTCTTGATTACCCTAAGTATTGTTGCTCTTTGCCTCCATGGTTTCTTCTTCAGGCTTCTGCTTGTTTGTCCTGACTTTCCTCAATGAGGGATTGTGACAAAAGTATATAATCCTATAAGCCCTTTCTCTCTAAGTTGTTTTTGGCCATGGTTTTGTCACAGCAATAAAATAAAACTAGGACATAAATATTCTATTAGAAATTGAAAGCAGAAACTAGGTGGTGGTAGACCACACCTTTAATTTGAGCACTTGGGAGGCAGAGTCAAGCAGATCTCTGAGTTTGAAGCCAGCCTGGTCTACAGAAAGAGTTCCAGGACTGCCAGGGCTATGCAGAGAAACACTGTCTTGAAAAAACAAAAGGAGTGGGGGGACTGAAATCAGAAATAAACTTACTTTGCCGATGTTAGTGTTGTCCAGGGCTGCATCTACTTCATCTAATACAAAGAATGGAGCAGGCCGAAAACTAGAAAGAATAACATGCACGTGAGTAACAACTTTCTTTTTGTTTTATGAAAGACTTACAGGCAAAGAGCAACAATACTTAGGGTAATCAAGACCTTTTAGAACCTCCGAGAGACGTTTTGTGCCACCATGCCCAGCTCATGCACACTTGAGTGACAGCTCTGAGCTCTCTTCTCACATGTCTGCATACTATGTTCCGCACGAACATTCCACCATCATTTCTCCAGCAACCCCACTCCCCACCGTTCTCTCCTGTGGGCAGCTAGTGGCAGCAATTATTATTAAGGTTATTTAGACCAAACCCATGGAGCCATGACTGACTCTTTCACATTCCATGTCTGTCAGTAACCTCTAGCTCTCACATTGTCCCAAGCCAACACTATCTTTCACTTTGCTCATTAGAACAGCATCCTAACCCTGTTGCCGTCGCTGCTACACAAAGTATACTCCACACATGCTAAGCACACGCTGGCCTCAGAGCCTTTTACACTTGCTACTCTCTGTTACATCTAGAACATTCTTGCTTTAGCTAGCCATCAAAAATGACATTTTATGTTTTTTGAGACAGGGTTTTTCTGTAACAACCCTGGCTATCCTGGAACTCACTTTGTAGACCAGGCTGGCCTCAAACTTACAACGATCTACCTGCCTCTGCCTCCCGAGTGCTGGGATTAAAGGTGTGTACCACCACCACTGGCAAAATTAAGTATTTTTGAGGAAGACACTTTGATTCACAGGAATCTCCAGAGCCTGTAACAGTACCTAAAAGTGTGATTATTTAATAGTGTGCAGGGATGGGTTGCTACCTAGTGATAATTTCATTCTACTGTGATCCTGTGTCTACCCTATCATGTTTTTTCTCTGTACCTCTCCTGTGGAGGCCTGTCTCATTTCTTTCTTGAGACCAGAAGTCAAATTCCTGTGTTATGTTCCTGGTGACAGCAGTACCCACACTGCTACTGCCTGCTATGACTGCTTAAATCTATTGTTTGTATTAATTTTGCTCAGCTTTTGTTTCTTGATTTATATTTCAAAGGAAACAGTACAGCCATCATCAGTGGAAATGAGGATTTCAAGCCCCACTCCCCAACTTCCCTTTTTCAAAGGAAGAAAATACTTTGCTTTCATTATACAGCAGAACTCTTGAGTATGACACAGGAAAATAATATCTAAGCTAGGTCATTGCTTTTGTTAATTTTTTTGGAAATCTTGATGTTCTATGTCAATTATCTGAATATCATCCTTTTATAAAGCTAGAAAACTACTAGCTACTGCCAAATTTTGTCAAAGGCTGTACTTGTAGATTTTCTAACTTGATATAATAGGCTTGAAACAAACCTCAATTTTATGACTGGAAATATAGCTTTGTTAAATATTATTAAAAAATAATTATAGGTTTTCTGTAGAAAGACAAACGTGGTAACTTGCTGTGGCCTTACCTGTGTACAGCAAACAGAAGCGCCAAAGCAGCCACACACTTTTCTCCCCCTGACAAATTGTCCATAGGCATGAACCGTTTGCCTGGAGCCACACAATTATAGCTAATTCCATCTAAGTAAGGTTCTTCAGGGTTCTCTGGGCTAAGAAATGCCTGAAACACATTTATTTAGCCATATCAGAATAGTAACCAATACATTTTAAGTTAGGTGGTAACATATTTAAGTGAAAAAAATTCTTTCTCTTGGTTAGGTTCTCAGTTTTGATGGGAAAAATACTAATACCTGTAAATACATTTAATTGTGCATTACCCACAGATATCAAGGTTATCTGGGTTGGAGGGGAAAAGAGAATGCTCAACATATCCACAGCCCATGTCTTTCCAACCTAATTTCAGCTGAACCTCAGTAGCAGACGCCACAGACTTATGAACAGTCTCCATCAACTTAATGTCTCTGACACTTACTGAATACTTACTATGGACCACATACTGTAGGTGTGTGTATGAATCCTGTTTTCAATGAGTTAAAATGATTATTTTACGAAAATGTTATATTTTGCTGAAATTCTAAAATTCAGATTCAGGACCATTTCAGTCATAATGTGAGTCCAAGTAGAGCTGGTACACAGATCTTGACCTGTATTTCTTTTAATTCTACAAGTATTTGCTATGGCTACTGCTAATACAACAGGGGCAGATAATAAAATGGGCCCAGAGATTCACTCAAATGGATATTATGGGGATTTGACGCTGCCTTTAGTCTTCCACTCTCCTTTGATATGTTGATCAATACCACAACTATTTCTTCACCACACAGACAGTAGTTTCATTAAGTAAATTTAGTACTAGACAATAGAATTTCAGCACTTGAAAAAATTTATACATCAAATGGTCTAACTCCACTCATGTTCAAGTGGAAGAACAGGCCCAGAGTAGTTCTGACTTGTCTGCCTCCAGCATAGTTGAGTGGACTCCAGAACACATGTCTTGAGATGATCAGTCTTCCTGCACTGGCTTTGCACCTATGTCATTAAGGACTATGCGGTGGTCATTTTATTTCTCACTAGAAAACAAACACCATTATTGACACTAAGCTCCCTCTAGTGTCAGAGGCTGGGAAACACACCTGGGCACTGTTGTTCCTGCAGAGCTTCTTGTAGATTTGATCAATTGAGACCGAGATGTGCTCAAAACATTGACTGAAAGCTTCATACCTCCGTCTTTTCACCTGCTCAAACTCTTGCCTACATATTCTGGCTTCCTTTCTGCTGGTCTCAAAAGCTAAGAAAAAAAATCAATGATCTTTATTTTTGAGTTTGATTGTCTTGAATATACCTGCATTCAAAATACTTTACCTATGACTAAATTCTGAGAACACATCCTTTAAGTTTGATGAGTCTTTTCCTGACAGAGCTAATATCTAAATGTTAGCAAATCCTGACAGTGTATTTAATATACTTATTTGTCTGGTATGAGAAATCTTGATTTATGTTTTAAAATAATTAATACTACTTTTTTGCTGTTGTTGTTGAGACAAAGTCTCATGAGGTCAGACTGGCCTCAAACTCACTATGTGGCTGAGATTAACCTTGAACTTCAGATGTTCCTGCCTCTACCAATAGAGTTCTAGTATTTTATAGGTGCAAAATCCCAGTTTATAGGGTTTTTGAAATGGAACACATGATTTCATGTATATTAGGTAAGTATTTGTCCAACAGAGCTACATTCTCAACCCCCAATAAACCTATTTTTAAGTAAAGTAGAACATTCTTCATGAAGGAAGGCATTTGTGCTTCAGTATTAAAAAGCACACATTACCATATGGCAACAGAGAAAAATGCATGTTAACAAAATAAGGAGGCTGATGGCACATACAGAAATAAAAACACAGATGAATATCACTTTGCTAACTATAAGCTCAATTTTACCATCTGCAGATTCTTGAAACTTGTCTCTGACAGCCTTTAAGTTCTCTTGTGCTCGCAGGTTTGGAGCTGCAGTCTTCAGTAGATTATTTTCTTGGGATGCTACTTGCTGTAGAAGGAGTGTAAGGTGGGCCTCCACCTCCTTATCTGATTGTAGAGCCTATCATTAACAAACAACACTGATTGGCATTCCTTTAAAACTCAGAGGTAAGACCTAAGTACAAGACTTACCACTCTTTGTGTGTGTGAGCACATCTCCCACAGCACGTGTGTGGAAGTAAAAGGACAACTTTGGGACTGATTCCCTTCTGTTATGCTCTGTATGACCCAGGAACTGAATTCAGGTTGGTGGCAAGTGGCTTTATTTGGTGAGCCACTTTGTTGGCCTAAGACTATTATCATCGATTCTGGGGCAGACTGGGGTAGGGTGTTGCTGAGTTGGTTTCTTGAGATAGGGTCTTGCATTTTAGCCTTGGCTGGTCTGGTATTCATTATTTAGCCTAGATAGGCATCACATCTGTAGCAATCTTCCTGCCTCAAACTCCTAAATGCTGAGATTACAGTTTGTGACACCACACCTGGCAAGGATGCTACTATCTGACTCTACTTCACCCTTTGCATCTCCTTGTTCCCCTTTGTTTCTTTGTTCATTAAAGATAATAGTTAACTATGATGAACTGGTAGACATTGAACCTTCAATCAGGAAAACTAGTATTTGCCTTAAAAGAACTCCAAGGGTCTGGCTAGAGGGATGGCTCAATGGCTGTTCTTCAGAGGACCTCAGTTTGATTTCTAGAATCCACATGGCAGCTCACAGCCATCTATAACTCAGGTTCCAGGGGAACTGATGCCTACTTCCTGCTTCTGAGGGCATCAAGCATGCATCTAATATACGAGTATACATGTAAGCAAAACACCCATACACATAAAAAATAAAAAAGCACTCACAGAGAAGTCAGAAATGCAAAATGACACTTATGTTGGGATGAGAAAGCTTCCTCATAGGATGAACATAGGTACTATGGGGCACAGAGAAGGAATTCAAATGACCTGGAGGTGTAATGCATAACTCCAAAGTCAGTGAATAAGGAGGGGAAGGTGAAGGTATAGCCACACTCTTCCAGGAAAACTTTCTTGACTCCTAAAGGGGGTTAATTAATACATAATAAAGATAATATTTAACTCACTGAGAAAAACACTATTTAAAAACTAAATAAGGTACATATTTGGGTGACTTTTAAAAAAATAACAATAAAGTAAAATTTAAGTGATCAAGTATGATAGTTTCCTGCCAAAAGACTACACTTCCCAGCTTCCCTTGCATAAAGCAAGCAAAGCAAAACAAGTTTAAAGTAAACTTAAAGTTTGCTTAATGTAAAGGAATATTCAAAATCAGGTATATAAAAATTGGCCATGAAAGTTTGCATGCTTGAGTAAAATGGGTTAAATTTACAAAATATCCCCATAGCAGGAAGTCCCCAGGCTCAAGTTGTTCCCTTATATGTAGCACAGTTCCCCTCAATGGAGCATCATCCCACCAGAGTAAAATGCTTGTTAGCCTCCTTACAGGACAAGGATGCATGGGAAGTCTACTGCTTCTGTCTCTGGCTGTATAGGCCTGACCAGCTCTGGTCATGTAAGCCTGACCCAAAACAAAACAAAACAAAACACCCCTCCTTATCTAAAGATGAATTACTCCTCATGTCTCACATGACAGGGAGATGGATATTCTTTCCCAGTGGAGAATCTCAGTCTGTACCCACATCCTAAATGTCTCAAACTGGAGAGAGGCAAGTAACAATTACCTTATTCTCAACATCTTTCAAACTGGCATTTGAGGATGCTGTGAACAGGGAAACTTTGTACCTAAGCCTACCACGCTAGTTCAGTTGGCCACACCCTTTACCTTGGCATTCGACTCTTCCTCTTATCAAAAGCTAATTTCAGGGTCCACACCCTAACTACCCATGTGTCCTGAATAAAGGAGGCTGCCAGATATTCTGTCCTCAAACTCACAGCTTTGAAAAGATATTCAGACTATCCAAGCTATATCTTTGGCAGTTGGTTTTTGTATCTTTAGAGTCAACAAGTTATTCTATTAAGTAATATCCATGAACTCATAAGCCCTCAGAGTCATCTAGAGATGACTTAGATGAAGGAGATTCTCACCAACTTAGATTCACCTGTGGCACCAGACCATAATCCAGTCTTTTCTCAGATGGAGGAAGCTTCAGGGCCAGTACCTATACTCTTACCTTGAAGCTCTACAAAGAGTATGCAGGCTTTAGCAGTGATGCTTGTGGATATTCTCTTAGAAATTCCAAAATTTCATTTAATTTGGTTATCTTGCTTTATAAATTATGTCTCAAAACAATCTATTTTTAAATAGAATGATGCTAAGAACTATGCTTACTGCTGTCAGTATGTGGTGACCTACAGATCTATCTGTCCATCAACAAAAAGAGTAAAGAATTGGCTTTCTTTGTTAGTTCAGTCCATGTTACATGTAAATTATTTATTACAGATTTGACATGACTGACTGCTTTCATTTTTTTTCCATCTGTTGGTTGACTGTACGGAATGAAAATGTTATAAAAATTTTACAATGTTCTGTTATAGGGTTAATTTTAGAAAACTTTAAAATTAATCATTTATTCTTGACAAGACAAGTCACTATCTCTGGGAATATACCTTTTATATTAAAATTAAAAATAATTTCTTTTGGTAGAATGCAATTTAGAATTAAAATGTCTCTTTATATAGCCTGACATTATAAAATACATTTATTAAATAATCCTGGAATATAGATGTAACAATTTGATGTTTACAAAAATATATATTGTCATGTTTTTAATACTAGATATGGGCATTTAAGTTAATAGTCCCAATTTTACTTTATCAAATTGTTTCTAACCAGAACTTTTGTTTAACTTGAGATACTGTTTTTGTTCATTAAATAATAGTTGGTACTGTTAATATTTAAAACAAATATACAAAGTTCATGTATAAAAGCAAGAAATATCAGACACTTTCTCTTCAAATTCATTCCTTGGATTGCTGACTTTAATTGGCTTTTTTTACAAAGCTTCTAGCTGGTTGGTTCCTTATGCAGAAACCTGATGTAAACAAACAGCTAACTGCAGATACCTGTCTTTCTACAGAACTCTGGAAATGGTCCAACCAGTTATACAATTGCATTTAACTTTATGTTATACTGACTCACATTAATGTTGATGCAAAATTTCCTTATTAACTTTGTCTATTAATTTTCTCTACAAAGTGGTAGTTATTATCTCCTGACTTATGTTCTGTATCTTTTCCAACAGTAAAGTTTTACCATGGCCCCTTGGTTGGCTTTTGCTCAGCTCATCACCTTTCTGTTAGCTTTGAAGGAGTTACTGAGAGATCCACACCCCCAAACCCCCAAAAGCAGCCCAGGTGATCTCTAAAAGGATATTAATGGAACATGGGCTGTCCAACTCATCCCTCTTCTTGCCACTTGGGACATTGTTTTGGGGACTCAGAACTAAAACAGCTGGTACTGAAGCCTTTGCATCAATTAACCTCTCTTTCACCTGCCAAAATGGCTTAACATCTTCCTTTTCAAGCCCAGCCTGACTCCTTGACTGCTGCAGTACTCCAAAATTAAAAAGGACTAGATCTGATACTGCTAGGGATGGGATTTATGCCCTCCTCAAACAATGCTGCTTCCATGCCAACAAATCCTAAACGATTTGAAATGGGGCCTAAAGACAACCTAAAGACACCAAACAAAAATTCTTTCTGGTTCTCTCCCTCATGGTTCCTCTCCTTGATCATGTTTCCTCCTTACTATTCTTATACCTATGTGTCACCCTGTCTTTTAAATGTTCTACCTACTGAACTTCTCCTTATACCCAAACAAAATGTTTTACATATGCTCTCCTGATAGCTCTCACTCTAAAACAACTCCATTTGTTCCTGATGCATCTGCAAAAAGACCTTTTGGATGCTGTGGAGAATCTCTGGCTAAAAGGGACCTTTATCACTTTCACTGCAGGCTAGATGTTATTCTTACATTAGTCCTGTATTTTATTTTGCTCCCTTTCTTTGATGCTCTGTAGCTCCCTGCTACTTATGCTAACTTGTTTTGGTGCAATAGTCCTGGCAACGGGACCAGTCGCTGTCACCCTGAGTCAACACTTTGTCTCACTGTTCCACTCCGTTTTCCCTGCCTCTGCCCCTTCACCCTTCCAGGAAAATCTCAATTCTAGTCTGTAGCAAATCATCTGCTTACAGCCCTCTATTTTTCCAAGCCTCTTCAGGAATATAGAATGGCAATCGCCTAATCCATCATAGTCAATCAAGACTCTCTCCTGCTTCCTGATCAGAGGCAGGGATATGTGGGGAATACATGAAGTACATCTTCAATGGGACCAGTACCTCCCCCTCTGACAAAGACTCTACTTAGCAGAAAACAGTTAAAACATTCTTCATTTTTAAATATCCTCTTGAAGTTGGAAACAGTAGTTTCCTTCTGAAAAACTATACTTCCCAGCTTCCCTTAAGGGCTACAGAAATCATTTCTACTCCTATTGAGGGGTGGCATCTGATCTTCTGTAGGCACTCATTTTTTTTTTTTTAAGATTTATTTATTTTATGTGAGTACACTGCCACTGTCTTCAGACACACCAGAAGAGGGCATCAGATCCTATTACAGATGGTTGTGAGCCACCATGTGGGTGCTGGGAATTGAACTCAGGACCTCTGGAAGAGCAGTCAATACTCTTAACCACTGAGCCATCTCTCCAGCCTCTGTAGGCACTCTTTATACCTTTGGGCTCCCTTGTGGTGCTCCTGGTTCCTCTCTCCCCTGTCCTTCCCTACTCCTCACACAGCTGAGTCTGGTCATGTTCACCTTGGACTCCCCCACATATCCCTGCCTCTGTCTATATTCTCCCACATAACTACAATAAACCTTCTCTTCCACTATACCTACGAGCAGTCATGTCCATTCCTCTCCATCTCTGTCATTCAATAACAAATTGGCAAATGTAGAATAAATTATTACTCTAAATTCTGAGTGTAATTCTAGCAAATTACCACACTCAAAGGTTAAGGCACCCCTTGGTGACTGGCATCCAAAGTGCACAGTCTGTGTCCTGAACTTGTGGAATCTGATGCCATCCCAGACAGTGCCAGACTAGAACATTAACATTTCCAGCTGGTATTCAGAAATTAAAGAACTGCTAGTTCTCTGGTGCTGAAAGTACTGTTAATACAGATGTTTGGTAATGCACACACATATTTGTTGTGTGTGCACATGTGTTTGTGGAGGCCAGAGCTGGCTGTCTGTCTACTTCAGTTTCCCTCTGCCTTATTTTTATTTAATTAAAAATTTTATTTCTATTTTTTTTTTTGTTTTTGCTTGCATGTGTGTTTGTGCACCACTTGCATGCAGTGCCCAAGGAGGCCAGAAGAGGGCATTGAATCCTTTGGAACTGGAGTTAGAGATAACTTGTTAGTGGCTGTGTAGGTGAAAACCTGGGTCCTCTGGAAGAGCAGTCAGTGCTCTTAACCACTAAGCCACCTCTCCAACTCCATCTTATCATTTGAGACAGGATCTGTCACTGGACGTGGAGCTTACTGATTGGCTAGAGTAGCTGGGCAGTGAACTTTAGGGACCAACCTGCGTCTGCTTCTCCAGCTCTGGGATTACAAACAAAACTGCTGCACCCAGCTTTTTTGGGGGGTTCTGGGGAGCCAAATTCAGGGTACTATGTTTACCTGGCAAGCAGTTTACTGACTGGATCAATTCGGTAGCTTTTATTTTGATTTTTGGAGACTGAGTTTCATGGCACACATGCTAACAGTCAATTTTTGGTCCTCCTGCCTCTATATCCCAAGTGATGCTGGGATTGCAGGCATCTACAATCATTAACCCAGCTTTCTTTTTTCCCCTTTGATGTCTCCCTGACCCCACAAAATAAAAATGACAAAAAAAAAACCCCGACTAACTTACCCTGCACATCTTAAACCTAATCATATAAAAATGATTCCATAATATTTTAATAGCCAATATTACCATTAATCATAAACAGAGATCTTTACATTACCTTCAAATCCTCTCGTAGAGGGCTGTAGTCTATTTGGATGGATGCTTCTTTTTCATAGATATCAGCTGTTGCCTGGGTACTTTCTGTTTCAGTTAGCTGAAAAAACAGATACTCTTGCCTGAACCTCTACCCCAGCTACTTACTAAGTCATTCAGATCAAGCCATCACCCCTTTGCAGCCACACAGCCAAAAAGGCCTGGCCTCAGCCATTCTTGACATAACCATGCAGCAGTGTCTTATGCTCACTTTATTGCAAACACCTTATTGACAAAGCAGGCGGGACCCACTCTCAGGACTGCCATATTTCTCTGTATCAGTACAGCCCACGATGCATGTCTGATCAATTCTCACCTCAGCTACTTACTAGCTGCCTTCTCTCAAGCTATACCTTTTTATCTACGTTTCTGAAATCCACCATCAACACTCAGTATGATGGCTTGAATATGCTTGGCCTAGGAAGTGGCACTATTAGGAGGTGTAGCCTTATTGGAGGAAGTATGTCACTATGGGTGTGGACTTTAAGACACTCAACCTAGCTGCCTGGAAGCCAGTGTTCTCCTAGTAGACTTCAGATAAAGATGTAAACTCTCAGCTCCTCCTGCACCATGCCTTCCTGAACACTGCCATGCTCCCACCTTGATGATAATGAATTGAACCTCTGAATCTGTAAGCCAGCCCCAATTAAATGTTGTCCTTATAAGAGTTGCATTGGTCATGGTATCTCTTCATAGCAATGCAAACCCTAAGACAGAAGTTAGTACCAGAAGTATGGTATTGTTATGATAACCCCGACCACGTTTTTGTCTGTAAGAATGTGGATTTATACTTTGGATTTGGGAAGCAGTGGAATGTTTTAAGTGGGGTTTAATGTACCATCCTAGTAGGAATATGGAAAACATGGGTGCTGAGGATGACTTAAACTGTGCAGACCTGGCCCAAGATGTTTCAGTGGAGAAGAATTTTAGTATGTGGCCTAGAAACTGTTTTGTGATATGTTGGTGAAGAACATGGCTGCCTTTTGCCTTTGTTTGAAGAGTCTGCCTGAGGCTAAGGTGAAGAGATTTATATTAATTACTTTGACAAAGGAAGTCTCAAAACAGCCTAGAATAAATCTGTTGTGTGGTTACTAAAGTTCACTCTTATGAAGAGCATTTTAATGAAAAGGAGCAAGCTGAGAAAGGAAAAAGATAAAATGTATTTATTATGCTATGGCTAGCTATGGCCTCCACAGACTCAAGTGTTTGAACAAGCCTATGGGGGCCAGGGAGTGGAATGTGGTGGTTTGAATATGCTTCGCCCAGAGAATGGCACTATTAAAACAGGTGGCCTTGTTAGAGAAGTGTGTTGATGTGGGCATGGGCTTTAAGACCCTTGTCCTAGGTGCCTGGAAGCCAGTCTTCTAGCAAATCCATGTGTGGGATATGAGGCTGTTTTAGATTGTTTATAGCAGATATGACTTGCCTCATGCTCTAGCAGGAGCATGATTTTGACAACTAGATAGTTTCTGCAAGTGTATAATGTTTGGAATTCTGGAGACTCTTGAAAGGTATATAAATGTTAGTGTCCTGAGAGGGGCTGTGATGGTGGTGGTGGCAGCTGTTGTTGCTTCCTGGTCGCTGCTGTTGTGGTTTGTTAATTAGTTGTGGGAATAGAGATGAGAAGAAATTAGATATCCTGATGGCAAAGATCAAACATGCCCCAAGGAACTCCATACCCCTAATCAGCAGGAAGTAGTCTAACAATATCAATGCCCCCTTCCCCTCTAACCTTTCTCTTCAACCCAGTATTGCAGGGCTGGAAAGGTGGGATAGGGGTGGTAGAAAGGGAATCCATAAAGTATCCAAAAGTATGGCTACAATATATGTGTTAAAACAGCTCAAATAAAAGTTAAAGTTGAATGTTAAATGTATTGCAAAAGCTCTACATCTCATGAGTGTGGTTTCATTGCATATAAGAAATGACTTTTATCAGTATGGCTGAAATGTTTTGTTCAACATCATGATCTCAAGTTCTATGTTTTTCAAATGATATCTCATTCTTTACAGCTGAGCAAACTTTTGTGTGCGCATATGTATCCTTTTTACCTATCCATATGTTGATTGGAATCTAAGTTATTTTCATGTGTTGGCTATTGTGAGTATACACAGATATGCAAGTGTACCTGTGCTATGCTAATTCTTCAGAACACATAACAGAATAGTAGCATATCTGAATCATATGGTAGGTTTTTGTTGTTGGTGGTTTATTTTTTTACTTCTTTGAGAAACAAGAATATAGATTTCCACAGTTGGGTATGCTAGTTTGCATTTCTACTAGCATTGTATAAAGTGATTTCTTTTCCCACATCTTCACCAGCATGTGTTGCCATTATTTTCTTGATGGTAGCTATTATGATCTAAGTGTCAATTCTTGCTGTTAGTTCTTGAGTTGTTGGAATCCTTTTCATTAAGTCCTCACCTCTACATATATTTTCAAGGATTCTGTTTCCCCTGGCAGTTTCAAGTCTCACATTAAAGTCTTCGATCTATTTTGCATTTGTTTTTGTATAGCGATAGGGAAGGAGTTTCATTCTTCTATATGTGACAGAATTTTTCCAGTGCCCTTTACTGAGTATGTCTTTTCTCCAATATCTGACTTTAGCCCTTTTACTAAGAATCAAGCTGCTAAAGTATATGTTAAAGTACATGAAAACTAATGTATATATTTCCTTCTGGGTCTTTATTCTGTCTGGTTTGTGTACGTTTTTTGTTAGTAGCATGCCATAATGTTCTACTATAGTAATACACTTACACTAGTTACATATGTGTAAATATGTACATATATACAATACAGGCCAGGAAGGATCTATATATGAAGAAGAAAAAGTGGCTTTTTCTTCCTGGCTTTGAATCACCATCTTTTCAAAACCTGGTAAGTGTTAAATATTTTGCTGACAGTAGAGTAAGGCTGTACACAGGAGATACTGCACTGGAGTTTCAGAATTCTCAGTCCTATTAAGCCTCATGTAAGATAAATAGCTCCAAGGGCTGAGGTACCAACTAACCTCAGGTTTGGAGCTCTCAGACTCCAGTTATCCTCATGTGGTGGGCTCAGCTTCTTGCCAAACAAAAGCAGGTCTGTCAACCAGTGTACTTTTTTTCTTTTAAAACTTACTAGGTTTTGTGACTGTGAGAATGGCTCCTATAGGCTCATAGTTGAATACTTGGGTCATCAAGAAGTGGTACCATTTGAAAGGATTAGGTGTGGCCTTGTTGAAGGACAGAAGTGTGTCACTGGGGGTAGGTTCTGAGGTTTCAAAAAGCTTGTACTAAATTCAGAGTTTTTCTCTTCCTGCTGCCTGTAGATCCAGATGTAGAACTTTCAACTACTTCTCTAACACCATGTCTGCTTGCATGTAGTCATGTTCTCTACCATGACAACAATGGACTAAACCTCAGAAACTGTAAGCAAACCTCAGGTAAATTCTTTCCTTCATAAAAGTTGTCATGGTCATAGTGTCTCTTCACGGCAATAGAACACTAAGAGAGATTTATTCATTTTATTCTACATGTAAATGTTTTGACTGTATGTATGTGTATGTATGTATGTATGTGTGTATGTATGTATGTATGTATGTATGTATGTATGTATGTATGTATATCATGTGCATGCTTGGTATACACATGGATGCTAGAAGTAGATGTTAGAAGAAGACAGTGGATCCCCTGGAACTGGAGTTACAGATCAAAGGTCATGAACTACCTGGTGTGAATGCTACACATTGAACCTGGGTTCTCTGCAGGAGCAAGTACTCTTTATGCTGAGCCTTCTCTCCAGCCCCACCACTGTACTTTTTATTGCCCGAGCTAAGTCTCCTACCACCGGAACTTTCTGGTGTGTTAGTGTCTAGACCTCCAGTCCACAATGCTTCCTTGGCTGTCTCCCACTGCGAGCCTGCGGGAGGTTGATTCCAGACTCCTTTACTTGTAACTGTTCTTGTTTTCTTTGGCTCCCAAAGTAGTTCAGTCTTAAATAACAGGCTCATTTTCAAGATGGCACTGAGACAAATTCTTTGAGACATGGAAAGTGACAAAACAGACTTACTTTCTTTTGTTAACCTATCATGTCAAGGAGTCAATATATTTCCACAATCCCCAGTTGCATCCCCTCTAAACTTTTGAGATCTGTGGGTTAATCTTAGGGCAAGATGGCCAGTTTCTTTTCACTAGAGCTGATTCTATCCCCCATTCTCCATCAAGGAGTCATGGCTGAAACTATATGATGTTAGAGGAAATTTAATCCAGCAATTTGGCTGCTCCTGCAAGGAATAATATCCAAAGATGTGATCTGGCTGGAATGTAGACATGCCCTGGATTATAGTATGATCTGACTGGAAAACAGACATATCCTTAGTACACACTTTTAATCAAATAGTGTAGGTAAGGTTAGTTTGTAGAAAAAGGCAGACATGTTTGAAAGTGACATCTAATTGAGAGGCAAAGTGACAAATCAGAGAAAGATTTGACAGAATGAGTCAAGAGATAGGATATACCCAGCTCTCATGAGAACAGCACAGAAAAGAGGTTTCTTGAGAACAGTGCAAGGGGTAGTGGGGACGAAGAAGCAGTTTTACAGAGATGGGTTATGGGCAGGTTATAGGTGAAGACAGAAGGAGCCTGAGAGTGAGAAGCCAGAAGATTACAACAGATGGCCAGAGTTAGTTTTAAGCCAAGCAGAGCAATTTAGCCAGAAGCTGAGAGAAGCCAGTTTGAATCAGTCAGAAATGTGCTGAGCAAAAAAGGGTACTGTAAATGTCCCTCAGCACTGTGGTAGAATGTAGGAAGAGAGAAGCACTAGGTGCCAATCTTTAGCAAGCTTCTGTCCCTGGACTATGAATTTCCCAAGCTTCTCAGTATTTTTTTTCTCCTTTAGGTGGAACAGGATGGTGAGAAATGGTTGAATGGAAGACTGATAACAGCAGTTAAACATGTTAACCTCAGAAGATGAGGTTCTGGTAAAGTAAGTTCTCCAGAGAACAGCAGACCCTGTTAAGTGAGAGCTTGTCCTCACTTCAGAAGGTTATAACATAAAAAAGTTCAAGATCCTGAGTTTGGCTCTCCCTAGAGTTTTCATATACATGTATTCTTGAGACATGGTCCCACTATCTAGTCTAGATCATTTTGAACTCTTGACTCTCCTCTCAGCCTTCTAATCCCTCCAGTACTAGGTCTTTACAAGCTTACACCATTGTGATCAATTTAGAAACCCTACTTTTCTTTTTAGGTAATGATTCAATATTAATTGAGCTTAACATTTTAATGTCTGTCTTGAAATACCTAGCTACAAACATTTTTCCTTTTTCCTTTCCTAGAGGGAGTTAAGGAACCTGTAGCACAAGTAGTTAAAGACATCAGCTAAGTCTGCATAACTGCACGTATTATGTTATTGGCTAGATACCTCCACTTCAATGATGTCCTCCAATGACCCCAGCACAAGACTTATGTCAATGTCTTGAACTTTGCAATCCAGCAGCAAGTTATGTTTCTCTAGCAGTTTTTGTTCCAAAGAACCCTGAACGATTACAACTTCCTTCTGTAATTTTCCAACTTCCCTGTAAATACAGATATAAAAAGTTTACTCATTTTGTAATTTTACTCATTATGTAATCATACCAAAGAAGAACATGTTTCATTATAAGCTTTCATGACAAAGTTACTTTCCTATGAGAACTCCAAGTGACAGTCCTGATTTATACATTGTCATTCCAGAGAAAGACCATCAATGTATGCATTTGATCCAAGGGAACATTTTTCATAGACATTTCTTTAATCACAGTTAGCAAAGATACAGCTTTCCTTCAATTATTTTAATTATTTTTTTGATACAAGGTTTTGCTATATAGCCCGAGTTAACCTTAAACTTTGGATTCTCCTGCTTCCACTTTCTAATTGTTGGGATTACAGGCGTGTCACCAAGTACTAGCCCCAAATACTTTATTTTTAAATATGCAATCTTCAACATGCATTTCCTCTTTAGATAGGCTGTACATTTTAGAAGCTTAAACTCTTAGCAGACCAATACCAGGTTAACTACTTCATCTCTGACAACCTGGTTTCTATCATACACGGAATGCCTTATCTGATGGTGGGGTATGAGAGTTAACACTAAGCCAACAAAGACCTTTAAACAAGATCAGAAAGAGGACAAAAAGAGAAAAAAAGAAAAATGAAGGGGGTTGGAAGAAGATAGATGTTTCCAGGAATGTAAAGAAAAGCAGAAATAATTCTGTTTAAACTAAATACAAGAGACTGAATCTCAAAGCACTAGGGGTCTCTAGATAGTGAGGAAAATTATGATATTCCAAGGTTCAACCAAAGAAAAGTGTTCATGGTCCTGCTAATCACAGGAAAGAAGATGTCATTTTGACATAAATCAGCTGATTCAAGGCATTGCCACCATCATAATGGCACATAAATTTGTCACGTACCAAATAATGCTTTAACTGCAAACAGACAGGAAGGAATCACTGGATAACAGGAAAATACCAGGATGAAAAGCTTTAGGGTAAAGGACTACATTTGGGTTCATGTTTCATCTACCAAAAAGAACTTCAGTGCAATAAACGAATCGCCTGTCCTGATCTTTTCCGTATTAGAACATTTGGAAGACCAAGAGCAACAAAGTATAAACATTTGAAGTTTAGATAATATCAAATTCAAAGTATAAGTTTAAGCTATTAGCCAGATCCTTCAAACTGAATTATTAATTACCTATCAACAGCCAAAAACTTTTTGCGTTCCTCTTCAATTTGAATATGAATTTTCTCAATGTTGGAACTCTGTGTGGCAAGCACTTCCTTAACTTGCTCTTGCTTCGCCATGAGTTCATCAACAATTTTCAAACATTCTTCTTCGGTCTGAACAGAGAGAATTTGTGTTATTTATAACACATGCATAATTATATATTACATACAATGTATGTATGTATGTACACAGATATTAAGTATATATGCATATATAATGTGTATATAATATTTTATATTAATACAAACAAGTTTTACCATTATCCATAAGAACATCTACTTATCCTAAGAGAAACCCCCTTATCTCATGTGCTGCTAAACTCTGTCAGGTTGTGATCCTCTTTCATCCTATAGATTTTGGAAGCTGGTAACCATTCCCTGCTTTTGTCATTCATTTTGAACCTACTCTTCAACCTTGCTACATGACTTGTGTTCCATTTGCCCAGTGGAAGTGCTCATGAGACTGTAAAATGTTAGTTTTCATCACTTCCTTCTTCCCACAGTGCTGGGCTTCTATACTGCCTCCTCTTCTGGCTTTCCTTCTAAAATTTCTGAGTTTCCTAGAATCCCAACTGGTTCTCCACTGGACCATAGTCTCAGTTCCTGTCATATGGTTTTAAATTACCCTACAAACCAGGAACTCCTGCCACACACAGAACATGTCTTTAATCTAGCTTTCAGAAAGCTCGGACAAAATTTTGAGTTTGAGACCAGCCTGGCTACATAGTGAAAACTGACTCTGAAAACAGAGCAAACCAGAACTCAATCAGTAATTCTGAAGTTTGTGGTTCCAGTCCAGAATTCTCCCATCATTTACATGCTTGAGTCATCTTGCTTTCTCTGGTGTGCTCTCTCTTTCTCTCTCTCTCTCTCCTACCCCCCACTTAACATCCAACAACTCATTAGTTCTGTTAGTTTTATGTTAATATTTCTGAAATATGTAGCTCTGATCCCAATCAGGAACCATTAGGTACTAAAAAAAATATTGCTACTTAATGAAAGAAGCCATAACTTCAAAAAACTGGCACTCCAGCCACCCAAAATAAATTACCTTCTTTAGGTTATTAATGTCTTCTCTGCCCATCTGGATTGTTGTCTTTAATGTGTCGATCTTACTCAGTTTCTTCTTAAGCTGATTTCGACTATATTCAAGCTGAATATTAAGCCGAGTTTTTTGTTTTTCAAACTCTAATCTAGTATAATAAAGTCAAGCATTATAAGGGGGTAAGAAGAATGAATTGTTCTTTTAACTTTTTTCAGATTAAAAAATGTATGTGTATTTGTGGATTTATGTGCACCACAGTTGTGCATATGTCTATTTAGGCTAGAGGGCATCAGATCCCTGAAAACTGGAGTTACAGGTGCTTGCCCTATATGGGTACTAGGAACCAAATCTGGATCCTCTCCAAGTGTTCTTAACCACTGAGTAATCTCTCCAGCCCCTTTTAATTTTTATAGGAAATTTCCAACAAATAAGTACAATAAAGCTATAATGAATCCTATGCCACTTACCCAATTTAATAATTATCAATTCATATTGACTCTTGTTGACCTGCAATACCATTCACAGCTTCTGGATTATCTGAAGCAAACACCAGACACTAGGTAACTTCATCAGTGATGTTCTATGAAAGTGACGGTTAATTCATACACATAAACTACTATACTATAAAACTATAAAAATATCCTCAATGTAATCACCGTTATTGCCAAAATTTCTTGGATGTTTGCAAATTTTCTCCTTCCTTTGATCCTTCCTTCTTTTCCTTTTTGTTTTGAGACAGGGGTTCTTAGTGTAGGCCTAGTTGTCCTGGAACTAGCTCAGTATACCAGGCAGGTCTGGAACTCACAGAGATCCACTTATCATATATATATATGTGATAAGGTTTCTCTGTGTAACAGTCCTGGCTGTCTTGGAACTACCTCTATAGACCAGGCTGGGCTCTAACTCACAGAGATCCACCTGTCTCTGCCTCCCAAGTGCTGGGATTAAAGGCGTGCACCACCGCCGCCTAGCAGTTGACAGTTTCTCAAATCTTTTATAATATATAAATTATCTACTCGCTTTTTTCTTTAAGTTAAAATTAATAGGTTTGTTCTCATTTAGTTACTTTGTTAGTGTGAATATCTATTCATTCATAAGCTTCAGAATTGAGAATTTAAGAAGTTTCTGATACTTTCTTATTCTGACATCTCCATAAACTCCTGTCAATTGAATGTCAGTTGGGTATGTTGGTGCATGTCTGTAATTTCAACACTTTGGAGATGGAGGCAGGAGACTCATAAGTTTGAAGCCAGCTTGTGTTACATACTGAGTAGTCCAATATTTGATATGTAAATGGATTATATACTATAAACTTCAATCTTTAAAAGCTAAAAAAGGTAAATCAAATAAGCAGAAGAAAAATAATAGAAATTAGTAACATAGAAAAAACAAATCACAGAAAATCCATGTCTTAGAAAGGATCTGTAACACTGAGATACCTTTAGTATTGTATCAAGAGAAGAGAGACATGACAAATCACCAATATCATCAATAAAAGTACATTGGTAAAGATGCTAGGCTTTAAAAAGTATATTTTAAATATCTTCATGACAATAGGTTTGATAATTCATAAAATACAAAAAGTTCATGAAAGACACAAACTTCAAAAGCTCACCCAAAAATACATGTACTCTAGACAAAATGATGAATAACCCTGTATATATTAAAGACATTGCCAGTAAAAACATTTCCATAAAATGGTGGGTAGCCAAGTGGGAGGAAACTCTCAATCCTACACATAGTTTCCTGCAGAAGGAAGACAAAGGAGGACAGGAGACAACACTGCTCAGGTTTAACATTACCCTGACACCAAACACCACACCGATATTTAACACAACAACTACAGGTCATTACATTTAAAAAAGACACAAGAATTCCAAACAATATTTTAGCAAATCCAAAAGTATTTGGAAAGGATAGTTAATACATAATGTCTAAATTGGGCTCATTTTAGGTATGCAAGGTTGTTGAATATTTGAAAATCAATATAATTTATTACTGAACCTTCTTAGCAGATTATTTTTTAAAAACTCTAATTGTATAGGGATCTAAACAGTTACCAGAGAAAATATTTTAAAAACCCAACTCAATACAGTGAGAACTTCCATGAAGAAATTGACAAAAGTATTTTAAAGCTTATATATCTTACTGTAGAAGTCTGAATTTAAGACTATGTCTGTTCTCACCTCTTTCATCCCATATTATGAAGTTAGTGCAACAGGCAAGAGATAAGAAAAAATACCAACTAGTCAGGAAGAAACAAAACCTTTTATTTATTGAGAACATGATTCTTTATGTAGAAAACCTAAGGAATCTATCAAAGAGCTAAAGGAACTAATGATTTTAGCCAAGTTTCAGAATAAAAGATATGTTTAAGAAAACTAATTTTAATTCATTAAAATTTTTTATAATTTATGATGTATATGTGTGTATGTGTGTATGATATGTGTGTGGGGGCACATGTGCCATTGTGCAAGTGTGGTCAAAGGACAACTTTGTGAAATTATTCTCTCCTTGAACCTTTATCTGGGATCTGGGGACTGAACTCAGGTCACAAGACTGCATGGAAAGTACTTTTCTCACTGAATCATCTTGCTGGTATTACTTTTATTTCTATATACTACCAACATACAATTTTAAACTGAAATTTAAAAACAATTCAATTTTCTAAGGAACACAAGATATGAAATGCTTAGGAACACATGTCATGAAATAGGCACAAGACTTAATTTCACATTGAAAACTGAAGACCATTAATAAGTGAAATTAAAAATGACTTAAAATATACAACATGTTTGTGGATCAGTGTTTAGTGGTCAATTCTTTCCAAGTTGATCTCTAAATTCAATATGATCCAAATAGAAATCTCACAAGTTCTTTTTAAGAATAGCAATTGTAAACTGATTTAAAAATCTATGGTGAAACATAAAGGATCTAGAATAGGAAGAAGGGTCATTACCCTTCTCCACTGTTGTACTCTCAGCTCTTAGGAAGGGTGCCTAGGACATGAAAAGCACATAGTAAAAATAAGTTGAATGGATGAACAGAATATAGAAAAATTATAGAGATTAATAGAAAGATTGTTGTTGATAATTTTGATTTAGGAGAAAAACTTTTTCTCTTTTTGTGGGGAGAGTAAGAGGAAAGAAGGTCTTTCTTAATGTAGTCCTGGTTGTCATGGAGCTTTTTACATAGATCAGGCTGGCCTGGAGAGGCAGAAATCTTCCTGCCTCTGACTCCTAAGTCCTGGCTGTCCTGACTGTCCTGACACAGGCTTCAAATTCATAGAGAGCCACCTGCCTCTGCCTCCTGGAACTAAAGGTGTGCACCACCACTGCCTGGCTTATTTTTAAATCTTTGTTTATGTGTCCTTCTCTGTATGTGTATGCCACATGCATGTGGTTGCTCATAGGAGCCAAAAAAGCGCACTGAATGCCCTGGAGCTGAAGCTACAGACACTTGTAAGCCTTCCAACACCAGTGCTGGAAACTAAGCACTGGGCCTCTGCAGGAGTCACCAGTACAATGCCTTTAAACTTTGACTGATTTCTCTAGCTCCAAGAGATTATTTTCAAAATTTGCTTATGGCATATTCTACTATTTTCATGTTTTTAGTTTTTTACATTTACATAACTTGAATTTTAGTGAGGAATGAAAAGAAAATTGAGTTTTAGAATCACATCTATCTCAATGTAATTTATTAAAAAATTCAACTTTTGTTCACTCACATTAAATATCAAATCTCTCCTTGTAAACATGAGTATATTTCAGGATTGTACTTATAATTTAGTATCTCAAGGTATAGCATTTTAAAATTTGGGAACGGGGGTTGGAGAGATGGCTTAGTGGTCTTCCTGCCCTTTTAGAAGAAGGTCAAAGTCAGTCATGGTGGTGCACACCTTTAATGCTGGCATTTGGGAGGCAGAGGCAGGTATATCTCTGCATTTGAGGACAGTCCGGTCTACAGAGTGAGTTCTAGAACAGTCCGAACTACACAGAGAAACCCTGTTTCAAACAAACAAACAAACAAACAAACAAACAAACAAACCCCCCGCCCCCCAAAAAAGAAAAGTAAAAAAAAAAAGAAGAGGGCTGAGTTTGGTTCCCCAGCACACACAGGGTGGCTTCTAACTGCCTTTAACTCCAGCTCCAGGGACTCTGACACTCTTTTCTGTCCTCTATAGAAAGTCTCACACATGTGCATGTAACTTACATACAGACATTCACATATAAACTTAAATCTCTAAAATGAAATAAAGTATAATATTGGAGTTCTATTTCCACTCCTCATTACTTTCCTTCACATTTTTCTTGTTTACTTCATATGTGATCTTTAGAATTAGTCGACTTAAAAAAAAAAAACATGTCCATATAGGTGATATTTAAATTGTAGATTAACTTTGGGAGAAGTTAATTCTTTATAAAGAAGTTGTTCTTTATAAAAATAACTAGTATGCTTTTCCTTTTTGTTGTAGTTTCTGTTAGATTTCTTTGTAGAAAACTATATTTTACTAACATCTTTACCCTCTGTAGTACTGAATATCAAACTGAGGCAGGATCTATATGTGCAAGGCAAGTGTGATCAACTGCTGTGATAGAAACCCACCATTACTATTTCTCATTGAGCTGAAATAAAGCCTACCGCAAGCATGACTCCTTTAAATTAGGGGATATTTTTCTTTACATGTATACCAATATTGCTTACTAATATTTTAAACAAAAATACCTTTTTTGATCATTTTCTTGCTGCTGTTTAACATGTTTGTTCTCAAATTCACGGATATTTTCCACACCAATTTCTTCACAGAAGTCTTGGAATATGTCATCTTCTACCTTTTAAATTATTTTAAAACAACTGACTTACTAACCATGTTTAAAAAATAAAGTACTTAAATATAACTTTTTGCCCTTAGCTTTCCATGAATTAGGCCAAAAGGTAATCAGTGCGTTTAGCCCAGTGCTTTCTCTTTCTTTATCTGTATAAACTATGTTCATCTGTTATCAAACTTATTTTTCAGAAAACAATATGAAAAAGCTCACGAACAGGCTTCATTAGATGGTATTATGCACTATCTGATATAAAGAGGTAGCTATTCTATTTACCTTAGCCATGTCAAAATATAATATTCTATATTTTTAAAAACCCATCTGTTATATGAGTAAACATCTTGGATAGTGAAAAGAAATCAAGGCTAGAGCACGGTATCAGTAATAAATTCCAAAAGACTGGCATAATCTCAATTCAACAAAATATCTAGCCTCAAATACAATAGTATTTTAGTAGTAAGTCATGTTAAAAACTTGTGGATTTTAGTTAAACATGAATGTAATATGACTGATATAGCAGTAAGCTACCATTAATCCCACTGGATAACCAAAATCATGGGAAACTATGTAGGCTCTATGCTCCTCAGTACTGGTCAGATCATACATCATATTATGCTCTGCTCTTGGCATGAACAGTAGCAGTATCCAAAGCATGATTTCCTGATCTAGTCTTGATTCCATAGTCATATATACACAGCCAAAACCCATAACTCTAGTCTAGAACTGCGTTCTATATGCCATTTAATAGCAAGTGCTGTATTTATTACCTTATCTATCTTATCTTGAAATTCTTCAATTTTTTGTTGCTGTTTGTTGATTCCTTCACTCAACATAGTACACTGAGAATCAATATTCAGTAATTCACTCTGTAGCTGAGATTGTTCCTAATAAGAAAAAAATTTTGCTTAATAACAACTATTTTATTTTTTATAAAGTAAGGCTATAAATATGATAAATGTCTTTTATTATAAATGAAGAATCTTTAGTACAAAGGACTCTGGCATAGCCAAATAACATGATTAAATACTATAAAAATTATCAAGGACTATAATATAGCCATAGGATAAAGTATCTATAATTATGTAATGTTATGTAAACATCATTCTTAAAATTCTATGTTCTGATATACATTTCCATCAAACTTTTGACAAGTTTACATTACCCGGTAAAATGCAACAAGGTGCTTCTTTTTAATCATCTCGAGTTCATTTTGTGAATATTTGAGTCGTGTATTGGTTCCTTGTACTAAAGTCTGTATTTGTTTCAGATCTGTTTCCTTGCGGAGTGTCTTCATTAACTCCTAGACAGAGAAATATGCGAACATTTTACAGTGGAAGAATATGTTTACTCTTCAGCGCTTTCATAATAAAGACTTACTGATTTTACATACAATCATCCAATATCTTCTAATAAGAGACAGGGCATGGGGAATGTAGAGATGTCTCAGTGACTAAGAGCACTGACTGCTTTTGCAGATAATGTGAGTTCAGTTCCCAGCACCCACATGGTATCTCACAATCATCTATAACTCCAGTTCTAAGGAATCCAATGTCCCCTTCTGGCCTCTGCAGGCAGATAGTGGTACACAAACATGTGCAGGCAAAACACACATACCCATAAAAAGGAGTAGGAGTGCTGAAGAGAACACTTGGTAGCTAAGAGCACTGGATGCTCCTACAGAGGAACCTGGTGCTCAACTCAGAGGGTGGCTGGTACTCCAGTCCCAAAGAGTCTGATGCCCTCTTCTGGCCTCCATGGAAACAGCATTTATATGGTGAATAAACAGGCAAAAACAATCATATGCTATATATGTATACATAGCTATGTAGACATACTCAAAAGCATACATATGCATATGATATATATGTATACATAAAAAGCTTCTAAATAAAATGTATAATAAATAGCATGAGTATTTCACATACACATATATATCATAAAATAAAAATTTAAATATAAAAAAAACCACTGGTTGTGTAAAGTACATTTGTCATCTAGAGTAAGACTGTATACAACTTCCTCAAAAAACTAACAAACTTTCCAACAGAATATACAGGCATGAAAAGTGAAAAATAAGGACTATCCCACTCAGTGCATATCGCCAGTGTCTTTGGGGTCATCTGACATGCTTGTAGAACACCTTCTTTGAGCTTGCCTTCTTCATTCCCTTTTGCCTTCACTTACCTTATATACAACCACAAGTAAATGAAGCACTCTGTATTTTTTACTGTGAGTCCTTAAAATATATAAACATATATGTTTCTGTACCTATTGGTTTGAGAATTTGTTTTAGAAAAGTTGAAATCACATAAAATATGCTTTTCTGCACACAGGAGCTCAACCAATAGCTGTTGAGTATCCAAAGACAGGAAAGGGAGGCTGGGGTCCCTTGTTCCAACAGGCATGGTTTCCGTAAGTTTTCCCAGCCTTCCCTTTTGAAAAAAAATTAAAAAGGGGGACCTGTGGGGAGTCAACAGAAGGCAGCTATCATCCTTGCAGCCATCTTGAGCCATATACCCTGACAAGAGATTTGATTACAATAGCCTACAACAGCTGAGCATACTCTGATAACGTCTTAGATACCCAGGATCTTCCCTTGGGTGTGTGAGACTTAAAGGTGTGTGACTTAAGGGCGTGACTTAGAGATCAGATTTAGAGATAAGACCTAAGGGAATGACTTAAAGGCGTGGCTTAGAAGTGAGACATATAAAAGGGAGAGGCAGACAGAAGAAGTTAGTTAGTTATTAGGCATTAGACATTAGGCACTTAGCACTTGGAAGAGAACTTGGAGGCACTAGGGACTAGGAACTAGGGACTAGGAACTCAAGACTTGGGACTTAGACTAAGAAGAGAGACTGAAGAATAAACAGGATTGAATCATACTCTGTCTGGTCTCCATTCCTCACGTCCATCCTCATTCTCTCTCTTGCTGAACCCCGACCCTCAGACCGGAGCAGCTTGGGGCAGTATGGGCTCTAACAATTTAACCCCCAAGGCTTTTGGCAGTACGGGTTCCAACATTGATAGAGTGGTTTGAGACATTTTGGCCCCCAAATGTGGGGCAGCTCGGGCTGCAACAATGACTGACTATCTACCTGACTACCTGACTATCTATCTATCTATCTATCTATCTATCTATCTATCTATCTATCTATCTATCTATGGGATTTATTAGAATGACTTACAGGCTGTGGTCTAGCTAATCCAACAATGGCTGCTTATGAATGGAAGGTCCAAGAATCTAATAGTTCTACAGTTCATGAGGCTAGATGTCTCAGCTGGTCTTCAGTACACAGAATCCCAAAAAAGTAGGCTCAATGCCAGTGAAAGAATAAATTTGCTAGCAAGGTAAGAGTAAGCTAGAAAAGTCTGGAAAAGATTAAAGCTTCCTTCTTCCATGCTTTTATATAAGCTTCCAGCAGAAGATGTGGTTCCGATTAGAGGAGCATCTTCCCACATCAAATATCTGGGTTAGGAGTAGATCTTCCCTCTTCAAATTAAACAAAACTCCCTCACCAGTGCGTCCTCCAGTTTTGGGTTTTAATTAATTCCACATGTAATCAAGTTGATGACCATGAATAGCCATCACTCATCTCTTCAGCTCTAAACCAATTACTCTTTTACTTGGCATTTCAGTTAGACTTAGCTGTAAATTTTATAAAAATGCTTTTCTATACAGAGGCATATATCTTTTCCAGTTACATTTTGGGTTACATTATCAAGTATGTCCTAATTAGGGTTTCTACTGCTGTGATAAAACACCATGACAACCGGGTGGTGGTGGTGCATGTTTTTCTTTAATCCCAACACTCAGGAGGCAGAGACAGATGGATCTCTGAGTTCCAGGACAGCCAGGCCTACACAGAGAGAGTGTGTCAAACAAAACAAAACAGAATAAAACAAACAACAAAACACCTCACCATGACAAAAAGCAACTTCAGGAGTGAAGGGTTTATTTCATTTTACACTTGTGGGTAATAGTCCATCACTGAGAGGTCAGGGCAGGAACTCAAGGAGGGCAGGAATCTGGAAGCAGGAACTGATGCAGAAGCCATACAAGAGTGCAGTTTATTGGCTTTCTCCTCATAGCTTGCTGAACCTGCTTTTGTATAGTACCCAATAGCCCCAGCTTAGGGGTGGCACTTCTCACAATGAACTGTGCTTTCTCACATCAATCATCATTTAGGAAAAACACACCACACACCAATATGGTAAGAATATTTTCTCAATTGAGTTTTCCTCTTCCAAAAACAACTTCAGCTTATGTCAGTTTGATATAAAACCAATCAGCAAAGTGTAATATCAAAAAAATACATGTGTATTTATTTAGAACAAATTTTACATAGTCATATATATTCTATTATATTGATGAAGATTCTATATTGACATTTTATTTAGAAATTATACCCTTGGAGCTAGAGAAACCTCTTAGAGGTTAAGAGCACTGGTTGCCATTGCAGAGGACTTGGGTTCCATTCCCAGCACCCACATGGTGGCTTACAACCTTCTGTAAATCCAGTTACTGGAAGAGAATCCAACGTCCTCTTCTAGGCTCTTTGGGTACCCATTATATGTATACATGTACAAGTATCACACACATGCTTGCACGTATACATGCACACACACACACACACACACACACACACACACACAAATAAAATAAAAATCTTTTTTTGAGACAGTTTCAATATGTAGCTCTGCTTGTCCTAGAGCTCACTATGTAGATCAAGTTGGCCCAGAACTCACAGAGATCTACCTGCTCTGTTTTGCCTCCACAGTGCTGAGATTATAGGTATGTGCCACCACAACTGGCTAAGATAAACCTTTTTTAAAATGTGAAGAAATTCTGTACCACATATAGGAGTAAGTACTAATCTAGTTATTATACAAATAACTTAAAATAGGCAACAATACGTAATACAAAAATGTGTCTAGGAAGCTAGATGTGGTAGTACATGTCTATAATCCCAGCACTTGAGGCAGGGGAGGCCACATTTGTCTACACAGTGAGTTCCAGGATAGCCAGAGTCAGCACTTGTCTCGAAAAGCCAAAAAAGAAAAATAAAAAGGTTCAGTAAACCAGCAATTCACAGACTTATTTTAATAAGAAAAAAATACTTAGTTTTTGAATAATTATTTTCCATAATATTTTATAATTTTTATGAGGATTTACCTTTAGCTCTTGGACTAGTTGGCTTCTTTTGTCTCTTAGATTGTGTAACTCTTTCTCATCCCAGCACAGAGCTTTATGCTTTAAGTCACTTGACCCTCCAGAGATCACTCCAGATTTCAAAAACAGTGTTCCATCAAGTGCTACTGTCTGCATCATAAAAAGATTTTACCTTAGAGAAATGTATTTTAAGATACTTTTTCTAGCTGAGATTTTGTAGATGTGAAAAACACTTCCTGAAATTTATTAATCAAATACTGATTTTTTTTAGAGGAATACAAACCACAAATATAAAATCCATTTTACTAAGATTAGGCAACAAATTAAAAGTCACCATAGAGGTTTAAAATAAGCTATATATTAGCTCCAAACATACATAAAACTAAGAAGCAAAAAACATATTTAATATTAAATCATTTGTATTACATAATTCTGTTTTGAAGATTATGACATATATTATCAACAGCATATTATGAAAATGACTTAATAACTGCAGGATATCCTCAAACAACTGTATTCTCCAAAATAAATACAGAATGAAATTTAGAGTCAAGGTATAAATTACACAGAGTTTACAGTGCTCTAAGTTAGTGCTTTAATGGAATAAATTAATCAATTTTCAACATTTTATAAATGTTTCTATAAAATTAGAATGAGAAATGTTCCTGACCCTAGCCTCCCAGCTGCTTTCTTAAGAGATAATAAAAACTTATATAAGTTCTTAAGATATTTTCCAGAGAAATATGTGCATGTACAAATGCCTTCAGGCATTATACCACACATTAGTATATATTTGCCAGGGTGGGTGTAAAGAAAAATACTTAAAGCCTCAGTCAAGCACACTAGGCAAGCACTCTACCATATCAGCCTTATATATTATTCTTTGGATGATATCTTTTTTCCTTAGACTTTAAAGATGTAAACATTTGTGTATGAATGTTTTGACTGTATGTATGCCATGTACATTTCTGGTGCTTGTGGAGGCTAAAAGATAGCATCAGATCCTCTGTAACTATAAATATAGGAGCTATAGATGGTTGTGACTGACTATGAACATGCTGAGAATTGAACCCAGTCTTCTGGAAGGCAACAACTGTTCTGAGCCATCTCCAGCCCTGTGAGAAGCTATGTTTTTTGTTTTGTTTTGGTTTTTCTATCTTTATTATCAAATCATAATTTTTACTTTTTAACACAGGGGTTATAACACAAAAATGCAGGATTTGGGGAACGGGATGACATAGGAGCATAGGTGTTCAGGGGGGAGTACAGATATCTTTCAGAACAGGGTATCAGCTGGGTGAAGGTTTAGGGGTCAGATCACTATGACTCTGCCTATGATTCACTTGTCCTTATCTAAGTTGGTACTATCCACCAAGGCTGCCTATTTACAAGGTCTATGACTACTCAGGCTGGTAGATTTCCACAAAAGCTGCCTGTTTACAATAGCTTATAGCCATCTGTTTCAGTGTTTTTCCATAGAGACCCAAGACTTTGTGTTAGTGTATAAGCAGGGCTGCCCCTGACATCTCCTTCCTTCTCCAAGTATAGAAGGGCTGTGGTGATTCTAATCTTGCCAAGGCGGGGATAGAGGTCTGACCTCCAGTAATTAAAGGGGACCTTGTAATGGCTCTGGTCCTCCTGTTGTTGTCCAGTGAGGCATGAGGGCCATACCCATCCTGATGTCTTTTTCCTGGAGAGGGGATACTTTTGACATCAACCCCCATGCAGTCAGGCTTGTCCCTCAGGGAACCCAGAAACATACTTTTAACTTGTATTTATATTCCCTTGCAGTGCTTAGCCTCGCAGCCTAAGCAAGAATTCAGATTGCCAGTCAGAGGGGGTTCTGGGTGGCCCCTCTCTGCTTGGTCTAGGGGTGGAAGTCCCCTCTTTTAGGTTGAGTGTAGATGGGACTTGGGAACACCCTGGATAGAGTAACAACCTCATTTTGAGTCTCATGGTCCTCCATAGCTAACTTATGATAATATATCTGAATAGATTTTGCTATCAGATTATCTATCTGTTGTTTCACAAAGTTAGTTAGCCTATTTAAGGCCCAGGGACCAAAGGAAATAAGCAAAAATAACCCAATTAATGGTGTTAAGATGGAAGGAAGTAGGGTTGACAATCATGGAGAGGTTGAAGACCAATTCTTGTACAAGCTCTCATCTTTCTTTCTCTCTGTCTTTTCTCAAGACCTTCTCTGGCCTTTTTCATGCTCTCTTTAATCATCCCTGTTTTGTCTATGTAAAAGCAACATTCTTCTTTAAGGGCTGTACGCAGTCTAGAGCTGTACACAGTCTAGAGCTGTACACAGTCTTTTCTATTGAAAAATTGAAAATCAAGTCCAATAAAGTCCTTTGCAATTTTTGGAGATCACATCATACAGCAAAATGAGGGATTTCTTCAGATTAGTGATGATGTCAATCTATAGCTGTTTGTTGTCGTTGTCAAAGGCCCATCGGAGGTCTGAGTAGTATAAGTCCGGAAGCCAGCATCAGGATTAGAACTCCTAACAGCAGACATCATGGGTGATTAATTTTTGCCTGAGATACTGCCTGGGTTAGAGCTCCTGGTAGCCCTGCTTCATCTGGGTTTTGTGAGGTTGGTTCAAAGCTGCAGCCAGTGATCACTCAGTGCTTGGGCCCAGACCAGAAGTCCTTGTTTTATTTTTGAGACAGAATCTTATGTAATTCAAACTGGCCTGAAACACACTGGGTAACCAAGGATGACCTTGAACTCCTGACCCTTCTGCCTCTACTTCCCAAGTCTTGAGATTACAGGTGTGTGTCACCATGCCTATTTTTTTTCTTTTTTTTATTGAATATTTTATTCACATTTCAGATGCCAATCCCTTTTCCCATTTCCCCTCCCCAGAAAGCCCCTATCCCATGTCCCCCCTTTCCATTTGGCTTTTATACAATTTTTTTAAATGTTAATCAAGGGCTTTATAAGTATGGTAATGCTCAATCAGAAGTGCAACCTAATACCCAACCTAGCTATGTAAACTATCTTTGACTAGTGGAGACACGTGAACTTCTGCCTCCATGCCCTCTCTCTCTTTCTCTCTCTTTTTCTCTCTCATTACCGAGCTTCTCATCTACTTCCCACCATGCCTAATTTTACATTATATTGTTTGTAGGTATTGTATAAATTATATGTGCTATATATTTAAATAAACCAGATTATTTTATAATGTTACTTGAAATGTAGTTTTAAAATATGAATGTCTATAGGCTATCAAAAGTACAAATTGAAGATGAAAGAATTTCTGTGAAAATGTGATGTCTATTCAAATCATTTTACTAAACTAAAATACAGAGGACTTCTTTTTACATTTCTGAAATACTGTTTATATGCAAATAAACCAAATTAAAATCATAAAATCCTAAGAACATGTTACAATATGAGATAAAGCATGTTGTTGTGAACAAAAAATAAATTGTAAATATGAATTAAATTAAGGGACAAATCACCTTATGTTCAAATGGCTTTTTAAACTGAGTACACAATTTTTAAAAATCTATTTTAAGGGGCTGGAGAGATGGCCCAGTGGTTAAGAGCACTGACTGCTCCAGAAGACCTAAGTTAGATTCCCAGGATCCACATGGAAGTTTATAATATAACTCCAGTTCCAAGAAAGCTGATAACCTTTTCCAGCCTCCATGGGGTACCGGACACACATACGCACAGACATACACGCAGAGGCAAAACACTCATACACATAAAATAAAAACCTACTTTACAAAATATCTAGCACTAATCATTTTAGAAAAATGCTAAATGTAAGAATGGAAATTCTTAGAAGAAAAGCTTATCTTGCATTGATTTTTGATACTAGACATTCTAGATAACTGTTAATTGTTCATGAAGTGGCTACCACTTGCTGAGGATTATTTCCTAGGCATTCTGGCAGCATTATGCTTGATGTCACTTAATATAAGCTTCATAATTTTATGAGAGTATTATCTCCTCAGTTTTAGATAAGAAAAAATTAAGAGTTTAGAAATTTACCTAATATCACATAACTACTTACGATACAGCATCACCAGTCTTATTTTATGGCTTAGGCTCTTAAGCATTGGTATACTTTGTAAAATAAAAATACATAATTACTTGAGCAATAATTTAGCACTGCTCAACTAAATATAAAATTGTCCATGTAATAAAAATATATTTTTTGTGTGTGCATGCATGCATGGGGATATATATATATATGTACATGTACATATGTGTAGAGGCCAAAGCAGGATATGGGGTCTCTATGTCTATTGCTCTCTGTCTTACTATTCTGAGACAGTTTCTCACTAAACTAGAAGCTTATTATTTAGATTAACCAGATAGACCTTGGGATCCAAATGTCTCTACCCTCTAATGCTAGAGTTACAGGTATGTTGAATCATGCTTGGCTTATATGGGTGCTATGGATTTGAAAGCAGGACAACATGCTTGTAAAGGAAGCATTCTTAGCCATTAAGCCATCTCCTCTGCCCCTAAAATGTTTATTTTTAAAAGAAAAATCACTCCCTTGAAAGATTAGTTCTCAGTAACATTTCAACTGAGCTATTTTAAATATAATTGTGTTAAGCTTCAACGTAAAAAGTATTCCCATTACGTTATCTAAGAACAAAAAAATGTAAAGTAAGCAACAAAAAAATCCTTCCTGCTATTTAAATGTAAAACAATGCAAGAAAAATACAGGGATCAACAAGGATATTTATTCCACACAAAGGGAAAAACTCAAATGCCTTAGAATACTGAAATAAATCAAATTTCTAAAATACAATTTGTGATATATAAAATGTTACAAAAGTTAATTTTATAAAACTCAACTGAAAAGCTGAGGATGTAGCATAGTTGGTGGAGTGCTTGCCTAAATATACAAAGCCCTGAGTTCAATCTTTAGTACATACACAAATGGGTATGATAATGCATGTCTCTGATCTCAGTACTTGGGAGGCAGAGGCAGGAAGATCATAGTTATCACAGTTATCCTCAGCTATATAACATGCTGAAGGCCAGTCTGGGCTACATGAGATTCTCTCAAAACAAAAATCAGCAAATGAAAGCATCTTAGGCTTTCCTATACTAGTTTTCCATATTAAAAAGAACATACAAGCAAGGGGTGGGGGGTGTAGAGGCTGAATGGACGAATGAACACACTTCAACTTAGTTGGAAGAGTGATCAAGTCTCTTACCTTCCGTCTTTCAGGTCCATCAAATGCAATATGTCTTGCTTCTTCCACAGTCTCACAAACAAGGCCATTTCCACAAACAAACTGAATCACTTTCTTCAGCTGAGGAAACTGGGTCTTTATAACATCAATCATCATCTTACAGCCCTTAATTTCCCTTAGTCGTTCATTGATTGGCTTGATCTGAAGGGTTTAAAGGAAAATTGGTATATTAACTAGACTAAAATAAAAACCAAAGGCTTATTATATTCTTTCCATAGTATAGCCACGGCTTAACAAAACGTTCTTCTATGAAATGCACTTTCAGTAAAAACACATTATGTCATGTACTACTTTTCAAAAATATGGAAACTTTATCAAAAGTCACAAGAAAGAACTTCCAGATTCAACTGCCACTAGCTAGTTGGAACAATACAATAAATAAGAAGTGCTTTGTGTTCTTTACATCATAAAACACAGTGGGATTCAGTAGACACTTAGGTATGTACCGAAAAGCAGCACAGCACTACAGATCTAAAAATGAAACGGAACCAAAACCTTCTAGTATGAAATAATCAGGACAGCCTTCAGATTATCGATGTACTTTCAGATTTCTGTCTACAAATCATAAATATATCTGCGATGAATTACTGAAAACTAGCAAATATAATCTCATTTCTGTTAAACAAAAGTTCTATGTATACTAAAAGGTATATATGTATGCACATGGGAACAGTAGATACATACATACATATGTTTATATAGCCTGAGTGTATAGAAAACCTCTAATGTAGTATTTGAGAACTCTGTACTAGGGCTGGAGAGATGGCTCAGCTGTTAAAGGCTAGGCTCACAACCAAAAATATAAGAGAACTGTGAACTAAAAGGGAATATTCCTTTTATATTTCTGTATAAGTTTTTTTTACATTTATTTATTTATTTATTTATTTATTTATTTATTTATTTATTTAGAAAAGAGAAAAGGAGAGTCTGTGTGTGTATAGGAGTCCTCTAGCATGTCTCTGGAAGTACAGAGGACAACCTGTGGGAATTGGTTCCTCTCCTTCTACCATGTGAGTAGAGGGACTAAATCCTGAACTCAAGTTGTCACGCTTGGTAACAAGCACTTATATCTACTGAGTCATTTGATGATCCAGTATAAGATTTTGTTGTTATTATTTTTTCCTGTATAAGATTTTAATTAATTGAAAATTTTTTTATCTGAATGTATGTCTGCGTACCACATGCATGAAGTGCCCACAGAGACCAGAAGAGGGTGTCAAATACCCTAGGACTGGAAATACAGATGACTGTTAGCTGCTATGGAGGTGCACTGGGAATCTAACACAGATCTTTTGTAAGAGCAGCCAGATTTTTAACTGCTAAGCCATCATTTCAGACTCTCCTGTATCATATTGTTGTAAAATATGAGCTTGCCTTGAAAAATTCAAATGAGTAACAAATAAAAATGATTTTTTTTAACCAGGTATAGTGGTATATGCCTTTAATCCTAGCACTCAGGAGGCAGAGGCAGGCAAGTCTCAAAAGTTTGAAGCCAGTCTGGTCTACATAATGAGTTCTTCTCCAGGACTGAAACTGAAGACATTAAGAATTGTAGCAATACTAGACTAGGAAAAAATAACATGAATATCAATCGCTTGATATTCACCTGAAGTTCAGAAACATTAGCCACTTGAATAACTGGCTAACTGGCATCCAAGTTACACCACTTGTACCCACCCTACCCCCATTCCATAGCTGCCAGTTTGGAGCAATTAAGGTATTAAATTTGGTAATTAATAAATACTAAATATTAAAATTCTTACATCAAGATAATCTAGAGCAAGGAATGTCTCAGGTTCAGATCTTTCCTCCTTCAGGAATCGAATACAATCTTTTGCTACCTTTTCTGAGGCTACAACAATGGCAACCATGTACCGGCCAAAAAGCTTAGTCACAGCTAGCTGGTATTTCTTATGAATAGGATGACACAGATCAAGCAGTCTTCCAAACTGAGTAGGTTGCAGAACAAAAGAAGAAAACAAATACATTAATAAGAAACATATAAGTCATTGTTTTCTAATGTAACAAAGCACGACAGATAAATGCATACAATTTATATGTCCAATTTAATAGTCATATTCAAATTCATCTGAATTCTTATATTTTAATGTGGACCTTTGATTTTTGACAATGGACAACCTCTTGACTGCTTTCCCATAGAGTGAATCAAGTGCCTTCTTTGAGCAGTAGGTGACTGAATCCACATTCCTGCTCTACTCACTCTCCCTGGAGGGTGGGAAATACTAGGGCTCAGCTGACACTTTGTAAAAACACACTGAACATCTCATTCTCTCCCTCTGTGGAATTTTAAATTAACATCCTGTTTCAATGCGAGCCTGTCCTGTGTAGAAAAACACCTTATTTGGTGGGAGGGATTCAAAATGTCCTCTCTCAATGAGGAATTGAGTCTTCTCTACATTGAGAGAGCATTAGAGGTCCTCCTTGTCCCGATTTTCTAGTTTTTAAAATCAATTCCCTCCACTTCTGAAAGGAAACAAGCATATAAGTGATGCTTCTTGCCAAATTAAGGAATAGTGGGTAAAAATTTTCAGAATTTAGTCAATTAACCAGCTTGGCTTCTACTGAGTTCAGAACAACCAAAACTATACTTAAATTAATGAGCCATCTCTTCAGCCTTTTCTCTGTTTAAAAAGAAATCTGCACAATAGCCATTTTCTGCCATTAGATATGATTGCTGAACTACTGCTGAACTACTGGGATTTTTAACAATAGGATTATGTCATTTTGTTATGAACTGAAGAAGCAAGATTGGACAACATATTATTATCCTCTATTATTATCCATGATTCAAAGTAAAGATTTGAATAAGAACAAAGACTTGGGGATATATAACTCAGTTGGTAGAATGTTTACCTCACATACATGAGGCTCTAGTTTCAGTCTCCCCACCCCCACAGTTTCCTGAAGAAAAAAAAAGATGCTGGGCGGTGGTGGCGCACGCCTTTAATCCCAGCACTTGGGAGGCAGAGGCAGGTGGATTTCTGAGTTCGAGGCCAGCCTGGTCTACAGAGTGAGTTCCAGGACAGCCAGGGCTACACAGAGAAACCCTGTCTCAAAAAACCAAAAACCAAAAACCAAAAAAAAAAAAAAAAAAAAAAAAGACATTCTAGTAAGAGTGTAAAGGAGATAATGTAGGTAGCCAAGAAAAGGTAATGCCATAAAGGTCAACGGCAAGTGTCAAATAGTAAAAACTAGGCCATAAGGAAATCACAGGGCACGCCGGGCAGAAGTGAGACCCTGATATAATAGAAAACAATGCTGTGAGGCTAACACCTCATGTAACAAGATAGCATTGCATTTTGGCCAAAGTCCTCAGTATGAAAGACTACTGGGTACAGAGAGAAAATGAAAATATGGCAGTGATACCTGTCAAAAATTATGAAGAACTTGAGCATAGAAGTTTCTTGTTGAGAGGACCAAGACTACTTCATATCATGTTTCCTCTGGGGATATCAGTCACAATGTATACTAGCTAGGTACTGTGTTCATGTAACCATTTTTTTCCAAGACTTATAATTTGAAATTATCTCTTGCTCTATTTACTATTATATTTTAAATATAAATTGTCAAATACAAAACACAACATTTCTAAAATAATTCTGTTTCCTTACAACAGTTATGTTTCCAATCTTAAGTAAGAACACTATCTGAGAGAACATAGCCTTTAAAATTAATTCCAATTACCACAGAATCTGGGTAAAGTTTTTTAAGGCATTCCAGAACTTCTGCTCTTTTCCGTTGACGTTTTCCCTCATGGTTATCAATTCCAGCATTCTGCAATTCATTTCTAATAAGACTCAATTCTTCATTAACTTCAGACATTCTTGATTTTGTATTGTCAATTTCTTTTATTAGGGCTTCTTCTTGCTGTTTTTTATCTTCTAAGCAATCTCTACAAAAGTAACAAGAATAACAACCAAAAAATCAGTTTGTTAAAACATAAAACAGTCTTGTCTGACAATATATGAAAATGGAGTAGTGTTCTACCAATTAAAAAAGAAATAAAAAAACCATACCTAACACTAAACAGGCAAAAGAGCTTTTTGATCATTTCTGTTCATTTGAAAATACATATTTCTGGTTACTATGAGAGTAAGAGTAGATCAATATAAACCAGAGCAATCATCACATGTTTAATATCAATGCAAACTCAACTAAAATTCCTTAGTGGTAGATTGAATATTATGAATTAGCTTTCAAGACACAATTCATTACTATTTTAAAAATATTTAGGTTTATTTTTATTTTATGTGTATGAACATTAGCCTGTATGTATATCTGTGAACATTTATGTAGTTAGTGCCTATGGAAGCCAGAAGAGGGCACTGGATCCCCTGGATCTGGAACTACAGATAGTTTTGAGTCCAACCACCATGTGGGTGCTTTGAATCAAACCCAGTCCTCTGCAAGAACAACCTGTGTTCTTAACTACTGAGCCACCTCTCCAGCCCCCACAATTCATTATTTACTTATGAAATGTCAATGTCAAAAGGAGATTTAAGTTTTACCACTGCTACACATTTATATTTTCAAATTTTAAACATTTATTTTTGTTTTCAAATTTTATATAAATTTATTATGTGGTAAGTATAATTTTTAAAGACAAAGGAATGAGAATACCACACATTAGTAACATTCATTTGCTACTTAGAGAATATACTGGCTAATTTAGATATGAAAAAGCTACAAAGATTGTTTTCCTACTTACATGCACGTCTTTGTATATTCCTCCAATTTCTCTATTCGTTTTTTGTGCTCTTCTATTTGCTCTTTTATTTGTTTTAGATTTCCCTACAATAGGAAATAAACCTAAAATTAATTACAACATTCTAAACTAATAAGATGACACATACAGAATTTATTATGCTATTAGTTGTTAAAAGTTTGAAATGCATCAAATATGATTATATGAAAATAGTTAGGGTTTGTGTGATGGCTTAGCAGGTGCTTGCTCTTAAGCCTGATGAACTAACTCTTTTCAACCACTGAACTAAGAAAAAGAAAGAGCCAATGCTCTCAAGTTGTTTTCTGACTTCTACAAGCACGTCATAGTGTGCTTGGGCATGCATGGGCACACACACAAATATATAAATAAATGTAATTTTAAAATTAAGAAAAAATATGAAAGAAAAATTAATTTTGAAAAGGCCAGCTAATATAAAGCTTTTATACCTAATAAATTGGAGATCAAATCTGACTGTATTTTGCTGTAATATTTGATCTCCAGTGATTTTACAGGTAAATTCAAACTTCAAGCATATTTTTTAATATTTCTAGATTTACTTATTTTATGTTTTGCCTGCATGTATGTATATACACCACATTCCTGTCTGGTACCCACAGAATTAGGTGTCAGATCCTCTGGAAAAGGAGTTATGAGTTACTGTGAGCCACCATGTATGTGTTAGGAACTAAATAAATCCTGAAAGATTGACAAGTGCTGTCTCTCCAGTTCAAAAACATTTTAAAGTACCTACATAGTTCATATCTATCTTTCAAACTTATTCATTCAATAATAAATATCCATTCACTGGCTTCCATGTGGTAGAAACTAGAGGTAAAATAATAAGTGGGATAGTTCCTGTCCTCAAGAAAATAAGTGATTATAATAGTTAAGTATCACCATGATGCAAGTACAGGGCAACTACCAGGCACAAGGAGAGGACTTCACGCAAGTCTTGTTCTATTTTTTCCTTTACCATTAAATGTAAATACTGCAGAGCAGTAGAAACTGTCACCCGAGAAAGACAGGTTCTAAGATGTCTAAAAACATAGCACTGAATTCTAGACATACCATGCAAGTGCACCAATCACATTTACAATAACTAATAATAAACAAAACAATACAACAATGTAAGGTATTTATGAATTGTTTATTTTTTGAGTTTCCTATTTAGTTAGTCAGGGATAAAACTGAAAGGGGAGCTTTAACTTCCTAGGGAAGAGAAACTGGATGGATGGGGAGAGTAGTCTCCAACTAGTTTCAGATTTTTAACCTTTAATCTTTCTTCCATCTAATCAATGATAATCCATGAAGCAAATATCTATTGTACTAGGTGCCAAAGTTACAAAAATGACCAAGATGAGCTGAGATGACTCAGACAATTACACAATCACCACAAACTGGACTTACAGCAGCACTTAGCATGCAACATATCAGGGTGGCTCAGAGAAACTTCATAATGTATGATGAACTATTATTGTTGAGTGTGCAGTAACTGTAATCTTATGCCCAATTCTTAGTCTTTAGAAAAGGAGTCATACAACATTAAGAGGGAGTGACTATTAAGTTTGTCCTTCACTGTGAGCTTGGCTTTCTAGTGTGATTTATCTTGTGCACCTTGCTCTTTAAAGATCCCCAGCTGCTAGTCAACTGGCCCTTTAAGAATTCTTAGCTGTCAGAACTGCTTGATATATGATGCTATGTTGGTTGCCTCTTGGATTCTGGAAACAGGATAAGATATAAAAAAGCCAGCTGAGGCTGAGAGTTGGAGGTGAGTTGGCTAGCAGAGTGAGAAGAGAAGGCAGTTGGTAGAGAAGATATTGTTCAGAGACACTTAGGTCAGGAGAAACTGAGCTGAGCAGAGAGGCCAGAACAGTTGTTATAGTTTGGAGCTGATAGTATTGGGAAAACTGGGAGAAGAAACTGTTTAAGCAGACTGAGCGGAACTAAGGGAGGAATGGTTGGGAGAAACGGCTGACAGTTGGGAAAGACACTAGATTCAGGGATCTTTCTCTCCTATTTATACTTTTCCTGACTGTACATACAAATGCAAAATGTAAAGCTCTCCACCCCAATCTAATAAATTGTTTACTGAGAGTATACACAGTAAGTAAAGAGCAAGATAGGTTAGAAGCCAAGTCTTACTCCGAGGAAGAATATAATACTATCTTAACATTTGTTCCCAACATAGACTGACTAGCTCCTCTTGGGCAACATATTTGAGGAATGATTCCAGAACCCATGATTGTTTGGCTAATTTACATATATTCAAATCCTTATATAAAATGACAGAGTATTCACATATAATTGACACATATCTTCCTATAGACTTAAAATCCTCTCTGGAAGACTTCCAATACCTAGTAAAGTGTAAATGCTATATAGATAGGTATTATATTGTATTGCTTAGGGAGTGACAAGAAATACTAAAACAATATTCAGTAAACATTTCTACCCTGAGTATTGTTGATCCTCAGTTGAATCCACAGCTTCAAGACCCACAGATACAGAGAGCTAAATGTATTTAATGTTCCCACTCTCCCTATCCTCCTCCTCACACTACTGAATTAAAGTGCATGCTCAGACCATGTTCATAAAGGAAACATAAATAAAAATTCTAAGAACAACAGAGAAACCAGAATTAATTATTTTGCTGTGCTTGGGAAATCAAACCCAGGACATCAGTGTTCTACCAGCTATATGCTCCTAGGCCCTCAGAATTTTTAAAATTTCTTGTGTTTGATATAAATCCACTTATATATTGAAAAGGTAATATAACAGGGAGCAACATCTCACTACAATTAATTCTAAACTATGACTATAGAATCCATGGTACCTGAGTGTCTCCATGCCTCCTCTTTTCAAATGCCAGCCTTTCTTTTTCTGCCTTCTGTTCCCACTGCAGTTTTTCCAGTTGTTGAGTCATTATACCCACCTTCCGTCTGACTTGCTCCTTAAGTTCTTTGTAACGATCCAGCTATATAAACAGCATTGACATATTACTCACCTTAATGAAATTATATGACATCCTGTTCTCATCAAATCTTTATACAAATTAGATCATAATTAGCCATCTTCTCCAGGTAAAATATGTGAACTTAATATGAAATTTTCCTTATTAAAAATTCTGTAAATAGTATAACAAAGTAATCAAGACAAACTCTATAATAAGGTCTTGATAAAAAATCTAGAAAAAAAGTAATCTGGAGAAAATGGTACTTTAGGAAAAATCAATCTGGAGAAAAATGGTACTTTACTTTTCTAGTCATAATTATTTTGGCATATGTATACAAGATTAGCATAGCTCAATGAGAGAGATGAATAATGATACTTTTATTGAAAGAATATTTGAAAACTGACTTACATATTCTTGGTTAGCTGTATGTTTCACTGATTAATAAGTTTAATCTTCTACACTGTATTCTGCACTGACTACTAACACATCATTGAACATTAAAATCATCTTAGTTTCCCTTGTCACCTTAGTCTCTTCAAAGCCACATAGAGCTGATCTTCACATTTATATATCTAAGAGAGAATTGCTTTGTCTTTAAAATAGTAACAATTACCTAACTTTTATTACTATATAATTCCAGGTAGTACCAGGATTTAATTAATTTATAAATGTTATAACACCATCTAACTAGATGATGGAAAAATACCTTAGTATCAAGATTAAATTTTGATTCTATAAACAGATTAAAAAAACCTAATTCTTACAATTTACATTCTAGGGCCAATCTTAATAAATTATCATAGGGGTTATCTCTTAATTTTTTTCCAATTAAAAATAAAAATTAAACAATAAAAAATATTGCCAGTATTTTCATTTTTTTCACCTGACTGTTTTCCAATTTAATGTCTCGCCCTTTGTGTAAGATTTTCTCTTCCATCTGCTTTTCAAAGCTTCTCCATGCTTTATCTAAATCAACCAGTTCTGCCACTAAGGCTTGTATGCCATCTTCCTGCTTAGAACATTGTTTTTCATTGTCTATTATCAATTTCTTAGACAAATCCAATTTTTTTAGATGGTGAGAAGTGTTTTCTTTAGCTTTAATGTACTGAGGTCTCTTCTGATTTAAAACTGCTTCAACAGATCTAAAAAGAAAAAAATATTTTTTATTTTTAGCATATAAGCAAGTATTAATTTATTATTTTATTTATATTTTTATTTTTTGGTCTCACTATGTAAGCCCTGGTTAAACTGAAACTAGCTATGTATACAAAGCTGGCTTTGAGTGCAGCGATCTTTCTATCTCTGCCTCCCATGTGCCAGGACTAAAGGCATGAATATGAATCATCAACCCTGGCCAAAAGGAAAGTAACTTAGATCAAATAATATTCAAAGTTAAATTCTAAAAATTAGCTTGCAGAGATTGTTAGACATATCTGTAGTTGCCAGAGAAAATAGTACTATTGAGATTCTGTTTTGTTTTGTTTATTGCTGTTGGTAATCACATACACCTTTAATCACAGCACTCAGGAGGCAGAGGCAGGCAGATCCCTGTGAGTTTAAGGGCAGCCAGGGATACACCGTGAGACTATGTCTAAAACAAAACAGAAGAACAAAAAATAAATAAATACAAATTTTTTAAAAATTTAATTTCTAAGCTGAGAATATATCTCAGTGGTAAAGCACTTGCCTATCAAGTGTGAAACTCTAAGTTCAGTCCCCAGTACTGTCTCCTCAAACATAGCACTTCCAAATGTCAATTCTATTTTCCCCATTTACGTGAAACACAACTGTAGGACCAGAGAAATGACTCAGTTGGGTAAAGATATTTGCTGACAAAATTAACCTGATTTCAATTCCTAGAGCCTACCTGGTGAGAGGAGAGAACTGACTTTTATAGGCTATCCTCTGGCCTCCACATGCATGCTTCAGTAAGCATGAGATGGTGCATAAGTGTACACACACAACACATGAACACACGTGCACACATATTCAATAAATGCCATAAAAATTGTTAACTGTTAACATCTATTTTAAAAACTTACTTTAGTTCTTTTGCTGTTTGCTGTAGTTGTCTAGTTAACATTCCATAGTCCTTTTTCTTAGCTTTAATTATGTTCTCATGGTGAGAAAGAGTGTCTTTTACAACATTTAAATTCCTGTCCATATGCTCTAATTCAGTGTTTAAAACATTGATTTTTTCCTCATTATAATATAGTTGAAAAAGCATCAGTTGTATCTTGTTTATTCTCAATTCTTCAAGGAGACTTTGGTAACGTTCTGCCTATACATGGACAGGGGAAGGCAAAGAACACACATTTAAGCTTCTGCTCATGAACTCAACTACTGTATTAGCACACTATTGCTAGTGAAACGTCATAGAAAGAATAATCTCTTCCCTGCTTTCTCACTCTCATTATTTGAGAAAGGGACATGGTCTCATGAGGTCCAGCTAGTCTCAGACCTGCTATACAGATGAGGATGACCCTGAATTCCTGATTTTCCTGTCTATCTACCAAGTGCTAGAATTATAGGTATGTACCACCACATCCAGCCAAAAGACAGTATCTCTGAACAAAAGTAGAATTATTTGGAGGTTTCTGGCTATATTTCCAAAATAAAACAGCAACCAAAAGATAAGTCTGCATTCATGCAAAACATCAGGCTGTGAAAGTAACATGCTAGCATGGGTCCTCAGAAAGTTTGACAAGTCCCTATACATTGCTGGAATCCATTTCTTTACCATAACTTAAAGGACATTAAACAAATATGTCCATAGCCACTTTACAATATATGATTCCAAGTAGAATTCTTACTCTAAAACTATTTTTTACACTGATAAAACTAATACGACTATTAAAATTTTAAATTACACATGAAAAGGGAGAATTTTCTTAACATTTGTGTTACTAATAAAAAAGGAGTAAGTCACTACCTCATACTGTGAGGTCCTAATCAACAAAGCTTCACAAGTTACTTATAAACAGAGGTCGGCCCATTAAGGATGTTGTAAAAAAAAAAAAATCAGGAGACTGGCTTATTCTAATTGTTTTTTATAAAAATGTCTTAAGTTCTTGCCATTCTATAAGCTATTTCAATATGCTGTGAATACTATGATATAATAATAATATAATAATACTGTGACTTACTGCTCACCCCTTTGCAGATATGACATATATACACATTCATAATATGAAGAAAGTGAGCAATATTACTAATGAAGAATACATATACCTTTCATTTATTTTCTCAAATATTTACTGATTACTACATGTTAGATTCTGCCCTATGTGTTAAGAATATGATAGAGAATGAGATGAGATAAACCATCCCTGTTCTTAAAAGGTTATATTCATTTTTCTAATAGGGGGCAGAAGACTCAGAGACTACTAAAAAAGCAAACAAAAATAAACAAGGTAGTTTAATATAGAAGTCTATGTTACAAAATAAAATTAGTAATATGATTTTTAAAAGGAGATACTAATTTAAATGGTTCTCTGAACAAGTACTTAATGAGGAAATGGTTTGGGGAAAGCTTGAGTTGCAATGTATCACTCATGTTAAAAAAAAAATCAGGAATCTTTGTGAGAATCCAGTTAGTTTCTATTAAGCCAGACATTAAAGATTATCAAAACATATGATGGTGTTCTTTTAATTTTTTTTTTGGAAAGATGTAGTTATTTTTCATTAAGTACATTTAGTTAAAGAACTAATGCTGATTAATATAATTGTATAATAAATAATTTATTAAATGCATTAAAATGTTAGCTACATAAACATAAAATGAGCTTAACTAATTAAAAATTTGTGAGTTTTAGTTTTAAAAAGAATAGGCTTGAAGAGATAGCTCAGCAGTTAAGAACACTGGCTGTTCTTCCAGTGGAGTGGGGTTCAATTCCCAGCTCTCATGTGATAGCTAACAACAGTTTGCAACTCAAGTTACAAAAGATCCATTTGTGCTCTCTGGCCCCTATAGGCACATGGCATACATACACACATTTACACAAAACACCCATGCACATAAAAGTTGAAACATTGCTGGGTCCAGCATGGCCTTGGTGGGAACAGAATAACATAGTTTCTGCCCCTGGGACAGGGATAGTCAGTGGACATGAGCCTCCATGAGTGTCAATGGCTGCCATGGGCATAAGGCTTGTTTGTATAGTAATGTACATATTTTCACATTCTTTCCAGGAATGCCCTCTCTGTTAACATTAATGACTCCATGATAACCTAAGACAGCATGAGCCTGGGAGGTGTGGCTAATGTCTCAGCAAAATGGTGAACAGTGGGACCTTATGGTCAACACTTAAGACTGTGGAAAGGAACTCTAAAGACATGAGTTTGAAAATATATAATTTCAGGGTTGGAGAGATGGCTCAGTGGTTAAGAGCACTGACTGCTCTTCCAGAGGTTCTGAGTTCAATTTCCAACAACCACATGATGGCTCACAACCATCTGTAATGGGATCAGTTGTTCTCTTCTGGTGTGTCTCAAGACAGCTACAGTGCACTTGTTTATCCTCTATGCTTAACAGAGGCAGGCAGACACCTGAGTTCTTTTATAATGTTAAAAGAAAATGTGTGCTTGCTGTCTTCTAAGAATTAAGTGGCTGGGGATGCTGAGTCATAAAATAATCATAATAATAATTTTAATTGATATATCAATTAAAAACTGGGCTTTTGGTCTACATGAGATGAGCTAGCAGAAAGGTATAGCATTTCTTTAAAATTTTTTCTTGAGAGAGCTGAGCTATCTGGAGATTTCTAGAGATCAAAGACAGCTCTTCAAGAATTTTTTCTAACAGTATTTCTGATTTTAATCTGAAAATCCATGGAGAGCAAACAGTTCTTTTAGAATTTTTCACGGCTCTTAGAATTTTTTCTAGGAATTCTAACAAGAATTACTTGGAGCTGACACAGCTCTTTTTGAATGTTTTCTAACAGCTATCCAGAGAAGGCTGTCTGAAGAGTAAACACAGCTCTTTAAGAATTTTTTTCTGGCTTTTTGATTTTGGACAGAAAACCCATGAGCTATCCAGATAGTGTTTACAATTTTTACTAGCAGAGAGGGCTGTCTCAACCAGAGTTTTTAGAATAGCAAGAAAAAGCTGTCTAGAGCAGAGCAGAACACAGAGAGCAGTCTGGAAAGCCATCTCAGCAGAGCATAGGCTGCCAGCTTGGACCCATGATTGTTGTGTCTTTTCACTGCTCTCAAACACCCCTCTCTCAAGAACCTGGACCTGGCTGAGGCTAGTCCTTGGCAAACATAAATAAAACATAATAAATATTGGTAATGTTATTTGTTATGAAAAACTCTTAGTGATCCTCAATCACTTTTACAAGTATACAAGAATTAAGACCCAAAAGTGTTGAGTACCTCTGCTGTACTCTTATAGGCAGATACATAGAGTTTATCTTGGGGCAGCAAGATGCTATAGCAAGTAAGTGTGTTTGCTGCCAAGCTAGACACTCAGTCTCCAGGAATCATGGGGTGAAATGATATTTGAATCCTGCAAAGTGTCTTCTAACTACCATACATGGACCCGAACATGCTCGTGCATGTGCACGCTATACACACACTAAATGTTTAAAACTACCTTTTTTAAAAATTTCTACTGAATGTCAGATTTTGTTTCACATTATTGATGAAATCTTTCAGTAGCCCACAGCTAACAAAGTGGGGTTTTCATTTGTTTTAATTTTTTTGAGACAGATTTTCTCTGTATAGCTCTGGCTGTTCTAGAACTAGCTCTGTAGACCAGACTAGCCTCAAACTAAGAGATCTGCCTGCTTCTGTCCAGTGAGTGCTAGAACTAAAGGTGTGCACCACCATATCCAGATAATAACTTAAAATTTTAACATAATTTTTCTATTCAATATGTATATTAACTAGTAACATCTTCAGGACACCATACCTCCTCTTTCTCTATTTTTGCATGCTTCCGTTCTGCAGCTACATTCTTTTTCCTGTTAAAATGAAATTGTGCATCTTCTTCAGCTTTTTGTAACTTCTTTTTCTTTGCCTCATATTCTTCTATAAACTCTCCTGAAGTACTGATTTCTTCAAAAAACTGGGTTCTCTCTTTGGGCTTTTTCATGGATATTGATTCTACAGTTCCCTATTATTAACAGGAAAGCACATCAGCATGTGAAATATGGTACCATGTTTTAAAATGAATCAAATAAAATGAGTACAACTACTTACCTGAAAAACTAGACAGTTCTGTGCTTTGACTATTATGCCTATGTTTTCCAACTGGGCTACATACACAGAACGACTCACAGGTTTATCCCCAAAATGAAATTCTGAGCACCCCCCTAAAGTAAATAAAATAAACTGTTACAGAATGTTTTTCTTATTGAAATGACTGGTTTTACAATATGACTAATATACCTATAAATAAGCTCATTTAATTACTCAACAAATATTATATACTAAAGATTATTTCATAGTAGTAACATAAAAAGTGATCTCAAAGAGTTCATATCTTGGAGATATAAACAAAATATTCAAATAAAATAGCATGTGAGAAAGTGGTATCAGAAAGGAGTGAAAAAGATGGAAAAGAAAGATGGTTGGGATGTTTCTGCATGTGGGGAGGATTTTGCTTCTTTTTTTTTTTTCTTGGTTTTTCAAGACAGGGTTTCTCTGTGTAACAGCCCTGGCTGTCCTGGAACTTGATTTGTAGTTCAGGCTGGCCTTGAAATCACAAGAGATCTGCCCGACACTGCCTCCTGAGTGATGCACCAACATGCCCAGCTAGTATTATACTTTTTAATACAATGAACAAAAGAATTTTTATTAAAACGAAGAATTCTTATTTTAAAAGCCAAAGGCTAGGTATGGTGACATGGCCTACAGTTCTAGCTCCTTTAAGAGGATCACTTGAGAAGCTTGTGTTAACAATACACTGAGAGCCCATCATAACTAATCGATGTTCAAAAGGAAGTGAGAAAACTGTCCAATGACTACTCCAAATAATAAAATGCAAAAATACTTAAATCATGTTTCTAAATGTATATAATTTAAGTTAGTAAAACAGTTTTCATTCTTACAAATGTAAAGATTTGTAAGTCAGACATGATAGTGGATGTGTGCAATGTCTGTACTTTAGAGCCTGAGGTCAGCCTGGACTAGAAGACCCAGTCAAGAAAGGGAATGAGAGAAGGAAGGAAGATGGGAGTATATATTTTAGTGAAATAGAAACAGCAACAAGAAACAACAATAAAATACATACCTACTTTTTATAACTCTATAAAGCCCAAGCATGATATATTTATTACAGATGAGATACAATAGTTTACTAGAATAACACAGGGAATTCATGAATAGATAGTAATAAACATTTTATTCAAGTTGTTTTTAGGTGTATATAAGCCAAAATATACATCTAATTATTTACTAAGAAAACAAGCAAAGAGAAGCTGAGGAAGAAGTTGTATGATGTTTCCATGTTAGAGACAGGTTCCTTCCTTCATCTTAAGCAAATATCCAAATATAAAATGTTACTTGACAGTAAGAGTATAGGGCAAGTGAGTCAGCTTAAGCAAGAGTCTTAAATAGGAAATAAAACAGGTTCTGTTATATGCTTCTAAGAAAAAGAAATCTTGGACTCACTATACCAGTGATTAGTAAGTCCCAGACTTCAAAGAGAGAGAACAGGCAATCAGACCCTGAAAACACACACACACACACACACACACACACACACACACACACCACACACACCCCCTCTCTGTGCCTCTCTACCTCGGATAATCCTTGTGAATGTTTTCTCTTCTCCGCTGTCCTCTATGTATATAATCGTCACACTTGCAGAAGAAGAAACAGGTTTTCCAATATGTGCTCCATGAATAAGTTCTTGAATGTTTTTTACTCTTAAATTAGTTGTTTTTTCTCCCATTACAAAACTAAGTGCATCCATTACATTAGATTTTCCTGGAGAAGAAAGAGTTAATGATTCATTCATTCTTAAAGACTGAAAACTTTCTCAAAACCAAAGAAATCAAACTGCCAATAGAAGTGAAATATAGTCAATATGCAAGTCTCAGAAGTTTTGTTTGGTCAATGTTCAAAATCCACGATACAAAAAATCTCCAGGTAGGTGGCCTGTTACTTTCATGTAGCTGTGGCAGAGAGGTATGAATGTAAGGATATAAATACATGAATCAAAAATGAATTAAATAAAATTAAACAAAACAAACGTGGATCTCAGCACTCTCCCATTACTGGAATCACACCAGAGCAAGTCATTTAACATCTCTATTTTACTAACTCCCATTTTATAGAGAAATGGTCACATAAACATTACAACAGCACAATACACCTCTATACTTAAAAAACTGAAAATGCTAAATGCTGACTGTACGATCCTCTAAAGAATAAGACTTCTAGAATCTTCATGATTTTTATACTTGGATCTGGGCAGGTTTTCTACAATTTCTTTGTAATAACGGCTTATGGTGCCTAACTTGGTGAAACATGACTAGGATTAAATATGTGCTAGGCAAAGGGCATGGCCATCTCCCTGTGCACTGTGTCCATGAGATTCCTTGGTAGGTGACATTTCAACAGGAGAACATACTGCTGAAGGAATTTATCTTTTCCCTGAGTTTGTTTGTACCTCTCAACTACAATGCATAATAACCCTGAGTAAACACTGAAGGATTTCCTAGTAAATCATTAAACCACAGGGTATTCGTGGAGATCTTCACCCAATGGTATTTTTGCTATATAAGAAATATTAAAGATGAGTCTGTTCTATCAAAACTATAAAACTTTAAGTGCTCAGACTGGAGACATCTGCAGTAACTGATTTAAATGCAGTACTAGGAAAACTATTCTAGAAATTACCATTTAGGCTGTAAAATTCCCTTTCTTCATATTAACTATGCTTGGGTTACACGTGTTTGGGTTTTTTTTTTTTTTTTTTTCAACACAGGCCAAATCCATTTCATTCTTGCTACTTGCTGTTGTTGGGCTGAGATGGGGTTGGGGTACAACATAGACTACAGGGAAGGAGGGCCAGGGAGGGGTGAGGACAGCCAGCAAGAGTTGGTGGCCCAGGATTCTGGGGCTCTTGGGCCTAGTCCATTTGGAATCACTGAAACCTCAGGCCAGGGGGCCCCCAGACCCCTGGGTCCCATTCAGGTCTACAGTGGGTGAAGGGGTATATGGGAGGTTGGTTTGGTGGTGGTGGTGGGGTGCTCCATTCCCTCAGGCCAACAACGCGGTTACAGAGGCCCCTGGGTCCCCTCAGACAGACGGGGAGCATGGGGAGGTGGGGTAGGGGTGGGCTTGGCTCCCTCAGACCGACAACCAGCCCCTGGGTCCCCTCAAGCCTACAACAGTCAACGGCAGGGATTAGGGTGGCTCTGTCCCCTCAGGCCAACAAAGGATGGAGGAACTCCATTTGTAGCCAGTTCCTGGGTTCCCTTGGGCCTGCAACAGTCAACAGTGGAGTCGGGGCAGGAAGGGGGACATAAAGGGGTCAGCAGGAAACGGGAGGGGGGGGCTGGGAGGGCCTCGGTCCCCTCGGGCCAACAATGGGCGCAGGCCGGCCCCGGGGCTTCCTCAGGCCCACAGTGAGCCCTCTCAGTCTAACATGGAACCTCGGGTTCCCTGAGGCCTACAGAGGGCCCTGGGTCCCCTCGGAACTACAACAGTAACAACGGAGTTGGGGTATGTGGTCTCGGTCCTGGACGAACCACATGAGGCGACAACAGGGCCTGAGGGTGGCTCGGTCCCCTCAGGCCAACAACAGGCGAGAGTGGGTCCCTGGGTCCCCTCAGGTCTACTGTGGGCGACAGTGGCCTGTGGATTTCTGGGGCACTGGTTACCGGAGCCGTTGGGGCCGATGATGCAGGTGAACCTCTTGAAAGGGCCGATGACCTGGCGGCCTCGCCAGGACTTGAAATTCTCCACGAGCAGCAGCTCAAGGCGCCCCATGGCTGCGCTCCGTGCCTCAGCCACTTCCTCGTGCGCTCTTGAGAAAAGCGCGGGAAGAATTTTTTTTTTAAGTCTCGCGAGACTGACGCGAGCGAGGCGCGGTTGCTTAGCAACGGAAGTTAGCGTTTCCGGGGTATCGGATCCCTGCGCTACAGCGGAAAGGCCACTGTGGGTGGCCGCCGGGAAACTCTTGCTCTCAAACTTTTGTGGGCGCTGCTTTCTCGGCGCTGTAGCTTGCTTATTTCTGAGGGCTTTTCTTACCGTGTTTGTTCAGAAAGCTCCTGAAGCCCCGCTGAATCCCAGAGTCATGGAGGTAGCGATGCCTAAGGACCTACAACAGGAGGCCAGCCTAGCCAGAAGACGGTACATGGACCTGTGCAGGCAGGGACGGATTTTCGACGCCAGGAACAGGATCATTGGGGTGAGAAACTAGGGACGGGACGGAGAGGAGCCGAGGCTCAGGTGGAGCCTTAATATGGAAACACCAAGTTTGGCTGGGTGGACTTGGAAATCCTTACCTGCCCAGGAGTGTCTTAGCAGGAGCCAGTTCGAAAGGCATTTGTTTTGTTCCAGGTGACAAATGCCCTGGCTAGTCTGAATAGGGTCCAGGAGGAGAGAGACCTTGCAGTAGTGTTAGAGGCAGACATTAAAACACAGAAAATGCAGTGGGATCCATACCAGCACCTACTGGAGCCTGGAGGGGAAATCAGAGAGGGCTTCACAGAGGAGTGGTACTTAAACAATGCTGGAAGAGAGAGAGAGAGAGAGAGAGAGAGAGAGAGAGAGAGAGAGAGAGA
>JANHMN010000012.1:17775287-17829556 GCA_030674055.1 Rhabdomys pumilio | reverse complement strand
AGAGAGAGAGAGAGAGAGAGAGAGAGAGAGAGAGAGAGAGAGAGAGAGAGAGAATATGATGAGTGTGTGTGAGAGAGAGATAAATAACATGAGAATATGATGAGTGTTTGTGTGTGTGTGTGTGTGTGTGTGTGTGTGTGTGTGTGAAATGGAGGCTCTGGTGACAGCTGATAGTGCAGGCAGAAGACCCAGCCATAAGCACTGGCATCCAAGTCTGGGAAGGCAACCTGTTGATGCTGTGGCCAGATGAGGGGGTTTGTGGCCTACTGAATAATGCTAGCCTGCTCTAACCTCTCTTCCCTTGTCCGTTCCTAGGGAGACACACAGGCCTGGGATGTTCAAGTTCGTAACCAGAAGATAAAAGAAGCAACAGACAAAGCTAGGCATGAAACCTTTGGTGAGCATTTCTAAAATGCCCATCTATCTCTTAGGGCCTCCTGTCTTCCTTTTTGCACAACTGAGGAAACCAGAGCATCTGCTTTGTGTCTACATACACACACACACACACACACACACACACACACACACTCACACATGCACAGGTGTCAGCACATACACAGAGTTATCATTTTTATGGTTTTTCTCCTTTTAAAATGTTGCAATTTCTTGTGCTCAGTTAACTTAATAAGCATATTCTTCCTCTCAAGAAAAAGCAGCTATTGAGTTTTAATGTACATCTTAGGAGATACATTTTTAAATAAGATTAGCATTGTTTTGTGTTTTTTTTTTCTCTTAAAAAAGAAAAGCTTTAAATACATACCTAACCATTTTCTGCTTCAAAACTCAACGCTGTCCTTCTACAGAGGACAGCTGTTGCTATCAAGTGACACTTGTGTGCTGGAGCATGAACGAGTGCACACACATACGCACACGCAGACATGCACTGGCACACACACACACACAGTTATCATTTTCACAGTCTTTTAAAATTTCACACTTTCTTGTGCTCAGTTAACTACATGAGCATATTCTTCCTGTCAAGTTTTGAGTTTTAAGTTCTGAGCCATCTGAGTGATTTACATGGCTCAAGTAGTGGTCTAGGCCGTAGATCAACATTTCAGACAGAATCCAGTTTCCCTTTCTTGGCTAGCAGTTTCACCAAACCATAGAACATTTGGCTTTTTAAAATACCATGAGAGTTTTTAAATTGATAAAAAAGCTGGACAGATAAAATTTTAGAGACAAATGGGCTACCAACTTAAGTCTTAAAACATGATTAGAAAAAGACCAAGTCTGTTGTCAGAGGTTAGTGTTGGAGTGGTTGAATTATGAGGGGAGTTGCTTTTTTTTAAATACGATTATACATTTTCTAATCATTTCAGTCCTGCTCATTTGTATTTGTAACACCAGTGTACCAGACACATGCAGCCACCTCCAGGTTTGATGTCAACATTTTGCCACGTTGGCCTCTGGTATTTTCCTTTATGAGTTTGTTCTGAGATCTGCGTTGTATATAGCACAAGTGCTTTGCCCCACTATTTCTCCCTTTTCTTCTTCTACAGAAGTATGCATTTCCATTGTGTTTATATTTGCATTGTCTATATAGCCATAATAATATGAAGAACTTGCTTTTGTGTGTCTTTGCCCCTGTATGTTTTGTGAGTGTGTGTGTTGTGTGAACATTTGTGGATGCAGGTAGCACAGAAGCCACATAGACCAGGCTGGCTTCTGCCTTTCACATTCTGGGATTGAAGGTGCACACAACCACACCCAGATTTTTAAAGATTTTTTTTTTTGACAAATACTGCTGCAGTGACTATCCACGTGTTACGTTCCTTACGTACATGTGAGAGGGATACTGGAGTGGAACAGGTGGGTCAGATTGCTTTATGAGAAGTGTATAAAGTTATGCTTCAACAAGCAGTGCGTAGGACAATCTCAGCCTCATTCCTCACACCATCACTGCTGCGGCCTTCCTGAAGTTCATTAAGTGTCCCATGGAAGGGTAATATTACTTTCTAAGTGTGTGGCCCACTTGGGTTTCTTTACAGTGCTGGGCCTTGTCCTGGCCTCTGCTCATTTCTCAGTTGGTTTTCCTGTGTATTTAAGGTCTGTTTTTGTGGATGTGGATTCTGCTCTTTAATGGTTACAGTTTGGGAACCTTGTCTTTTAAGTCATGACAATTACTGTAAAGTAGGATTCATTTCTACCCATCGTGGCTTATACATAGAACACTGTGTCTTTCCCAGCTGCTGAGATGAAGAATAACGACAAAATCATGTGCATAATGAATGACCGGGAACAGAGGCACAGGAAACAACTGTGCAGAGCCATCAATGACTTCCAGCAGAGCTTTCAGAAGCCAGAAACTCGCCGTGAATTTGATCTGTCTGACCCCCTGGCCCTTAAGAAAGAGCTTCCAGCCCGAGTTTCAGACAGTGACGTGCGGAACACCATATCCGGGATGCAGAAGTTCATGGGAGAGGATCTGAACTTCCGAGAGAGGAAGAGGTTTCAAAAGGAACAGAATAGAGAATGGGCTCTGCAACAGTATGGGGAATGGGAGAAAGCCCGGGCTGACCACAAACTGGCAGGTAAGGAAAGAGATGATGAGGTGGGCACAAGAGTCTTCCCAGCAAGCCATTCTCTAGCTCAGGTTTGGTGGATGCTTTTCAAAGCCCTACTAACATTATGAAAGTCAAAACCTGAGCCCTAGGAGTCAGCATCTCCCAGCATGCCTCCACAGTACAGGAGCACATCCTGAGTTTGCTTAGTGTCCTCCTTTGCTTTCTGTCGCTGTGATGAAACGGCCTGACCAAAAGCAACTTGTGGAGGACAGGGTTTACAGGTCACACACTGAGGGAAGCCAAGGCAGAACTCAAGTAGGGCAGGAACCTGGAGGCAGGCACCGAGGCACAGCCTGCTTGGAAGATGAATTAAAGTGGAGATCTTGCAAATCTCTTGAGTGTAGAAATGGAGGTTCCATTGGGTACTTCCACCAGCCCCGTCGTAGACTGTCGCTGCCGGTTCCGACCCGCAGAAAGGAGCGACACAACACGAGATTCTTCCCAACGCAGTCTACTCAGGAACCTTCTTAAAATATCCCTCTGGAAGGGCAGATCCCAGTTCCACTTTTCCTTTTATCCCCATGCCTGGTCATTCAGAGCCTGCCACGTGGGCACACACCATTGGCACACGTCAAATGGCCCGATTCTGTGCGGCAGCGAGTCTGCGAAGTAGCTCTGGGGACGTGGCTCCGACCGGGTGTTTGAGGAAATCAGGCGCCATTCACAAAACTTGGCGGGTGCTGTCCACAAGCTATGGCGCCACTTTAGCTGGCCGCCACACCCGCTCCCCACAGTAGACCTGGTGCTAGCAGCTCCTCATCAGGACTCTGGACCCAGGGAACCTCTGGATTCAGACACAAACCTTTCCAGGGGGAATGAACAAAACAAATCCAGCATATTCTGCCTCCATGAAGGTGGTCAGCCCCTCCTAGACAGGCAGTCACAGCAGTATCTGGTCCTCTGGGGACATCACTCGTGATTGAAGAGCAAATCTGAACTAAGTGGGAGCCACTGCCCTCCCCTCCTCAGCTGCTCTTGTCTCTGTGATTCTTCACTCTCCTTGCTCAGCCTGGGCTCCTCCCAGCCTCCTCTGTTCACATGTCCTAGAGCTGCTGTGGCCAGCCTGGCTGAGGGTTGTCTGTTCTCAGTCTCAGCCTCCTTGATATATCCATTTATTTGACTCCCAGGGCCAGTTCCCTCTCTGGGCTGCTCTGTTGGATCTGCTTCTCCTTCAGCTCCCTCTTTTCCCATCAAGCCAGAAAGCTGGGAGGCAATCCTGCCTTCACCTTCAGCCATCCTCAACTGTGCCCCTTCTACCTCCTGCATACACTTTGAACTTCCCCCTACCCGCTAACCCCTTGCCACCACTGTGAGACAAGCCATGGCATTGTCTCTCCTGGACAGGCCTCTGCTATTGGCTTTGTAACTGTTTACTCTCCTCTCTCGTCCACTCTTAACCCAACAGGCAGAATGAGACTTCTTACATACTGTCAAGTTGAGCCACACCACACCACACCCATGCTCTCATCCCAGCCCAATGCTATCTATTGTTGTCACGGGATGTGGATAAGATTGAAATCATTGCACAGCCCACAGGCTCTCCATGTTGGGCCTTTGCCCACCTGGACAACATCAGCTCATTCATGGCATTTCAAACATTTTGGCTCTTTCACTTGGAGATTCCATCCTGTTGCTCCCACCTCAGGTCCTCTGCACATGCCCTGACCATTTAGTCCTTCAGATCTGAATAAACGTGTCCTCCTAGAGAAGCTGTTTCTTGGGCCCTACCCTCCAACCTCCCAAGCCAGGCATTCCCTATATTTTCTCTCCCCATTCCCTTTCCTCTATGGACTATCACCCTTTGTATATCTCTTTGGGGGAGGGTTGTATGCTTTCAAGTTACAGGACAGCAGAGAAGCCCATTTCTCTCTGTTATGTGTGTGTCCCGAGCAATACGGGGCCCAATCTCGGCTCTCCATCACCCTCTGGTATGGGCCAGATTCACAAGTGAAGAATGAGAGAGGATGAAGGTATGCAGAGGCTGAAAGTAAAGGCTAACGAGACTGGTCCTTCGGGACTGGGATGCAGCAAGTGGGAGCCCTGCATCCCAACACAACGAAGAGTCTGTGGGCTTAGGTTCTGGAGATATGGAGGAGCCCCTCACAGCACACGCACAGAAAGCAGAAGCTGCTGGCCAGTGCCTTTCACATCTTCGCGGCTCATCAACACTGTGCCTCACACATGAGGACGGCACAGAGGTTAAGCAACAGCTGCTGCTAACTGTGCTGGGCCGTGTTTGGAGGCCTGGTCTGGCTGCAGGCCTTTATACCTCACTCCTGGTACCCTTGGCCTTCATTCTTTCTTCCTTGTCTCCTTCACTGCCCTAGCAAAATTCCACTCCTACTCCACAAGTATCTGTGACCTGGCACTCTGCACTGGGTCTTGACTGGTTCCAACAGCCTTTTTTCCTGGGTTCCTACCACTTTTTGTCTTTGTAAGACTGAAACCATCTCCTGATAGGCCAGAGTTAGCAAGGCCTAACTAATCTACCTCAGGACTGCTGCAGACAGCACCAATTCACAACAAATGTCATCAATCCATCGAGATCGCTAGTACCCCTGTTCACAAAGATGTAAAAGCTACATTTAAATCTCCTAGAACCTGTGAGGCGTATAGTCTCCTGTCCCTCCACTCACTCCCCCTTCTGTCCCATGGTAAGGGATGAGTGTGAATCACCGCACCATTGGGTGGTGCTTCTGGTCAGCATATTCAAGCTGATGGCGTCTTGTTTTCTGGCAGAACACCTCCACACTCAGACACTACTAAAGTTCGATGAAGCAGCCAGAGACTTGCAGAAGCTGGAAGGCGCCACCAGGAAGGAAGTCTGCGCAGCCGTGAAAGCGTTCAACAAGAACCAGGTATACACACCCTGAGCTCAGTCTGAAGGAACAACATGCACGTAGCAGCGTCCTGGTGGCTCCTGGGATTTTGAGGGGTTCCAAAACCAAACTGCTTATACCACCAGCTCTGACAGGGCTCACCCCATGATAGAGGTAGATGAAGTCTGATTTGGCCTGTCTCTCAACTAAGAGTGAAAGCTATAAAGCTCTCCATGCAAGCAAGCTGCAGGGCCTGGGGAGGGATCGCTTTTTAAAACCTTCTGAATGAGAATGGGAACATCTGCCCCGATGAACACCCCTTGGTCTGGGCTTGTCTGAGTCTTATCAGGTCATACGCTCAGTAATCAGGCAGTCAGTGCCACTAACACACCCTCATCTTCCCAACTGCCTGCCTCCCCATGAGCTTCCTGTCCTCCAGCCCCTCCTGAAGTGGCTCCAAGTTTCTTGCTCCTTTGGAAACTGCCTCCTCCTCTGTGGTTTGTTTTGTTTGTTTGTTTGTTTGTTTGTTTGTTTTCATATGTGGTTCTATTCCTGGTGACTTACCCTGTCTCTAGACTTATCGTCTTAGGAAGAAAATAGCCGACTTTATTTCACATTTGCTCTTGCTTTTTTTTTTTTTTTTTTTTTTAAATTGAGACAAGGTCTCATTATGTAGTCCTGGCTGTCTTGGAACTCAATATATAGAGGAGACTGACCCCCTCTAGTTCAAAGAGATCTGCCTGCATCTGCCTCCCGAGTGCCAAGATTAAAGGCATGTAGCACGAAGCTTGGCTTGGTCCATACTATTTTAATAAGCTTCTGTAGTGATACCCTCAGACTCCATAGCTCCCCATGTGGATGGATTCTCAGGGCAGCCCCCCATGCAGATGGATTCTCAGGGCAGCTCCCCATGCAGATGGATTCTCAGGGCCTCACTGTCACACCACCTCTCTCTGAGGAAGCTGCACTTCAGCCTCACAGCTCCTGTTCCTGACTGGGAACAGATTTTGCCATTTAGCCAGGAAAATTAAAAGTAAAAGAAAATTCCACACTGGGCATGATGGCCCACACCTGTGATTCTGGCACTCCAAGGATATGGTAGGAGGAGCTCCTGGCCCTGCTGGGCTACACAGAGAGACCTGTTCCAAAGAAGAAAAGAACATCTCAGATGGGTCATTGGTTGTTAGCAGGCGGGCACAGTGGGGACTGCTTATTCTGTCAGAAGGTGATGTGATAGCAGGGTTTAGCGTGAAGGCTTCAGAGCCTGCCTGCAAGGTGCAGATCCCTCCCCAGCCCTTCTCTGCAGCCTTAGGCAAGCCCCTAGATGCTTGTTTTACCATCTGCAGAATGAGGGTGAAGGCAATACCCACTTTACCCAACAGCATGCACTACTGCTCTGGTAAGGCCCACCTTAGTCTTCAGTGGCTCCCGATATAAAACCAATGGTCTCTTCCTGCTGCATGTCCATCCCAGGCTGGCTGAGTTGGAGCAGCTGATGGAGAGGGTTCCAGCAGCACAGAAAGGAGAGGATGTGCTTGGCCCCATCCATGTCCCCCTAGAACCTGCACAGCCTCCCTTGCTCACGTTTCATAGGGTAGAATACACCCATGGTCAGGCACAGTGTCACAGTCAGCAGGAATAGCTATTACACTTGCTATTCAATTTGAGAACCCATGTGATGTTAGGACAGTTTAGCACATTGTCAGGACTCACAAGTAGCCACAAGTTTAAGATTTAGTTGATTATTTTTTTAATCGTGTGTGTGTGTGTGTGTGTGTGTGTGTGTGTGTGTGTGTGTGTGCATGTGTGCCATGTGAATGCAGGTCCCTTCAGAGGCCAACTGTCAGATCCCCTGGAGTTGGAGTTACAGGGAGCTGGAAGCTTCCTGCTGTGGGTGCTGAGACTAGAACTTAGGTCCTCAGCTCTTACACACTAAGCTATCTTTCCAACTCTGGTGACTGATACTTTTAACCCTGGCAACAATTCCCTGTTAGCAAGTTTGGCTATTTAACAGCCCTACAGAAAGGCTGACTAACGCCATTTCACGGATAAAGAAAGGCTCAGAAGGGATGAGCGATTTTCCAAGGATATCCAAGTTCCAAATGGTAAGTATCTGGATTTGGTCTTGTGTGCCACAAAGCCCATGCTGGATGACAAGGCAGCTGTCCTCTTGCAAGCCCCTGCCTGTAGTGGGTTGGTCTGATGCTGCTTGTATCCTAATGCTAAATACTGGCTTCTCAAGATGTGGCCTGCAACCACAATGAGCAGATCCTCTCATACACCAAGTGATGCTATATGAAACCTTGTTCCCCAATTTAACTGGTCAGTAAAAGGCTCGTGCCTGTGATTGGGCAGTGGAGGCAGAAAGATGGGACCTGAGGATCAGGTGGGGGAGTTGCAGGTAGAGGTAGAGGAGGAAGAAAGAAGACGGAGATAGAGGAGGCTGCCATGAGAGGAGATGGACTATGAGCACAGGCCAAGAAAAACAAAGTAGCAAGAGATTTTATAACTAGGGAGTAAGTTAATACAGCTCCAAATCTGCCCAATCTAGGCTTACAGCTTGGAAATAAAATACCTGGGTTGTGTGTCTTTTATACGAGCTAGCTAGGATCATAAACCCATTCTACACCTTGCAAGTCCTCTGCCCATTCTTTCTAAGAGGATCAGCTGATGCTGGGAAATGTCTCCTAATCCATCTGTGTTTGTCGGGGTTCTAGAGAGTAGAACTGATAGAATGATTTACTATAGTTTTACAGGCTGTGGGCCAGATTATTCCAACAATGGCTGACAGAAAGTCCAGAAACCCAATAGTCGTTATTCAGCCCATGAGGTGGACACCAGTATACCTTAGAATCCCAAAGGAGTGGGCTCTGACCCCAGTGGAGTAATGGACTTGCCAGTGAGAGTGAGCACAGTCAAGTAAGATCAAGAGCTTCCGTCTCCCATGTCCCTTATACAGGCTGCCTGCCAGCAGAAGGTGTGGCCCAGATTTAAGGTGGATCTTTGTCTTACTGTTGTATGGCTGCGAAGAGACACCACGAGCGAAGCAACTCTTAGGAAATCACTTACACAGTTTCAGATGGTTATCATCGTGATGGGAGCATGGTGGCAGGCATGGTTCTGGAGAAGTATCTGAGAACCTTCCATCCTGATCCACAGGCACAAGGGAGAGAGACACTGGGCCTGGTGTGAACACTTTTTAAAGCTCAATCCCAGCAACACACTTCTTCTAACAAGGCCACATCTCCTAATCCTTCTAATCCCTTTGGGAGCCATTCTTATTCAAACTACTATAGTTTTCCCACCTCAAATGACCCAATTAAAAAAATATCCCTCACATATATACCCAGCAGCTTGAGTTTTAGTTAAGTCCAGATGTAGGCAAATTGGCAACCAAGAATAACCATCACATCATCTCTTGACTGTACAGAGAACTATCTGCAGTCTAGCGAGGGCAGGTGACTTACTATACAAATCACACAGTCCCTTACCTCCAGGCTTTGAATGGTGAATGGACAGGAACTCATTTGTAACGGGGGCCATGCTGAAACTGTCAGGACTGCTAGGACAGCAGTGTGCTTGCATCCTTAGCAGTCACACTGTGTTGGTTTGTTGTGTAAAAGTGTCTAAATGTTTTAGGGATCACGGGATGCACTGCTTAGAGACAAGACAGTGGGGCAGTGCCTTGCTTTCACAAGTTAGTATAGAAATCCACAGTTGTACACACTGCTGTGGGGAATGACCCAAAGCCCAGCCTCTGCCCAACAGTGCTCTGATAGCTGGGATCCTCACCCTGCAGCCAGGGCCCAGACGGGAGGTCTTGAGCCTGCGGTTACTCTAGCACATTCTGAGGTCCTTCTCTGCACAGGTTGTGGAGTTGGCAGAAAGAAAGAAGCAAGAGAAACAACAAGAACAAGAAGACAACATGACCGAGATCACCAACCTGCTGCATGGGGACCTGCTGTCTGAGAATCCTCAGCAGGCGGCCAGCTCCTTTGGGCCTCACCATGTGGTCCTTGACCGCTGGAAGGGCATGAACCGGGAGCAGCTGGAGGAGATCTGGTTCACACAGAAGCAGCAAATCCAGGAGAAATTAGTGAGTCCCTCCCGGACCACAGAGCCACCTCTGTGCCCCTAAGCTGCCCCCACACACCAGCTCCTGTGTCAGTGCTCACTCTGAGAAAGTGCTTCTGCTGCAAGCAGGTTTCAGCGTGGTGAGGGATAAGAGCCAGAAAATCCGGCCATATATGATGTATCTAGCAAATGTGAGAGGGAAGTGGAGGGTGACTGAAGGCCTTTTGAAGGATGGAACTGGTATCTACAGAGATGGGAAGCTGGGGCAAGGGGCACGCTAAGAGGGTCGGGAGTTTGCAAGTACAATTTTGAATATGTTAACTGTATAATGTCCATTAGACATCTGTGGGGTTAGGTTTGCCTGATGGGGCAAAAAAAGAAGAAACCCAAAAAAGCACCAACTCTAGCATTTTACACAAGGTAGAATCTGTATGTATCGATCCTCAGAGCAGTCTCAGGCTTGAATAGAAGCTCTGTGGCTACTGTGTTCTGGCATGCTTGGCATCTGGTTCTGTCCTCATGTATAATGGTTGCTCAAATGCCAGCCATCATATACATGAGCAAACTGTGGAGAAGCAAGAATAGCAATTTAAAGGAGTTTCAGAAGATATCTCCAGTCATGTTTTATTGGACAACATTTAGAAAGTTAATCTAATTATAAAGGATGATGGGAAATGTATCACTAGCCCTTTTCTATCAAGGACAAGAGACTAATAGCTACTGAGAGATTCCTATCATTTTCTGCCTATAATTTCCAGGTAAAGGGTAGGTAGGGGAAAGCTGAGGAGGGGGCGGGTGTGTGATCAGGACTCAGAACAAGGCCTAGGCTAGAGCCTTAAGTGTGGGGGTTGTTACAAAGAGTAGCAAGGCAGCAACCTGGGGTGCCATCAAGGGAAAGTGCAGACAGGGGAGAGGAACCCTGAGGTCTGGGGCTCAGGCGTGGCCATCATTTATAAAGCAGGGACCTGCTGAAGCCAGCAGGAGAGGGGTGGGTGGACATGCCAGAGGGATGTCATGGAAGGTCAGGGAAGGAAAATGTCCCTGGAGAATAGGGAAGAAACCCCTGTACCAAAGTGACTCCCAGGATGTATAGCCTGTAAGAGGGACATGGTGGGCTGGCCTGTGAGAGGTATATGGTGGGCTAGCCTGTGAGAGGGAGATGGTGGGCTGGCCTGAGTGGAGAGAACAGAACATAAATGGCAAGCCTTGCCTGTCTGTCATACTTCTGTTCAGCGAGCCTGTGCAACGAAGGTGGGCCACCTGCCCTGAACCCAGAATTTTGGTTCAGTTTTTAATCTAGAAGATCTAAAAGCAGGAACACACAAAGAGAGAAAGACCACATTAAAATTGTTGCTCAGGCCCTGGTTCCATGGCTCTTGCTACTCTGTCTTTCCCATGCTCTCTGAGCCTCCGGTGATCTGAGGAAACGGAGTTCACGTTGAAGCAAGTGTGTTGGCAGCAGGGTGCCTTTGAGCAGTCTCTTTACAGAGAGGCCTCAGATTCCCAGAAGCATGGCCACTCCTCTCAGGTGGCATGTGGCTAAACCAATGTGGGGTGACTTTTGTCCTGACACGAGAGCATGCTGGACAGCCTGCCCCTCTGGTGTGGATGCTCATCTTTCCTTCAGCCTGGCCCACCCTGTTGCTTTTCCTGGGAGACTATCTGTGGGAAGTCTGCCAAGCTGAACCCTCTTGGGAGCCACTTCTCCCCACTGTCCTCTGGAGGGCTCCATGCTTGGCAAAGAAGGTTCTGAAGTGCATGTCCAGGGCTGAAAGACAGGTTATCTGGAACTAGGCTATCCCCAACACCCCCATGGTGACACTGTTGTCACTGAGTGAGGTTTATGTCTGTATGTTCAGGGACCCCACAAGTGACCCCCATGTTGGACAGCTTGCTAGGAACAGTATCTGGTTTTGCAAAGCCAGCTGGGAACCCTCCTGAGGACCCAACAGGAATCAGCCTGACTGGGAATACTGTGGAAGCCAGGTCCCCACTGTTCCTTCAGGAGTAAGAGGGCATCAATGCCATTTGAGGGCAGGAAAGCAGCCAGGCCACACAGGACAAAGGTGTGGGGGGAGGGGAGGGGAGTCACCTCTTTTCCCCTTCTCCAAGCTTGAGTTTCCCCATCCATAAAAAGAGCACAGGCTTCCCAGATGAACCCCAAGACTCCTGGGCCCAAGAGAAGGTAGTAAATCCCTTTTCCTCCTCCAGAGGCTTCAGGAGGAAGAGCGCCAGCACAGCATGGACTGGGACCTGCGCAGGATCCGGAAGGCTCATGCCAGCCTGTTGCATGAGCGGCAGCAGCAGCGCTTGCTGCGGGAACAGCGCAGGGCCCTGGACTGCAGCAACCTCAACCTGGCCAGGCAGCAGTATATACAGTGAGTGCCAGGGACCTCAAGTAGGTGCAGAATAGGTGGGCAGCCCCGTAGGTCACCATGTACCTTATGTGCCTGAGGAACACACGTCACATAGGAAATTAGGGGTTTTCCTGAGGAGGCTTCATGGCCAAGCCTTGGGGTTTAGCAGTAGCCCACTGTTTGGCCTCTCCAGGCAGGGCTCCTGGGCTCTTTTACATGTCAGCCAGCTGGGTACGGACAGAACCCAAAGAGTAGCTCTGGGGTGTGTCCCTGCCAGATAAAGTAGCAAGTGACCAGGTAGGCATTTGCTACTCAGCTATTCTATCCTTAACTTGAGTCCTGAAGGGAACCCAGGGGTCTGCTCCAGTTTTCACCACTGGGTCTGACAGTTGCCATGGCTTCCACTGGGGCTCAAAAGGAGCACTCAGACATGACCTGACAAGATGCAGTCATATTCATGCAGAATGTCCCCATGAGTCACTGACATTTTAAATATATATACATATTTTTAAAAATAATGTGCAGGTGTTTTGCCTGCATGAATCCTGTGTAACACTTACATGCAGTGCCCACAAAGGCCAGAAGAGGGCATCAGATCCTCTAGGACTGGAGTTCCACATGATGTGTGCCTCCATGTGAATTCTGGGAACTAAACCTGGGTTCTCTGCAAGAGCAAGTGCTCTTAGCCACTGAGCCCTCTCTCCAGGCCTGGAAAGCTCTTGTTTTGAGCTCATTAGTGTTGGGACAGATTCTGTAGTGTGCGGATAGAATGCTAATGGGCTTTGTCCCACATGTTTGCTCATCTTTTTTCTTTTGTCATTAGGAAAAAACTAATAGATGCAGCCTCCTCAAGTCAACCCACAGAAGACTATTTCTCACAGTTTAATACAAGAAGCCGCTAATATAAAAGACTCCTCTGTTCTTGTTTATTGTGTGGTCCACTAGGAGTCACACTCATTTCAAAGTGAATCTGCTTCTTGGTCTAAATACCCCCTTAAGGTCAGGGCATGCGCGTGTGTGGCCAAGCTCTGCTCTGTGAAGGTCTCTAGCATGGCTACACTGAGGGCCTGTGTGCTGCTCACGCTCCGAGCTGGCTGTTGAGTCCTCTAACTCAGTGAGCATCCTAGGTGCCGATCCATGTGCTCTGAGAAGCACTCCTTCCTTGGATTCTCACCACCAAAGGGGACCAATCTCTTTACCACTCTCTGTTTAGTGATAGGATCTGATTTAAAGGAACACATCTGGCGTATGGTGATTCCCTGCTGCTATCCCACCCCCTAGAAAATGTCAGTACTCGGGATTGAACCCACCAAGTCTGACTTTCAGCCTTTTTATCTCCCAGCCCCTGTAACAAAGACCCCAGGCAACAGTGGCTTCTATAAGGCATCCGTTTTTATTTCTTGCTGTAAGAAAAGCAGGATGACCTAGGAGCCCTGCTATTTGGGGGAGGACTCAGTGCCCTCTTCTATCTGCTCAGCCTCTGGTGCTACTATGTAGCTCCCATCCTAGGGTCTAGGCCTCAGCTCCAGCTTGCAGCCCTATGCCATGTCCTGTCACCAGATCAGCAGTAAGTATTCCATCCCTTCAGTGATGTGGTCCACAAGCACTCATTTCACCTCTGCTCACATCCACTCTGTCTTGAACTTCCACCAGAAAGAGTGCTCCTTCTTGGTTTGGACATCCCCAAAGTGGGCCATTCAGACCAAAGAGACCTACACATTTACCCATCACAGATAGATCTCTCTGGGAAAGAGGCTACCGCTGACATGGCCAACAGCTGCTGGGCTTTCAGGAACATTAAACTATTCCTGAACTTAGGTAACCAGAGCAGAACAGCATGCACTCAGTGGCCACCTCTTTTGCCCACAGTTATGAATAGGTTTCCTTGAAGGCCTGTCCTTTAAAAACACCCATGTGAAGTGGTGGTGACAAAGTGGCTCATGGTGTTTGGTCAACTGCAGGACCCACCCACACCTTCCTACAGGCTTCACTTCATCTGGGTGGTTCCATACAGCCTTGTGTTTTCTTCAGGGACCACTCCTACAACCTGTAAATGGCTCCAGCCTCAAGGAGACTAGGCCTCTCTTTTTTGGAGTAATGTGGAATCCTATGATATTGACTAAAATGTTGCCAGAGACCCATAGAAACCAAAGACCCATCTGAGAAGAGACCAGGGCCCAGTCTCTTCAGAGAAACCTCTGTGGGCTACATGGTGCCCACCTATATACTTGGGTGGCCCCACTACCAAACCCAGGGCACCCACCTCTAGAACCTAGCCATCATTTCTTGAGCAAGAGCTTCTGATTCTAAGAGTACATTATGAGACAAGAACACAGGCCAGGAAGAAAGGGTGGGTGTGGATGTTTTGGGGAGGGACCCTTGAAAGCACTACAGCATACCATGCAGTAGACATTCCTAGTTCTTTACAGTTCTGAGGGTTAGAAGTTTGTGATGGAGATGCCAAGAAGATAAGGACACCAGTCACATTGAGATAGGATGTAATGTCTTCGTGTTAACAACTGCACATATAATTACCCTATTTCCAAGTATCTTAGGGTTTTCAGTGCTGTGAAGAGACACCATGACTAAGGCAACACTTATAAGAAAACCATTTACTTGGGGACAGTATAGAGTTTCAGAGGTTCAGTGCAATATCATCATGGTGGGATACACAACAGTGTCTAGGCAGACATGGTACTGGAAGAGCCGTGAGTTCTACGTCTTGATCTGAAGGCAGCCAGGAGGAGAGTGTTTTCCACAGGCAGCTGGGAGGAGGGTCTGGATCACATTGGGCAGACCTCAAAGCCCACCCCCACAGTGACACACTCCAACAAGGTCACACCTACTCCAAATAAGGCCACGCTTTCTAATACTGCCACTCCCCGTGGACCAAGCATTCAAACACATGAGTCTATGGGGGTCAAACCTATTCTAACCACCACAGCAAGTAAGGCTACAGTCTGAGCTATTAGAGGGTAGAAACTCAAGTCATCCCATTACAGAATAAAATGCCTAGGGGCACCTGGATCTGTCAGTGATTCTACGGTGAACATTGGTGCTCTGATTAAACAAGTCTGCTTGGGGCAGTATTCAGTTGGTGAACAATAGACAGCCAGCTGAGGTGTCACCTTTTGAGGAGTGTGGTGGTTTGAGTAATAATGGCCTCTACAGGCCCATAGGGAGTGGTACTATTATGAGGTGCAGCCTTGTTGGAGTAGGCATGTCCTTGTTGGAAGAAGTTTGTCACTGAGGGTGGGCTTTGGGTTTTCAGAAGGTCAAGCCAGGCCTAGTGAGTCACTTTCTTCCTGTTGCCTGCCAATCCAGATATAGACCTCTTGGCTCCATCTCTAACATCATGTCTGTCTGTATGGTTATATGCTTCCCATTATAATGATGCTAAATCTCTGAACCTGTAAACCAGCCCCAACTAAATATTTTCCTTTATAAAAGTTGCCAAAGGTCACTGATGTCTCTTCACAGCAAGAGACATTGTAACTAAGATGAGGGAGGTATGGTGAGAACTAGGGGGGCTATGTCTCTTTACTCCATAAGCACCAAGGCCTCTTCAAGTCTGAGATCTCATGACAGTCCCTAGGCAGGTTATGTCCTATGAACCAGTGGAAGATTTAAGAGTAGATGTTCATTCCTGCAGAGGAGTGCAAGGTTGAGTCTCACGTGAGCACTAAAGACTGCAACCATTAACAGTCCTAATGTCCACATGCAAGGACTCAGTGTGCAGAGACATAGCTTGATACCGATTTCCAGTAGACCACCGTTATGTAATTATGTCTATGTGTCCCAAAAAGGAGAGCCTAGTTTGAAATTTCTTTTTGGTACCATTACAGGCATTTTCTGCTGGTGGCCAATAACACAATTCCCCATGGTCCAGGCAGGAAAAGAAATGGAGTGAACTAACCTCAGAGCTTGGGATACTGCCTTAGTCCAGCAACATTCTAGCTTAAGTGATTTCTCACGGCTGGAAACTAGACCCAGGATCCAGATAGGAGCTCTCCACTGTTTCTGAATAGCCTATTAGATTTTACACACCCAACAGAATGCTCCAGAGGACTTTAGATTTTGTTTTTTAATTTTATTATTAATATTCTATTATGAGATATTTGAAACACAGAAAAGCTAAAAAGAATTGTACAGTATGCATGCACCCACAGCCTACACATCTACAGTTAATATTTTGCTTCCTTTGCTTTATCTCCTTCTCTGCAGACACTTCAAATGTGTTTTGTGCTGCCTGTAAAAGGCAGATCTAAGTTATATGTGATGACACATACCATTAATCCCAGCACCCCAGAGACTGAGGAAGAGGAGTCAAAGGGTTTGAGGTCAGCCTGAGACTCTCAAAAAACAAAACACCCTTCCTAAATAAGAGCTCAGAAAGGTGAAATAACAGCACTCAGCAATCATGTTAACCCACCTGAGTGATCCACATGCCCAGGGATGCCCGAGGCACTTTCATTGATGATGCCCGAACTTGAAAGTGACTAGTGCAGTGTAAACAGAGAGATGGAAAACCAGACACCAAGCAGTGATGACTCTTCAGAGTAAGGAGCTGAGGAAAACTTTAAATGCATGTCACTAAGGGAAAGAAGCCACACACAAAAGGCTCCGTGCTGTGTGACCTCCTGTGAGGCTCTATGAACCTGAAAAGCTATGGAGCCTCTGGGAGGGTGCAGTGGAGAAGAGATGGAGAAGCAAAGAGACAAAGGACCCCATGGTCAATCTGTAGACCACTCTAATGTGGGACTTGTGCTAGACATTTGTTCAAGTCCATAGGTTGTCTTCTAAGATCAACAGTGGCCCCGGCTACAATGACATGTAGTAGGGCCATTCACTGTAACGTGTGTGACACCCATATATAAGAAGACTGCAGGAGACCCATGAGTCTTCTCTATGACTCTGGGGTTGTAAGGAAGAGGAGGATGATGATAGCAACAGTATCTATGGCAACCCAACCTTACTATGATTAGTTTGAGGTGCTCCCTACCCAGAGACCTCCACTCAGGTCAAGCGGGGACCTTGCATTTATTTCAGAAAAGGACTGTGGTGTGAGTTAGACTGAATCAAAGGAAAGTTAATGAGAGGTTGAGAGAATGTACCCTTCAGATTTATGCCCAGACATTGAGAGAGAAAGGGAGAGCGCATTAAGGAACAGGGCACTACACAGCCAAGCTATACAGAGAATGAAACCTCGAGTGTCTTACTAACAGCTATACATGCCAGGGGCCATGCTGTTTTCCATGATCTGTACTGCCACGCAAAACCAGGTCTGTCCACCCACATCCACAGATTGATGTCTGTGACAGGAGCTGCCGCCAGAAACCACGTTGCTGTTTATGATCTGTGCTTCCACCAGCTGCTGTGGCCAGGGAGGCATCTTTTGCAGTGGTGTTGATGAATATAGACTCTTAACTGAGAATGAGAGACATTGAAGGCTTCTGGGCCGCCACCCCCCACCCCAATGGAACTGTCCAGACACAAAGCTAAAGAGTCCTTAAAAATTGCGATACAGTCGTTCAAGTGTACATCTTGGCAGTTGATAGATTATTGCAGGGAGGGGGAGGGGAGGAGATGAGGGTGTACTCAGTTTTCTTTAAGGAGCTGGCCCCTGGGAGTTTGACCAGGCCTCGATGAGTATACGGAAAACACAAATTGGACTTGGTGGGGGGAGGGGGAGGGGTGGGGCTGTTAGTTTATAATTGTTTTCTTTCTTTTCTTATTTTTCTATTTCTTGTCTATTTGAGGGGTGGGGGAAAATTCAAGGGTGGGTGGATAGATCTGGGAGGATTGGGAAGCCAGTGTGATCAGGGTACATTGTATGAAATTCTAAAATAATTAATAAAAATATTGTGTTGAGGAAAACTAATAGCTGCACGTGAGATTTTGGTGGCTTTTAAAGCTAAGCACGTTGAAAGGATGTAATAACTGGGCTCAAAGACTAAGCAAAATGTACAAAGCAGAAAAGCATATGAACTTGTTCACTTATTTCTCTTAGGTTCCTTCTGCAAATAAAATTTTAAGGAGGCTTTGTGGGGTACATCTTTGGGGTACAGGCAAGAGAGAGGAGGTTTAAGGGGACCAAACTCAGAGATCTCAAACACGGCAGCTCTGAGCAAGCCTGGTCTACTACTGTTATTTGCATCCTGCTGGAAACTACTCTTAGATAAGAACATCACCTTATTGATGCAAGAGTGTACGTAATATTCTCACTTGTGTTTAAATTCTTGACACTCGGCAGGAAGCATGATCCTGGATGAGGGGTTTTGTTCCCTTCTCACTCCTCTGTAGTTTCCCACGTGACTCTGCACTGCCTTGTAGTGGTTCTTGAGAATTCATACCCACAGGCACACTCCTCTGTGATCCCAGAACACTGATTTGTTCATAGAAGTGAGAGAAATCCCCAGCAGAAAACATAATTTGATGGCCTCAAGTTGGTTTTGCCAGGGTGAAGAAGGGCTGACTGGACAAGCCCTTGATGGTACCAATTAGACACTAACAGAAATTGGCCCTGGAAGAAAGCAGGCACGACTCGGTATCCACAGCATTCCTAAGATTAAATTCTCCACATTAAACCAAAAGAAGGCTCATGTGAGGGCATTACACACAAGAAACCTGGCTCCTGTGGGTAACTGCTAGTGGAAGTGACCAACTGAACTGGATCTCCAGGAACTTTAGGTGATGCAGCTCTCAGATGCCGCAGTTTTGAAAGTGCGAGCATCTTAGGCTCCTAGCTTCAATGGGTGACCATACTAGACTCTGTTGCTATAAGCAAGAGAAAATGACCAAATAAGTTAAAACCTATTTCCAATGTGACAGCAGCTCAGGGCTACAACCTCTGGGAGAGAAACAAGGTGAGCCCTAAGCTTCTGGGACTCCTCCCTGCTGGTGCAGTGTCCTGGCAGCAGGAGGGGCTGAACACTGGCTGTGGGTGGAGCACACTGGCCTCCCTGAGTTCAGAAGTAGCTGGGGCAGAGACACCACGTGACCCAGAAATCTTACCCCTCAGTAGTACTCCAGAAAGCTTGAATGTCCACAGAAACACTATATGTCCATCTGTCGAATGGATCAACAAATGTGATGTCTCTATAAAGTGATCATTCAGCCCTAGAAAGAAATGAGGTGCCAAGAGAACAGACACAGCATGCATGGCCTTGAAAAGATGCCAAGGGCAGAAGAACCCTGTCACAAAAGGCCACACACAGTAGGGCTGCATTTTTATGTAGGACATGTCCAGAATAGATCTTTAGAGACAAAGCAGGGGCAGTCTTGAGGGTATCGAAAGAGTAAAGAGTTCCTCTGGGTGCTAAAGATGTTGTAGAATTGGCTGGAGAACACTGAATGTACCAAAACCCCTTGGAAATAGATACAGTTGGAGGATGGATAATGTGCGGAAGTCACAGCCAAAACGCAACTAGGAAAAGGACTTTTTCAAATTCAATCCTGTGCTTACCCTGGGGACCAGAAAAGGAATGAAAATGTATGTCCATAAAATGACTGTTACAGGGAGAAATGAGGGGTGATATGTAGAGGGGGGCTCCCCCTTCTCAAAGGAAAAGAGGAGGGAGGAATGGGGGATAGTGGGAGGAGAGGGGGGCTGATATTGGGATGTAAAGTGAATAAATTAAAAACGACTGTTACAGAAACAGCTGTTACACGACGCCTCTCTTTTGACATAGCCCCACATTCAATCCGTCCCAGTGTTCACCAACAGGTAACAAAGTGCACATCTGTGTTGTATTCCTAATACCACAAGAAATAAGTTGCTATAAACCTCACCAAAAGGTAGAGACAGAAACCAAAAGCAGAAACACCATACGGGATATGAAAGACATACAACATCAGATTCTACGTGTTCAAAGTTCCAGAAACTACGAGACTTTCCCCCATGGAGGCAGAGGGATGACTGCAGAGAAACACGAGGCTACTTGCTAGGAGTAGAGGAAATGTACAAATAAAAACCATTTACGCCCTTCCGCTGCTATCAGGAGGACCCCTAACAAACCCACTCCATCAGTGTTCAGTGAGCTGTCGCTGTCGGCCATTGCCATATCCACCAGCAGATGGCGACGCTGGCCTGCCTCTCAAACCTCCACTCAGTCCTGGCTATCGTTTTTCCACAAACATCAGAGTCTCCTGGTAGACAAAGGAGGCTGACAGAGAAGGTCATTTTGACAACCTGAGCAACTGTCACTCTGAGTGTCGGTGCGATGACACAATAGGTCTAGATGCTGTGCCATGAGGAGCAGTCGGAAGCCTGGCTTCAGGCAGTGCATGGGGAGGGACTGGGGACTGTTGAGACAATGAAGTAGAGAGGTTGTAGTCAGATGGGAGCCAGGCAAGGAGCTAAGTGGAGAGCTCATCTACAGAGTGGGGGCTTTGTCTTTGATTGCTCCCCACGCCTCAGATGTCAGGGTTCTTCCCTAACCACTAGCTTCAGGCACATGCTGCCCACCATGGAGTCCATGGCCTCTGCCAGATCTGACAACGTCAGTCTTTCCAAGTCCATGTCTGTAGAGCTGTCCTCTTTGTTTTCTTCTAAGACTGAAATGACTAAAAAAAGAAAAGAAAAAAAGAAGAAAGAAAGAAAGAAAGAAAAAGGAAAGACTCTGACTGCTCCTAGGTATGGTAGAGAAGGTTTATTGTAGATAAAAAGGGACAGCATAGTCTATTGCATAGTTTATTGTAGATAAAAAGGGAGGCAGACATGTCTGGGAGAGTCCAGAGCCATCATGACCTTGAGCCATATGATGAGAGGGGTGGGAAAGGGGAAGGGTAGAAAGGGGAACCAGGTACAGGTACCAGGAGGTACAAAATGGGGCAGGTAATCAAAATGTATGGATTATATAGGGAAAGCCTCACCTCTGGGGGAAGGGCAGCCCAGACCCAGGGCTGGAGCATTCAGGGTAGAGAACAGGGTAGCCCAGCTATATAGTCTGTAACAGATAGGGACTGAGGGATGGGAGAACCTGGAGGCCAGATCTGATTTGATATGTTAAATAGGCACCTCCACTGTTTGTCCTGGGTTTGAAACTTAACATGAAGGAGATCGGCATCTTAGCACGGCCCTGACCTGGGATAGTCATTCTAGAAAATGCCCCAAACTCTCTTCCTTCAATGGTGTCAGAGAAACTCCAACTCCTCTAGCCACAATCTGGGGACCAGAATGCTCCAGAGTGTATTGAAGAAAGACAATTGCAGCTAGGGCCATCTCCTCCACACCAGACTTGTTTCTGAATTAGTCACTCCAGAGGTTCTCACCTAGGGCTTAGGTCCACAGTGCAGCTTTGTTGACAAGATGTCCAGGCAGAACCTAGGGCAGGATTCTCAGCATCTGGATCTGCCGGGAACAGGAATAGGAGCCAGACAGTCACCACTTAATCATCGTATTTAAGATCACTCAGTGTCCTTGGCTTGCTTCTCTGGTACGAGGTCCAGAGTGGTCCACTAACTGTCCAGTGTTCGCTCTTAACTCAAGTTCATGACCAGCGAGTCTTAGTAGCCAGAGTCAACTGCTTAGATGGGCAGTCCATAGGCCCCATCTCCAGCCTCATCCTCTCCAGGGGAGGGTTGTGTGGGTCAGAGTTTAATCCCATGAGGAAGGAGTGGTAGGCTTGCAGCTATGGAACCCAGTACCATGCTGGTCCAGTGCTATTACCTTATTAAAACCTTCACCATCCTTTATCACGCATTCCTTGTCCCAGAGGAAGATCAGAGCCGTCCTCAGGGCCGGGTAAAGGTGAAGTCAGGCATTGAATACAATTGTGATTCCAAAGCCACTTACCACAGAATAGAAGGCCCACAGGTAAGTATCCGTAGAGTCCTTATAGAGAGGTGAAAAAAAAAAAAACTGACAGGAAAGTTGGAGGGGGGAGCTGCTGCAAGGGGTGAGAAAGTGTGTCTATGCACACCTAAAAACCCAAGTGCTAACCCTGGAACCCACAATGTTGATGAAAACCAACTCTCAGAAGTTGTCCTCTGACCTACACACACACACACACACCCCACTACATACATACATAACATAACACATACATACACACACTCACCATTAAACACACACCACACTATACATACACACACATACTTGCAATGTTGTATATTTTTGAAAATCTGACTTAGGATGGCTCAGTAACATGCTTGCATAAACATGAGAACCTGAGTTGAGTTCAGTCACCAGACCCACATAAAAATTGCCCCACACACCTGTAGTAATCCCAGTACTGAGGGAGTGCAGACAGGAGGCTCCCTGGGCTCAGCTGGTCAGTCAGCCTACCCTACTTGACAAGCTTTAGGCCAGTGAGAGACCCTGTGTCAAAAAACAAGGTAGAGCCCGGCATGGTGGTGCATGGCTTTAATCTCATCACTGAGCAGACAGAGGCAGACAGATCTCTGTGAGTTCAAGGCCAGCCTGTTCTACAGAGCAAGCGCCAGGCCAGCCAGGACTATACAGTGAAACCCTGCAAATAAATAAATAGTAATAACAAGGTTGAGAGCTATTGAGGAAGACACCAGAGACCTCCAGCCTCTACATGCATGTGCACACATGCACAATCAGACACACAATCTGAAACGAGTTAACTTACTTTATTGGAATAAGAAAAAGCCTCTAGACGCAGCTATGACTGCGATCAAAGATACTCCATAGAGCTCCATTCTCTCGGGGCACTGGCCATACTTAGAACAAGGAAAAAGGAAGATTTACACAGAAACAAGCTCGTGATGATCAGCCGGTAACCTGTGATTGGCTGTAATTCAAGTGCTATGACAGGCTGAGACACAGTTACGTATTAATGGGAATATACTCATAGGTTAATTCCACCATGTTTAACCTACCAGCTGGGCTACTGGTCAATACGCATGGAGGCCACTTTGGGTTACACTTTATCATCCAAGTATGGAGACAGGTTTAGCCTAAATTCCCACCACCTTTATGTGAGTGACAACTCTCTAATATGGCTCTCTAACCCAGGTTTGGTCTTTTATTCTGGCCTTGGAAGGAAGCTACAGGACAAAGGGTACCAGGCAGGAAGCGAAGTCCAGCAGACAGTTGCAGAGTGGGGCTCCCACACAGTCTCTGCCTTGAATTCCATCTTGGCCAGTCAACTAGGATAACTCATGACAAAATCAGTCCTGGCTAGAGTGATGGGCCAGTGGTTAACAGCACAGGTTGCTCTTCCAGAGGACTCGGTGCCCACAGGACAACACAACCATCTGTAATTCCAGTCCCAGGGGGGTCAGATGCCCTCTTCTGGCTTACCCAGGCAGCAGGCACACAAGTGGTGTACAAACATACATTCAGACAAAACACTCATACACTAGAGTAAAGCTCTTGTTTAAAAGTTAGTGTGTCACCAGGCGGTGGTGGCGCATGCCTTTAATCACAGCACTTAGGAGGCAGAGGCAAGCTGATTTCTGAGTTCGAGTTCAGCCTGGTCTGCAGAGTGAGTTCCAGGACAGCCAGGGCTACACAGAGAAACCCTGTCTCGAAAAACCAAAAAAAAAAGTTAGTGTGTCAAGTCAGAGAGATGGCTCAGTGGTTAAGAGCACTCACTGCTCTTCAAGTGGGTCCTGAGTTCCATTCCCAGAAACCACCATGGTAGCTCACAATCATCTGTAATGAGACCCGAAGCTGACTTCTGGTGTGTCTGAAGACAGTGACAGTGTATTCATATACATAAAGTAAATCTTTATATACAAAAAGTTAGTTTGTCCAAGCTGTTCTCCCTCCTCCCCAAGCCAAGAATCCACTTCACATTCTTTCCTGTCTCTGTCCATGTCAAACTCATTCTTGGAACTGTTCTGGGCAGAAAGTTTGGGGAGGGGGCCAGGAGAGGGAAAAGGAGGAGGGAAAGGGACTCTATCAGCAAATTCTGTTGCTTGTCTTCAAAATCTCTCTCTCTCTCTCTCTCTCTCTCTCTCTCTCTCTCTGTGTGTGTGTGTGTGTGTGTACACCGAACTTCCAAATGTCACCTATAGAGGTGAGACACCTTGATCCTAGGTAGCCACCTTGATCTAAGCCACCATCTACCTAATCTCCTCACTTGTACACCTAGTCCTCCCCTGTCTACCCACATTCCTTCCCAAGCCACCATAGCCCCAGAGCCAGATCTTTCCAACTGAGAGAGGAACAGGAAGTCCACATGGCTTCCCCTCTTTGCCTCCGTCCCATGCAGCTTGTTTCCTTGCTGTGCCTGATCCTGCCCCACATTCCTGCCATGAGCTTCCTCCACACTCACCAACCCCTCTGCTCAGTAAGCTTTTCTTCCAGGTGCAAACTAGCAGCTCACAGATCAGACTGAGCAGCAGAAAGAAAATAATGAGGAATGGAAGCAAGACTTGGAGAATAACCTTGTAAAATTGATCAATCAAAATAAAATGGTCAGCAAACTAACAGAGTTACAATATAAGGAAAAATTCAAACTGTTGAGGCAGAACCTTGAACAGAGACTACAGGAACTCAAGGAAGAGGAAGTTGACAGGAGAGAGGCTATGGAGGCAACGGAGGAGCCAGAGGTGGAAGGACAACGGAGGAGAAGAATGTGGCCTAGAAAAACCGCAAGTTGTAAGGGATCTCATAGCTGGGGAACAGAGTAGTGCAATGGTAAATCTGCCCAATCTAGGCTTGCAGTTTATAAACATAAATATTAAGTTGTGTTTTCCTTGACCGGACTTATTTGGGTCAGAGATTTACCGCAACACAATTTGGCTGTCACTTTCTTTGGAATTCCAGTTAGAAGTTACCTTAGAGGGGGAGAGCTTTCCCTGACCCCTAGGTAGAGAGGCTTTCTACTCTTCCCCCATTGCCTTCCTACCTCCAGGGGTCTTCTGCCTGATTTATGGAACCATCATCCGCCCTCCTCTTCACCACTAAGATGCTGTTTCTTCAGGGCAGGGGCTGCTTCACTCACTGCTACTCGTGGAACCTTGAACACTGCAGGACGTGGGTTTGTTGCCTGGGAAATTTGGGGAGAGTTTCACATTCTGAACCTAAACAGTCAGGGTTCTGATGACTGTTGCCTCCTTCTCACACTTGCTGAGAGGCTGGGACAGGGACCAGCCATCCAGGGACTGACTGCTATAGCGATTGAGGACCCACCAGAGAAAGAGTTACCCAGGGGAAAACAGGCCAGGCCTAGTTATCTGGCCCTGTTAGTTGATAACGGGGAATGCTCTGTGGTGTGTTTGGGGGTTGGGGGGACGTAGGACACTGACATAAGGGACGACCAGGCAAGATAAATCCTCATGTGGCACCGGAAAGACAGACACTTGAGGTTATCAGAGAGCATGCTCAGCCAAGCCTGGTGTTGTGGGGTCATGACAGCCAGCTCTGACCTGATGATACTGTGCTTTTTGCCTGCTCAGAAATGAACTGTTCTAAGCCAATAGAGTGCTCAGACCTGAGTGATAATTTACACAGGTCCCCCGTGATGAGTAAAGAGATTTAACTATGGAGCCAGGCATCTGTAAGGGCCTTTGACTTTTTGCTCTGGAATGCCTGTGAGATCCCAGTGGCCTGCCTGTGAGATCCCAGTGGCCTGCAGGTGAGATAAGATGAAGATAATGGGCTGTGAGCGTTAACAGCTGCCTTTGTTTCTGCTTATCTCTATGGGAAAAGGATGACCTGGTCATTTTTTTACTCTATAATGGGAAAGAAAAGACAACCCAGGGAGGCAAGACAGTTTCCTGTCCCACTGTTGCTGGATTCCATGGACAGCATTAACATACACCTTTCTGATGTCTGCCGTAAAACCCCACCTGAACCCCACTTCCGCACAGCAGGCTGCATTGGCTCCAAGGCTGCCATCCAATTAGCTGAATGAATAAGTTTATTTAATCTAAATTTGGATTGAGCCTAAGTCTTTGGTTTCTCCTAGTCAAGGAATGCTTCAACAGTGTCAGTGAATGCGACAGCCATTTCCTAGATTGGAGAGGCCACATGTAGAGACTGGCAGTACTCAGTTTGAATCACATTCAACCTGTGCTTGGTTGGTAGCCCCTGTAAGTCATATACTAATGCTGGGTGACTCTTCTCTGCAAACTCAAACATGCCGGATGGGGCTTCTGCTCCAGAGAGCTCACACTCTGGAAGGAAGAACTGTTTTTCATTTATGACATGTGCCTACAGAGAGCTCGTCTTAGTTGGGATTTTATTGCAGAGAAGAGACACTATGACCAAGGCAGCTCTTATGAAGGAAACATTTAATGGGGCTGACTTACAGTTTCAGAGGTTTTAGTCCGTTATCATCATGGCAGGAAGCATGGCAGCATCCAGGTAGACATGGTGCTGGAGGAGCTGATAGTTCTTCATCTTGATCTGAAGGCAGCAGAAGGAGACTGTGTTCCACATTGGGCATTACATATATGAGACCTCAAAGCCAGTCTCCGCAGTGACACATTTCCTCCAACAAGGCCACACTTATTCCAAAGACACATCTCCTAATATTGCCAATCCCTATGGGCCAAGCATTCACACACACATGAGTCTATGGGGTTCATACCTATTCTAACCGTCACAGAGCTCATGCTGTGGCAGGCACAGTGCTATGGCCCTGGCTGTAGCAACTTAAGAGGCTAGAGTAGAGCTCAGTGGATGTCTTAGTCACTTTTCTGTTGCTGTAATAAAACACCATGACCAAGGCAACTTACAGAAGGAAATGTTTATTTATGTTTATTTATTCCAAAGGAGTAAGAGCCCATTATGACAGAAAGCAGCAAACTTTAACAGGATATAGGGCTCCTATTTTGAATTTTGAGCAGGAAGCAAATGCAACAAACTCAAAGCAGTATGTGGCTTTTGAAACCTCAAACCCCACCTCCAGTGACATACTTCTTCCAGCAAGGCCACACCTCCAAAAACCTATCCAAACAGCTCCACCAACTGGGAACAGAGTATTCAAGCATCTGAGCCCATGGAAGACATTCTCATTCAAACCATCAAGGCGGGAGAGCTCTGGCTTAGCTCATTACCTAGGTTTAAACCTAACAACTGGGGAGCAGGTAAGAAACGACATGCAGTAGAGAGAGCAGAGGGACAGAAACAAATAAGCAAATACATAGGCAAGATCCAACTCAAATAGACCCACAAAATGGCTGAGTGTGATGTTGATGTTTTCATTAGTGAGTTGGATAAATGTAGGAAGCTTGTGTACCCTTGAATGCATGAGCACTTATGATAGAAGCATGGCCATGGGAAAGACACCAATGCCTCAGACTCGTGGGAATGCCAGACTTTCCCTGGGTCAAGCTCAGGGGAATGGTAAGGTCTTGCCCTGGTCCAAATAGGGATGATGACAGTGTTTGCAGAAATTATCAACCACAGCTTCCTCCTCCCCCCATCAAGACTGCAGCCTGAGACTGCTCTCCCACAGACAGGCCCTACCCCGATCAACCAGCCCCCTCCCTATGCTGTTCAAATAAACACATGGAGTTTCTCCACCAGAACTCCCAGCTCCCCTAGCCCACTGGATGCCAGTGTTTCTGTACGTGTATTTGCCATTTCCTCATTCCTCACCCCCTAAGTCAGGTCCATTCCAAAGCCATGCTGTTGGGGCAGTTAAAACTAAAAACATCACCTGATCCCCTGGTCTCCAGGAGACAGGAGTCAGACATCAGGATCCACACAACACAATGAGCAGCATTCTGTGATGTGTCGATTGTCTTTAGCTGTTCTACATGTTTTGACTGGATGCTCAGACCAGGCACTAGAACAGGCCACAGAATTCAAGGCACGTAAACCAAACCTGCTCCTGCTTTTATAGAGCTTACATTTTGATGGGAGAATAAATCATAGACATATGAACAATAAAATCTGCTTGTGCAGATTGTGACAGGTACCCAAGAGAAGGAAAGTGGGTGCATTTGGGGAAAGTGCTGCTACTGGAGGTGGGTGACAAGGACCACTATTTGTGTTTCCAAGGAGAAGACTCTGACTGGGAGGTTAGTATGCAGGGCTTTCTCTGGACAATGCCATTGGCATGAATGGGTTTGTGGGAGTCAATGGAAGCAGACTTAGGCAGAGACAGGGATTCAGGGACATAAGAGCCCCAGCCAAACCCAGGAGGAGCTCTGCATATGAATAAGTCATCAGAATGGTCTGGAATCAGGGCTAGGAGCCGCCATTAGATGCACACACACATCAGTGATTGGATGTGGCCACTCTGGAGAGAGATATGGCCTTGGAGAGACAGCTTTTCTTTCAGCCAAGACAACAGCCAGAGAGCAACAGTCATCCAGGGAGGTAAGTCCATGGTCTGAGGATCTGAGTGACACCTCTCAACATCTCAAGCAAGGGAAGACTTCTGCAGGAAAGCACTCAAGTCTGAAGGCAGGGGGGCTGCCGTGCAAGGGCCCAGGGAAGAAGAGGTGACTCCATGGCTTCTGTGATGAGGCAAGAGTACAAAGACAAGGAAGGGCTCAGCAGAAAGACCAGAAGGACACGGCTGCTTCAATCACCCAAGCATGGCAAAGCAGCAGAAATGGAGAAACAGGATTGGCTACCTGGCAAAGCCAAGGATGATGCAGATGGGCATGCTGGGACATTTGATGTGAAGGGAGAAGGAAGTCAACGACCAATCTGAGGCCTGGGGACTAAAATTGTTTGGGTGATATTGCTGTTACAAAACAGAGGCCTTCTAGAACAGTCTACTGGATTGAGCCCACTAGGCAGGTCTGCCCACTGGGCATTAGAGTCACTGTCCTCTGGTGGGGAGACAACTGCAGCAGGTGATTAAGCCAAGCAGGTACAAGCACACTGGAAGCACAGAGGGAGTTTGTGCGGAGAAGTTGAGGGAACATACCCAGCTGCCTATAAACCCAGTGAGAACCCAGTTCTTATGGTGGGAAGCATTCTCAGGAAGCTGTTTAGAAATTAATTCACTAAGCAAGATCCGGTGATAAATCAAACATCCTTTCTAATTTTAAAGTTCAGGTGGCCTGCATAGGTGCTGTGAATGCTCTTCTAGAATGTTCCATATTGTCCTGAGAGGAAGTGCTGCATTTTGCTAGGTGCTTTCTTACAGTCTATTTCATGGATCCTACTCCACCTCTTCATGGATATGGTGGGGGTTCTCAGGCCCAGATTTTAAATCTGGTGGCATATGCCTTTAGTCCCAACACTTGGGAGGCAGAGACAGGTGGACCTCTGTGAGTTCAAGGCCAACTTGGTTTATAAAGTGAATGTCAGGAAAGCCAGAGTTTCACAGAGAAACACGCCCTGACTCAAAACATAAACAATGACCAATCTTACACCCATTTTGATAAGGTAAACTGAGGCTCAGAGTGAGAAAAAGATTTCTTCCAGACCCTAGAATAAAAAGCATGGATAGGAACGCAGGCCATGTGGCTCCAAGGCTCATTTGGAACTCCTGCCTTCCATCTGCTTAGCTGGTAAATGTTGAGGGAGAACTCCCTGTAGTGTGTATGTGAGGGCCCACTCTCATGAGTGAGTGACATTAGTAGCCACTTTTGAGATCCTGTGATCATCATGAAGGGGTGGGCAATAGGACTCTGGGTGTCAGCCCTGTGGCTGTCAGCATCCTGAGGAACTTGAGTCTATTTTCTAGGAGCCCAGCCTCCATGCAGGGGCGACATACAAGTTGGCCACACCACTCAGTCAGGCCTCTCAGCTCCATGGTGTGGAGAGTTGGCTGGCCACTGAGGCTCCAAGCAGATATGGAAAAGGAGGCTTCTCCAGACTCTGCTGTTAATTTGCCAGCCAAGCAAGTCCCAGGGTAGGTGAAGAACTGAGTTTCATGTTACTGTGTGCATAGGATGAACAGTTCCGAAGCAGGAAAAGAAACACAGGTCTTAGGATCTGGAACCCTTCCTTCTGCATCCTCTTAGTTACACATGCTAGTTACACATGCACCTTTTCTGCTTCTTCTCCAGAATTCACCAAGCCTTGCCTAGTGAAGCCGTAACTTCACTGGGGTCTAGAGTGTTCTGGATTCCCAGGTCTGAGGACTTGATTTGATTGAGTCCAACTGTTGGAGGGAGGCTGTGTCATCTGCTTACAACAGCCCAAGTTGAGGATGCGGGGAGAGGAGCAGAGACCTGGCTATGGGGAGAAACACCAGCCCTGGGACCAAGTGCAGCTTTCTCTGCTTCCTGTGACTTTGACCAAGTATCTGACCCCTAAGCATTCACCTAAGAGTCTGATCATTGATGAGACATGTGACAAGGTACATCCTGCCTGGCCCGGGTCACTGTGGCCTCGGGGACTCAGTGTCAAATGAGTGTAGAGTCACGTCCTGTATTCAAATATCTTCTGTCCTCTCACTGCCCATGATTTAGACATCCCAAGACTTGGTTTCCATATTTGTAAAACAGGGTTAATAAACACACTGTCATCCTAATCTTCTTCCGAGATTACATGAAAAATTATGTTTCAGGGATATCCAGAGCTCGTGCATGTAGCATGCCATGCCAATAATGCTACATGGAAGAAGCCAAAAATCACAGAAATCAAATATAACAGGGGGCGGGGGAGGGTAAGGTTCCCCACTAAAGTCCAAACCAAGAGCTCCACATAAATATTTTCCTGTCTCTGTCTTAGAAAAATCACTCCTCCCCACCCACCATAAGAAGCTGCTAGAACCTTTAGTAAGCAACATCAAATTGAGACCACTTTGCCTGCAAGGACTTGTGGCATTGGCCTGTTTCTTTTCTCCGTAAACAAGCCCTGATTAGCCATGTCTGAGGGCCCCCCTGAGTGTGAGGCAGGAGGTTGGGGGAAATGCCCAGGCCTCCTCCCATTGGCCCTCCCAGCTAAAAGTTCAAATGACAGCCTCGGATCCCGGAGCGGCTGGCCTTCATCCACCCAGAAACACTGGAAATGGATCTGCTGGAGAGTTAGCCAACAAGCGTTTCTTGGAATCGTAAATGTCTGAGGGCTGCTGCAATACTTCAGATTATCTTGTTTTCTTTATCCATGGAAGCCAAGGTTTTAACGCAGCATCTGTGTGAGTATCTTTTGATAATAAGAACCAAATGTTGTTGGTGGAAATGCCTGGAAATTACACCGAGCATCAGAATGTGGGGTTTTAGATTTCCTCCGGAAGGCCTGTTGAGAAACAAACACACAAGACATCTTTCCTACAAATCACCTAGGGATGTCGCAACCCGGAGGGCTCCTGCTGCTTTCTCTCCAGGCATGGGTGGGCTGGGATTGTGCAGCCTCTTTGGAGGCTTCCACTGGCTGGTATAGATACCTCACACAGTTCCACACTTATCTCCAGCCTTCTCTTCTGAGCTCCTTCCTTGGCCACATCTAGAAACTTCTACCTAGACGTGTCAAAACCAGACCCATCATTTGCCTCCAACCTGGCTTGCTCTTCTACCTCTAGATGCCACATTGATGAAAGCCAGCCTGGTCCTACAAGAGAAGCCTGGAAATCATCCCTGACCCCTCCCCATGCTGCCTCTACTAGCCAGTGGCCTGTCTCACTATGATGTCATTTCCTCTTATCCACAGGTTTGGTCCAGTCCTGGCATCCAGCCTCCCTCCAGACACCGAATCTTTGCAGGAGCCCTCTCTGCCAGACTCCAAGAGTGCCTTCCCTTTTCAAGACCACCTCCAGCCAAATGATCTTTCGGGGGTGGGGGGAGTGAGGGAGAGACAAAAGATCTTATTCAGCCACGACCAAAACTGAAGGTGGGCCTGGAGAGATAGATAGTTCAGTCAGTTAAGCATTTTATGTGCAAGTATAAGCAACTGAGTCTGATCTCTAGTACTCAGGTAAAAAGTGAGGCACTGTGATATACACTTGTAATCCCAGTGTCAGGGGGGGCAGAAGGTCTGGGGCTCACTGGCTCATCACACTGGATGAACTGGTAAACTATCCCAGTGAGAAACCTTTCAAACAAGAAGCAATGAGATAGCTTAGTCAGTAGAGCAGCTGCCGTGCATCTATAACTCCAGTCCCAGCAGAGCAGGGACAGACAGGCAGATCCCTGAAGCTCACTGGGAAGTCTGCTTAGCCAATTCATGAATTCTGGGCTCGGGGTGTCAAACACCAGGGTGGGGAAGGGTAGAGAGAGACACTGTGTACTGGCTTTCGGCCTCCACGCGCATCAGCACACACATACGCAATTAATTTTTTTAAATGATTCCTGTCGACTCACAGCTAAGGTTGTCCTCTGTCCTCCACGCATGCACACATGGTACAAGAAAACCTGAAAGCCTGAACTGGGGTCTGGATCCCTCCGCATTCTCAAGATGAACTTCACCTTCAAAGAAAAATTGAAAACGGCATCAATATAAACTCATGTTTAGGATCCACCAAGGAAGACCTTTCAGGAACTGCCCCAATTGCTTGATGCTCAGGGTACAGGCTGAACCTACCCCTCCTGATCATTCACCATGTCCAGCCCAGTGGGACCTACAGTCTCATAGAGGGATTTAGTATTATACAGAGCAGGTCCTGGGGCAGGGGGATAGCTCTGATGCGGTCCTATCTAGTGGACCTCTGTCCTCAGGTATGACATGTCGCTGCTGTCTTGGGAGCAAAGCTGTGTGTGCCCTTCCCCCAGCTTTGAGCAGGCCTGAAAGACCTTGTTTACCACAAAAGACCAAAAATAATAGGACCCAGGTGGTGTTACACACCTTGGCTTCACGTACAGCCTGCTACAGAAACTTAGAAGAATAGACTGCCCACTGAGCTTGCCTTGAGACATCTCCAGCTGTGACTAAGGATGGGTTCCCTTCATCTACCCCAGCTGAAGCAAGAAGGGGTTCCGTGGTGGGGCTTCCCCCTTTAAATTGGGAGCTGAACATTAAACTTCAAGCCTTGACCAGAATACTTGTTTTGGCTCCATCGTTTCTCATCCTCCGTCCCCCTTTCATTCTCAGCTCCCCCCCACCCTCAGGTGAACCCAGTTGGCTGCAGGCGGCTACACAAAGCAATTGTGATTACTAGCAAGAGGCCCTCATGGGATTGGGCCTATTCATGCTCCCTCACAGTAGAGGTGTGTGGTGAGGCTCACTCAAGATTCCACCCACTCCCTTCCTCCACCCCTACCTCAGCACCCTCAGGTGCACGCCATCTTGATGTACTAGAATTCAGATGAGGTAGAAGATTGACTGAGGTGGGGACTCCAGTGTTGTAGCTTTCATGAGTCATCTGGTTGGGGTCACCTGGGCTGGAGTACGCTTTCATGGTGATGCAGAAGCTTTTCAGTCACCCACAGCCCCGTGAGTAACCTTTCACCCATTAATCTCTCTCACCAAAAGAAGTCACAAAGCATCCTGCTACTGAGGGGCTCTGATCTGGAATAATTGAAAGTAGAGTTGGCAAAAGGAGGGCCCTAAAGGGTCAGAGCCCACCAGAGGAGATGCTGAAGGCAGACCAAAGGGCTCAGTCAGTCCCTGTGGACCGGCAAAGCATTAGTGGATGGCAGTGGCGGGCTACTGAGAGAGAAGGCTAAAGCGGCAAGCAGTCTTTGATCTTTTCACATCCTTCACACGGGCTGTGCCTTGAAGACTCTACAGCAGTGGTTCTCAACCTTCCTAACACTGTGGTCCTTTCACACAGTTCCTCACGCGGTGTGACCCCCCAACCGTAACATTATTTTCATTGCTACTTCATAACTGTAATTTTGCTACTGTTGTGAATCGTAATGGACATGTCTGTGTTTTCTGATGGCCTTAGGTCACGCCTGTGAAAGGACAGGACCCATGGGTTGAGAAACCTTGCTCTACATGGTGACTTACATAGGCCTATCATCCCTCACCTGAATTAGTGCCTTGAACCTGGGCCAGCATCTCTGTGGTGCAGGTATGTCTGTCTGCTGCCACCTCTGGGGCTTCTAATTAATAACGGATTTGAGTGCATTTGTTAGCTTTGCTTTTAGAAGGTAGCCAGGAAATAAACATGTTAGGTAAATGAATGATCTCTTTTTCCTTCCCTGCCGGGCTGTCCTGATGTACTCAAAGCGACAAGTTCAGAAGAGCTCAGTTCAGGGTTGGGTTAGCCTCATAGACTCTCCAGCAGAAAGGAAATCAAAGCTTGTTCTGTAGGACCCTTCTTTGTCCTGAGACCTTTAGCTTGGGTTCCTCCATGTATTTCAGACCACCACTTGAGAGTGTCACTGTCAGAAGGCTCCTAGCTTCAGATGAGAACTCTGAGCTCTTAGTAACTCAGTCATATGGGCAATGAGGACTGGAACTCAGGCATCTCGCTCCTGAAAGCATGTCTGGCCATCATGTGTCCTCCCATTGCAGGACAAGCTCCAGCCCTGAACCTATGCCTTCTATGTTCTCTTACACTCTCCAGGTAAGGCCACAAACAACGGGGACACACGTTCTAAGGGAACCACATAGCACATAGCTTTGAACAAAGTACTCAGTAGAAGTTTGCCAACTGAGCATGTGGGTGCCCTGCTTAACCACACACCCAGGAAGCCTTACCCCAACAAGCTCTCTCTCTCTGTACTGTGAGCTCCTCTTAGGTGATGGCATCAAAAGCCCCCGAGAGGCATCTATTCAATCACTTAGCATCCATGAATCCATCTTTCCGAGTGGAAGTCGCCACATAGCCCACATTTCTGAATCCACCATCAATCACTCTGTGGTTTTCCTGGGGACTGGCTGGCCCAGCTCTGGACAGAACAGGGTCACCGAACTGGCAGTGAAGTGGCCTTTGCACAGAGGAGGCATCCTAAGAGGGGCCCACAGCCAGCCACCCCAGCCACAGCATAGCCTCTTCCATGGGGGGCCGAGTAATTGGTTCTGTATGGTGTTTGTTATGGCTTATGTCAAAAAATCAGAAAAGAAGCCGCTGGGGAAGGAAGGCTTTTGTCAGACACCACATGGCAGAGTCCCTGCTGCCGCTCTGCTAACCTGGACCCAATTAGGGGTTTGTGGGACTCAAGCCCTTGAACTTGTTTTTGAAGCTCTTTGACTGAATTCTGCCTCCTCTGAGCTCTGCTTCCTTTTCAAAATGCAGATTTGCAAAAGCCTTGGAGGTGTGGTTGAGCGGGCTCCTGCAGTCCGGCCAGAGCTGGAAAAGTGCTCACTGTCTCTCACCCCTCTGCACCAGGCAGTGCCCAGAGCCAGGCTGTGGGGCTGATACTCATGTGCTGGCTCCTGCCAGCTGTGGCAGATCACCTTAATTCATGAGGGAGCAGGATGGAAACTCTGGGAAAGATGCTGTTTTCTTCCAAGCCCTGGGCACCATTTTGCCATCTACAAAAATGCCCTTTGCTATATTTAGGCCATGCTCACAGGCCTTGCTCCCGAGAATGTTTCTCGGACTGGTTTTTCATTTAATATTTTTTTTCCTGCCACCTGGAGAAATCGTCAAGCATTTGAACCCCCCTCCCCCTCCCCCAAATTCACTCTTCCTACAGCTTGCTAATTAAAACAAACCCCTGGCCAAATTACAACCTTCATACGGAATTCAGGCGTCAGTGGAAAGTACTGGCATGTGTTTTCCCCACCCCCGATGACTCCCTGCTGGTGTTTATGAGGTACCTGCCCTGTGCCAGGCCCTGCTCTGTGCTATACACAGGTTTGCTCACTTCAGGCTCCTGTCTACTGTGAGTTGTGAGAATCATGAGTTACCATCGAACTAGGCTAGAAACAAGAAGACTAGGGAGGTTCAGTCGCTGACCCCCACCCCATAGCCTTATGGAACCCGAGGCAAGGACTGATTCAGCTTTTCTTGACTCTGTCCTGAAATTTGTGTGATGTGACACTTTTCCTGGAGAAATATGAATGAGCATTTACTTACCCTGGGTAAGGAACAGAGGTCAGACCAGGTATGGCTTGTGAATCTGGTCAGTTTCAGGAACTTCCTGAAGTCTTTGAATTGCTTACTTCCTGAACTTAAGGAGCCTATCTACAAGATACAGTTGTTTGACTTCCCTTGAGAACATCCTGTGTCTTAAGGAGCTCCCCTGTAGGACAGTTACCCCTCCCTTTTAACATCCTGTGTTTTAACCCAAGTATGGAATGTTTTCTTCTTAAAATATCCTGTGTCTTCATGAATTTCCCTCCAAGATGGAATATTTTGTCTCTGAGGAAATTGCTACACAACTTGACACTAAGCCTCTCTCCTGTGTGACACACAGTGCCGGGACAGGCAGGCTAGTAGGCACACTGACTTCTGAGAGTCCAGATTTTATTTGCATACAGAATCCCATGGAAATCTGGAAGGGTGTTCTGAGGAAGGGCTCTGACCTGGAAGGGGTTCATGGGGGCCTCCCTCCTAGTACAGGGATTCTCTAACCTCAGCCCCACTCTTAGAAGTCTGTTCTTTGCCTGTAGTCCTCCATCAACATGAGGGTAACATTGAAGTTCCCTTTACTGTTCCTGAGACCCTAGCATCACAGATGTGAAACAGAAAAGCTCCCCTAAAATAATCCCTGCCTTGAAGATTAGCTCTCTGGTGTGTGTGTGGCCCTTGGCTCAGATACCTGTTCTGGTCAGCTCACAAACCATCATCCACACTGTTGTTTGGACTTAGGCCTGTCTAAGAGAGCAGCCAACGGCTTCCTTGCTGTGTGACTTCTGACCTCCTTCAAGGAGGGCCAGCCGAAATAGTAAGGCTACATTCTCCTGAAAATGCCACTCCAGAAAATTCAGAACAACCATGACACTCAGCAGTGACACAGGCCACATGGCAACATTCTAATGTTACCTCCACCTAACAGAGGAAGACACTAAGGTTGTCACATTTTGTTTAGTTTGTTTGCAAGGGGGTTTGTTGTAGCCCAGGCTATCCTCAAGACTGCTATGTAGTCGAGGATGACCTTGAGTTTCTTATTCTCCTGCTTCTACCTCCTCAGTACCAGGATTATAGGTGTGCACTACCACACCCAGTTCAGTGGTAATGGAGGTCAAATTCAGGGTTTCAAGCTTGCTAGGCAAATAAATATTCTACCAACTGAGCTACATCACAGATTGTCACCTGTTTGCCCATACCCATCAGTCTACCTGGCAAATGGCTCTTCTTCCTCTCTCCCTCCAGTGGCTTCTTTTCTCTGGCTTCTGAATTAACCCATGCTGACTACAGTATGTGCCTCTCAGGGAACACCTCTGTCCTTTGTCTACCTCCTGTGGTTGACAGCAGCACCTGAAAGGAAATGTGGTGTGCTGGATGTCAACCTGACACAAGCTAAAGTAGTTTGAGAAGAGGGAACTCCAACTAAGAAAATGCCTCCATACGATCCCACTATAGACAAGCTGGTAGGGTATTTTCTTGATTAGTGATTGATGGGGGTGGTACCATACCTGGCCTGGTGGGCCTGGGGTCTATATGAAAATAGGCTGATCAAGCCATGGGGAGCAATCCAGTAAGCAGCATGCACCACTCCATGGCCTCTGCATCAGCTCCTGCCTCTGGGTTGCTGCCCTGTTTGAGTTCCTGTCCTGATTTCCTTTGATGATTAAACAGAGATACAAAAGTGTAAGTCAAATAAATCCTTTCCTTCCCAACTTGCTTTTGGTCGTGGTGTTTTATCAAAGCAATAAAAACCATAAGAGAGGCAGTGTCAATGTCTGTGCCTTCAAATCCTTGCCCATAGTGACTAGTGAATTTGTAGAGGACTCAGTGCCCAGCCCTACCTGAGCCACTCCCCCCTCAGACCTCTGCGTTAGAAGAGTCTAACCCCAGAGACTAACCCCAGTTAGTCTTCTCCCTGGTAATTCAAACCTTCACCTCAAAATCCTAGTGTCTTTCTCCTCTGGTGATGGCTAAATTCTTTATGATTTCTTCCAGTGTGCTCTTTCCTCATGGTTCTGTGCCTGGACTTTGCTGGTGTCCTGGGCATGGACAAAAACATGCTGTGGTTTGGGCATCTGTGTCTCTAAAAGGGACTGGTGCTTAAGACTCAGTCCCCAGAGTGGATTTGAGCACTGATAGGGTGGGGTTGTCATGATGGATCTGACTTCCAACATGAGTTCATCCATCAAAGGATTAATAACTGAGCAGACTATAGCTGACTAGTAGAGACAGGAGAAGGAGGGGCCTAACAGGAAGAAGGGGATGACTGGTGGGGTCTTTGAAGAGTTTTTTTTAATTATTGGATATTTTATTTATTTACAATACAGATGTCATCCCCTTTTCCAATTTCCCCTCCCTAGAACCCCCTATCCTATACCCCCTCTTCCTTTATGCTTTTATACCATTTTGATTACATGCATGTATTAAGGTCAGTTCTAGGTTGAGGGTCTAGCAATACAATAGATGCAAATAGTCGAGGAACAAGCAATACAATAAACACAAATAGTCAAAGAAAAAGTAAGGCATTAAACCCAGTTATGTGAACACTCCCATGATCTAAGGGCTTATCAGGATGACCAAAGTATCTGAGCCTACTTCCCTGTCCTAGCCCAAAGTCATTTTCATGTCTGAAGCCTACTTCCTTGTTCTAGTCTAAAATTTAGAATCCTGTCTGAAATTACTTCTTTGTTCTTGCCTAAAATTTAGATTCCTGTCTGAAATTACTTCTTTGTTCTGGCCTAATATTTAGATTCCTACCTGAAATCACTTCTTTGTTCTAGTCTAATGTCAGATTTCTGCTTGAAGCCGACTTCCTAGTCCTTGGCCAATGTCATATTCCTGCCAAGCAGCCTCTCTCCTTGTTTTTGACCCATGTCAGCTTCTTGCCAAGCAGCCCCAAAGGCTCTTCACCTCTCTCCCTTTTTTATTTAGTGAACAAGACTGAGCCTGTCTTAGGTCATTCTATAAGAATGCCTTCCTTATCCATCCTGGAATATGCATTATCAAAGGCAATACACTTCTGTCTTAGGTTGGTAAGGCTCTGTGCAGAATCTTACCCATCCTTGGCTTGCAAGCTTGTTAATTTAATAACTCTGTCTGGGGGTCTATTTTCAGGTTTAAACCATGTACTTTGGCTGCCAACATGTTGATATTGTTAAAGATAAGCTTTAACACGATGGGCAGGAGAATAAAAGTATTCCCAGCACAAAAATGGCTAGCCTGATCAAGCTATATATGCCATTCCTGAAGTTTGTCCAAAATGGAAATACTGAGCTCAGGCCATGGATAATTTTATTGGCATTATTGGCAGCATCAAAGGTCAACAGACCAGCATTCTTTAAATTCATAATCTCACTATGCAAAGGTAACACACCCAGAGAGGTGTTAGGATTATACCAAATATCCTACAGGTGTCTTTAAACTTTTTTCTAATTATAATGACAATAATTGTGAATTTCAAAAGTAACACTACTCCAATGATATTTGTCATGACACTTGGGATGGCTCCTAACTCTTGAACCCTGAACCTCCTTCAGATAATTTGAATGGGTTATAGAGCATCATTTGTTGTTCCAGATACCTATATAAATCTTTTTGTATACTCAATACATTAGTAACATTGTTTTGCTAGATGGTTAACAAAAATAGTTGTCTTAACTCCTTGTGTCAATGCTATTGCAGAAGCAGTGGTGCTAGCAATTAATGGAATTAAAGCTGTTATACCAGCAATAATCAAGCTTGCTACCTTCTTGCTTCTGCTTAAAGCCCAACTCACTTCTTCCAGCACTTTCAAGCTTTTTTCAGAGAATCAATGTTTTCTAATACTTAGGGCAGTGAGACAAAAGCTGGTTGATAGACCCCCATAGCAGACATGCCAGGTTTCAACACACTAACACAATTGAAAATTGTAGAGTCAATGCAACTTACAATAAATGCTGTAGAAGAACAAAACCAATTTTAGCTTGACAATTCAAAGAGCCTTAAGACATGCACTAACCCTTGTTTGAAATCCAGATCCTGTCCCAACATTATCTCTTGCTATCCTAACATCATAGAGAGCCACAGTTAGCTTCCAAATAGGTCTCTGACAAAGTCCAGATTCAGTCTTCCAAAAGTAGACTGTTATTTCCCATATTGGATTGATTTCTAGACCGGTACATGATTGAGTCCTAATAGTTGGGCACCTTTAAGAAGAATACAAGAGGCATAATTTCTCTTTTCGATTCTCTATCCCATAAGGTCTAAAAACTTGAGGCAAGGTAGCTTGTTCCATCTGGGATATAGTCAAGCAAATGTGGGTCAGGAACATATGTCCAATACAGCTCCCAGTCACCTTTGTCAGGGCACTCAGCAAGCTCACAGGTTGGCATCATTCTTTGTCTCAGCAACAGTATGTCTCACCAATCTTTTTAAAATTCCAAAGGCCTCTTCCACAATACCTTGTCCTTGAGGATTATGTAAAATCCCTGTAATAAATTGTTGACAGAGTCTTGACTGCTCAACTACAATTGCCAGACCCATTATCTGTTTTTTTTTAAATTGGATATTTTATTTATTTCCCTTTCAATGTTATCTCCCCCAAACCTCTTACCCATCCCCTTCCTCCTATTTCTATGAGGGTGTGTTCCCACCATTCTCCCATTCCTGCCTCCCTGCTCTCAAATTCCCCAACACTAGGGAATCCAAACTTTCAGAGACCAAGGCCCTTCACTTCCACTGATGCCTGACAAGGCCACCCTCAACTATCTATACAGGTGGAACCATGAGTCCCTCCCTTTGTGTTCTCAGGCTGGAGGTTTTAGAATGGCTACTCCAGCTTGTTTCTTAGGGACATTTGCTTGAAAAATTGTTTTCCAGTCTTTTACTCTAAGGTAGTGTCTGTCTTTGTCACTGAGGTGGGTTTCCTGTATGCAGCAAAATGCTGGGTCCTGTTTATGTATCCAGTCCGTTATCCTATGTCTTTTTATTGGGGAATTGAGTCCATTGATGTTAAGAGATATTAAGGAGAGGAGATTGTTGCTTCCTGTTATTTTTGTTATTAGCAGTGGCATTGTTTGTGTGGCTATCTTCTTTTGGATTTGTTGGAAGAGGATTACTTTCTTGCTCTTTCTAGGGTATAATTTCCCTCCTTGTATCGGAGCTTTCCCACTATTATCCTTTGTAGTGCTGGGTTTGTGGAAAGATATTGTGTAAATTTGGTTTTGTCGTGGAATATCTTGGTTTCTCCATCTATGGTAATTGAGAGTTTTGCTGGGTATAGTATTGGGAGGTATTTCTTTTCTGGCCTAGTCTATTTGGCATTCTGTATGTTTCTTGTATGTTTATGGGCATTTCGTTCTTTAGGCTAGGGAAGTTTTCTTCTATAATTTTGTTGAAGATATTTATTGGCTCTTTAAGTTGGGAATCTTCACTCTCTTCTATACCTATTACCCTTAGGTTTGGTCTCCTCATTGTGTCCTAGATTTCCCTGGATGTTTTGTGTTAAGAACTTTTTGCATTTTGCATTTTCTTTAACAATTGTGTCAATATTTTCTATGGTATCTTCTGCACCTGAGATTCTCTCTTCTGTCTCTTGTATTCTGTTGGTGATGCTTGTGTCTATAACTCCTGATTTCTTTTCTAGGTTTTCTATCTTCAGGGTAGTCTCCCTTTGTGGTTTCTTTATTGTTTCTACTTCCATTTTTATGTCCTGGATGATTTTGTTCAATTCCTTCACCTGTTGGATTGTGTTCTCTTGTAATTCTTTAAGGGATTTTTTGTGTTTCCTCTTTAAGGGCTTCTACCTGTTTACCTGTGTTCTCAATTTCTTTGAGAGTGTTATTTATGTCCTTCTTAAACTCCTCTATCATCATCATTAGAAGTGATTTTAAATCTGAATCTTGCTTTCCTGGTGACATGGGGAATTCAGGACTTTCTAGTGTGGAAGAACTAGATGATGGTGCCAAGTACCCTGGGTTGCTGATGCTTATGTTCTTGCCCTTGCCTTTTGCCATCTGGATCTCCTTAGTGCTACCTGCCTTGTCTCTGACTGGAGCCTGTCTTTCCTATTATCTTGGTTGTGTCAGAATGTGTGGGGTGGGTGTTGCTACTGAGGTTAGAGCTGAAGCCCAAGATCTGCTCAGTGTTCAGGCCCAGACCAGAGGGAACCAGTGCTCTGGGCCAGGAGTGAATTCCTGGGTCCCAGTGGGTCCCAGTTACTCTCTCTTTGGGGTGGGTGTTGCTGTCTCCTTACCTAAGATACTGCCTGGGTTAGAGCTCCTGGGAGTCCCGTTTCCTCTGGGTTCTGTGAGATTGAGTGCAGAGCTGCCACCCGGGATCTGCTCAGTGCTCGGGCCCAGACCAGAAGCCTTTGAAGGGTTCCTATCTTTGCTACCCTCTTCTGTGTTTTTCTAATTACTCACTGCTCCCACCACATGATCCTGCTGCCAAGATATTCAGCTTTGTCTTAGGCCCAGAGAAACGGATGCAGCAAGCATACTTACATCAAGACTTCTGAAACCCTGAACAGAGTAAATCTTTTTTTCCTTTAATATTTTTTTAAAAAAGGTTTACTTATTTTATTTTTATGTGAATGGCTATTTTACCTGTCTGTATATCTGTGCATCATGTGTGTGGCAGTGTCCTTAGATCCTTGGAGCAGGCAGCTGTGTTGCCATGTAGATGCTGGGAAGTGAACCCAGGTCCTCTGCAAGAGCAGCAAGTGCCCCTAACCACTGAGCCACCTGTCCAATCCTCCTCCTAAGTTTGTACCAGGTGCTTTGTAACAGTGATAAAATGGCAGTGGGCACAAAGTATGAGGACACACATGTGCTCATATTCACTCCTCATTTCCCAAAACCTTGAGGTTATGAGACTTTGTTTTGTTTGTTTGTTTTTTCAAGACAGGACTTCTCTGTGTTCTGGAACTTGCTTTATAAACCAGGCTGGCCCAAAACTGAGAGAACCACCTGCCTCTGCCTCCCAATTGCTGCTGAGATCAAAGGTGTACACCACCACTACCTGGCAACCTTGAAGCTACAAAGCATCTAAGAGCCATCAGGGCTATGAGGCAAGGTGGGAGGAGCCTAAGTATGGAGCCCCCCAAGTGTTTCACTCTGCCTTGTGTGGCTCTGGTCAGAAGGAAGAATGGTTGGATTTCACGGGAAGTTTCTCAATTATTATGCATGGTGCTGTCTTAGAACCTAGTACCTTGATTATGTAGTAATCTCTGACTGTGTTCAGGCTCCCGAAGTCATAAAAGGATAAGGCCTTGTGGCCATGCTGCTGTATATGCTGGGTTTACAGATCCCAAGACATGCTTGGCTGGCTGCTCCTCCTGTTGGGTGGTCAGTCAGCCTTTGCAGTGAAGGAGGGTTGCATGGGTAGAAAGATGTGAATATACTGGAAAATTGTTCAGTTACCTAGGTCATGAACGGCCAGGGATGGAAGCTAGGGGAGAAGAAGCGATGCTTATTGCTTTGCTCTAGCAGCTGGCCAGCTGGTGGTATCAGTCAGAGAAGTCAGCCAGCTATGGTGTGAGAACACATGTAAGAATTCGCAATGGCTGCTATGACAACAGACCACAGTCTAGGGAACTTAGACTTCAGAACTTCAGAATTGAGTTTTCTTGCTGTGGGGGAGTTGGGAAGCTGTGAGGGAAGGTGTGAGAGGGAGGGTGTGAGGAGCAGACGGAGCCTAGGGAATGTGTATCGTTGATGTGAGTACGGCCACGACAAGGTCCTAATGCCTCAGGTCCATGGACATACCAAACCCTTCCCTGGGTTAAGCTCAGGGAAACTGTTAATACCTTCTATTGGTCTGAGTATACAAGCACCTATGAAGCACAGATGTTCCCTCCTTCCTCCTGGGGATGTCTGCAGCTTGAGACTGGTCCCTATAGGAACCTCCAACACAGAGTAGCTAAGCCTGTCTCTTTATGCAGTTGTACGCAACAAACCTGCCTCTTCCATTGAGACAACAGATAAAATAAGTGTGCTGCATTTCTGGGCTACAGTTGGTGCCCTCCACTAGAGCAAGCAGAGCCCATCCTGTCTGCCCAGTCTCAGCTTTTCTGTATGAGTGCCTGCCCTTTCTTCATTGCTCATTGCCCAGTCAAGTTTCCAGCACCAAGTAGTGTAGGAGGAGGCATCTTGTATTTCTAGAAAACATTAAAGTCAAGATGTCTCCAGGGCTGGTTTCTTCTGAGTCCTTTTTTCTTGGCTATTTACAGGCAGCCATCTTCTCCCTGTGTCCTTGGATGGTTGTCGCTTTGTGTGTTTGTATATTCCCTGTCCTTGTAATGACAGCATCAAAATGGATTAGGACACGTCACAGTGACCTCATTAAACCTCAGTGCTTTACTAACTCCAAGCATGTCAGGTACTGAGATTCTAGGGCTTTGGATTTGGGTGGCGAGGGCATGATTCAGCCATTATAACCCACCCACCCACACCCAGTTTAAAATAGGCTGAATTCAGAGGCAGGCAGGCAATGTAAGAGGTGATGTTGGGGGTGTGTATCTATTTGGAGGGAGGACAGTTTGGCTGGGGATGTGAATCCAGGTGTAAGGAGTTAAGGACAGTGACAGTGATCAAGGAACCACTGAATCGACACAAAGGAAAGGGAGAGAACACAGGACCAACGTCTAGGACCCACAGTGGGGAGAACAGATGGGAACTGTGGCCATTGAATCAAAAGACCTGGGGATAGGGAGAGTCCTAGAAATGTCTCAAGGGAAGGGTAACGTTAAGGCAGCGGTTCTCGGATTTTCAACCTGTGGGTCACGACGCCTTTGCCAAACCTCTATCCTCAAAAATAGTTACATTGTAATTCATAACAGAAGCAAAATTACAGTTATGAAGAAGCAATGAAATAATTTTATGCTTGAGGATCATTACAACATGACGAACTGTGTTAAAGGATCGCAGCATTAGGAAGGCTGAGAACCACCATTTTAAGGAGTAGTCTCCATGGATCTAATTTCTCACTATCATGGCATGCGCGCGCGCAGTTAGGAGCAGCAGCTGAGTTTCATCACCTCAGGGCCATGGTTTGGAGATAAAATGAAAATACGAATGAATAGAATAAATATACAAAGATGACCACACCCACCTGGCAGGTGTAATGTTCTGTGTTCACGAATCAGCCCGCTGTCTGGGTAGGGCAAGTCAATACGTCTTTGATCTTAAGATGTTTATGACGTCTCCAGGAGATTCCGAAGTTAAACAACACATCCAAATGGATAGTCTACTTGGAAGACTTAGAGAGAGAGAGAGAGAGAAAGAGAGAGAGAGAGAGAGAGAGAGAGAGAGAGAGAGAGAGAGAGCTCCACCCAGCCTGTGCTTACTGCAGCTTATTCGGCATCCCAGCATCCATTGGTTGAAGGGAATGATGCCTTCCAGATGCTTCCAGATGCTTCCAATCTTCTTCAGCCAGGAGTCTGGCTGGCCAACTGGGCCCCCACCCTCAGTCTGGCTGCCCACAGCCAGATGGACTTTCCCAGCCCAGCATCTGACACACCCACGACAGCTAGGTCTGTGGCCTTGCCTCTTGTAGTAGACAGGGCCAAGCAGGCTCCTCTGCAGACCCTTCAGCTCTAAGATTCACTTTGTTGGGCCTCATTGGCTTACCAGGGCCTCAGCATAATGGTCAACTGTGTGAGGGTTTCTGCTTTTCATTTGGTTTGGTAACTCTGAGCCACCCTCCCAGGCCTGTCTTCTCTCAGCATGGCTGGTGTTGTGGGTATCCTAATGCCCAGATGAGTCTGCTCCTGGTGATAGGACCTCCAAACTGCTAAGCCTGTGACTACTCCACCTTTGGCATTTGGCATATGCTGACTCGGATGGAGAAATAGCTTTCTTCTCTGAGAGCAGTGGTTCTCAACCTCCCCAGTGTTGTGACCTTTTAGTACCATTCCTCATGTTACGGTGACTCTCAACCATGAAACTGTTTTCACCGCTACTCTGTAACTGTAACTTTGCCGCTGTTAGAAATGGTAAATATTTTAACAGATAAAAGTTTGCCAAAGGGGCTGTGACCACAGGTTGAGAACCACTGTTACGTCTTTCTTATATTCTGATAGTTCAGTAAACTAGACCCCAATACTGGAAGTCATTTTTGACTTTTTTTCATGCACATGTGTGCATACATGTTTGCGTGTATGTGGGCACGTTTGTGTGTGAATGTGCATTTACACAGATGCACGTGCACACATATGGGCACAGGGAAACCCGAAGTTGATGTCTTCCATGTTATCCGTTGAGGCAAGGTCTCTCCCTGAACAACAAGCTCACCCGTTTGGGTAGTATAACTAGCCAGCTTGTCCCAGGGATGCCTGCCTCCCACACCTCGGGACTGCAGCTGGCCACCATGTTGGCCTAGTCGTCACTTGGGCTCTGGGGATTTGAACTAGAGTCCTTATGTTTATATGACAAGCACTGTATCCATTGAGCCATCTCAACAACCCTCTTTTGAACTTCCTATGTTGAAGAAAATTAAAAATTGACAGAAATGCAGAGAGACTGTTTGGGGCAGATAGACAGATGTACTACCCTCATGCATCCCAGCAAGTGTAACTGAAAACCCTGAACAGAGAGAGATTGACAGATAGATTTGGGCCAACTAGGGACATTCACCGTCTAAGGAGCCCAGGAAATTGCCATCCAGAATCACTAATAGGCACAGAGTAAATTCAGTCAGACAGAGCTAGGACTCTGAAGCCTACCAAGACAGAATAATGGCATTCTTTCATTGAGCACAACAGCCAGGGGTGGGGGAGACACCATGGATGGGACAGGACTACCACATATATGCCAAACCCTATGAAATGTCCAGACATCCTGCCAGTTGGCATTGCAGATGGCAGGACAGAGAGCAAGACCTTCATTCCTGCCAGAGGGAACAGGTCCCTTGCCATAGTATCAGTAGAGAGATCTCCAGCCTAGAATAGCAAGATGCCTTTCTCGTTCCTACAGGGATTCAAGACTTTCGTCATGTTCCTGATGACAGAGCTGCCCCTCCATCAGCTTCATGGCTCCAGGCAAATATTGGTGGCTGGGGCTGGTGGAGAGTAGGAACTGTCATTTCCACTCAGCAGTGACAAGGAGCAGAGCTCTCCCACCCTAGGCTATCAGGGAAGACTGAACAGGAAAACTGGTCTTCTCCCCTCCCCCTGCCAGAGCTGCACAAGAAACAGCCAGCTGTGGTGGGGCACTTAAATAAGATCCAGAGTCTCATATGAAATGTGAAACTGTTCAGGTTTCAACGGAAAAATCACTCATCATCATACCAACTGCCAGAAAGATCGCAATCGAAATGAAAAATGACAAGAAATAGATATAGCCATGGGGCGGCAGGAATGGTGGGTTATCAGGCCAAGATCTGGAGGCCGCAATGATAAAAGTGGTTCAGAAGGCAATTACGTCTGAAAAAGAAAGGAAAAATAGAGCCTCGACAAGTAATTGTAAATCACAAGAGGAAACAGATTCTATAAACAGAAATACAGAAAAAAATAGAAATTGTCTAAAAGGAACAATAGAAGAAAGCCTTAAAGGAGACCCCAGCAGAACTCTGGGGACAGTTGATGCATGGAATTCTGTATGAAGAAAAGGGTGTAGAGATGACATAATTTAAAACTCCCCAAATAGGAGGAACACACATACCTCTGAGAAACTTAGTTAACCCTCAAATTTGAACAAACTTGACACCACCAAGACACAGATCCACAGTCACCCAAACCATAGACAAAGGGAGACACAGCATATGCTTCTTCCTGCCACAAGTTACTTCAGAGTTCTCATCCGAGCCATGTGGTCAGAAGGCAGGGTCTTGACATTCTAGACAACTGAGGGAGAAAAGTCAGAATGTATCCCAGTGAAAGTATTTATTAAGAACAAAAGGACAGAGAGCGGGAGAGGCAGCTCAGTGGTTAAGCGCACGTATTGCTCTGGCAGGGCCAGGATTCTATTCCTGGCACCCGTATCTGACAGTTCACAATGATCTCCAGCCCCAAGTAACCTGACACCTCCAGCCTCCACTGTACACACACACACACACACACACACACACACACACACACACACACGGAGGCAAGCATGCACCGAGCACAGCTACAGATAAATAAAAGATTACCTGAGACATGAACGGTAAACAATACGCTAGTTTCAAAAAGAAAAGAAGGGGCTAAAGAGATGGCTTAATGGTTAGGAGCACTGCCTGCTTTTCCAGAGGACCCCGGTTCAATTCCAACACCCAGATGGTGGCTAACTCCTACCTGTAAAGCCAGTTTCAAGGAATCCAACAGCATGTCTTATCTCCTTGGGCTCCTCTATGCACATGGTACACAGAGGCACACAGAGGCACACAGAGGCACACAGAGGCACACAGAGGCACACAGAGGTACACAGAGGTACACAGAGGTACACAGAGGCACACAGAGGCACACAGAGGTACGCAGAAGTACGCAGAGGTACACAGAGGTACACAGAGGCACACAGAGGTACACAGAGGTACACAGAGGTACACAGAGGCACACAGAGGCACACAGAGGTACACAGAGGTACACTCAGGCACACATGCACATACATACCTATCCACACACATAAAATAAAGGAAATAGATATTAAAAGAAAGAGAGAAAGAAAGAAAGAAAGAAAGAAAGAAAGAAAGAAAGAAAGAAAGAAAGAAAGGAGACTGGCATGGTGACAGATGCAAAGACAGGGAAAGCTTCTTGAGTTTGAGACCAACCTGGTCTGCATAGTCAGTGTCAGACCAGTCAAGGCTACATTGTGAGTCCCTGTCTTGGAGGAGGGAAAAAAGAAAGAAGGAAGGAAGGAAGGAAGGAAGGAAGGAAGGAAGGAAGGAAGACAAGACTCCTAGAATATCAGGAAGGTGGCTAAACAACAGGATGTTTTAAAAACAATTAAAAACTTTTATGTGCGTGGCTGTTTCCTGCATTGTTGTGCCTGTGTAACACGTGTGCCTGGTATAAGAGGAGTCAGATGCTCTGAGACTGCAGTTACAGAGGTGAGCTCACATGTGGTTGCTGGGAGCTGAACCCAGGACCTCTGGAAGAGCAGCCAGTACTCTTAACCACTGAGTCACCTCTCCAGCCCCAATAAATATTATTTTAAAACACCGGTGTGGCTCTAAGTACATGTGAAGAAGATACTTTAAATAATTATAAAAATAACTCTAGCTTCATAGGAGGCTGAAGCAGGAGGATAGAAAATGCAAAGCCTGTTTAGGCTACAAAGCAAGAAAACTAAACAAACAGAAAATTTATGATAGAGAAATTAAAATAAAAATCTTTTTTGTTACTGTGGGTGAGTTTGTTTGTTTGGTTTTGGTTTTCCAAGACAAGGTTTCTCTGAGTAGCCCTGGCTGTCCTGCCATCGCCACCACCACCACCAGGCTAAAAGGAAACTCTAAAAAGAAACAAGTAGAAAACAACCATCAGAGAAGACGACACGGCAGGGACAACCTCTGGTGCATCAATAATTACATCAATAATTACATCAGCCATGAATGTCTCCTAGAGCAATTACAAGACACAGGTTGGCAGAATGACCAACTGCAAACCCCTTGTAAGGGTCTTCCAACCATTTAGGCAGCTTGACAGCTCATGGGTGGAAGATGTATCACGCAAATATTAACCAGAAGAAAGCAAGTTGCCGTGTGAATATCAGGCAAAGTAGGGCTTTGGAGCAGAAATAAGTTCCAGAGACAGATAGAAACAATGTATGAGGGTGAAGGGCCAGCCCACCAAGGCACAGCAATTCTAAATGTTTGTATCCAAAAGCAAAATAGTGAAATAGTTACAACTGAAAACGAAATGCTAACTCTGCCCATGTATTTGGATCCTTCAGTAACTTAAAGAACGAGATGGAATAGCAGTGTTATATGCTCCGCCCAGCGAGTGGCTCCACTGGAGGTGTGGCCTTGTTGGAGTAGGTATGGCCTTGTTGGAGGAATTGTGGCACTGTGTGGGCATGGCCTTTAAGACCCACATCCTAGCTGCCTGGAAGCCAGTCTTCTGCTAGCAACCTGCAGATGAAGATGTAGAACTCTCGGCTTCTCTTGCACCATGCCTGCCTGGATGCTGCCTTGCTCCCACCTTGATGATAATGGACTGAACCTCTGAATCTGTGAGCCAGCCCCAGTGAAATGTCCTTCTAAGACTTGCCTTCGTCATGGAGTCTGTTCACAGCAGGAAAACCCTAACTAAGACAAACAGTAAGGATATAGAAGAAGTACCATCACCCAACAGGAGCTCAAGTAAGGCTGGAAATACTCGCCTAACAAAGGCAGGAATGCATAATCTTGCCACTTGCTTTCTGCCTTCCATAAGGTGGGATCTCTTTTTTTGTTTTTTTGTTTTTTTGGTTTTCCCTGTTGTATAGCCCAGGCTACCTGGCCCAGGAGTTTCTAGTCCCTGCCTCTCATCTCTCCATAGGAGCCCTGGGATTATAGACACATGCATTACCATGCCTGGTTTTATGTAAGAGTTCACACAGGTTTTCACTTTTGCACAGCAAGTACTTTAGATACTGAGCCACACACACCCCACCCCAAGCCTCAACATTTTAATTCTCTATGGCTCCAAGCTGGAAGGATGCCAACTGTCCTTCAAAACCCAGGGAAGTGTTCCAGGTCAGGTATGAAACCCACCTTCCAGCAGGTGAAGAATGTCCTTTCATTCCTAGCTCGCAGTGACATTTGGTATGTCAAGCGCTTTCCCCACTGATATATGGAAATGGTTGCATGATTTGTGTCAGTGTGGTGAATCCCACTGATTGGTGTTCAGAGGTTAAACTGATCTAGAAGTTTGATAAGGAGGCCCACTCAGTCATGATGTATCAAACTTTTTATATACTGCCTGATTTGGTTTGCAGTTTTGGCATTATAGATTTTTGTGTCAGGAGAGTTAGTGAATCGCATTTTTCTTTTCTTGCTTGGCTTTAGTTAGGAGGGGAATGCTGCCTTTACGTAATGAATTAGTAAGGATTCCTTTTCCTCTAAGTTCTGAAAGAGTTTGTGTAAAATGAACTTGATCTTCTTTCTCTCCTGGAACGTCTGATGGAATCCACTTAATCGTCACCGAGTCTTCCTCTTGCCTCTGATCTCTTCCTAAGGCAACAGTAGTGTATGAGGAATTCAGGGGCAAGTCCCTTAAATCTGACTTGTTTCCCGGCTGCACATAAGCAGGTGGATGGGGCTGTGACTGAAGCAGCAGGCCCACTCAGACCTCTCAAAAGCCATGGTTCCTGTCACAGCCCTTTGTTATTCCATCCCCCCCCTAAACCCCACCCTGGGGACAAGCCTGATTCCACACTGACTAGCAAAAGGAGAAGGTGACAGGGGACAGGGTCCTTTATGAGCCCAAAACAGAGACAAGCTGGACTAAACTCTGCAGATTCTTCCCATTCTTCCTGTATGGAGCTACTTGCTTTAAGGTCAGTTGACTGTAAAGACCACCAGGTGACAGAGCGGTGTAGCGGACAGTGGCACACACCTCTGGTGTCAGCTGCTTGGAAATCGAGGTAGTAGAATTGCTTGAACCTACAAGCTCAAGACCAGCCAGGGAAAACTTGTGAGGCCCTGTTTCAAACACACAGACACCTACTTATCGATGTCTTACTGATCTTAGAGCTGACAGTATAGCTCAGAGGCAGAGCACCCGCCTAGTATGCAGAGTCTTGGGCTCCATTCTGAGCCTCACACCAGCAACCACCACCTTTTAGGAGCATAGACAACACCCCTCCTATGAGTCGCAGGCAACAACTGATGAAGTCAGTTACACTTGTGCAAACCACAGACCGCTTCCTAACCTTCCATTCCTTTCCCCAGGCTGCCACACATAAAAACCCCTTAACTGAATTCTTGGGGAGGTGAATTTGAGACTTGCTCTCCCATCTCCAGAGATGGCCGCTTCATGGATAAACATTTTTTTCTTTCCCCTGTGAAACTCTTTCTACTGATTGACATTCTGTGAAGTGGGCAAAAGAGACCCATATCTCCAACTCATTCCACTATCGTCCGCTTGAGTCAGGTTCTCACTAGTAGCCCAGGCTATACTGGAACTTACTTTGTAGCCTAAGCTAGCCTTGAATTCACCTGCCTTAGCCTTACTAGTAGTAGAATTCCTGGCATGTGCTGGCATGCCTAGTGACCCATACTCACGAGGCCGATGTCAGATGTCTTTTGCTTGCCACCTCATTTCGTGAGGCAGGATCTCTCACTGACTCTACAGTGCACCATTTCTAGTAAACTGGTTGCTTGTAAGCCCTATATCCTGGTTTTGAAGACAAGAAAATATAGTCTGGAAACCTCCCCATCCCAAAGTGCCAAAATAAAGGGGTATGGCAGTACATGTCTGTAATCCCAGGAACCAAAGGCCAAGGCCAGCGGATCACTGAGGGAGTTTTAAACCAGCCTGGTCTACACAGGGAGTAGCCCTGCCAGGCCTATATAGCAAGATCTTGTCTAAAAAAAACAACACCAGAGTCTGGGCTGTAGCTCACTGGTAGAGTAGTTGCTTGGCATGTACAAACTTCTGGCTCAGACCCCATGTGCCATGTAACACCAGGCTTGGGGATAACCTGTGGTCTCAGTACTTGGTAAATGGAAACAAGGGGACCAGAAGTTTGAGGTTAGCCTGAGCTACATAGGACCCTGCTTGCTCATGGAGACTTACTGCTTTTCCAAACACATGACCAATGAGTGTGGGGTGTAAGCACCCCTCTGTTTGTGGAGACACAAAGGTGGTAAATCCCTCATCGAAGACTTGTTGGTGACTTCAGTGTGTGACAGGCTTATTCCTGGGGGAAGACTGATGGAGTCTGAGTTCTGCGTAACTGTGAATCAATTCTTTCTTGTTCCACTAAAATAGACCTCGTGTCTTTATGGTCTGTTTCATTTTCCATGCAGCTTTGAACAGTATATTTTGATTTTAGAATGAAGTCATAAGACCTCAGAATCATCAACAGATGGTCTCTTTCTAGAATCTGAGTGTGTGTCTGGGGGTGTTTTATTAAGCGATTCTGCTGTGTAGAGGGAGATTAGGCTCAAATGAAGCTTGCTATAAAAAACACACTTGCTCTCTGGGGAATGTCGTTGTTTTGATTGCAGGGTTCAGTCTTGGCTGGGTGATGATAATGATGTCTTTAACATATAGATACTTTTCTGTTTTTCAGTTTGGGCTTTGTCTTAAATCTCTATCATGACTCCAATCTGCCCAAATTTAAACCTTGGAAGGAAGACTGGCCTCTGGGATTAGCCGTGAGACTATGAGGTGGCACCGGCTTCCAGTTCGTCTCACCCATTTGTGCACTTTCAGTTCCAGAGTGATTTTTGTGCCAATGATGAACACGTGCTGGGGTGCAGGGTGGGTTTGGAAAGTGCTCAAGACCACACGTACTTTTTACTAATCCTATTGCAGGGTGGGGGCAGAGGGTGGGGGAGGAAGAAGGAGAGAATATTTTCTAGAACATTGGCTCAAAAGCAATGTACTCAATTGTCGGCTTTCAAATGCTTTGAGTTAAGACTCTTTCTCCCCCGGGGCAGCCTGGGACTTGCTCCTTCCTTCATTTTTGAGTCCTTAGCTCAGGACTCAGGGAAGGTGGATTATTTGACTGTTCCTATTATTTGAACATAACCTCTAAGAGATATGTTACATGAACAAGTCCCTAGAAGCAGCAGCAATGCCTCAGGACAAAGGTTCTCTCTCTCTTCTCTCTCTTCTCTCTCTCTCTCTTTCTCTCTCTTCCTCCCTCCCTCCCCTCTCCCTTCCTTTTCTCCCTCTTCTCTCTTCCTCTTTCTCTCCTTTCTCTCCTCCCCTCTCTCTTTCTTTGAGACTGTGACTTAAGTAGACTATGCTGGCCTTGAACTCCTGCAGCTGAAGATGAACATAAACTTCTGGTCTTTTTTGCCTCCTCCTCCTCCTGAGTGCTAGGATTACAAACTTCTGCCGCCACAGCCTGTTTTTATGTCATGCTAGAGGCTTAGGAACTGAACCCAGGGCACTGAGCACGCCCAGGGCACTGAGCACGCCACAGAAGCGCAATGCCAACTCAGCTACATCCTCAGACTCATTTGTTTGGTTTGGTTTGGTTTGGTTTCTCTTCTTCCTCCAAAATAGAATTTAGAAACTGGATTGAGACATTGCCTTGAGATTAAAGCTGCTGTTTGGGCTGGAGGGAGGGACTTCTGAGAAAGGAGGAAGAGGGCTCAGACGCTGCAGAACTCCTGAGCAGGGGCCCTGCCTACTCTGTATGTAGACCCAAGAAAGAGGGTCTACTTATCCATAGAGTACAGAGAGGACCACTGGTGGCATCTGTCGGGAACATCTTTCTTTCTTCTAAGGACCATGCCATATGCACCCTCTCTGGAAGGCCTACATGGCCCCCAGCCAAGGACACCTGTATCTGAGTTTCCTTGTCTCCTGTGTCCCCATTTGATATAGACTGATCTCACAGCAATCAGTCCTGTCTTCTTCACAGCCTTGTGTGTGCACATGTGTGTAGAAGTCAGAGCCAGGTCTCCCTCCCTCCCTCCTTCCCTCCCTCTCTCTGTCTCTGTCTGTCTCTCTCCCCTCTCCCCTCTCCCCTCTTCCCTCTCCCCTCTCCCCTCTCCCCTCTCCCCTCTTCTCCCCTCTTCTCCCCTCTTCTCCCCTCTTCTTCTCCCCTCTTCTCCCCTCTTCTCCCCTCTTCTCCCCTCTTCTCCCCTCTTCTCCCCTCT
>JANHMN010000012.1:17726116-17774887 GCA_030674055.1 Rhabdomys pumilio | reverse complement strand
TTGGCCACTCCCACAGTTTCTGCACTACCTTTACCTCTCTTTTCTCTTTCTGTCTTCTCTCTCCTCTCTCTCTCTCTCTCTCTCTCTCTCTCTCTCTCTCTCTCTCTGTCTGTCTGTCTGGACTGTCTGGACCTCGATTTGTAGACCAGGCTGGCCTCAAACTCAGATCCACCTGCCTCTGCCTCCTGAGCGCTGAGACTAAAGGGGAGCAGCACCACTTTTAATCTTGGGTGAGGTCAGATCAAACCCAGCGCTTACTGATGTGGTTTCACTTCCAGCTTGAGGAGGCTGGAGTTGTCAGCCTCTTCCCCTTCCTTTTGCCTTCTCCTCCTCCTCTTCTCTTCCTCCTGCTAAGTCTTTTCTGCTGGCGTTCTCTGAGTTTCTGTTCCCTGGTGCCTGCCCTATTGTTAGAACCATCCATGAAGTTCTTAACTTTTGAGCTGTGGGATGATATTTTGGTCCCTTTTCTTCAAAGATTCCGATTTCGATGTCTTACTGCAAAGCCTCCGTCATATTAGTCTGTGTCCATTTCCTTGCCCACCAATGGCCACATCTGAGTCATTCAGGGTCCATCTCTGGCTGGCTTCTTCCCTTTACTGCTTGACAGATTTTTTCTAGCACTTTTCATGTCTAATAATTTTAATGGAATCCTGCACATTATATATCAAAAGCAAAGAAATTCTGGGCAATGTCACTCTCTCTCTATAGATGGCTGTTCTGCCTCTTCTAAATATATTTATGATTAAGGGACAGAAGTTAAATATAAAATTGCCCTTTCTAGATAAAAAGGACTGTGGCTGACAAAAACCTAGCCTGTGCCCTCACTGTCTTTTTTGTTTGTTTGTTTAAGACAACAACAGGTCTCATCATGTAGCCCTGGCTGTCCTGGAACCCCCTCTATAGACCAGGCTGGCCTCGAACTCAGAGATCCGCCTGCCTCTGCCTTCCACCACCACTGGCTCTTCACAGTCTTCACCGAGAATTTGGTGGACCTTTGTCACCTTGCTCTTGAAGATTCCAAGACAGCTCAATGGCTGCTCAGGCCTCTGCTCTGTGCAGGCAGAACTCCAGAGATGAGCAGCCAAGGCAAACAGGTCGATCATCTCAGACCCCTCAGCTGTCTCCTTGTGATTGCTCAAGTAGCCACAGCTTTCTTCTTCCCCTGCCCCAAGCCCTGGGAGGAGAAGCCTCGTTCTCAGCTCTGAGAAGAAAGACTCTTAGTCTTTTTCTAGTGTTTTTTTTTCCCTGTCTCTCTAGAGAGGGCTGGAGAAGGCATTTTATCCACTGAGCCATCTGTCACTCCAGCTCTGATTATTTTTTTAAGTTTCTTTTTAATTTTATGTGTATGGTATTTTGCCTGCATGTATGTCTGTGTACCACATGTGTGTAGTGCCCACAGAGGCTGGAAGAGGGCATTAGATCTGGAACTGGAATTCTAGATGGTTGTGAGCCATCGGGAATTGAACTCAGGTCCTCTGTAAAAGCAGTCCTGCTCTTAACCACTGAGCCATCTTTCCAGCTCCCCTGTACCAGCCCAGATTTTTGTATTTTAACCAGTTGTTACAGTGCAAGCATGAACCTTTGGTCATCTTGTTAAATTTAAAACACAGAGAAAGGCTGTCTCTGCATAGCTAGTCTGTATGTCTGCTTCAAGAACAGAACCACACTTCAAAAACACCACCATGTGCACAATAGCAGCCCCTCCATGGTGACCCCAGAGAAGCTTCGATGCAAGCCACTGGCAGCCGGAGATGGACACAAAGAAAAAAGACCTTTATGGGTAAGTTTTCCTCCGTCTTCTTTACTTCTTTTAATAAGATTCAAATGTATTTCACAGAATTTTCCAAAATTATTTCAGAATTCCAGGCTTGGTTCCTGAGCTTGTACATGATGTCTGCCTGCAAGACCCCACCCCAGGTTCCTGGGCCTGGGCTGTTGCCCCACCCCCACCCGTTCAGAGTCTCTCCAGGTGAGTCTGTGCCCTGAAGAAGCCCCACAGCACCCTTGACCCCTGCCTTCCACAACATCAGGGCTTTTAGCAGGGTTAAGTTTAGGGAGGAGGGGCCACACTGAACAGGGAAGCCTCCTGTCCCTTTTCTGCTTCTCCTACTTCAGTAACATGGGCTCTCGAGCCACACCTAGGGACTAAGAGCAGCAGACTTGGTTTTTCATTGGCTGCATGGTGCTTGGGAAGTTATTGACCTGGCTGAGCCTCAATTGTTCTACTTGTAAAGAGGGAAAAATACACTGCTTTTTAGAGCCTTGCTAATATAAAGCGTGGGAACCTGGGGCTGGAGAGAAAGCTAGTCAGGTAAAAGCGTTTTGTTTTGTTTTGTTTTGTTTTGTTTTGTTTTGTTTTGTTTTGTTTTTCAGACAGTTTGGGTAGCCTTCACTATCCTGGAACACATTCTGTAGACCACTTTCAGTGCAAATCTGATACCATAAATTGGATCCCCGATCCCTATGGCAGAAGGATTGCATTCTGATTTCCACGTGCGTGCTGTGGGACACAGGCATGCACACTCATTCTTACACACATCATACACACACAGAGAAGAATGGCAGATAAGCTGCAGATCAGTTAAACTTTGAAACCCAGCTGACCTGAGGCTCTCTTGGCTCACAGGTGTGAGCAGATTGTGGCTGTGGAGGCCCAGAGTCACCAGTGGAGGGACACAAGCACAGCTCTGGATTCTAGAATAATATGGCTAAATCTGTGCAGGGGTCAAACCCTTTCACACCCATATAGAATACAAGACGTGAATCAGTATGCAACAACTGTGTATTTTCCCCAGGCTAGTTCAGAACTGGGGGAATCCTGACATGAACCAAGGACCTTCCTCTGAAGAGATGGCACACTGGCCAAGCCAGCATGGGCTGATGTATTCCCAGAACCATGGGAAAAAAAAAAGCCACCCAAGGAGAGACCCAAAGGAGTGAAGGGGTCATACACCCCCATACCCCAACAGGCCACCCAGCTCATTCCCCTTATTTATACACTGGAGCTCACCACACTATGAAACCTGAGGCCCCCTAGGGTGCTGAAGGTATTTGGTGGGCTGAAACAAACAAAACCACATGTACAAAAATGAACCCAGCCTTGTAGACTGAAACCTGAGGCACAGGCAGATTTCCCCCTGGTTGGGAATAAGTACCTTACATCTCACACCAAGAAGAAAAGCAAAACCAGAGATAACAGAAGAACCCCAGCCCCATTTTCTGATGGGCGGCACCTCCTGCTCCAGGTGGGCCCCCCAGGCTTGCAAGCTTATTTGTGGTAATGACCAACTGGGGAGTGCCTACAACCACCACCCATCCTAACCCTCCTGTCACAGGGCTCGGAGGGGGGTCCTGCAGGATTCTTTGAAGAATGGGAATGAGTTTGGCAGGGTAGAGGTGGGTAGGGAGCTACCGGGTGAGGCAGCAGCAGCTGTATACAAGGAGAGGGTGATGGGAAAGAATCGTTCATGTCTCAGTTGTGGAGTGTGTGTGTGTGTGTGTGTGTGTGTGTGTGTCTTTAGAGTTTTATTTATTTGCATTTCTATATATGTGCGTGAGCTGAAGTTTACAGGTGCTTGTGAGTCTTCTGACATGAGTGCTGGGAACTCAACCTGGGTCCTCTGCAAGAGCAGCAAGTGTGCTTAACCCCTGAGCCATCTCTCCGGCCTCAAAGATTTAGTTTTAATATCATTAATTATACATGCTTGTGTCTGTGGGTAGGTATTGCGTGGGAGTGGGTACCAGAGCTGGAGTTACAGATGATTGTGAGCCACTGAATCTGGATGAGTGGAACCAAACTCAATTTCTTAACCACCGAACCATAACTCCAGCCCCTCTCTGGAAATTCTGACCCTCACAGTGCTGTTTCATGGAGGCCAGGTGTTAGCATTCCTTCTAAGCTCTTAACCACAGTTACCTGGCAACAGCCAGGTAATGTCTGGCTTACTATAAAAGGGGCTGCTTGGCCTTTCCTCGCTTTCTTATTTCTCTGAATCTCTGACCCTTCTTTCCCTGCTCCTTCTCTTTCTCTCCCCCTCTCTCTCCATGTGTTCCTGGCCAGCTGCCTCCTCCTTTTCCTCTTCTTCCTCCTCCTCTTCTTCTTCCTCTCCCTTTCTCCCCTCCTCTCCCCTCCTCTCCTCTTCTCTCCTCTCCTCTCCTCTCCTCTCCTCTCCTCTCCTCTCCTCTCCTCTCCTCTCCTCTCCTCTCCTCTCTTCTCTTCCCCTCCTTCTCCTCTCTCTCCCTCCCTCTCTCTGCCTTTCTCTGACTCTACTCCCTCCTCAATTCCACTTCCCATGCCCTAAATAAACTCTATCCATGCTATATCCATCCTAAGGCTGGTCCCTCGTGGGGAAGGGATGCCTGAGCATGGGCTTGCAGAGGCACCCCCACCTCCACACCATACCGCACTTCTACCAAACATATTCTTGGCTCTTTTTCTTTTTTATAAAGCACACCACCATGGTTTAGTGAAGTTCACTTCTGTGGCTAGAATAATGCTTGGAGCCTCACTTTGTGGCTTAGGCTTGTCATCCCAGCGTCTCCGAGGCTGAGGTAGGAGGATTTGAGGCCTGCCAGGGATATATAGTGAGACCCTGCCTAGGGCAGGCACAGCTTCTGGCACATACTCAGCAAAGCACTTGGAACATGGGCAGATGAATGAACTGCTCACTCTGTATACAAAGAAAAGGCTGAAGATGAAAGAGAAAGAAGCAAACAGACGAAGGATCCCAAGGGCTGGGTGAGGCTGCCTGAGGTCCTGGACCTAGCCCCATAAACAAGGGGAAGTCAGCAGGGACCTAGCAAGATCCCTTTGCTCTTGTCCAGCTGTCCCAAATACCATGACAGAAAGAGAGGCTGTGTGGCTGGTCACACCTTGGGTACTGCTAAGACCACAGCTGGAAACACCTCAGTCCTCAGGATGCTCTCCCAGAAAGAGCCCATGACAGGCATGGTGCCTGTGGTACTTCTCATGGCCACACCCAACTGCTCTGCCTGGCTTAAAGGAAGCTGGAGACAAACAGGGCAAAATCCAGCAGGAGGATGTGAGGAGGAAGCCAGAGCTAGCTTGTCTAAGCTGTGACATCTGGAGGAGGCTTCCATAGTGCCCTGGGTGGGACACACACCTAGATGCAGAGTGCAGAGACAGGCTCCCTTTTGATGATTGCAGGAGGGTAAGAAACTTGATGAGAACAATGAGTTGACTGTGTGCCAACAGACAGTGAGGAGCCTGTCCCCCTCCCCAGTCAGGGTTCATGGGCAAACTCAAACAATAGCTAAAACCTATGGTAGAGGGACTGAGAAAGCTCAGCTGGTTAACGGCTTGCTGTATGAAGACCTGAGACCTAGCCCCACGTACGGGTCACAGTGGTGTGTGTCTATAATATTGGCACTGGGGAGGTGAGGCTAGGAAATCCTTTGGGGGTTGCTTGCTGCTCAGTCAAACTAGCCATATCTGCTAATTCCTAGTTCAATGAGAGACCCTGTCTCAAAGAAATTAGGTTGTCCTGGGAGGAGGTGGAGAGATGGTTCAGGTTAAGAACACTGTCATAGGACTCAGGTTCAGTTCCCAGCACACACATGGTAGCTCACAACCAGTCATAACTAGTCCCCAGTTCCAGGGAATCCAATATGCTCTTCTGGTCTCTGAGGCTGTCAGGAATGCATGTAGTACACAGATATACATGCAGGAATAATACTCAGGTATATAAAATAAAATCATATCTATAGTTTTTTGAGACAGGATTTCTCTGTATAGCCTTGGCTGTCCTGGAACTTGCTGTTTAGACCAGACTGGCTTTAAACTCACAGACATCTGTTTGCTTCTGCCCACCGAGTGCTGGGATTAAAGGAGTGTGCCACCACCACCAGGCTGAAATAATAATCTTTTTTAAATGTCGGAGACTCTGAGGCCTCTCTCTTAAGACATCGCTATTTTTCTGCCTCTGGAACTTTGTGCATCTATCTCTGCCCACAGACCTTTTTATAACCTTCTCATCCAAGGTTCAGAATCTTCAGGAAGATTTCCAGGCTAAAGTCTGCCCATTGCCTTTCCCATCACCATCACAGCAAACAGGTCTCAAGAGCCCAGTTAAAAACTTCCCACACGCTGTTCTCTGGAACCCTCCCAACACCCGCAGGCTGATGATACCATTATGCTTTTAAAGGAGGCGGCCACTGAAGCTGGGGAAAGCCAGTAGCTTGCACTGTTTTTCAGTCTGTGGGGACAGAGGTTGCATTCAAGTGCAGACCTGTGAGTGCAAAGTTTGCTCTTAACCATTGTAACGCACAACAGCCGAGAAGGTGGCCATGGTGATGTCCAACACCATTCCTAGCCACGTACTCCTGATCCTTGTCCTTTAGGATCCTACCTAGGAGGTCAGGAGAGAAACTTTCTTTTGTTTTGTGTTTTGCTTATCATCATCATCATCATCATCATCATCATCATCATCATCATCATCATCATGTGTGGTGTGTGTGCCTGAGTGTGGGCGCATGCACACCACGGCATGTGTGTGGAGATCCCAGGATAACTTTCAGGAGTCAGTTGTCTCCTGCTATCACAGGTTCTGGGGATGAATTCAGGTTGCCAGGCTTGCACAGCAAGTATCTTGCCTGCTGAGGCATCCTTCTGACCATCATCAACTTTCAAACTTATTCATGGGCCTCCGAGGACCCCTCAGTTCCTTCAGGACACTCTTCTCAGGATACCCTTAATTCTTTTTTAGCATTATTTCTTTCTGCTTTCCAGGGCCCAGCACAGAGAGTTGGTGTGCATGTGCATGTATGCATGTGTATGTGTACATGTGTGTGTGTATGCATGTGTATGAATGGATGTGTGTATATGCATGTGTGTGTGCGCATGTGTGTATATGCATGTGCGTGTGCATGAGTGTATGCATGTGTGTGCATGCATGTACATGTGTATGCATGTGTGTGCACATGTGTGTGTGCATGAGTGTGTATGCATGTGTGTGCATGCATGTATATGTGTATGCATGTGTGTATGCATGTGTGTGCGCATGTGTGTATATGCATGTGTGTGTGCATGAGTGTGTATGCATGTGTGTATGCATGTGTGTGAATGGATGTGTGTGTGTATGCACTCGAGCATGTAATGAGTGACTCCAACCCAATGCAATGGATCCGGAAGAGGAGCAGGAGGATCCAGAGTGGCTCAGTGAGTACTGACTTGGTGACTTAAGATTATGCTTCCCCCACCCTGCCCCAGGCCCCTTCACCCTTTTGAGTCTCTATTTTCTCATCCTTGGAGGCAATGTAGCAACGAGAAATGGAAAGACTAGTAAATCCTGAAAGTAGCCATGAGGTAAGGTGATGGTGATTCAAGTCCAGGTCTGGGGACGAGGGCTTTGGACCTGCTCCTTGCTCTGCCAAGGGTGCATGTTTGCAGCCACAACCATCCCAGGATCTCCTGAAACACAAGCCAATTCAAAAAGCCATTGAGTTGATTCCTTCAGAGAATGATCTCTCTCTCTCTCTCTCTCTCTCTCTCTCTCTCTCTCTCTCTCACACACACACACACACACACCCGCCTCCACCCAGTTCAGCAGAGCAAGCTGACTACATTGTGTGCGCCTCAGGGTTCCTCCATTTCTGCAGCTGGAATCTGTGAGAAAACTCCAGGCCTCTAATTGGAACCATTTGTCCTTCCAGCAAACAGCAGGTGGCTGGGCCAACTGAGAAAGGTGAGCACCTCCGCAGTATGTGTCCTCTGACCTGTTCATCTGACTTCTGGGAATCAGTCCTAAAGAAATAGCTCCAAATATGGGAAGGCTTACGAGCAGATAAGGCTCCTTGCAGTTATTTCTCCTGACAGCAGACGAGAGGGCATCAAAGGGAAAGAGGGATGCCGCTCCACCTGCCTGGCTGGGTAATGTCCCGGATGGAAATGTTCAGGAAGCTCCATGGCAACCCAGGAGGGTTGAGGAAAGAGTTCAAGTTCAAAACTATGTATCCTGTGATGAGTTATGAAAGCTGCTCACATCAAATACCAGAACAAGCATGCTGCAGTTCCAGCTGTGTCACGAGGGAGGCATTATGGGAAATCTTTGTTTCTATTTTCCCGATTTTCTGCAATGTGGTTCTGGTTAAAAGTATATTATAAATAAAGAAGCAATTAAAAGCAAAGAAGGAAACGGCTAGTTTTCACACACACACACACACACACACACACACACACACACACACACACACGGGGGTGGGGGAGAGAGAATATATGAATATAAATTTCTGAGTTGGTGAAAAGCAGTTTCTACAGAATCACTGGCATGGTCTGCTTTAGATTTCTTTGCCTTTCTGCAGACAATAGAAACCCCCCCCCCCCCCCCCCCGCTGATGCTAATAAGTAGAACGTGTTTAGCGGGGAATACTCAGGAAAGAAAGACCTGGCTGTGTCTTCTTCCAGTCTCACTCCATCTGTGTGTGCATGTGTGTGTGTGTCTGTGTATGTGTGTGTGAATGTGTGTGTGTATGGCTTGTATGTGTGTATCTGTGTGCGTGCATATGTGTATGTGTGTGTGTGATTTGTATGTGCGTGTCTTTGTGTATATGTGTGTGGTTTGTGTGTGTGTGTATATGTGTGTGGTTTGTATGTGTGTATATGTGTGCATGTATATGTGTGTATCTGTGCATGTATGTGTGTATCTGTGTATGTATGTATATGTATCTGTATTTCTGTGTGTCTATGTGTGTGTCTGTGTGTATGTATGCATATGTGTGTGCATGTATATGTATATGTCTGTGTGTATGTGTGTGTGGTTTGTATGTGTGTATGTGTGCATATATGTGTGTATGTATGTGTGTATCTGTGCATGTATATGTATGTGTGCTTGTGTGTGTATTTGTGCATGTATATGTGTGTATGTGTGTGTGTGCACGTGTACGTGTATATGTGTGTGTGTGGTCACATGCAAGTAGAGTGGAGACCCACATTCCGTGTCTTCCTCAGTCACTCTCCCCTTTATTTTGAGACGGGCCTTTCTCTGTGAGCCTGGAGCGCATCAGTTGGCAGGACAGGCTCTGTAACCTCAGGGGTCCTCCTGTCTTCACCTCCCCAGTGCTAGGCTTGCAGAAGCCCACGCTGCACCCAGCTTTTCTGTGGGTGTTTGGGTTCTCATTTCTGCCTGGCAGGTGCTTTACTGCCTGAGTCGTCTCCCCAGTCTCAATACTTACATTGACAAAGGCAGTGTATGCACAATCTTAACTTCTGCTCACATTTTTATTTTATTTTGAAAATAGTTTTTTTCAACAGTGTTCCTGTTTGCAAATGTGAAGTTTTATCATATTTTAAGTGAGTATGTGGTGGCACACGCCTTTAATCCCAGCACTTGGGAGGCAGAGGCAGGCGGATTTCTGGGTTCGAGGCCAGCCTGGTCTACAGAGTGAGTTCCAGGACAGCCAGGGCTACACAGAGAAACCCTGTCTCGAAAAACCAAAACAAACAAACAAACAAAAAAAAGTGAGTATGTTGTGTTGGTGTGGCTGTCCCTGTGTGACATATTCCTTATATTTCTTTTTGTGATTATGTTTTTATGATAAGTCTCATGGTGATAAATGTTTGCACATACAACAAAGATGTATAAATCATACAGCTGCTCTCCTTCCTATCAGCAACAATAAATTCGAAAACATGGGAAAATATTCCACTTAGAATGGCAGTCAATCACAAAATACTTAGGACTAAAGTAGTAAGGATGGCGGTGTGAGCGCAGATCCACAGTTGGGTTTAGCATGCACAAGGCTCTGGTTTAATCCCTACCGCCACGGTGAGAATGGTGATGATGGTGATGATGGTGATGATGGTGATGATGGTGATGGTGATGGTGATGGTGATGGTGATGGTGATGGTGATGGTGATGGTGATGGTCTTTCTGCCATCACGCTGGAGAACACTGAATTCTGTAATAAGCTCTGCTTATCCCTGCACTATACCCCCTTATTTGATAAAGAACACAGAGTCCAGGTAGCTGAGGGGAGGCCAGAGGGACCCTGTGATATTCTCACACACAAACAAGAGGGTAACCATGCGGTTATTAACATAGAAGGCTATGTTAATGTTTCATCTGCTACATCATGTCAAACACCTCCAATGTCTAAAATAATGACAAATAAATAAAAAGGACGTAAGATGTGACACATGGGCATGCATGCATATGCACACACACCCCTATATGGTAATATAAACACAAGCAAGGTAATTGTGAAAAAAAAAAAAAACAAGGTGGAATCACATGTATTTCAGTCAAGTCCCCTTTAGCTACGTGAACAGAAACCTGCTAGAAATTGGAAGGTTGGTTCATGGAAGGGTTTAGTAGGTAAAGAGTCCTGAATTTCGCTGTATTGTGAATCACATGAGCATGCCGGACATCCACTTCCAATTCTAACAGCCTGGGAATCAGGGAGTTTAAAGTTTCCATGTATTTTTTTTTTATGTGTGCGTCTGTGCTTGTGTGTGTGTGTATATGCACCACATGGCTGCAGAAACCTGTGATGGTAAGAAGAGGTGTTGGACCCTCCAGAGCTGCAATGACAAATGGCTCTGAGCTACTTTTGTGAGCTGCCAACTGAACTTGGGTCCCCTGCAAAAGCAGCAAATGTTCTTAACCACTGAGCCATCTCTCTGGCTCCAATCCCTGGGTCGTCCTAATGCAGTTATATTAGTGGTAGCAGTAGAACAATCAGAAATAGTTAGCTAGGATCAGGGGGACCGGAGATAAGGGATTCACACAGTGGGAATAGAGCTTTCAGCCAAGCCTGGGGTCAGAAGCATGTAGTTTTTAGACCAGAAGTCAAGGGCTGGGCACTGTTTTCCAATGGTGTCTACCATATTCTACCCCTTGGTTGATCAGTAACCATGGAAAAGGGTACACACATCCTTTTCTCTGTATGTACAAACAAGCCTCCAGTTGCTAAGCTCAACCCAACTTTGGTGGTTTGGTTAGAAATGGCTCCCATGAATTCATGTATTTAAATGTTTGGTCCATAGGGAGTGGCACTATTAGGAGGTGTGGCCTTGTTGTTGTAGGCATGGCCTTGTTTCAAGAAGTGTGTCACTGTGGGAGAGAGCTTTGAGGTCTCGTATGCTCAAGCTATGCCCAGTGTGTCTCACAGTCTCTCTCTGCTACTTGTGGATCAAGATGTAGATCTCTCTCAACTCCTTCTCCAGTACCATGTCTGCCTGCATGCCGCCATGTTTCCAGCCATAACAATAATGGACTAAGCCTCTGAAACTGTAAGCCTGCGTCAATCAAATGATTTTCTTTATAAGAGTTGCTTTGGTCATGGTGTCTCTTCACAGCAATAGGAACTTTAGATTAACTGCCCTTGCTAAGGCAACTAAGTATAAGTGTAGCTATTACATTGATGCTGGGTTGACTGTCCCGACGCCTTGGCCATCCCTTTCTACTCTTTCTGTTTTGGTTTTTGTTGTTGTTGGTTTTTGAGGTGGCTTTGTGTGTGTGTGTGTGTGTGTGTGTGTGTGTGTGTGTGTGTGTGTGTATGTGTGTGTGTGTACACACACACACTCACATGGAGGCCTAAAGTTGACCCTTCCCCCTTCTTCATTACTGACTATAAGTGAACAAGTAACACTAACCTCTTGGGAACGCCTGAGAGTCTGTTTTCCCTTCCAAATTTTCTAGGCTAACCCTCAAACTAGGGATTAGAGCAGAAAGTTAATAACAGCTAAACTGGCCTGCAAGGTCAGACGTCCGATAAGCTTTGCAAATAAGCAAGACCTGAGAAAAAACATAGAGACGGACCTGCACACAGTTTGTGGGGTTTTTTTTTTTTTTTTAAACTAAGTGACAATGGGAAAGATAAGCTCTAGAGGACTTGTAAAAGTGTACCTTCCCTAATATACAAAAGAGGGAGGCGGGGTCCCGTGGCGGGTTAGGAACTGCTCTGCACATTCTCAGCACACCTGCTGTTCGAGGCTAATGCCTGACTTTATACATCATTTTCACAAAATAAAGGACTTGCCTTCTGTTACTCTGACTCTCTAGTACTCTCATGACATGAGTCTGGACCTGGAGGGGAGCTGGCTGGTCGCTGAGTTCCAGAACTCCACATGTCTCTGCTTCCTCAGGGTTCGGATGACAAAGACACGGGCCTGTGCTTGGCCTTTTCCATGGATGCTGAAGATTTTAACTCAGATCTTCATGCTTGCACGGCAAGCACTTTGCGAACTGAGTACTCCCCAGTCCTTCCCAGCCCCTCCTTGTAAAGGAGACAACCTTCCTGCAACCATCTCTAAATCTGTAGGATTTGTCTCCCACACAATCACCTGAGGTCTTAGGGCTAGGACAACAGCATGTGGATTTAGGGAGACACATTCCAGCCCTTCACCCTAAACAATCACATGGTACTGTGCTGAGTAAGCCCTATGGGAGGTGAGAACACAGGTCCAGCTCTGCCAGGGGTGCATGTGAACCCCAGTTTGTGAAGCTAGTGCCCACTTCGGGAATCCTGCCTCCCTCCCTGTGAGATCCGGGAGTCAACCTCCTCTTGGGCTGCTGCGTAAGTGAAGTAGGACCAAAGGCCTGGCCTGTGTTTGGGCTGGACATATGGAATTCTCAGACAGATGTGTAGGATGGGTCAGGGAGGGAGCTAGGAGTGCAGACAGCACTTGCCAGCTCCTAATGCCTGTCCCAGGTTAAAGGTCACAGCACTCTGGGTCATCCTTTCTGCGAAGCCCCTTGACTCTTGCCACCATCACATACTGACGTCCCATGCCATTGTTTGTACCCAACACACTCCCATACCTGCCTGATTACTGTCTGTTCCTCTCTAGCCTGAGCTATGTTCTCCTCTCTGAGGCTTCTTCCTTTGCCCCTGAACTTGCTTCACCTTGCCTGCGTCAGGGCCAGGGTTGGGACACCTCCTCCAGGAAGCTTTCTCTGACTACTTCATGCATCCTCAGGCCCAGGGCTTGGGGTTGTCCTTGGATATGGAGAAGAACATGAAAACCGGGAGTGTACTTGTGCAGGAAGCACATGAAAGCCAGAAGTGTACTTGTGCAATACACCAACACATTGAGAGAGTCCCTCCAGGCCTTCTTATAGTAAAGGAATGCACATCTGAGGCTCCGATGAAAGGAGTCACAGGTGCCAGGGTGAGCTTTGAAGAGGGAGTATCTGCTGGTGGTATTCATATGTTACACGCAGTGTGTCATTTGTTCTTTTCTGTAGCCCACTCAAGGCCTCACCATTCTCTCTGCGTTTCTCACCCTGGACATAACAACGGCCAATGGCCGTTCCACAAAGAAAAGGTCCCTAAAGAATTCAAGAAGAGACTCAAGGGCAGTGAAGGACCACATGTCCAGGGTGTGCTCCCAGGCTGCAGGGTAGCATCCTGGGGTTGTTGGTGGTGGTTGTGGTGGGCTGGGGTCTCACAGTGCCTCATGAAAAGAGTAGAGGAGAATGCTAGTCCTAGCAGTGGGTGTAGTGTCAAACAGGGTTCCCACTGAGAGCTGAGGGGTTTTTTTTTTTCTTAGCATTTGGTAGCACCAGTGTAGAGAAGGAGGCTCTCTCTATTCAAACCTTCATGAAGACTTCTGAGCACAGCAGCAGAGGCAGACAGTTCCTGCCCTTGAGGAGCCCATGGGCTAGTGGGCACAGAAGTCACCCCGCTAACAGAGAAATAAAGTCACATGAAGAGGACTGGAGTCCTGGAGTAGGGGAGGAGTGGGTACAAGACAGGGGACACCCAGGCTTAAATGTGGCCAGCATGGAAAACAGGAATGCTTCTTAGAGGTGAATCTTGGCTGAGGCATGAAGGACAGGAAGAAGCCAGCTGCTTAAATGTAAGGCCATGAAGCCTTTGAAGATGCCTTTGAAGCCGGTTTTGGAATCAGACAGAAGCCAATAGTAATAGCCAATAGAAGCCAACTGTACAGGCAGCCCCCTGACCAGGAAGGGCTTCTGTTTGCTGCTGTTGCTGCTGCTGCTGCTGCTGCTGCCTGAAAGCAGAAAGCAAGGCAAGGGCTTAGGTACTCTGGGAGTTATGCAAAGGCTATAGGGCTGAGGAGGGGTGTGAGGGACGTGAGGCTGAGATGGGCCCTCGAGGGGTGGACACAGAGGTCAGGGCAGCGCCTCTGCTTTCAGAAAGCCACAAGAGAGGGAACGCGGCTTCATGTACAGAAATCACAGCTGGGCTCCAGAGGCTGGTGGCTTCCAGCCATTTGTCTTCTAACGTGGGGGAAGGGGATGGGGCCAGGGCAGGCTGCAAGCGCCAGCTATGATCTCTCAAACAGATGAAGAGCTGTTTGTTATCAGGAAAGCCATCTGTTAATCTGGCTCTGGAGATGAGGCAAAGCTGGACTGTCACACAGGCCATAATGAACGACTTCCTGCTGGTAATGGATTGTACGATTGTGTGGGTATGTGTCATCGTGCCTAGAACCCAGGGTCAGAGGTTTCTGAGTGCGCTCTTCCCCCCCTCCTCCGCCCCCCCACCCCTGCACGGAACCTCTCTCTGAAAATCAGCCTCATTTCCTTTCTCGTTTTGAAGACCGGGTTTCTCTGCATAGCTTTGGCTGTCTTGGAACTCACTCCGTAGACCAGGCTGGCCTCGATTCAGAGATCCAAGTGCTGGGACCAAAGGCATGTGCCACTCCTGGCCGCCTTAGCCTCATTTTCTTAATTTTTAATTTTTTTCGAAGTATAATTCAACATGTAAGTCCTGAAGTTTCGTTGACTCTTACATAAATACTTGTGTCCCCCGGCAACACGAAGTCCTCCTTTGGGCTAAAAACAAGAATTGCAGAAGCCACCACAATTTGATTTTTTTTTTTTCTCTTTTGGTTGCCAAGAAACCCAGGGTCAAGTTGAGGTGTAATAATCATATCTCTTTAGATTTCTGGTATAACTGTTAGTTCAATTCAATTGTGCATACCACAAGTAGGCTATTGATGGACATTGCATTTTTCTAGATTTTTGCTGTTATAAATAATTCTTCCATTGCAATAACCCAGTAAAAGGAAGAAAGAGACACAAATGACACCGAGAAATACAAACAGCTCATAAAACACAGGAGAGATGTTTGATGTTCTGTGGGAATGGAAATCAGACTGGTTTTTGTTGTTGCTTTTGTTTTTGTTTTTGCTGGTGAGAACAGCCTGCGTGAACGTTAGCCTATGCTAGCTGGGAGGTGGAGAGACTCCATGGTTGGGTTCTGTCCTCTGAATGTGGATTCCTCACTCAGTTTCACCGGCACCCATGCCAAGACCTGCAGAGACAGCCCAGCCTGGAGAACAGAACTCACACTGCTACAGTTTCTAACCCTACAGAATCTGAACATCACACGACAGGAGACTGTCCACTAGTTATACCCATAACATTCACACAGTGAGCCCTCTATGTCTTACCAAGACACAGACATGTTTCTGCCCTGGTGTTTGGTAGGGAACAGATGCCCAGATATGGAATGGAACTGGGGCTAGGCGTCAGAGGACATGGAGTCCAGTCCCAGTGGCGCCATTCTCCAGGCCGGAGACATCCAGTCAGAGACTCACTCAAGAGTCTCCAGCTGTATCACAAAGCTGCCCGGAGTCTCCCACGCTCCAGGGGGCTGAGGTCAAGGACCAGCACTGTGTGCCTTCATTTACTCAGTGAACATGGAGCTTGGCATGCTGGTCTAAATGGCAGGGGTCACTCTCCAGTGACAGCAGGTGCTGAGGTGGTGGGGCAGTACGATGGATGAGGGTATGACTGCCATGGTAAACCATTATCCTGTTCAAGGAGACATAGGCAAGAAGATGGTTTAAGGGAAGGGAGGCTGCACAGAGCACTCTGCAATGGCAATCTTTGGCCACAGAGATCAATCTCAAGGATGGTGTTAATCCAGTGATGTGAGGGTCATTGTTGTGGGCATCCTCACTAACGTATTTTCTGAGCGAGGCTGGGCTGTGCTGGATTGAGGTTTTGGCAGGGTGTCCGGGATAGATGGTTCGTGTCACTGGGCAGTCATGTATGAGAGCCCCTCCCTCATTCACACCCTCCTGCTGAAGGATGGTGTTTATTAGGGTCTGACATCAGTGACTCCATGTGGATACACAGCTTCCTCTTCCTTCTTCCTCTTCTTCTCTTCTCTCGTTTTCTCCTCTTTCTTCTTTTCTTCTCTCATCTTCATATTCCACTTGTTCTTTGTTCTCCTCCTGCCCATCCCCCAATTTTTTTTTTTTTTTGAGGTAGGGCCTCACTACGTCACCCAAGCTAGGTTCACACTCACAGTCTTCTGACTCCAAAATGCTTCAATCATGTGTGTGCATCATCTTTCAGGCTGCTTGCTGTGGACCAACCCTGAGGTGTGGATGGATAACAGGGTAGCTGAGGCTTTGCATTTTGGGTGGGAACGCCTGGGGCTTCGGGTAGTTAGCTCCTTCTCAGCATCTACCAAAAGCTCCAGCCTTCAGTCTCTCTAGGGACATCTGAGAACTGGGGTCTAACTTGAGTGGACTGAGGAACCCAAAGCCATCTAGGATTTGGGATCTGAAGTTTCCCTGCTGATCCAGATCGTTTTGCAAACAGGGAGACTGAGTCTGGGGCCAGGCTGGAGTGAGACCATGGAGAAGAGGTTGGGACTAGGGTGCTGCTGTGCTGTGAGGGTCTGTTGCTCCTACGTCGTCACATGGCTGGTAGCAAGTGAGCCACAGTATGCTTGGTAACCACAGCTTCTTTTGTATCATGTTGTGTCCTTTGCTTCTCAACTGATCAAAGTCCTATCACATTTAACAGATGAGGACACGTAGGTGAGTGACTCACAGTGGGTCACAGAGCTGGAAGCAGTCCAGCCTGGATTAGATCTGGGAGCTGTAGTCTCAGAGTTATCCATTCCCCTCATTCTTAGTCTCCACCTCTAGCCCATCCTGGGGGTTTCAGGATGGTCCCCGTTTCCCTGACATCTGATGACTGCTTTTCCAAGCCTTTAGGCCTGTGACAAGAAGATGGGGAAAAGCTGTGGGGACAGGCTTGGGGCAAGTACCTCGAAGATGGGGGGAGATGAGGGTGGGATGACTGGCAGAGCCTGGGAAGGGCTGAGCACAGATTTAGGGTTCCTGACTTCCCTCAGCCACCTTCTCTTAATTCTCCAAACTCTGCATCAATAATCAAATTCAAACCAAAGTACTAACAAGTCTCTAATCTGCTCACACACAGCTCAGGGACCCTTCCTCTCAGGTACCTGCACATGCTCGGGCCTCCTGAACCATGTCCAGGCAAAACCCACCACCACTGTCTCTGGTGCCAAAGCCTGTGAGCAAAAAGCCTGTGAGCATCTGCAGAGGCTGTTTCCTCCTCCCTCCCTCCCTCCTTCCCTCCCTCCCTCTTTCCCTCCCTCCCTTTCTCCTTTTCTTTCTCACATAACCTACTCATTCCAGTACTCATGTGTAGCTTAGGGGATGGCCATAAACTTCTGATTCTCATGCTCACACCTTCTGACTGCTGGAATTACAGGTTTTACCCAGATACCTGCTTTATGTACTGTTGGGGATCCAATCCAGGGCCCTGCACAAGCTCGGTGAGCATTCTACAAACTGGATTTCACTTGAGCTTTGCCTCACTTCTGGGAGGCCTCCTGAACTGAACTCAGGGAATTCACTCAACCAGCAGGCCCTTCCTCCAGCCTCCCTGGTCTCTGGGCAAACCTCTGGTCATTAGGCATCTTTTGAAATGAAGTTTCCTTCAAAGACAGCTGGACACAGTGGTACATGCCTGTAGACAGAGCTACTTATTAGGCTGAGCAAGGAGGGTCACTGGAGCCCAAGAGGTCAAGGCTAGCCTGGGCAACAGAGCATGATGCCGCTTTCTCGAAATAAAACAGAAAGGCATATTTCACAAATGAACAGCCTGATAAATTTTCACACACTGACTATATTAAGGGAACCACTCCTCAGCTGCTGCCTCTAGACACTACTCCTGGTTGGAACACCAGTCTCCTAACTTCTAACTAGTTCTGTCCTTTTTACAAGGAGACCTACAGTCAAAGTTCATCTGTGGTTGGTCCCACTCTGCACCCTCAGAGTTTAAGGTCCTAGTGTGTGACTACTCCCCTGAGTATTCATTCACTGTGGATGATGTTGGGTGGCTCCCACTGGACATTATGGGCAGTTTATCTAGCTCCAGTCTGTTTGCAGATTGGTGCATTTATTCCAGCAGAGCCCAATCCCTGTGATTGAATTGCTGGTCCCACACAATCAGCTAAATGGTGTTCTTTGGTCCTCCACATTTACCTATACTGGATTTGTTTTTATTTTAATCTTGTTTGTTTTTCCAGACAGCATTTGTCTGTGTAGCCCTGGCTGTCCTGAAACTCAATCTGTAGAACTGGCTCAGGAGATTTCCCTGCCTCTGCCTTTAGAGCATTGGGATTAAAGGTGTATGTCATCACATCCAGCTGAAAGTCTAATTAATTTTGCATTCATTTTATTTATCTTACATGAGTGCTTGAACTCAGGTCCTCGTGTCTTCACAGCAGGTGTCTTATCCACTGAGCCATCGAGCCATCTTCCCAGTCTCTCTCTCTCTCTCTCTTTCTCTCTCTCTCTCTCTCTCTCTCTCTCTCTCTCTCTCTCTCTCTCTCTCTCTCTCTCTCCCTCCCTCCCTCCCTCCCTCCCTCCCGCCCTCCCTCCCTCCCTCCCTCCCTCCCTCCCTCTCTCTCTCTCTCTCTCTCTAAATCGGAGAGTCGTCTAAAATGTCTGGCGGCTGCCATGCATTCTACACAAACAGGCTTCTGCTAGTCTAACCTAGGGCAGCCTGGTATCCAGGCTTGTCAGGTCAGACACTTTCCATGTGACCTTCCGCCTGTAGGTGGGTGGCACCTCTTAGAGCTTTGCGCTCTGCGTGCATCCCGGCAGGAGAGTCTGGGTGGCGGCGTGCTCCAGCTGCGCAGTGCCGGAGGGAGGGTTCCCGCGGGCCCCGCCCCCGCCGCGCCTCCTCCGGGCGGGATAATTGAACGCGGCGCGCAGGAGCCTCGCGTTGGCTGCCCAGGCCCGGCTAGAGCGTGTAGCCGCTGCCCGCCGTGCCTTTGTCCGTCGCCTGAGCCCGCCAGCCCCATGGAGCGCCCCGCGCCGTCGCGCCTCGTCCCGCTGCCGCTGCTGCTGCTTGGCAGCCTCTCGCTGCTGGCGGCTCGAGGTAGGGGCGCCCCGGGCCCACGGCCCCGCACTAGGTCCCCACCCGGGCCCCGCGCCCCCTGGAAGTTTGCAGCCCTCGATGCTCCGGAGCGCGCGCTGCACCCAGGGGGGTCATCACATGGTCCCCAGAGCTGCGTGGAATCCAGGCCCACGACCTCCCCTCCACAACCATACTTCTGGCTCGGCCCCAGTCCCCTCCTCGCTAGGGGGATTTGCTTTAAATCTTTTACCTTCCAAACAGATCCTCTTGCGGGTTCACGCAGCCACATCCTATGCTGATGAAGGCCGTGGGGGTGGGAAGTACTCTGTACTGGAAGTAGCTTTAGTGCTACTTTTAAACCGCCTCCAGCCTCTACCCTCGGGTGTGGGGGTGGGACGGGGCCGGAGGAACTGCTGCACCCATTTTGCTCCTGAACAAACTGAGATAGGAAGACAGGAGCAGTAAGTTGTTCAGAGACGGGGACAGAAAGAAGAGAGAAAATAGAGGAACATCCCAGAGGTTTGGAAGTTAGCCACCTCTTCCCTGCTGGGCCACCGGAGCAGCAGATTGGTGGCCCAGAACCACTTCCCCAGTACAGGAAACTTAGAATGGAATAGGACCCACCTAGGCTGTGCTTTTTCTCAGTCCAAAAGCTCCAAGGCCTGGTGGAAAGCACTACAGTATATCTGAGAAACTGTGGGGTTGTAAATCTATGACCTTTAACCTCTGAGAGCCAAGGCTGGCCCCCTTGGAGTCTTTGTTTCTGCAGGAAGCCCAAATCCACACCACCTCGTTATCTCTTATTCTTTATCCCTGGATTAGCTTAGTTTCTTTTCAATTCTCCTACCCTTCTGGTCAAAAAGTCACAGGTTGTAGATAACTGCTTAGAGAGAGGCAGAGGGGAGGGAGAAGGGGCTGACTGGTCCTGAATCCTGGAGGAGTTCTGGCTGTTCTGGGCACTGGCTGCAGCCTTGGCACATCTTGGATCACTTCTCAGTGTAGGAGACAGGGTGGGTAGGCGCATAGGCCTCTGTTCAAGCCAAGAGCTTTGCAGTTCCTCAGAGTTCAGGGAGGCTTCTTGGAGCAGATTGTGCTTGGACCAGAGATGGTGAGGTGGGTCTGTGGGCCAAAGAAGGCATCTGAGTCCCTGCCAAGGAGAGTGAAATCCAGAGAGGGCTTTTAATAAGGGAGGAGGCACACTGTTGGAAATAGCAGCAGGGACCTCTGATACCCCTGTATTGCTGCAGAGAGGAGACAGGTGGAGAGATGTGGTATTCACAGTTGTGTGTGAACACTCACACTTGCTAACCCAGAGTCTCTCATTCGTCATAGAAAAGCTTTAACCTGAAGCCAGCCAACGTAGTACATTCCTAGAACATCCCGGGACCCAGCATCTTACAGGGGGAGCTGTCTTGGGTTTGGTTAGTTCACTTCGGTGAAGTCTTAGGAAAGTGTTTGAAGCAGTTTGGCACCCTCCTGCAGCTTGTAGCCCTGTAAGGCCAGGAGACCCTGATCTCAGGATCCAGCTGACATCTTAAAAGGACCTTAGGGACGCCAGCCAGGCAGAGAACCCTGTTGCTAATCAGCTGCCATTCACTTGGCCACCAATGGGCTATGTGGCCACCTATATACAGAAGAGCCCTGATTTTTCTTGGTAAGGGACAGTCAGCCCCTGACAGTGACTGTCCTGTTGGGCTTGGCTGTCCCAGGACCAGCTGAGGGTGTGGGGAGGGGGAGGTGTTGGGAAGAAACAGTTGTGTTTTCTCCAAGGCTTTCTTGGCCTCTGGCTCCAGCTTGCAGTTTCCGACTGATTAAAAGAAAGTCCTGTTGGGAGGGAGAACAAAGACTCTGAGCCCTTGGCAGAAACATGTGGCTGTGAGCTGAGCTCCTGGAAGTTTCCCAGTCGGGAGGTGGAGACTGGAGGCAGGAAGATGGGGCTGGGGGGTTGGGAGAACCCTGGGGGCAGCACTGAGACCTCCAGGGCTTAAAGTTACTAACTCTGAGTTGCAGTTTTTGTGTTGGTGTGTCTGTGCCCAGCCCCCTCCCCGCACCCCCCTCAATCTTACGGTGAAGGGCAGAGGGGAACCCAGGTCCCCCGATCATTTATCAGATTACTCGGGTACCTATTGCTTAGGAAACCAGTTTTCCTATCTAAAGAAAAATCCAGTGGAATGACTGGGTGGTTCCCTGTTTATAAAACACGCTAACAGATCCCCACTTGTTAGCTTGCCTTAAGGGTTAAGGAAGAGAGCTAAGCAGCAGGAGAACCGTCTTGGGCCATTCTTGTTCATGCTTCAGAAGTTCTGCTAATATGGAACTTCAAACTCTTCCTGAAGGAGCTCCTGCCTGCCGCCCTCACAGCCAGCCCTGGTGGTGAAGGTCATGCAGAAGCGTTCACTAAATAGCTGCCGAGGGATAGCACAACGCCAGACACTGAGGTTACCCGGATGTGGCAAGGGATGAGACAGATTCAGCCCTTTCCCTTCATGTGGTTCATAGCTTCCAGGAGCTCCAGATAAATGAGCCAAGTCCTAATGGCTGAGTCAGGGGAGACTTTCTGGAGGAGGCAGTGTGCACCCATGGTCTGCGGAAGAGAATTTATCTCATTGTTTTCTGGGAGGAAAGTGTGCATTCCTGGCAGGAGAAAGCCTGAGCAAAGTCCTGTTGGCAAAAGAAAACTTGAGCGTCTTAGTCATTTTTCAATTGCCATGAAAAAATACTATAACCAAGGAAAATTATAAAAGAAAGCATTTAATTTGGGGATCAAGGTTTCAGAGAGTTAGAATCCATGGTCATGGTGTGGGGTATGGCAGCAGGCAGGCATGGTGCTGGAGATGTAGCTGAAAGCTTGCATTTAATCCAGTGGGTGGGAAGGGAAGAGAGAGAGAAAGAGAGGGAGAGAAAGAGAGGGAGAGAAGGAAAGAGAGAGAGGGAGAAAGAGAGAGAGAGAGAGAGAGAGAGAGAGCGCTAGCTAGCTAACTGGGAATGGTGTGGACTTCTAAAACTTCAAAGCCCATCCTCAGTGACCCACCTCCAACAAGGCCATACCTCATAATCCTTTCCAAACCATCCCACGAACTAGGGACCAATATTCAAAAATTTGAGTTTATGGGGACCACTCTCATTCAAATCACCATAACGAGATACCCAGGAACATATAGGGGTTCTGCCCTACCCTTGTGCCTGGGGAAGCCCCCTGCTTGCAACTCCCTGAAGGTCCAGTAACCCAAGCGAAAAGCATAATGGACAGGCAGCTTTACAGATAACACTTTGGGTAATAGTTCTTAAAAGGCACCTGAAATTCTGCCAATGCACTTTTAACTTTGATCTGTATGAGAGTTTTGCCTTCATGTATGTGCACCATGTGTGTGCAGTACCTGGGGATACCAGAAGAGGGAGTCGGATCCTCCAGGTACTGCAGTTCCAGAGAGTTGTGAGCTGCCATATGGATTCTGGGAACTGAACCCACATCCTGGGCAAGAGTACCCAATGCTTTTATCTTCTAAGTCATCTTTCCAGCCTCCCCCATCTCCATCCCAGTGCATTCTATCCAACAAAAGACTTTCCCTTTTGTGAAATATCTCATTGTAGCAATTGATTAATAACTGCTTTGACATAGCGGCCTGCGGGTCCAATTTCTTTGAAATGATCTCAGCTATGGCTGTGTAACAAAATAGGGCGGGAGGAGAGGAACTTTTTCAAAATCCAGGTAAGGTATCTGCCCTGCTTGCGCCAGGGCGAGCAGGAGAGCTGTTTCCTAAGGTGGACAGGCCTCACCTCCTTCCACTCCAGGCTGGTCCTGAGTAAGGCTGGGTCAGCGATGGAGCTGGTGTGTGTTACTCCAGCAGTCTGTATGTTTCCAGGGAGTGTATACAGGGGACTCTCACCCCCAAAGAGGGTAGGAGGCAGGTAGACTTTCTTCTGAACGTGGCTCAAGATGGTGGGTAACCCAAGCCTCTATTTCTCAATGTCAGTCAACTTCACTCTGGTTAATGCTGTTCTGGGCCGTTAGGCTAACGGCAGCGATTCCCATCCGAGAGCTGACAGCCCTGTGAAGTATGTGGCCCAGTATTTTTCCTGGGTCTTTCTTTCCTTTCTGACTTTTCACCTACTGGAGTTAAGATTGACTGAGTTTTGTTACATGTGTGAAGTCTTGCTTTTCCTTTTGGCTAAAAATTCTCTTGGGAGAATCCATCACTAAGAGTCTGTACTGCCTGTAGTCTGGCTGAGCATGGCTGTGGGTTACTATTATCCTTTGACGGCATGGATTCGTGACACTAGCCCTGAACCCTGCTTCACCTATTGGACCTTGTTGCATGCCAAATGCCTCCTCACAGAGGACTCTGCCATTGTCTCCATTGTACAGGAGGACGACAGGATCCCAGGCTGAGTTCAGTCCTAACAAGAATGCTCAGTGACCTCGTGTCTTGCCAGTTAACTTGCCAGTTAACTCTCGTTTTCTTAATTCCAGCGTCAATGAGGGATACGACTTCCCCCGGGGCTTTTATAGTAGATCTGGGAGCTTTAGAAACTGAGCTGCATTGAGGTCCAGTCAACCTTTGCTCTTTCTGCCTGAATCTCTTTAGGGCCCACATAGAGTTGCTAGGGTCTCATGAGATCATTTACTTATTCGATACTATCAAGTGGTGGCTGTTATTGCAAAGCATTGGGACAAAGTACAGAGTGAAACACAGCCCGGCCCCACCCTCCAGGTGTTAAGTTCAAGTATAATCATTTGTGCTCAGTGCTGGGAATGTAAGGGAACAAAGAGCCTGTGCGAGACAGGAAACAATTCTCTGTGAGCCTGCATGTTTGAGCGAGTTGAGGGTGGTTAGGAGTCCCTGAAGGAAGGGCTGTTGGCAGGAGCGCATTGGCCCAGGACCACCCAGCTGCAACTTCTAAAGGCCAGGTGCAAGGACACATGACAGGTGGCCGGAGAGGTGAAGGAAGCCGAGGGGGAGATGGGTCCTGGACGTTTAAGAGACCCTCAAGTTAGGGTAGGATGCTACAGAGGGGTCAGCGGTGAGGATGGCTAAGTGTGTGCTAGCTAGACTTGGCACACAAGATAGCTGCCTGAGCTGGGTCTGCTCCAGGGAGCTTCAAGGCGAACACAATTCACTTTCCTAGCTGTGTACTGCACATGCTCCTTGTCTTCCGCTGCCTCCTCCTGGCTGCCTCTCTGTTCCTCAGACCCTTGTGCTGTCTATGACAGGTACTGGGCATGCCTATTCCATGCGGTTGGCTTTCTTGTCAGGGTCTGCAGTTTTGGCTTCTTTAATCCCAGCCCCAAGTCCCTGTAGGGTCCCTTCATTCTGCTGTAGCTTTAGAGAAGGCAGTGGCTGAGGCAGTGGGCAGGATCCTTGCAAGGTGTGAGCTATGGAGGCTCCATGGAGCAGGCCCAGGATTCCACCCGTTATGGAACACCGGGTCTCTCAGCACTCTTAGAGGGTTTGAACTTGTTCAGAACCCCATGAGGAGTGGGGTGGGGGAGAGGGTCATTGGAGGCTAGCCTCACTATTGGTCTTTCCTCAAGCCTCACCTACTCTGTAGAACTAGAGGACATTTAATGTCCTGAATTTTAGAATGATAGTCTCAGAAGAAAGATGGATCTTTGGGAAGTGCCTTTGTTTTCCCTGTGAATCTAGCAGCCTAGGGCCCACATATGGGCAGGCAGAGGTGGGGACAGGCAAGTGCTCCATACAGCATACAGTTGGGGAAACTGAGACCTAGGCCTGCTCCAGCGGGAAAACCCTCCATGCTGGGGTGCAACCAGAGTTGGACTTTCATCTTTCCACATGACACACTAAGAAACCTTGGACATTAATTAGATCTTAGTGGCCTCTAGGCCACCGGGAAACATAAGCAGGCAAGGCCTCTACAGCATTCATGGCTACCAGGCTGACATTCTGGAAGACACCACCTGAAGAGTGGTACCAAAGCCCTGTAATCCCAAGCCCAGTGTCTGTACTGTCACGGGAGGACTTAGTGACCTTGATGTTATACATTGAGGGTGGGGTCTGCTGTTTCTCTCTAAGCCATGAATGTGTCTGTGTTCGGAACGTATGTATTGTGCTCTTAATACCTGTCAGCTGTATGGCTTTTGCTTACTGACTTATGGGTATATGCTGATGTCCATGTGTGTGGAGGCCAGGGGGTAACTTCCAGTGGTGTTACTTAGGAGCTGTCTGTCTTGCTTTTTTAATGTAATTAAATATTTATTTGTGTGTATATGTGTGTGCGTGTGCGTGTCTTGTATATATGCCCTCAAAGGCCAAAAGAGGATGGGGGAGCCTCTGAAACTGGAGTTACCTGGGTTCGGGGAAGTGAACTCAGGTCCCCTGGAAGAGCAGCAAGTGCTCTTCACTGCTGGGTCCTCTCTACAGCCCTGCCTCCAGTCCTGCTTTGCTTTTGAGATGAGGCCTTTCACTGGGCCCTGAGGTTCACCACTGTTAGGCTAGGCTGGCTAGCAAGTCCCAGTAATCCTTCTGCCTCTGCCTCCCCAGTACCATTTGCATGGCACTGTATTCAGCCTTTTATGAGTTCTGGGCCTCAAGCTCAGGTCCATTCACTTACGTGGAAAGCAAGTGACTGACTAAGCCGACTCCCAGTCCCCTTGGAAGTGTTAACTCACCTGGAAAAAAGTTACCCTGATGCCCTCTGCCGGACTGCCACAGTAGTCCTGTGGGTCGGTGGCAGCATTTTCTAGAAGAGGCATCTGGGTGGGTAGGTGCTGGGGACTGTGCAGCTCCTAGAGACTAAACTGCCCTGGGAGTTGGATTTTGTGGATTCTGTTTTATTCTGTAGTCCTGTCCCCAGGATTACCTCCTTCACCTCCCCATTCCTGCATATCAGGTTGTGGAACGGAGATCCCTGAGGTAGGAGAGCTATGACAGCTTGTTGAGGCTGAGCAATGTTTGGTGACCTTGTTTGGTGACATCTCTGTATGCTGCTCAAGCTGGTCCCCGTCTTCTGGATAGTTACAGACTACTGTATGTCACCTGAGTGTTTGGAATCAAACCCCAGGCCTCTGCAAGAGTAACAAATGCTCTTAGTGCCTGAGCCATGTGTCCAGCACCATGAAGGATTGCTCTTTTTGCTTGTTTGTTTGAGACAGGGCTTCTCTGTGTAGCCCTGGCTGTCCCAGGACTCTCTCATTCTCTCTGTAGATCAGGCTGACCTCAGATTCACAGAGATCCACCTGCCTCTCCCTCCCCACCCAAACCCCCCACCTCCCATCTCCCACTGCCCCCTGGAAGAGGATGCATATCAGATATTTACATTATGATTCATAACAGTAGCAGATTACAGTTATGAAGTAGCAACTTACAAGTTTTATGGTTGGGAGATACCACAGCCTGTGGAACTATTGAAGGGTCTCAGCATTAGGCAGGTTGCTTGCCTGTGGATTATTTGACTGAAGGTCAGCCATATTGGGCAAGAGTTCATTCTTGGTTTATGCTGTTAATTGCTTGAGGATCTTGTCACACAGTCAGATGACAGAGTTAGAAGTTAAAACTAGTTGATAGGTGGTATTTCTACAGAGAAGCAACCAGGACTGAAGTGAGAGCAGGCTTTGGATTGGCTGCTGCTCAGCAAAGGGACCTTGAAGCTCACAAGTGTGAGTCAGTTAATTGACAGACTTTGAAGCTGAGATTGTAGGCTGACTGCATAGAAGCATCAGTGGTGGCCTGGAAGCAGAATAGAAAGTCAGAGCTTGTGGGGACACAGGAAGGAGAGGAGCCCCTCACCCTGGAGTCTGACTGAAGCCCTGGTCAGCTGAGAAGCAAGAATCCCAGCATATGCAGTTAATATTCCTTTCACTTACAGATACTTTACATCAGCAGTTCTCGACCTGTGGGTTCCAACCCTTTTTGGAGTAGGAACTTAGTAATTTTATGGTTGGGGGTCACCACAACCTGAGGAAAGGGTCACAGCATTAGGAAGGTTGAGAACCACTGCTTCATATTAAAGTGAGTGAACCAGGCTTAAGGCCTCTGGGCAATATGTTGTTGGGTAAGGCCCCAGGTTGGGCTTGAGACTCTTCACCACAGTCAATGTGTTTACAGTCAGGTCTTCTACCTGCCCACATCCCACGGGCCAGACTTTTCTACTTTATATAAACAACAATTGTGATCCTGTCAGATAGCCTTCGGGTAATCATTTAGGTTTCATAGTAAGCCTTTGAAGAGAGTAACTTCAAAACCTCAAAAAATGATGTATCTGGCTTTCAGAAATCAATGCTCTCCCGCTCTCTCCCACTCTCCCGCTCTCCCTCAGGGAGCCCACACCCAGACTTGGGTATGTTTTCTGTTCCAAGGCTCTCCTTAGAGAAGCCCAAACCCAAGTGCTTGAGTGTGTCTTATCTTTCTATTTGAGCACCTCTCCTCTTAATCCTCCTACTTAGGCCTGGTTTTGTTTGTTTGTTTGTTTGTTTGTTTGTTTGTTTTCTGTTACTAAACCTCAACTCTGGCCAGTCTTGAAATTCTTTTCTGCATTGCATCAAAGCCATGATCAATCCAGGTTTGGTTTGAGTCGAGGTCTCTAAATGCTGCAGGCACCAGCGGGGAGCTGTGCCTTCTATCTCTGTCCCCACCAAATGCTGACACTTCGATGGGCTCCAAGTCACTCTTCTCGGTGCTGGAGGTTTGTGTGCAGGCTGGGATGTTTGTCCTTCACCTTTCTGTGACTGACCAGCTGTGGGCCAGATGCTGTGGTATGGAACTCTCCATACTTATGAAATGTGGACTTGGGTGGGGACTTTGCTCGGTAACTCATTGGTTGACACTGTGAAGTTGCTCTGGATTCGATATGAGAGAGCCATGGGGGTGAAGGAAAGATTGGTACCTCTGTGGGCTTCAGGAAGTCTGTAGATTTTTGTGTTTGGACAGTAGGACTCAGGATGCCAGTGTTCAAGGTGACTTGATCATTCCCCATCCTCAAGTGAGTCTGCAGAAGCTGCTTCTGCATGAGGAGGAGATCATAGTTGAACAGGTGTGTCGGTCAGGCCCTCCTCACAGCCGGCTCTAAGCGAGCATGCCATGAAGCCACCCATCTGGCCCACTCTGTGGGTAGAAAGAAACGTTTATTTGGAAAAGCAAGTCCCCGGCTGTCTCACAGGGATAGAGAGCGGCATCTTGGTGGGAAAGCAAATGGATTTTATGTGATTGCAAGGTGGTGGTCTTTGAGTCGATACAGGCTGTTCAGATTAACTAGGAACTAGATGCCCTTGCCCGATGTAGCTGGCCTTTGGGGCTGATAAAGGAGGTATTATTATTATTTTTCTGGTAAAGAAAAAACTGCTTTACAAGATTCCTGAGGAATGCTGACTGTAAGCTTCTGTTTACCCAATCAGAGTCCTTCTGTTTAGGACCTTGTCATCAGCACTGCCATTTTGGGGACCTGCTTTGGATCTAACACCTTCCCATGGCTACCTCAGAGACACTTGTGGGAAGATACTCTCCAGGGAGGTGTGTTTGTTTGTTTCTTTTTGTTTTCCACTTTTTCAAGTGATTTTATTCAATTACCCCATGGTAGGGAGAATCATCCACGGCACCCGCAACCCCCACAGGTCCTGTCAGAGAACACTGTCCCCTCATCCACTCTCTTCCTCATTGCTTAAGTCTAGGTCACAATAGAGCAAAGCCACAAACCAAAGAGAGGTAGCCACATAGGCTGAGCCACTTTAAAGCAAACCCAAAGATATTTGATATCCAGTCTCAAAACACCATTGTCTCCTTCTCTAAGACACTGCTAGGAGGCCCAGGGGGCCTGGGAAAGCTGGGACTCGTGGCTTAGATGTGGCGTGTCACTCAGGTCCAGGTTGTCCCAGCAAAGGCTCAGCGCAAGGCAGCCAGCTGCTCAGCTGACTGACGGACAGTCCTTGCAGGCTCTTCAAACTCTTTTTGCTTGTTGTTGGTCTCCTTTGCTCTCTGTTTGTCCTGTTTGAAAAATTCACTGATGGTTAGTTCTATCTGCTTCTTGACAGTAAGGAAGGCACAGCCAGGTGAGTGCTTTCTGTGCTCCTCTGTAGGGTTGACATCGGGTTCCCAGCCTTCCAGTTCCTTAAAGCAGGAAAAGCACTGCACCAAGTCAGGCTCATTCTTGGTAGGGCAGTGGATGAAGCCAGCCTCCGCCATCCGCTCTGGGGTGCAGGAGCAGTCCTCCAGGAAGGGCCGGTTCTTGAAGGTGGACATGCAGTGGTCCTTGAGGTACAACTGCCAGGTCCGGGGGTAGCATCAGTGCCCCCATGATAGCGCTGCCACAACCCCCGCCAAGACCAGGGAGGTTTTTAAAAATAAATTATTTGAGTTATTTTTATTTGTTACTGCACAGTTTAACTGTTTTATTTGGAATCTCACAGCTCAGCATGCAAACCATCTCATGATCTTTTCAACTGCTCTTCCAGAACATTCTGCAGTGCAGTTGACCAAATTAATCTCTTCACAGTAGTCAGACCAGCACTGGCTGAAAAAGACCAACGAGTTTACAGGCAAAATGTTCAGTTCCTTTCCTAGTGAAAGAGAAGGCAGAAGGACTCAGAAAAGTGATTCTGTTTTATATTATTTTGGGGCAGGCAGGACCTCACTATGGAGTCCGAGCTTGAGATCTGATTACCTCAGCTTCCCAAGCTGGGGTTTATAGGAATGTACTACTATTGTCTGCCTAAACACTTAAAAAGATAAATAAATAAATAAATAAATAAATAAATAAATAAATATCAAAAACATTCTCGTCATGTAACCCTGGCTGGCTTGGAACTCGTAGAGATCCACCTGCCTCTACTTCCTGAATAGTGGGATTAAAGGTGTGTGCCACCACCATGCCTGGTGAAAACACTACATTTTTAAAAGATTTGTTTATATTGAGGTGTATGACTCTTGCCTGTATTTATTATGTATGTGTATCACATGAATGTAGTGGCCAAAGAGGTCAGAGGAGGCATCATGTCTTAGTTGTGGTTTTACTGCTATGAACAGACACCATGACATATGGCACGTCTTATAAAGGACATTTAATTGGGGCTAGCTTACTGGTTCAGAGGTTCAGTCCATTATCGTCAAGGCAGCAGCATGGCAGCATCCAGGCAGACATGGTGCAGGCAGAGCTAAGAGTTCTACATCTTTATCTGAAGACTGCTAGTGGTGGAAGACTCACTTCCAGGCAACTAGGATGAGGGTCTTAACCCACACCCACAGTGACACACCTACTCCAACAAGGCCACCCCTCCTAATAGAGCCACTCCCTGGGCCAAGCATATAACAAATCATTACACATCAGATCCCTTTGGACTAGAGTTACAGACAGGTGTGAGCTGCCATGTGCGTGCTGGGAACCAAACCTAGGTGCTCTGTGAAAGCGGTAATGGCTCTTAACTGCTGAGCCGTTGATCAAGCCCCTAAACACTAGGTGTTTTTTTAAATGAATGTTTTCATTGTGGTGAAATGTATATCACACTAAGCTCACCCTCTTAACTATCAGGTATGTACCCTGCAGATCCTGTAAGAGAACTCACTGCTGTACAAACGTCTCTACCACTTATCTCTAGTATGTTCTCATCTTCCCAGACAGAAATTTCAGACCTATTAAATCTTAATTCCCCACCCTACTCCCATCCCCAGGCCCTGGCAAGCACTTGTTCACTGTCTATATTTTTTTTATTTACATTTGTTAAAATGTGTGTGTGTGGGGTGTGGGTGGGGTTCAGCCTGTGCAACGGCGCATGTGCGGAGGCCAGAGAACGACCTGTAGGAGTGGGTTCTCTCCTCCTACTGTGAGAGTCTCAGGGATCAAACTCGGGTCTTCAGGTTTGGCGGCAGTCGTCTTTACCCCAGTCATCTACTAGCCTTGTGTATGGATCTGACTTTTAGGGACCTGTGTTCCTTTGTCTTGAGCTCTCTCACTATGTTTGATTTTCATAATGGGAGTATGGCTTGTTTAATCTAACACAGTCATTGTGAACACAGCAGTCTACCTTTCTTACTAGAATGGGAGTGTGTGTGTGTGTGTGTGTGTGTGTGTGTGTGTGTGTGTGTGTCTGTCTGTCCATGTCCCTGCCATGTGCATTTGTGTGCTTCAGTCAGCCTGGCCCTGCCCTGCAGAGCCTGTCTTGCATGGGACATACACAACTTGTCAAGACCAAACCTTCTATAGAGGGTGCCTTTGTTAGCATCTTGTTAGCTGTGGTACCAGGGATGTGTCCTCATTTCTCCCACCTCTCTCTCCTCTTCCATAGCTCTGTCTTCTTTAATGGATAGAGGTGACTAGTGCTCTGGGCCCACCGTTGGAAAGTAAGACCCACCTCCAGGGGTCAGAAGCAACAGTTCTCTAGCTCTTGCTGGACTTCTGGCGAGTCTTGCCCTTTGCTGTGCTCAGCTCTGGCTTAGGAACCTTCCCTCTGGTCCCTGAGATGAACCAGGAAGAAGCTCCCTTTTGAAAGGGAGAGCATCCTGCCCAAACAGCCTCTGTGGTTTAGTGGTGGTCGTGCCCAGCAGTCCCTCATGCTTTGGAATTAACACTTCTTACTCAGTGGGTATGTTGGCCAATACAGGTTTTGTGTGTCTGGACAGTGAAGGGAGGGAGATGCGTCACTGTCCATGACGTAGGCCCAGTGCCAGGGAGCAGGAGCGTGTAGGGCCTTGGTGTCTGCCAGGTCCTGGGCAGAGCTGGTCACGTGCTGCTTTTAGTTGGTGAAGCATAGCCTTGGTAGGGAAGGGGACACATTAGCATTGTTTTTGATGGTGGTGACTTGACTTAAATCATCTTCAGTTCCTAACTCAGTTTGAAGTCTGAAGTCCTTCCTTGCTGTGACCCTTTGGTGGCAGAGCACTTGAGGTATCTGAAAGAGACTGGTGACTATGGGAACAATTGGGGAACTCTTGTTGGGGGACAGATATAGGAAAAACCCTGGTAGACTTCTGATAACTGCGGGGTGGTGGCCCCAGACCCAGGTGTGCCTATGCCTGCCTCCTCTCCTGCCATCAGCATCTCTAGCCGCCACAAGCCCTTCTAGACTGGCATGGGTCCTCATGGGCTCCTTTCCTGTCGGGCTGGAGCTCCCAGCACATCCTTAGACAGATAACTCTATCTTGAGCTTGGGCCAGTCTGTGCAGCTCCAGCTGTTGACACAGGCCCTGCTTCATAATCCCTGTGGCTTTACTATTTAGCTACAGTGCTAGGCCTATAGAGTGGCGCTCGGGCATCAGTCTGCTCTGTGTCCCTAGTGGGACTCAGAAAAATGTTGCTGTCCCCAGCCTGGCTGCTCTCCTTCCTAGGCTGTAGCTGGAGCGATTAATTATCACTTAGAATAAGATTTCTAAATCCTTATGTTGTGCTCAAATGTTCTTCTGGGTCTGGATATTCCTTCCTGAGAGAGAAAGGTTAGAAGTAATGTATTCCTGGCAAGGCAAACAGGGCAGGAAGCGGTTACAGCTTCTCAGTTCTGCCATCAATGCCACTAATACTATGTCCTGGGTTGAGATGCAGTGTGGAGCTCAGAGCTTGAGGGGAGAGGATCTGGGGACTGAGTGGGACCTTGTTTGCAAGGGCCTTCAACCCTGGCTTGTTTGTTGCCACAGGGATACTCTCTACCCTTCTAGCCATTGTCCAGCCTGGCTGTGGTCCCTGCCGGTCCTCTTCCTGGTATCTTAAGGGGGCATGCAGGCACTGTCCACTGACTTATGAGACATCTCAAGCCCAAGGAGGGTGAGCTGACCCCTTGCAGCTTTAGGGGAGCCCCGGCAGTTTTCAGACAGCTCTGCAGCTATCAGGCCTGGGACACTCTGCTCAAGAACACTGGAGCCACATTCCAGGGACATTCCAAGTTTCCAGACTGCCTGAAAGTTTTAACATCTGATTGTTTTGCTGAGTGCACAAGGTTCGGAGTGTCCAAGGTCCCCTAACAAGCATCCTTTTAAAACACATTCGGGCTGGTGAAATGGCTTAGCGGTTAAGAACACTGACTGCTCTTCCAGAGGGTCATGAGTTCAAATTCCAGCAACCACATGGTGGCTCACAACCAACCGTAATAAGATCTGATGCCCTCATATGGATATCTGAAGACAGCTACAGTGTACTTACATATAATAAATAAATAAAAAACCTTTGGGCTTTAGTGAGCGGGGAAGGGAAGAAACAAACAAACAAAAAAACCAAAACATTACACACCCCAGTGCAGCTCAGGACTCAGTTTCCACCCACTCACTGATTGTGCAGCTATGCTAATGGAATGCCACACACAGGCCTGGCAGAGGCTCCCCTCAGGTGACAGCAGGCATAATCCCCCTCTCCCACTCAGGTCCTCTAACAAGTTGCAGAGCCACTATTTAGAACTTCATCAGCCTGCTCCACCTTCTCAGAGACTGCAGAGGTCTCATGAGCTCTGCTTTAACATAAGTGAGCTATGAGCCAGAGCACTAGAGCTGGGGTTTGTTTGGCTCCAAAGCTGTGCTCTTCCCCTCAATCTTGCTTTTGGGTTTTTTTGTTTGTGTGTTTGTTTTCTTAGGGGGTGGCTTGCTGTGTAACCCAGAACAGTCTTGAATCCAGACTTGCAGAAACTCTCCTGCCTCAGCCTCCTAGCTCATTATTTCAACTATGCTTCCATGGTGGATTTGGCCAAAGTATAAGGGGACAAGGGACAGACTCACTGTCAGGATCTCTGCTTGGGAGAATGTGTCATGAAAATGGAACATTAGGACCAGTGAGATGAGCCCAGAGTGAAAGGTTCTAGGATGGGAGCCCAGGACCCTAAGACTGAGCTGCATGGACCTGCGGGGATGGGGGGTGGGGCTGACAGGCAGTGTGAGGAGAGGCTGGGTTTGGAGAAGAGCTTAAGGAGACAGGCTGAAAGCAGGAGTCTAATCACATCTGGTGAGGTGTGTGTGTGTGTGTGTGTGTGTGTGTGTGTGTGTGGTGTGTGTGTTTGGGGGGTTGAGGCTGCATGGGAGAGACTGTGGGGATGCACCACACATTTATCTAGGGACTAAACAACAGCTGCCTCTTTGCAACAGTTGGGACCCTGTTTTGTGTGAATGCTTTTATGCTTGTTTCTTTGTTCTTAGATTTGTGTGTGTGTGTGTGTGTGTGTTTATATATGTGTGTATATGTATGTATTTGTGAGCATGTTTGTGTATATATGTCTGTGTATGTTTATCTATGTGTGTATATGTATGTGTGTATATTTTGTATGTGCATTTGTATGTGTATATTTTGTGTGTTTGTATATGTGTATGTTTGTATATGTGTGTGTTTGTGTGTGCATGTGTATGTATGTGTGTATGTTTATATGTGTGTATATGTATGTGCATATATGTATACGCACATATACATATATGCGTTTGTGTGTATTTGCATATGTTTGTATGTGTGTGTATATGTTATATGTATATGTGTTTGTGTGTATGTTTGTGTGTATATGTTTGTATATGTGTATATATGTATGTGCGTGTGTGTGCGTGTGTGTGCGTGCGTGTGTGTGTGTGTGTGTGTGTGTGTGTGTGTGTGTGTGTGTGGTGTCCAGTAGACAACCTTGAACTCCATCTTCAGAATTTGCCACCTTTGAGATGGGGTCTCTCTTGGCCTGGGACTCCCTAAGTTATGGTGGCTGGCCAGCAAGCCTCTTCAGATCCACCTATCTCCCTCTTCCCAGCACTGAGATTGCAAATCCTATCTCCCTCTTCCCAGCACTGAGATTGCAAATGCATATCACCATGCCTGGCAGTTTTACATGGGTTCAAACTCAGGGCGTTACACTTGTAAGGCAAGCATTTTACTGGCTGAGCCATCCTCGCAGTCTTCATAGGGTCTATTCTTTTTTAAAGATTTATTTTTATTTACAATTACGTTTAGCTATGTGTGCCTGTGTGTGGGTATGTGCACAGGAGTGTATGTGGAAGCCAGAATATCAGATTCTCCTACGAGGTGTGATCTCGGTGCTGGGAACTGAACTTGGGTCCTCTGAAAGAGCAGTACACGTTCTTCACCGCTGAGCAGTCCTTCCTCCCCTCCCCTGGTGTTCCTCTTCTCTAGAAACATTTTTTATTTATATGTATGAGTATGTATGTACAGGTATGTATGTGCAAGTGTGTGAAGGCACCCAGTTTCCTGGAGCCGGAGTTACAGGTGGTTGGTTGTGAGCCACCAGATAAGGGTGCTGGGAACTGAACTGGGGTCCTCTGCAAGACCCTCAAGTGCTCTTAACCTCTGAGCCATCTCTCAAGCTCCCATGGTGTCTCTAGAAGCTGAGTTTTGTAAGGTCTTGACAGACAGTGGCCTTTTATATAGCAACCAACACTCCTGGCGCTGTTTCCTGTCCTTGGGCTGAAAGCAAATGTGTGGCACCGTAGGACACATTCCCCTTCCTGGGGTTTCATGGGGGTCTTCTACCTGCCACTAGCAGAGGGGGTACAGCCTAGTGAGGCTGTAGATCTGGGCTTTGATGAGGGTGTAAGTTTCTGGCTCCATCCTTTGCTGAGGGCTTGTGTTAGCTGCTTGGCAGGACAACTGTTACTTCTGAGCCTGGCATTGTGCCAAGCCAGCATTGACCTCACCTCTTTGATCGCTGTTTCTACAAAAGACTGTTATGCCTAAGGGCAGGACTATCACCAGCCTTAGTTTCCCTATATGCTGAGGGCAGAAGCCTCTCCCATAGCTTGTTACAAACAGTAAATGAAAACCTGGATGTTGAGCCCCAGAAGCTGGTCCAGAGATGGAGAGTTTGCCATGTTTTGAGACTTTTCTTTCAGCCTCCCCTGTAGAGGAGTCAGACCCTGGTCTTCCCATGAGTGCTAGGTCGAGGATGTCCCCACCACGCTTCTGTCTGCAGAATTCACCTTTGTCGTCTGGACCAGGAAAGCAGGGGTGTGGCCTGTATACTCGGGTCTCTGCACTGAGCTTGGTGCTTTCAGAGCTGGCCCAGGGGAAGGAGTAGGGTAAACGCTTCCAGCTGAGAGCAGTTGGCATGCTCATTACTGGCTTACAAAGTGATTAAGAACACTTACAAAGTGTTCTGTGAGTGCTCCCTGCACTTCCAGACTTGGCCTGATGATATAGTCGGGGCTGTAAGAAGCAAGCATCCTGATGGCATGGCTGGGGGTCCAGGGTGGGGAGATACCCGGCGGGGTCACCCGTCAGCATGTTTTCTTCCCTACACAGCGAATGCAGACATCTCCATGGAGGCTTGCTGCACAGAGGGAAATCAGATGGCTAACCAGCACAGGGACTGCTCGCTGCCGTACACCTCGGAATCCAAGGAGTGCAGGTATGAGTGCTGTTACCACTGTTTGACATCACATGCCCGTCTAGAGGCAAGTGGGAGAAAGAACAGTGTGTGCCAGGCGACTGAGATGGTGATGGGGGACCTTCCTCTCTTTGTCTGCTGCGTCCTCCTCTGCACTTCTGAGCTGAGCACAGAGCCTGGCTCATTGCCCTGGGCTGCCTGGTGCTCACTGGGGCATCTGTTGCCTTCCCTGGCCTGAAAAGTAAAACCATCCAGATGTGCAGTCAGGTCTGCCACAGCTGTCTAACTCTGGGCAAGTCATTTCCCCAAGGAAAAGGAAGGTTTGCGTAGAGTGTCAGATGAGACCTCATGACTTGAGGAGCCTGCCCACAAGACCCCAAGAACACAAACAGTTTATTCCCACGGCTTCAGCATAACTTGTATTCTCTCTCTGGATTAAATCAGGTACTCACAAAGTTTGGGGATTAGATTATGTTGATAATCATAAAGATACTTAAAAAATCATAATCATACTTAGAGTAGATTATGATGATAGATTATGTTGATGATCATAAAGAAGTTATCAAATCTTTACAGTCATATGTGGACTGTGGGAAGAACATCCTGGGAAGGAGCAGCCAGCGTGGATGCTCAGAGCCAGGCTGTGCAGGTTCTTGGGGCAGCAGCAAGGCATCCAGAGAGTCTGAACAGAGTGGAGCAGCAGGGCAGAAAGACACGGAGCCAGAGGGAGGTAGGGGTGGGGGTGCTCCCCATTGTTTCTGGTAGCGTGGCTACTTTAGGAAGTAACTGGAAGCCGGGTAAGAATCTGATGGGGATTCTAGGCATAAATTAGGTGGCAGAACATCTGTCCAGACTTGTCTTTAAAAAGGACTCTTTAAAGTAGTTGACATGAGGGAGCAGAAGCTAAGAAACTGCAAACAAGGACCCCTCGATATGCAGGTGGCTTGGAACTGGGCAGTAGCCTGGCCTAGGGTCTGACTGCAGAAGTGGAGGCAGGGTGCCAAGCTGTCAGTACTGGAAGTGGGTGGGAGTCAGGGGTGTTTCGGTGATGGTTTAAGAGGTTTACTTTGTCTAGCTGGGCATGTGAGAGGGAGGGATGCTGTTGGGAGAAAGCTGAGCAGGGGTGGGGATGGGGTAGAATCAGGCTAGGTATCCTTAAACATCCAGAGACCCAAGTGAGCAGCTGTTGGTCTCGCTAGGAGTGAGGAGAGGTCAGTTAAAGAATCAGCAGTGTTGCTCACAGCAGACATCGGGTATGAGGGGCCAACCCCAGCACCCTGGGTCCCGTTCTAGGTTCCCAGTGAATTCTCTCCCTAAAGCCTCATTAAGGCAACAGCGACTCACCCCTCACCAGGTTCAGACAGCGCTCAGAGGAAGAGGGTTTGGGACAGGCAAGATTGAGTGACCCTAGACTGGTTGATTCTTTGGTTTTTCAAACTAGGCTCCCTGGAGCCTTTGCAGTTCTTAAGAACCCCTGGCTTCCCTGAAGCAGAGGTGCATCGGGCAGCCTGCTCAGTCTCCTCTAGTGGAATACCCTTTGCTTGCAAATCTAGTGATGCAGGTTGGAATTCGTGTCACTGTGTAGACACAGCCATCCTGGATCTGGAGAGACATGGGAAGCCAGGTTCACACTTCTGAGCCCAGGGTAGAGGAAAGGCTGGCTGGGGCCTCTGTCCTTAGGCATAGGTAAAGGACATAGCAAGGGGACCCAGAGAAGTCCTATCCTCTCTTGCAGACAGCATGGGTTAGGTTCCTATTTCTGCCCTTGCTGGTTCTGCCTTTAGGTTACTTTGGTCTGGATGAGAGCCATATTTGACACCCTTCCGTCTCTGTTGTCTGCAGGGCTTGTTTTCTGGCCTCTGAGATGTCACAAGTTATGTTTGAGTCTGAGGCATAAACTCTGGCAGGTTCAGGCCCTACCTGACCTCCTATTTTCTGAAGAGCTTTTTTGTAGCCAAGCCTGTGGGTGGCAGGAGGCTGGGCCTGAACATCATGGCTGCTACTGTCTTCCAGTCTAGTCCTTCAACAAACTGTATCAAAAGACTCTCTGAAACTTCTCCTCTGAGCCTGGAAACTGGAGCCGAGGCTGAGGAGACTAGAGCTGGGTGGAAGAGGGGAGGGCGGAGCCTGGAGCCCGCTGCAGGCTGCTTTGTTCATAAATAGGTTCTATAACCAGGCTCAACTGTGTGCAGAGTTGGGGTCTCCACCCCGGGCACCACTCTGCATTTCCTCTCTCTAACCAAACACCTGCTAAGTCCTACTGTGTGTCTCTGTCCCTGTGGGAGATGGGATGTGGGGAGATACTCCAGAGGACATCACCCCTCTCCTTGAGCCTCTGTTCTGAGGTTGTCTTCACCAAGGAGTCCTGGCAAAGCCTCTGCTCTGCCCACAGGATGGTCCAGGAGCAATGTTGTCACAACCAACTGGAGGAGCTGCACTGTGCCACGGGCATCAACCTGGCCAGTGAGCCAGACGGCTGCTCCTCCCTCCACAACTACAACAGTAGCCTCGAGGTCATGTTCATAAAGGTGAGTAAGGCTGAGGACCACACAAGGCCGCCGTTCTCCCTGTCCACCTTTCCCTGTGACCACTCGGGTACCCGTCCCCTCTCATTCAGACAGTATGCCTTACCAGGCTTGCTTCCCCTAGCTTGCTCAGCTTTGCTTTCTCATAGAACCCAAGACTACCAGCCCAGGGATGGCACCACCCACAGTGGACCCTCCCACCCTTGATCACTAATTGAGAAAATGCCTTACAGCTGCATCTCATGGAGGTATTTCCTTAAAGGAGGCTCCTTTCTCTGTGATAACTCCAGCCTGTGTCACGTTGACACACAGAACCAGCCAGTACAGGGAGCTAATCAGGGCTAGAATGAGTGATCGGGTTAAGGGGTCTCTTAGCCAGGATTTTGAGCATTCAGTGACCACCTCCCTGGGTAGGGCTGGGCTCTGTTTACATTGTATGCCTGGCAGACAGCTCTGCCCCATCCCTAGACTTGAGGGAAGAGAGGTGTGAAATATTAGAACATTCTAACAAGAGTGGGAACCGATTCCCCAGCTGACTTAATGAAGTGTGTTTCTGGAAAAGATTACTCACACCACAGAGGAGGGTGAGATCACCGGGGCTCTTTGTGGCTGCAGAGTTGGTAGAACGACATGGAGAAGGCCTCTCTCTCAGCCTCCACAGGTGCAAGCAAAGCCTCTTGCTGTGGGCTTCCTGGAAGGCTCTTTGTTTTTAGATGGACTGACCTGGGGCTTTTCATGCATACCCCAGGATCTGGGTTAGGACACAGGTTTAACTTTTGGGATATGGAGTCTCCATGAAAGGGAGTGGCCAGGTCTCATTGCCTTACTGGGGCCCTTGAGGCTCTTGTGCCCAACTCTTGTGGTTGAGAGTGTGCACCTATTCTTCTGGCAGGGAGATGAGACCTTGTAGACAGAGCAGGCCCTTGGAGCGCTGGTCTGCTCCCTTCTCAAGATGGGTGAGCTGAGCTGGGGGTTGCTGGTCAGGAAGGGGAGGTCCAAAAGGAGTTGTTGTCTTGGTTAGGATCTTATTGCTGTGAAGAGACACCATGACCACAGCAAGTCTTATAAAGGATTTAGTTAGGGATGGCTTACAGTTCATACAGAGGTTTAGTCCATTGTCATCATGGTGGAACACAGGCAGACATGGTACTGGAGAGGTAGCTGAGAGTTAGTTCTACATCTGGATTGGCTGACAGCAAGAAGAGAGTGAGACACTGGGCCTAGCCTGAGCGTCTGAGACCTCAAAGCCCACCCGTAGTGACACCCTTCCTCCAACATAGCTACACCTACTCCAACAATGCCACACCTCCTAATAGCGCCATTCCCATGGGCCTATGGGGGCCATTTTCAGTTCATACCACCACAGCAGTCATGTGGGCGGGGAGAGATGTGCAATCCTACTAATGAAGACCCCCCAAACTCAGGAGACCCTTACTCAAGTCTTGGGAAATCATGGCCACCCAAAAATCTCAAGACACCATACCTGGATGCAATCAGCAGAGGTTTATTGGGGAGAGAGTTGGCTAGCCAAGGTCAAACTGCATACTCACAGGAGTAGAATTTGACCCTGAGTGGCGGTGGGCTAAGGGGCCTTTTAAAGAGGAAAACCACAAACCAGGGGAGTGAGGAGGGGGTGAGGGGTTGTCAAGGATACATAACATAAAAATAGTGGAACATTCCAGAGGAGCCCAAACCTAAATGATACAGGATCATGTGGAAAGCAGTCTGCACACCCATTTCTCACAAAAATGTGGTCTTGTCATGTCACTTGTTCAACTATTTCTCAGTTGTTACCCTGTCACTTGCCTTGTCATCATGGCTACTAGCTTCCCAGCCCCACCTAGATGACTTGCATCTTTTTTGTGGTCAGGAATGTGTCTTCCTGCTTTGGGCCTTCCCCACCCACAGGTGAGTCTTCCTCCCTGAGGCTTGAGGAATGTTAATACTCTTCCCGGGATGTATCCCAGGGTAGTGAAGGCCTGAAATCCTACATTCAGTTCCGCCTTCTTGGAACTAGTGAGCCTGTATATATTTTATAAAATGGTCTTTATAATTTTTCACTCTACACTAGGTGCCAGGTCTTGTAGGTTACTTTCCAAACAGACCTGGAAGGCTTGGAGAGGCCTAGCATGCTTTTCTCTCTACTTCTGACATTTTGATAAATCACCCAGATCAGATGTTTTCTCGCTGTCCTGAGAACATGGACAAGAAAGAGGGTGTCAGGGGTGTGTCCCTGAGGTTCTTTCGAGGTCCCAAGGGCCACTTGGGAACCTCTGACCCAGTCTGGAATCTGTCTGTTCATAGAGATGCTGCCACTGTTGCATGCTGGGAAAGGCAGCCTATGCCCGAGGCCAGACCTGTGAGCCCAACTTCGTGATAAGCTACCAATGTGGACTGGTGTTTCGTGCCTGCTGCGTGAAGGAACAGGAGAATTCAGACTTTGTCCGAGGCGATGGTGTGGACCCTCAGGACCCAGGTAACTCCTCTCCCTTCCAGCGTAGAGCAGCGTGTTAGTGTTCTCCAGGGCGTGTTTATCTGCAACACGGTTGGCTTACCCTTCCTCTTCCTGTGGAATCCTGTCACATTTCTGGATTCTGCCAATCACAGATTAAAAATATTAGAGAAAGGGGGCCTGGGAGATGGCTCCGTGGGTAAAATGCTTGGGGTGCAAACATAAAAGCCTGAGTTTGGATTTCCAGCGCCCAAATACAAGCCAGGCAAAGCAGCATCTTTATCCCAGGGATAAATAACTTGAGAGCAATAGAGGAAGACACTGGACATTGATGTATAACCTCTACATGTGCATGCATGGGTGTACACACCTGTACACACGTGCGCATGACACATACTCAAAGAAAATGTTGGAGAAAAGATATTAAATCTGGACTGGGTGCATGGAGACATTTTTCTTGTCGTTCCTTGGACAAAATAACCAGTATTTACTTAGCATTGCTATTGCATTAGGCATTAAAAGTAATCCAGAGACTATTTAAGCTTACAGGAGGATGTGCATAAATTATGGACAGACACTGTGGCATTCTAGATAAGAGACTTGAATGTCTATGGATTTGTAAAAATGAGTTTATTTTTATTTTATATGCACGAATGTTTTGTCTGCATTTACGTCTCTGCACCACATGCATGTGGTGTATCCCGAAGCCAGAAACAGGCATGGGATCTTGTGAAACTGTAGTTAGTTAGTTAAAGATAGTTGTGAGTCACCAAATAGGTGCTGGGATCAAACCTGGGTCTTCTGCAGGAGCAGTGCGTGCTCTTTAGCTGCTGAGCCATCTCTCCACCTCCTCGCCTGTGGGTTTTAATGCCCTCCGGGGGTCCCAGGACCAATCTCCATGGATACCAAAGAACAGCTGCGTAGAGAGAGCTGTGTGAGGGTCAGAGGGCAGGCCAAAGCTCCAGGGAAAAGCTGGCCTTACTGAAATCCGAAGGCTTTTCAGAATGGCTGGCAGAATGCTCTTCCTTAGTCTCCATCTCTTAGAGCCTACAACTAGCTAAGTGGGGTTCACTTACCCTCCGGGAGGGGCCGTCTGCATATCTCAGAGTCCATTGATTTAAACACCACTCTTTTGTCACCAAAGCTCCATTCATAGTGACATCCCATCAAGTTGCCATGTGAGGTTAACCATCACGACTGTGAGACAGGAAGAGTACCAAGTACTTTGAAGGAGGCTGGCTCCCTTCCAGACCTTACTCTGCCCTGGTGATTGGTGGCTGATTGCCCTTTGATCTGACCCTCTCATGAGGACCTTGATGTACAGTGGAGGAGGGGGACTTGGCCTTTTTGAGTCTTGGTCAGTATGGGTCAGTGGGTGGGTGCATCTGTGTTCAAGTGGCAGGCTCTTCCTCAGAGGGATGTAGTACCTCAGAAGCAGCTCCCAGAGATCTTGAAACTGCCGTTCACCAGCTCTACCTGTCCCCGCTGACTACAGCCAGATGTGCTTGGAGCCCTGAGGGGGATGGCTCTGTATATGTAGGAATGTCTTGTTTTTAATATATATTTATGACTGTGAGTGTTTCCTGCATATATTTATACCACATGGCCTCCATGGTCAGAATAGTTCTCTTAGAGGACAGAGGAGGGAATTGGAGCCCCTGCAACTGGAATTACTGGTGGTTACGAGCCAACCATGGGTGTTAGGAACTGAACCCAGGTCCTCTGCAAGAAGATGTGTTTTTAACCGATGAGTCATCTCTCCAGCCTCAACCTCCTGGTTCTTACATTGTGAGCTCCTGAGTCATGTAGAGAGCACCGAGGAGCTGCAGGCATCTGTGCTATGCATGCTGGGAATTTTGTCTCATCCACATCTCTCTTGAGCTTTATACTCACAGGCTACGATATCTAATTCAGGCTGTGTTTTGGGAGAGCTTACCTGCCCCTTTAAGTGAAGGTACATTTATTTACCCAAGATAAAGGAGTGTGGTGTGCTCAGCTGGGCTTCCTGTCCAGTGCTGACAGGAAGAGTAGGTGCTTGTGTGATCTTTTCTCATCTCTCTATCCCTAGCTAAGATTTCTGATGATGAGGAACAAGAAGACCCGTACCTGAATGACCGCTGTCGAGGTGAGATGTTGGGACCTATAGGAGCCCTTTGGTAGGTAGCTAAGGAAGCCCAGCGGATAGTGTTGACTTCTGCTGAGACTCAGATGGACAGTACTTCTGCTCTTGGGGCCCTGGGGACCCCCTGTTTTTTCCACCCTTGAATGCTCAGAGCTGGGGATTTGTTGGGGACAGTGGCTTCTGGAGGCAGCACCGGTGTGAGCACTCCAGCACCAGCAAGCTCCTGAGTTCTGCAGATGATGATGCTTCTCCAAGGCTGGGATGCCCCAGGAGAGTAGCTATTTCTTATCTGTGTGTCCCTGGAGCCCTGCTTGTCCCTTTAGAGTCATGGTCACCCAGGAGAATCTTTGCACTTAAATCAGAGTGGTCACAAAGCTTTGCTTTTCCTGATTAAACTATTTTCTTCAGGAATGTGCTGGCACATCTAACCTGATCATTCTGTTTCAGCTCCACCCAAGGGCTCACTCTGTGACTGGGTAGTTATGCAGGCAACTTAATCACAAAATGATAGAGCCAGTACACAACCTCAGTCTGCACTGAGGCCGGGAGGGAGGGGAGGGAGAGAGAAGGAGCTTCAGGAAGCTGGGAGTCCTCTCCAGGTGACCACAGATGATTTCTGGGAGAGTGACAGCCGGTGTGCAAAAGCCTGCATGCCTCTGGCAGCCAGCCGGACAGTGGTAAAGAAAGCACAGGTCATCCCAGTGGGTTTATACTCGAAGTATCCCCTGTGTGAGTCCCAGGGGAGGTGCCAGGCAGGAAGAGGCTGTACCCATAATTGTGGCGGCACTGGGACATGAGCCAGCTTGTGGGAATGGACAGCTGGAAATGTTCCAATAGAGCCCGACCTCCAGGTGGAGCCTGCTCTCTCCAGGCCTCTTGTTGACTGTGAGCAGTATGTCTCTCCAGGTCCACAGAGGCAGCACAAGGTCCCCAACTTGTCAGACCTCTGCTGCCTTCAGTAGCCCCAAAGAAGCCCAGAGCCTAGGTTTGGGAGTGTCCCAAGGACCACAACTGGCTGTAGCAAGGAGCCTGTTTTCTGGGTCAGTGCACCCTGGGAGGGTCTCTGAAGGTCGCTCAGCCCTGTTACTAACTCCCTGGGCTCTGGTTGCAGGTGGTGGGCCCTGTAAGCAGCAGTGCCGAGACACCGGGGACGAGGTGGTCTGCTCTTGCTTTGTGGGCTACCAGCTGCAGTCGGATGGTGTCTCCTGTGAAGGTAACATCTGAGAGCTGGTTACTGTGTTTGGGAGCCTCTGCTAGAGGTCTGAGCAGGCTCGTGTGGCACAACCTTGGTCCCATTCCTGGAGCACAGCTGGGACCCCCTTGCCAGTGCTGCCTGGAGTTTAGATTCGTGGACAAGACTGTCTTCCAGAAGAATATAGATACCAGTGTGGGAAAAGGGCTGCATTGGGGTTCACCTGGGTTCTGGATTCAAGATCTACCGTGAGGCCTTGGGTAGGTCTTTCTGCCTCTCCCCTAAGAGATGGGGATGAGGCTGCCTCCTTTGTGGGAGTCTTGTAGATGCTGTGATTTTAGGGTCTGGCACGTACTCAAAGAGATCTGAAACTTAACAGGGCTTGATATGGTGACGGCCCCTCTCCAGAGCCCTGGCCAGATGTGCCCACAGCAAGACTTAGCTCAGTTTGATTGGGCAACTTGGTGAATGCAGGAAGCCAGATCCACCATGGCTTCTGGGACATTCCTTCTGCTCAAGCTTAAGGCCTGGTTGTTCTTGCTGGTTACTTCTGCATCACCTTAATCTCTCTAGATATCAATGAATGCATCACAGGCAGCCATAACTGCCGACTGGGAGAATCCTGCATCAATACAGTGGGCTCTTTCCGCTGCCAGCGGGACAGCAGCTGTGGGACTGGCTATGAGCTCACGGAGGATAATAACTGCAAAGGTACAGCTCACATCCAAATCTAAGAATCTCCCCTTGCCCGGCTGTGGGTATGGCATAGAGGGACGGGCCCAGTGGGCTCTGTGGTGCTGCCCCCGTGTGGCTGCCTGGGACATTGCAAGAAAGAGGTGATCCACCTCCTTACAAGGACACAATGGCAAATGAAGGGAGGGGTGCCATGAGCAGGTTTTCTTAAATATGGTGCTGAATTAATGACACCAGCACATTTGACTTAGAAAGCTGATCCTTGACAAACAAGTCCAGGGTCCTCGCTTGTGTCTCTGTACAAACAAAACAAAGCCAGTTTCAGACCAGGCTCTGTTGAAAACGCTAGCTAGCACAGGTCTTGTGTAAAAATGTTGATCATTGAATTATGTAGGGTGACCCAAGAGCCAGCCGCCTTCTCTTGGCAGCCAAGCCCTTGAGCAATGCTGCTGCCCCACCCTGCACTGCTTCCTGGCTGAGCCTCTGGACTCCAGAGCCTGGGAGCCAGGCCAGCTGAGTAGATACACTTGAACCTTTGACAGCCGTGAACTTCAAGACAGGCCAATCCATCTTGTCTTATCTTGATGTAACTATTGTTACTATTTGGACTATTATGAAGACCTCGGGATGAAAAGAATTAAAGTCTGTGTTTATTATCGCTAAGATAATTGCTGTATGATCTAATCCAAACATACACTTCTGAATGAATGATATACCTGCAGAAAAATGCCTGAGTGATTTGTTAAAATAGCAAAAAGCTTGTCTCATAAGTCGGGGGGGGGGGAGTGTTTTTTTAAGACTTTAGCAATTTTTACACAGTTTGGCTCACCGCAGGCCTTTTCGTAACACCCTCTCTGTTGAAATATTTTGGGATTATAGTCTGAGAAATGAGCTTTTTATTTTTATTTTTTTTAAGGACTTTCTTGTGATGTTAAAGTATTGTGACATGCTTCTGGCCGGACTCTTGCTAACAATCTCCTTTTTTTATGATGCACCAGATATTGACGAATGTGAGACTGGTATTCATAACTGCCCCCCCGATTTTATCTGTCAGAATACTCTGGGATCCTTCCGTTGCAGACCCAAGCTGCAGTGCAAGAGCGGCTTTATACAGGATGCACTAGGCAACTGCATCGGTGAGACATGGTGCCATGAGTGGGGACAGTCCAAGCATGGGACGGTCAGCACAGATCAGGGCTGACAAGCTTCCCTAGAGAGCAGATAGCAGATGCCATAGGCATTGTGAGCCATGTGGTCTGGGTCACAGTGACTCATCTTGGGCAGTTACAGTTCAAAAGGCACAGGGTATAGACCCAGGTGGTGGGGTTGTGTTTCAATAAAACTTTATTTATAAACTTCATAGAGACAGATAGAGTGGTAGTCACCAGGGATAACCTGATTGACAGAGAGTGGTGTTCAGTGGAGACGGTGTCAATCCGGAAGATGATAAGACTCAAAGAAGCCTGGGCTGAGAGCCGAGTGGACCATTGTGTAAAGGGCCCATGAGCTCAGTGCGACACTAAGAGGCCAGAAAAAGCCTGCTCAGGTGGGAGGGCCATCTGCCCCTCTCTCTTCTGTTGTCTTTGTGCTGCCCAGGGGCGAGCTGTTAGCATTTGAACCCAGATCTGCTTTGTAGACAGGAGCTTCTAAGCCTTTCCTTTGAGGTCAGAGAGTCCCCATCTTCTAAATTGAGCTGCGGGTGTTACTGGTTGCAACCCCTCTCCCCTTTTAAAAGGAAAGACTGGATGCTGCTGTGCAAGTTTCTATCTTATTTCTCCCCGGATTCTTGAAATGGTATTGAAAGTTCATTACTGCCCCCAGGTAGAGCCTTTTAGGCCAGGAGTTTCACCCAAGCCCCTCCCACACAGCCTGGGTCTTCGTGGAGAAGTGTCTGGGCTGTGTTCCTGAAGTCAGACTGTCATCCTTCACACACGTGCAGTAAGCAGGGTGGCTGTGACTAGAGCATGGAGGAAAGGGGGCCCTGCTGAGACTTGCAGCCTGCTCAGGGGCCTGCCACCCTGGAGGCTGCATCAGCTGAGGACGGAAACCCTGACTCATGACAGGGTTGGCTCTGCTCTCTTCTGTGAGAAAACTTTTGCAGGTCTGAGCATGCCCCAGGTTTCCCTCTACAGAGTACAAGGGCAGAGATGCTTCATGGGCAAACCCTCTCTCTGTACCCTCAACCTTCACCAGATCAGATACAAGCCCTGGGGCGGGGGGAGTCCAGGATGTTGGCCAGATCCCAACCTCTCCCATCACCTCTGTGGGTCCACAGTAACATCAAGGACCAGAGATGTTCAGTGCATCAGTGCAGAGGCCCCTAACTTGACATGGGGAGAGATCCCCATTGTACTTATTGGTCACAACCAATTTCTAAAAGGAATTAGCTTTTATGATAAAAAGCCTCACACATCTGATTAATAAGTGAGGAAGACCTAAGGTAGAAAATAACTCCCAGTCTGCCAGGCTACTCTGGGTGGGCGGGGCCGCCCTTCTGGGCATTGCTCCCTTAGTTTGTTTTTCCATGGAAACAGGACCGGACTGTTCTACTACTTGGTTTTTCCCTCTTGACAATGTGTTTAGAAACCGTTCTGTGTCAGCATTTTTATTCCTGTCTAAAATAATAACATCAGCAGCAGAAATAGCTATCAGGAGACAGGCAGCGTAAGGAGAGAAGGGGAAGAGCCAGGCACCGTGAAGCATACCTGCAGAGGTTGAGGCAGGAGAATACAATGAGTTGAAGGCTAGCCTGGATTGTATAGGAATTAAAGTCCAGCCTGGGCTACATGTTGAGACCCAGTTTCAGAAAACCAAACAATATAAAAACCAAAGATAGAGGACATCCGGGAGACTGCTGTAGGTTGTCTCTTCTCTTCTGTGTATCCAGGGCCTATGCCCCACACACTTCTACCTGTGTTTCCTTGACCTCCAAAGCAGCTCCCCATCTACTGTGGGAAACAGGGACCCCAGGATCTGCCTTCCCCAAACTCCACTCCATTCCCATCTCCATGCAAGGAAAGATGAACCCTGCCCTGTCAGACTAGCACAGGAAACCAGAGGCTGGGCTGAGAAAGCTGAGGCCTTCTTCATATAAAATATAAGGTTTTTTTTTTTTTTTGTTTTTTTTTTTTTTTTTAAAGAACTTTGAGGTTGATTCTTCAGCACTGTGAGGAAGTCCTTTCTGGGTTTTCTTTGTCTTCACTCTCTACCTCATGTTCCCTTTCTTCCATCATTCCCTGGTGAAGAGGAGGGAAGGGATCAGGGCACTGTTTCCCATATGCTGGCCCACAGGTGTGCTTCCCACATGCTGGCCCACAGGTGTGCTTCCCACATGCTGGCCCACAGGTGTGCTTCCCACATGCTGGCCCACAGGTGTCCTTCCCACATGCTGGCCCACAGGTGTCCTTCCCACATGCTGGCCCACAGGTGT
>JANHMN010000012.1:17681030-17726106 GCA_030674055.1 Rhabdomys pumilio | reverse complement strand
ACATGCTGGCCCACAGGTGTCCTTCCCACATGCTGGCCCACAGGTGTGCTTCCCACATGCTGGCCCACAGGTGTGCTTCCCACATGCTGGCCCACAGGTGTGCTTCTCATATGCTAGCCCATAGGTGTCAGGTTCTTCAAAGATCCTGGGGTCATCAAAGGTCCTAGTTGGTCCTCTAAGTGCTCTGTAAGACAAGTGACCTGAGAATGACAGCTGGAGACCTTGCGCTTGTGCCATGGGAATCCCATGAGGGAAAGCATGCAGCGAGTCCCCAAACCTGCCTCTGGCCTTTCCTGTCTATTCATCTTTCTTGATCCACTTTTGATTCCATTCATTCATCATCTGTCTTTCCTAGAGCTCAGGACCCTTCCTCCAGAAAGCACACAGTCTCAAGGGATATCAGTGTTTGGATACTGTCTTAGTCCGGGTTTCTACTCCTGCACAAATGCCATGACCATGAAGCAAGTTGGAGAGGAAAGGGTTTATTCAGCTTACACTTCTGCATTGCTGCTCATCACCAAAGGAAGTCAGGACTGGAACTCAAGCAGATCACGAAGCAGGAGCTGATGCAGAGGCCATGGAGGGATGTTACTTACTGGCTTGCTTCCCCTGGCTTGCTCAGCTTGCTTTCTTATAGAACCCAAGACTACCAACCCAGGGATGGCACCACCCACAATGGGCCCTCCCACCCTTGATCACTAATTGAGAAAATGCCTTACAGCTGGATCTCATGGAGGCACTTCCTCAAGGGAGGCTCCTTTCTCTGTGATAACTCCAACTTGTGTCAAGTTGACACACAAAACAAGCCAGTACAGATACAGGAGCACTCAAGACTGAAGGGGTCACTACTGGCCACTGCAGTCACTACTGACAACAGGCAGGAGTTGCCTGGCTTCCTGTAAAGGACTAGATAATGGATATCAACCTTCCGGCCATCTGGTTTCTGTCACAATCACCAGGCTCCTGTAGGGGTAATGCCCAAAACAGCTGTAGTCCACATGTGAGGCAGCAGGACTGGCTGACTGCCAATAAAACTTTATTTACAAGAATAAGCAGCGGGCCAGATTTGGCTAGAGGGATGGTGAGGAAGGAGACTGGAAGTGATTGTGGGGGTGGATGCCAGGGATCTAGACCTGGGCCGTGTTGCCCTCTCTGCCCCCTGTGAGCCTGAGGAGTTGCTTGCTCTCTTCAGGTTCTGGGATCCCAGTGTCACAGACAGACAGTAATGGTGTCTCTGCCACCTTCAGGCTTGCTGTTGCAGTCCAGAGTGGTAGCAAATGTGAATGCCCTTGTAAACTTTGAGATGCTGCATTGTCTGTGGAGAGGCCCATCCCAGGGATGGGAGGGAGTCAGGTCTGATTTTTAGACAGCCTGAGGAGGGAAGGGCTTCGCCAGCATGGAGCAGGCTCTGCTTTCTTGCTTCAGTTGACAACTCCCACTGCCACCCCCTTCCTGCTGTTCCCCAGTCCCAGTGTGCTTTGTGAATATGTAAACTAGGAAGATCCTGAAGGTGACTTTCCGAGATGTAGGTCTTTTTAGACGTGCTTTAGGAAGAGGTTTGCTTTTGGCATAGAATTGGATCATAAAGAGCCAACAGATGTGCGCCCCATGTTCCCTGGTACCGGTACTTGTTTGTGTGTGTCCATCAGTGGTAAATGGTTCCCTACTAGAGCTTGTGTCCTCTCAAGGTAGGAAACCCCATACGGAGAATTCTGAGTGGCCTGTGTCAGGTGGATGGGAGTACAGGAAGGAGTTTCTGTGGAGATGGTAGCCATAGATATGGCTACCACAGTGACTCGGTGTGGGGCCATGGCTGGTTCAGGAGCTATATTCCTGGTGCTTCCAAGGACTGACCAGGTGAAGTAGACAGGGGGCTCCCACCCACCAGAGGAGCCTAGGGGCTCTCAGGGTGGTACTGAGGGATGGGTACCTCTGTCTCCCTGGCACCACACTCAGGGTAGGGCCTTATCTGCCTATGTGGGTCAGATGCATATAGGAAACCAGGCCAGCAGGTGGAGAAGAAGATGGAAGTTTGTGTTTGGAGGCAGGGGGCGGGGGGAGGACAGGGAGGGACCTGGGGCTGCCTCATCTTGTAGGGTAAAAGGATCAGAGCGTATTGTTTTATGACTTTGCTGAGAGAGAGGAAAGGCTCTTTTGTGGTTCAGTGGCTACATTTATGGATAGCCTCTATGTTTAACCATGCAGCATCTTGACTCTTTTCTCTGTAGATATCAATGAGTGTTTAAGTATCAGTGCCCCATGCCCCGTGGGGCAGACATGCATCAATACAGAGGGCTCCTACACATGTCAGAAGAATGTGCCCAACTGTGGCCGTGGCTATCATCTCAACGAAGAGGGAACCCGCTGTGTTGGTTGGTATCTTGTACACATTTCTCACATGGCTGTGCACGCGCGCGTGCGCGCACGCGCACACACACACACACACACACACACACACACGCGCGCGCGCGCATACAGATTTCTGAAATTTAACTTTCTTTCTGTTTCCAGTACATTCCTTCTCTTCTCTAGAAGGGAGAGTTGGTCACCAAAGTGAAGACATTCTGCCTGTCCATTCATTCCACCGTCCCTCTCCAGGCCCAGGCCTTTGCTGTCTTGCCTGCACTATTACAGTAACACACCGGCCCTTCTAGCCTTGCCTTTGGTTTGTCCAGTGTTCTTAGGCTACGTAGCCAGGGCCTATTGGTGGCCAAGGATGGATACTCACAATTTAATTCTCCTAAATTGGTCACAGCTAATCTGGATGACATAGGTCTTGCTACTCCCCAGAAGACAGAAAACCATGGCGTGGTGTCTTATTTATACCCACTACACGCCTGCTCCTGAGTAGGTCAGGGGAATCACTAGCCCAGATCCCTGCTAGGAGAGGGACCGTCCTCCCCACAACTCCCAGGCCATCTCAGCATCTCCCCCACAGCCCTGGGAACTTCCAGCCTCACTGGAGATCAGTGCTGGCCTCTTGGAGGGATCAGCTACTGTTCCAGACTGGGCCCAGGACATAGTAGGTGCTCTGTGAAGGGTAGGCTGCTGCTGTCAGTGGACAGTTTGGTGCGCATACTAAAAGGCTTTCAGCATGTCTTCCTTTCTTCTTCACAAGATGTGGATGAGTGCTCACCACCAGCGGAGCCCTGTGGGAAGGGACACCACTGCCTGAACTCCCCTGGCAGCTTCCGCTGCGAGTGCAAGCCTGGTTACTATTTTGATGGCATCAGCAGGACCTGTGTGGGTATGTGATATCTCTCAGACCCAGGGGGTCCTGGCCGGGTGATGCCACACGGGAGATAGTCTGTGGCATCTAGGGTGACCATGTCCATCCCGTCCTCATCTCGGGAGGTTCCAAGCATAGGCAGTCCAAGATTGAAGACCGTCAGTCAGAAGACATTATCCAGCTGCAGCTCTGCTGCCACCTTGGCCTCTGACCACCAGCAGGGCTCTAGTGGTATCATCCTGCTTCCTTGTGGAATGGGTGTTCTGTTTGACCCAGCCTCCAAGGGTTTCCAAGTCTCCAGCCCACAAGATGCTCGTGATTTCTTAGATTTGTTGCAGAGCTGTAGGGCCCAGGGCCTTGGGATGCACAGCTCCCAAAGGTAGTCAGAACAAAAGCTGGCCAGTTGTGGCATCAGATCCTGCCCAGCAAGCACTTGCTAATACCAAAGCAGGATACTCAATGGAGGCCAAGAGCTGTCCGTGCTCCCAACAGATCCCCGCAGACTCCCCCGGGGGCAGGGCTGGCAGAAGCACATCTGCCCAACTTTGCCACATCTGTCCAAGCACAGGGCTTCACACAGTTAGGAGAGGCCTCAGCCCTTCCACCTGAGACATGAAGGGATTGAGGGGCAGAGGACCATGAACTGCTGCCATTGGCAAATGGGTAGGACATGGCACCACACCAGTGAACATGCTCTGAGCTGACTGCCCCTCTGTTTCAGATATCAACGAGTGCCAGCGCTATCCTGGGCGCCTGTGTGGTCACAAGTGTGAGAACACGCCCGGTTCCTACCACTGCAGCTGCTCCGCTGGCTTCCGGCTGTCTGTGGACGGCCGGTCCTGTGAAGGTGAGGATGGGGTCACAGAGCAGACCAGCCATCGACAGCCTTGGCCATGTCTCTCCTCTGCTCACAGACTCATTTAGGGTTTTCTAGGCAGGTGTTTTAAAGATGCTAGAATCCCCACCCTATGGATATGACCGTAAGCCAGTGGCAGCCATGCCGAAACTTGGCCAGTATCCCTGGCAGGGCTTGATCAATCATTTGGGTTCATGAGTTTTGCTGTGCACAGAGTGCACAGAGTGTCTTGTATTATCAGCTGTGATTATAATTTCTGGCTATGCTTAGGCATCTGTGCCTTGTGCTTGCATAATTTTGAGGATATGGTACTGAGGCCTGGCCAGCATCCCCTCTATGTATAATTAAGCACGTTGTACTTGGGTATAGCAAGATGTGGTTCCAGTGTCAGGGGCTATGTCTATGATATGATAGAAAACCACACTGGATGTAGATTGAGCCAATAACGTAGCCAGGCATGTGGGGGCTACAGATAGGAAAGACTGACTGAGAAGCTGTTCTTCCTACCCTCGGAAACAGTAGTAAATGAATGTAAGAAGGAATCTCTAAGCCTGAGGTCAGCAATATTTTTCTCTCCTGGATGCATGGTGACTATTTAAACCTTTCTGGCCAGTCTGTAGATAGTACTCCACTTTGCTGTGGGAACATAAAAGCAGCCATGGGTCCTGGCCAAATGTGTTTATAGCTATGTGCTAATAAAACTTTATTTACAAAAGCAAATGGTGTGCCAAACCTGTCTTGGAACCTGCTCTGGGTGAAGAGAATTGTTGACCAGTAGCTGGATTGCTGAGTAGCACCTAAGTCCAGAGACTTAGGAGTACTAGGGCAACCATCCCACCTGTGTCACCATCTTGGAGATGCAGTGGAGAGGGCAGGAGAGGTTTTCACTGAAAGCTAGAAGGGACTGGTTCTGATGGGACTCTGGATATGCTGTCATGCTAAGCGTTTACCCATGGGGACCAGATTGAACAGAGCCAAACATGGAGGCTGTCACTGCCTTCTTCCAGGAGACGGTGTGGCTTCACAGAGGCAGTAACAGGAGTGGAGAGATTTCAGGTTTCTCACCTACAGTGGGTTAGAGTGGAGGTCCTTCTCTCTGGGCATCTCAGTCTTGCAACTTCAACAGGGAGGTGATGAAGAAGTATTCTGCTGACTGTGTTCTAGTCAGGTCTGCCTGCCGTGGAAGCAGGGACCTGACCCCCGGGGGACCTCTTCTCTCCTAGATGTGAATGAATGCCTCAACAGCCCGTGCAGCCAGGAGTGCGCTAATGTCTATGGCTCCTACCAGTGCTATTGCCGACGAGGTTACCAGCTCAGTGACGTGGACGGGGTCACCTGCGAAGGTGAGAGCACCCTGTGTACTGTGGGGAGCACCCTGACCTTGCTACCAAACAGCAGCATTTCAGAATCCAATGTGGAGAGCCTGCCAGGATTTCGCCACCTGGTGAAGTTCCCGTTTGCCCTCAGGGAGGCTGGGCTGGCTCCTGGCTTTCCCTCTGATAGAGCTTGAAGAGCTTTTACTGCGGTTAAAAGTGAAATTAGGAAGAGAGTTCATGGATCGCTCTTAAACACACATGCCATGGCTGCAACCCCTCAGTGTGCTGACACTCTGGGCTACAAGAGCATAGGGCTTGGCATCAGCATGTGGCTGAGAGGTGAAAGGCAACCTGAGAGCCACCCAACCAACCCCTGAGACCCAGCTCTGCTCTGGCCTTTTGAGCTCCACCCTCACTAGGCCTGACTGTCTTCTTCTCTGTCAAAGCCAGCGCTCCCTCCTGGGACAATCCAGCCAGATGACAGTTCAAGAGTAACTAGGAGCTTCAAGGGCAAATGTTACATAACATGATGCTATAACAGTGTTGTTTGCATGCACGCGTGAATGTGTGTTTGTGTGTGCACACGTGTGTGCCCATGTGTGTGTGTGCGTGCGTGTGCACGCGCATGTATGTGTAGGGGCTTGGGTCCAACCTAGGGCCTTGGTCCTTGGTCAGCAGATGCTCTTCCACTGAGCTATGACCCCAAACTTGAAGCTTTTTGAGTAACAGTGCGTCTCCACAGTGTAAAGTTCTATACCCTGAGTCACAGTCCAAACTCAGGTGCATGGAAAATACTGTCTAGAAATACCTTTAGTCTGTGTGTATAAAACAGATGAATTTGAGCTGGGCGATGGTGGCGCACGCCTTTAATCCCAGCACTTGGGAGGCAGAGGCAGGCGGATTTCTGAGTTCGAGGCCAGCCTGATCTACAGAGTGAGTTCCAAGACAGCCAGGTCTATACAGAGAAACCCTGTCTTGAAAAACCAAAAATAAATAAATAAATAGATAGATAAATAAATAGATAAAAACAGATGGATTTGGGGGTTATACTTAACTCCAGTCCCCAAGATATCTTATTATACAAGCAGCAATATTCCAAAATATTTGAGATATTTCTCATCCCTGGCATTTCAGATAAGGGAGATTCAGCCTGGATTTTCTTGTGATGTGTTGTGAGTTTTGTTTGTTTGATTGGCTGGTTGTTTTTGTTTTTTAGCAAATTGTTCTTCCTTCCCTTTCTTTGTGAGTACTTCACACCATGAACCTGCGAAATATCCCTAAACTAGTCCTACCCCCTCCCTGGGCCTCACTTTCCCCTTCTGTAGTGATGGTCTCTGTGGCCACCGCAGCCTCAGTAACCCTGAGGCTCTTCCTGGCTTGCCTTCTGCGGCTGTCTGCTGCAGCTCAGCTTGGCCACCTAGGGCTACCCCTTGGCCCAGCTGCAGCTATGGCCGTGGACCAGATGCTGAGGAGAACTGTCACTGTGCTATTGCAGATATTGATGAGTGTGCTCTGCCCACTGGGGGTCACATCTGCTCCTACCGCTGCATCAACATCCCCGGAAGCTTCCAGTGCAGCTGTCCCTCATCTGGTTACAGGCTAGCTCCCAATGGTCGCAACTGCCAAGGTGAGTAAGGCAGATTCTCTGTGTTGGTGTCACCCGGGGGTATTTTAAGTCCCGCAGTGTCAGGGGAGATATGTGCTTCTCAGATGTAGGGCCTGTACAGCAGATGGGAATGCATTCAGGGAGTGGGAAGAGTTGTTGTGGTCTCCCATGTGCAAAACCTAGCCTGTCCTCAGGGCTGTCTGGGCTCTGTGAAGGTCCTATCAGCTAAGAACACCAGAGCCCTCCTCCTACTCTGTCCTTGTCATCCCTTGGAAGAGTGACCCAAGGGACCCTGTCCTCAGCTTAGTCTAGTTGTACAGCCTCTGACCCAGTCATTGGCCAGTCAGGCTACGAGCCAAGTCCTGGGTCATCGAAGTGAGCAGACGTCAGGTGCCTCTGCACCTGCAAGGGGCTGACTGTGGCCTGGTATAAGAACACTGAGGTCTCTGTATTTGGGGACTCTGGTGGTTGCAAGTATTTAATGGGGTTGAGTCAGCTCTGGCATAGGCTCAGTGGTGAAAGCTGGTAGTGTCTGTCCATATCTGCACCCCATTTCTAAGAACGTGCTGGGTTCCCCTGCACTCCGTGACCCTCCATTTGGTTCCCGAGAGTGCCGAAGACAAGCCTGTGAACAAATGATCCTATGTGCAAGCCCTGGCTCACACCAGGAGCTGCCGAGGAGATGACAGGCAAGGCTCTCCAGCCTCTTCTTTACGAGTCCCCATGAGCTGGAGATCCAGAAACTCCAGAGACTCCCAGGTCCTGCACATAAGGATGGTCTTTAGTAACCCGTACACACTGGGGCTGCAGAGACTGACAGTGACCAGCCAAGTTAGCCACATGCCGAGCACCAGGTTCAGTGAAAGACACTGTCTTTGGGGGGCGGGAGGAAATGTGGGGGGCAACAGAGGAAGATACCTGATGTTCTACACATTCATGCATATGACTGAGTGCGTACCCCTGCCCCCCACATACTTGACTGAGTGCATACCCCTGCCCCCCACATACTTGACTGAGTGCATACCCCTGCCCCCCACACACTTGACTGAGTGCATACCCCTGCCCCCCCACACTTGACTGAGTGCATACCCCTGCCCCCCCCACACTTGACTGAGTGCATACCCCTGCCCCCCACACACTTGATTGAGTGCATACCCCTGCCCCCCCCCATGCATACCACCCACAACAACAGCAACAAAAACAAAGAAGGTGGCAACCCAAAGGCAGGGCCTGTGGCAGTTTCTGGAAGGGACATACTCAGCTTCTCTGTGGTCAGACCAGACTTTCCCCCCCCCCGCCAACAGTCCTTCTTTCTCTTCTCCTGGCCCAGCTTCCTCACCACAGCCTGGAGTCCTGCCCAGAAGCAGCAAAAACACATTCCTGGGCTGGTGAAATGGCTCATTGGATAAGGCTCTTGTTGCCAAGCCTAGTGATCCTGAGTTCAATCCCTGGGACCCACATGGTGGAAAGAGTGAACAGACTCTTGCAAGTTCTCCTCTGACCTCCACACACATGCTGTGGCACATGCCCACACTTACCCTCCAAATAAAAATGTAAAAATACCACAAACCCACATTCCTGAGCCGTGCTCTCTGGGATTGGCAAGGGTTGCCTTTGCCAGTGATAGTCAGACGTATGACACTTCTTCACAGCTGCCTCTACAGTTGGAATGTCATAGAAGGGGCTCCCCACCTCTAGAAGCTCCAGGCCCTGTAGCAGGGCTCCCAGGCCTGGTCCCCCTGCCTGGCCACTTTAGTCACTATCCTGAGACCCAAGACAAATTGCAGGGTTCCTGTGGGTCTTGCTTCCTCACCTGCGACGTGGGACCAGAGGCTATGACCCTTCCTGCCCTACTAGATGGAGCCAGTCACACCCGAGGTCCAGGTGGTGTTCCTTTAGAACCATGAAAAAATGCACCAGATTCTGGTGCCCACCTACCTTGGTTTAAAGCTTGACTCTTGTCACTTACAGAATGTGTGACTGTGGACAGGTTCCTTCAGCTATGTAAGCCTGTCCTAAGACAAGGATTGTAACAACACATCCCAGGCTTATGGGGCCTTGCATGGTATCTGCTTGTGTTACACACCCCCACTCCAAAGATCATGTGTGCTCTTGTCACTCTTGGTGTCTGGTAAACAGAAGATCCTGCATCAGATGCTATACCCTCAGAAGGCAAGGGTGTCAACACACAGTTTGTTTGGGTGGGGATGGTTTTCATGGCCTTAGCCTATACCGTGCCGTCTCTGGGTCTCTGCAGACATTGACGAGTGTGTGACTGGCATCCACAACTGTTCCATCAACGAGACATGCTTCAACATCCAGGGCAGCTTCCGCTGTCTGTCCTTTGAATGCCCCGAGAACTATCGCCGCTCTGCAGACACGTAAGTCCCTGGGGCCTACTGTCGTTTGTCTGGGTTAGGCTACCTGAAGGTCCAGCTCTGGGCATGGGCAGGTGGTTTACAAACTGTGACCTTAGTGTTTTCCTGTTGGGCCGTAAGAACCTGCCGATTCTTGGTTCTCAGATCCCTGAAGGCCAGTGAGACTATCGGGAGCCCATGGGAGTGAATGCAGATGAGTCTTGGACTGTGGGCATGCTGTCATTGGGAGCCTATCCCAATGCTGAGAGACCTCTCAGTCTCTTCATCTGGAACATGAATATGTGCAATTACGCTGACTCGGATGAGCAGGTGGCAGTGCCATCTCACTGTCTTGGCCAAAACCCAGGATTCAGGGTGACTTTCTAAGGCATCTGCATTCTGTCCGGCTGAGTGATGTGTGGGAAGAGCTTGGCGTATCCTGTGTCCTGTATTGAAACTATGTGGCCATGTGCCCTTCGTAAGCTCTGATCATCACCGTGACGTCTAGCTCCACCCAGAGAAGCTCATGTACTTGTGTCAGGGAAAGCCCCACGCTAGCGCTCATTCCAAGGGTGTGGACTGATAACGTCTCCCACAGCATGGAAATGCTCAAAGCAAGTACATGGCCAGACAGCCTGTTTTCCACCTCCCGACCTTGCACTTGTCTTTGGCTCTTGGCCAGCCATTGCTTCTGCTCAGGGGTCATTGTTTCCTTTCAGTGATGCTTCAGACTCCGATGTTCAACACATGACCTTGGGACAGCTCTTTCTGCTATATGTTTTGTCTAGCTTTCAGCTTCCTCTACCCTGGCAGCCCTGAGTTCTTTCAGACCTTGGGCTGCTTGTTTACCACCCTGCCTGCATCTCCGAGCATGTTTTTAATCTGTTTACAAACCCATCGCCTTCCTTGATGTGATGATGTTAACCTGTGATCCCAGCACTAGGAGGCAGAAGCAGGTGCATCACCAGCTTGAGGATAGCCTGGGCTACATATTGAGACCCTGTCTCAGCAACACCCAATGCCTTGTTTCCTTCTGTGTCTGGGTGAGGGGAAAAGGTACTCTTGAGTTTGCAAGTGTGTCATATCCCTAAGAGAACATGGGTTACGAAATAGCCTGGCTGCTGGGGCAAAGCTGCCCTGAGTCACTAAGAAAGCTATGCACCCTTGGTTTGAGACTGTGTTCTGTTTCCCATTATGAATGCTTGGGTTTGAGGATTCCAGAAGCCAGGCTGTGGTTGCAATGGCAACTTCTAACTCCTGTGCAGCCAGCAGGCTGAAAGAGGAGGCTGCCCTACTGGGGTCAGGACATACAAGTCCATGGGTAGGCAGCTTGACCTTGCTTACTGAGTTTATTGTTAAGATTAGCAAAACCCAAGTGCTGGTGGGCTGACTGTATACAGTCTCCTGAGTAAACACTGGTCCATGGATGCCCTGTCCCTTAGGCTAGTTCCTAGGAGCACGTGCTAGACAGTGAACAGAGTACACAGGATACTTCGAGAACAGAGAGAGGCCAGCCTGGTGGAGATGGGTGGGCAAGTAGGATGGTATTGACCAGGCTTGAATTACGATCATTGGGAGCTGAATTGGGCAGTGGGGGAGATCAGGGAGCTGCACACACTGAAATAGGGTGTCCTTGGGAACCTGGAATTCGTTTCCTTCCAGTGTGGGGTTGGCATGCCAGGTCTCAGCCGTCCTGTCCCACTGCTTCTATGTTCTCCATAAAAACAGGCCGGATGTGGACACAGGGTGGAGGGAGGCACAGACTGATGCTTCAACCCTGGGAAGATGGCTGTCTACTCATGATACTTTCTGTCCTCCTTGTCTGTGTATCACCAAGAGCCTCAACAGGGGCTGGGGAGGAGAATGGGGTTGGAGGAGGTGGAGCACTCTGTACTGAGGATTTGGGGGAGCTTCAAGTGAACCCCCTTGGGGATGCTTTTCTTCCAAGTAAGGACTCCAGCCTTATGGAGATGCTGTGACTGACATTCTAAAAAGATCATAGTTGTGGAGTTTGGCTAACTTCCGTTTCTTGGATCGTCTTGTCCTCAGCTGTAAAATGGAATGTTGGGATGGTCTGCAGGGATCCCTGAGAGTGACCCCTGATTGTGGGGCACAGCCTCCCTCTTTTTCTCTTATATAGATTCTGCCCAGTGGAGAGGGGATGACATTCTAAGACACATTCATCTCCACAGTAATGTTAGGTAAAGGGAATCTGGGTCATTGGCGATTATGGCATGTAGATCTGGGAGGCCCTGTGGAGATGGAAGAAGCTTCCGGCCTTTCTAAGTGCTGTGACCTTGGGTCAACTTTGGGCCACCTAGATAAGGTGGTACCAAGCTTACTTGCTTGGTCAGGTCCTGATCATCAGGGCTAGCAAGCCTGGCTCAGTGCTGGTCCAGTCAGCACATTGAGATGTGGTAGAGATACGGGTGTTGGGTCCTTGTTTGTTCCCCAGGGTACAAATCAGAGGACAAAATTCCTTTTGAGTGACATTGTCAGTTTTGTTTTTTCGGCCAGTGGGTAATGGGGCTATATCTAAGAGTCACTCAGCTCTCGGATGGGGAAAGCCTGAGACAGCACTTGAAGAGCTCATGGTTGTGGCTTCCTGATTGCAGCTGTACAGGAGTCTCTCTGGATACGGCTTTCTGCTTTGAAAGTGCCCACTGAGTTGTAGAACAGTTGCGAGACCAGTGTGGTGGAGGAGTGGAGGTGGGACCTGAGTCTCCAGTGGGAAGGTTTCACCATTGTTCACCCCAGTTAGGGGGTGGCACTCTTGAGAAGAGACTCACTTCCTGGCACATCTCGGATGAGAGGTTTCTATTTTACAACCCCCTCTTCTCATCAGAAACTGAGGCCTCTAAATTCTCTGATCTTTAGAAAGGAGACAGTAGGCGGCGTAAACCGGATGCCATGACGTAACGCTTGTCTCAGCATTGGTGAGGTAGAGGCAGGAAGATCAGGAGTTCAGGGTCAGCTGGGGTTACATGAGACCTGTCTCAAAAGAGAGAAAATGGACCAGGCTGAGGAAATGGCTCAGCAGGTAAAGCGCTCGCTGTACAAGTATGAAGATTGGAGTTCGGGTCCCCAGCACCCATGTAAAAATGCACAGCAGCTCACCTGTGATCTCAGTGTGAAGACAGTGGATCCTCCCCCCTCCCCCCACGCAAGCTAGCTGGTTAGACCAGCTAAATTGTGATGCTCCGAATTCCAGTGAGGTGTCCTGCCTCATTATCTACAGCAGAGATCAAAGAAGACATCAGATGGCAGCCTTGGGTCTCCACATACATGTGCACACAGTTACACCCAGACATATATGAGTGTGTATACGTGCACACAAATGTTGCATACATGTGTATACAAAGGAGCCAGTGGGTGGCTCTCCTGAGGTTTCTGCTCTAGGAGGACAGCTTGTTTTGGAACGTCAGTGGGTAAGATGTGAGAATTAGTCTGTTCTTCTACCCTCTGTGCTCTCTCTCTCTGTCTCTTTGTCTCTGTCTCTGTCTCTATCTCTGTCTCTGCCCCTTCCTCCCTTCCTCCCTCCCTCCCCCCTCTCTCTTTCTCTCTCGGCTGTCTCTAGCATTCCACGGGACTGGACACATCCTTTTTCTTGTCCATGAAGCCACTCCGATGGAGTATGGTTGTGAAGCTGTCATGAAGCTGGGTCACTTTGGATACCATGTCTTAGGAAGGTAACTTAAGTGGAAAGCTGTGGTCACAGAGCTCAGGAGGGACTTGGCCAGGTCCTGGGTGTCTCTCAGGAATGCCCAGTGGGAATGACGTCAGCAGGTGGTCACAAGGCTGGCCTGCCGCCTTCCTCTGCACTTTTGTCTGTCTCCCGTAGTGGCTTCTGATCTTTTTCACAGAACTTGGGCTGCTGCAGCCAGAGATGCTGAAGTTGAGAGTTGGGACACATTGCACTGCAATGCATGTACGAGGAGGGAATGTGTGTGGAAACTGTGAGCCTGCTCCCCATGCTGAGCTGGTTTGAGGTCCAGCTCCCCCCCCTTCCCTACTCTGTAATAAATCCACCCCCATGGGGTGATTCAGCTTACAGGTTTTATTGCTGTCCCTAGTCTGACCAGTAGATTGCCACACACAGTGATTGTGGTTTCTAAGATGTTTCCTCTCCTCCCTTCTCCTCCCCTCCCTTCTGCCCCCTCTCCCCGTCCTCTCCTTTCTCCTTTCTCTCCTTTCCCCCCTCCCCCCCCTATCTCCCTCCCCATCTTTCTCCCCCCCCCCCCCACCTCTCATTTTCAAGACAGGTACATTTTCTCTATGTACCTCTGCCTATCCTAGAATTCACTGTGTAGACCAAGCTGGCCTAGAACTCACAGAGATCCTTCTGCCTCTGCCTCCCAGGTGCTGGAACTAAAAGCCACCACCTGACTGATTTCTAGGATGTTCCAATAAATTTGGGGCAGAGCAGGGAACTCAAGGCCCAAGTCTACCTATACCGTGACTGTTTACAAAGTGTGCTGGCACTAGAGAGAAAGCCAAGGAGCCATGACCTCATCTGGGAAATGAGTGGTCTAAAAAGAGCCAGCCCAGGCACCTCTTCCAGGGAGGGTCTGGGTGTCATCTCTGTCATGCTCTGGGATGTGATGTCATAGAAGTTGCATCAGGACACCATGCATGTCTCCCATTCCATCCCTTCACCTTTACTGTGTGGACTTTGTGGTAACTCAGTAGAGGGCCCCACAGGACAAGAGGGAAAGCCGAATTCCGTGAGGGGGACTCTAGCACCACCTACTGACCAGATCCATTTAGACTCCCAAAGCAGTGCCTGTACTGTGTGTTTGTGTGTGTGTCTGAGTGTGTGTGGTCTGTGTGTGTCTGTGTGCATGAGTGGGTGTGGTATGTGTGTGTCTGTGTGTCTCTCTGTGTGTGATGTATGTGTTTCTGATGTGTGAGTGTGTATGGTGTATGTATTTCTGTGTGAGTGTGTGATGTGTGTGGTATGTATGTGTGTGTGCATGCGTGCGCGTGTGTGCTTGCTCTCTCTCTCTAAAGGGAAATAGGCTGACTTTGAAACCCAAACTTGCTGCTTACTGCCGTTGACACCCCAGAGGAACACAGCGTGTGAACCCCAGCTGCCTGCCTGGCTCTCGTGCCCTCCCTTCTTCCAGTCATCAAAGGCCCCTCCTTGATAAAGAGATCTCTCTGGCACGTGGAACATCCTCATTTGACCTGATCCTCTGGGGCATCTCTAGGGACAGCTGCCTTTCAACAGTACCCATGATGTCCACCTTAGTCCCTACTCCCAGCTCTGGGCTCTCTGTGACAGACAGGCTCCTTCTTCATTGGTTGTGATTCTCTCTTGTCATTGGTGCCCTGGATCTTACTTAAAGGACTTCTCTTTTCTTAGAGCCAGAATGTTAACTGGTCAAGTAAGTGAGGCTTCCTAGCAGCCCTGATGAACATCCAGTAAGACACAAACAGAAATGCTATGCACAAGGAGTATCAAACTCGAAGTAAATCCAGAACAAGACGTGGAGACTTAAAAAGCCAGAGGAGAGATGTGATGCAAGACCCTGAGAGATTCCGTGACCGGAGAATACAAACTCAGTCAAAATGGAAGACCTCCCCGAGGGGGGCTTGGTCACGTCCTATGAGTCTGGCCATTTTGGCTCTGCTTCTTAAATTTATGTCATTCTGCCTTCAGCATGTGCTGGGCCTGGTGTTCAGGACTAGAACATAAGTCCCGTCATTTGCCTGCTAGCATTCTGTCACAAGAATATACTGCTGCCATCTTGTTGCAGGAAGTTACAGTCTGTAATTAGATGTTACTAAGAGAACTTATCTTTGCCCTATCACAGGAGATCAGTTCCTGTGACAGGAAGCTTAGTATATGCCTCCATTTTGTTATAGGAAGTAAGAGCCTGTCATCTCTAACACACAAGAAATTAGGACCCATCTTCATCAATACCACACACAGGAAGTTAGAGTCTGTCACAGAAAGTGAGAACCTGTCTTCATCTCTACCACAGGAAGTTAGGCCCGTCTCCATCGTATCACAGAAAATTAGAGCCTGTCCTGAGCATACCACAGAAAGTTCAGTTCTGTCACGTGATTTTGGTCTGTCTTCATTTCCACCACACAGAAAGTTAGGAGTTGTCTTCATTCTGCCACAGGAAGTTCAGTCTTGTCACAGGATATTAGAACCTGTTGTTATCTCCATTTTGAGCCCCACTGTGTCTCTGTGGACAAAAGCAGGGAACTGAACCAAGTGTCTAAAGCTGAATCCCAAGGCTGGGGAGCTCATCTCATCTCTAAGCATAGACTTGGCTTCTTCCCTCACAGTGTGGCTTTTTCTGAACCTGTTTCCTCATCTGACAAGGGGCACTCAAGCTGCCATCTTGAAAACCGGTTGTGATGACATTAATGAGTGTATGGGGGACTAGCCCCACATGCAGTAATGGCATCAGCCATGTTGATTTCTGGGTAGTCTCTAAGACCCACCTAGGTGCTCTTTGTGGCCTTGGCCACTATCTAGGTGAAGCCCTTGCTGAGTGTGCCCAGGGTAGCTAGCTCTCTGCCTCAAGAAGGGGACACATCTCCCCCTGGGTATGGCTTGACCCTGGCTACCAGTACCCCTAGAGGGTGTTGGAAGAGGCTGTACCTGAGTCTGTGGCCTGGAGGTCTACAGCACCTCCCCCAGGTGAGTGAGGGTGCTCTTTGTGCTGGCTGCATCAGTCAGAGGGGTGGCAGGAGGTCCCACCCAGTGAGCCATGCTTGCCCACACTCTGTTGTTTCTCTGCTTGCTAAGGAGGCGCTAACCCTCTTCCTGTCTCTCTGTCCACTTGTCTTTCAGCCGCTGTGAGCGCTTGCCTTGCCATGAGAACCAGGAGTGCCCCAGGCTGCCTCTGAGAATAACCTACTACCACCTCTCTTTCCCCACCAACATCCAAGTGCCCGCGGTGGTTTTCCGCATGGGCCCTTCCAGTGCTGTCCCTGGGGACAACATGCAGCTAGCCATCACCGCTGGCAATGAGGAGGGCTTTTTTACCACTCGAAAGGTGAACCACCACAGTGGGGTGGTGGCCCTCACCAAGCCCATCCCTGAGCCCAGGGACTTGCTCCTGACCGTCAAGATGGATCTGTATCGCCACGGCACAGTCAGCTCCTTTGTGGCCAAGCTTTATATCTTTGTGTCTGCAGAGCTCTGAGTGCTTGCTTGGGTCCTGGGCACCCCCTCTTGTTGCTTTCCCACCCTTGGGGTTCTAATAAACTCTCAGCAGCCATCCCAAGAGCATGCCTCTGGTACCTTGGTTTTATTTGGTGTGGACAGAGGCCTCTCTGCTTTCTCTCTCCTGGGGTTAAGCTGAGCCCCTGCCAGAATTGGTTTCCCTAATGGGTGACTGGGGGATAACTTTCATATGGTCTAGGCACCTGAGAACTGCAACAGCAGAGTTCATTATTGCATTCTCAGACGGCCCAGGCAAAGGAAGAATGAGACTGGGCCGGGTCCACACTTATGAATGATCTCTTCCTGTTGTATAAACTCTAAAGAGTAGTAGTGATAGCTGAGAAAGGAGCCTCATTCCCAAATAAATGTCCGAGCTCTGCTTCCTTCATCTTTTCAACTCTTAAACATCCCTTCCCCCAAGAAAGGAAAGGGCTTGACTCTCATAACTCAGTCTGTTGTAGCCAAGCTAGCCTGGGTAATCGGTCTTTTGGCCACTGGGAATCATGGGTAAGATCATCAGGACTGGGCATGTAACTAATCTGTTCTGGCAAACACTGAACACAGGCGATCTTTGATAAAACTCTCTACTAAAGAAGCAAATTTGCCTCTACTGAGCCCCCCACTGCTGTGCCATGAGGAGGTATAGGTCAGCCCTACTGTGCTTGCTGCAACCATGAAGTGTCTAACAGATATTTCATATATACCTCCAGTGTGTATTGTCTTTGTGGATACTCAGAAAGTATTTGCTCAAGATGACACAGGTGGTCCATGTACCCTAGCTCCACAGCTCTGCCTAGTCCGTCTGTCACAGTCCCTCCACTGTGAGCCCTGAGCCTCTTGCCTCTGTCTTCTCCATCACGAGTCCAGCCAACCGAGCTGCCAATCTCCTGGCATCAGCTCGACCTGCCCTACAGTTGATTCTCGGCTCAGAAGCATTTTGGAGAATTGGCCTAAGATCCTTCATGGCGTCCATTGCATGTAGAACGGTCCCTGTTCTAGTCTATTCTTTCTTTATTTTTAAAATATCTATTTTATGTGTATGAGTGTTTTATCTGAGTGCATGACTGGTCTCCACCAGAAGCGGGTGTCAGATCCCCTGGAATTGGAGTTCCAGACCTCGTAGGTCTCCATGTAAGTGTTGGGAATTTAACACAGTTCTCTGCAAAAGCAGCTGATGCTCTTAACCACTGAACCATGGGAAAAATCTCAATGGGATTTTCAAGGGTGGGCACAACTTCATCTTAGGGTGACAGTCCAGCCTGACCTCAAATAACTCTCCCCATTCACACTTCCCCTAAGCCATAATGACATAATTTTATACCCTTAGCCTAAAAGCTAGTTAAATCTCAGCTTAAGTGGGCTTTCCTCTTCGGACCATATGAATCTGGTTTTTTTTATTAAGATAACAAAATATCAGAGACTGGATAACTTCCTGAAGAAAAGATGTTTGTTTAGCTTCTTATGCGGCTTCTAGCTAAGGAGATCCAAGGTGGGGCATCTACACTTGAAGGTGGCCCTTCTCCTGGTGGATCTCAGGATGTCACACGGAGCAAGATGGAGCATGCATAAGCATCTATGTCTTAATACAGCCTTCAGAATTCAGTTGTGGGGCTTCACCATAATGAGTGTCTCACCCCAGCTGCCTTTCTCACATCCCGTCTGTAGATATCATAGTTGCAGTGAGTGTCCACGCTCAATACCTCAATAAGAATTAAATGTCAATACAGGAAGCCTTGGGGGATGCTCACCCCATCCTTCCTATCACAGGAGCTTTGCCCAACACCCCAGACTGTGATCTCTGTCTCTCTTGCCTATAATACTTACCTTTTTGGTGCTTAGAACAGCCTCAGAGTCTCATTTGCTTCTGTTCTTTGAATTTGTCTTCCTCGCCATCTAGAAGACTCTACAAAGGCTAGAATGACTAGGTCTGTTTCATTCCGAGACTGTCCTGGTCTCCTGGCAAAGTTCCTGGCACACGGCAAGCACTCTGTCCATGTCTATTGAGAAAATGGAGATCATGCCAATACTGGCTGTCTTAGTTAGGACTTCTATTGCTATGAAGAGACACCATGACCACTACAATTCTTATAAAGGAAAGACTTTAACTGGGGCTGGTTTACGGTTTAGAAGATAAGTCCATTATCATCATGGCAGGAAGCATGGCCGTGTGTAGGCAAACATAGTGCTTGAGAGGTAGCCAAGAATTCTACATTTAGATCAGTAGGTAGCTGAGAGAGTGACACCTCAAAGCCCACCCCCAGTGACATACTTCCTCCACAACTACTCCAAGGCCACACCTCCTAATAGTGCCACTCCCTTTGAGCCTCTGGGGGCAATTTTCACTCAAACCACCACGCTAGATTAGGCTTTCAGGCTTTCAGTGGGTCTGACTGCTGGTGCTGTCTCTTAGTAGAACCTGAAGCTCTGGCACCCAGACCTTACTCTGATATGTGAGAGCCAGGTTGCCTTCACGTTGCCTGTCCCTCAGAGCTTACACCAGGCTACAGCAGAGGACTCTGAAGGATTGGTCTTGCTCTCCAGTTTCTCCTTTTCTCTGGTTCTCTTTCCTAGATCATAAAATTTAATTCTCTTGAAAGTTGTCTGTTCCCAGTGTGCTCTGGCCCACTGCTTACCCTCTCAGCTGTAGCTTCCACTCCCTGGCTCATTACGTTTGCTGGTATCCTGGCACCTAGAGCAGCTTGCCCCTTCCTTGCCAATCCCTGACTATGTAAGCTCCTGGCCTCAGTCTGAGCCTTGCCGTTATTCTGCAAACTGCCCTTCTTCCTACAGCCTTAGGTCAAAGACCACCTCCTCAGTGAAGCCTTTCATGGTTAGCACTTCTGGCCCCAGGCAGCCCTCTTAGCATTTACCCTGGTGTCTTAAAATTCTTAACTTGTTTATTGCACCTGCTAAGCCGTGGGTTTTTGAATGAAGGAGTAGTCTCTGTGGTTGGTTTTGGCATCTTTGGGCTGTTTGGCCTGAAGAAGCAACTCATTAAATAGTGGGCATGTGGTTTACATGCATATGTGCAAACAAAACAGCCATACATATAAAATTATAATGAAGGGAAATTCAAAATGCAGAAGTGTGTGCAGAATGGGCAGTCTCATAGATGCAGGCAGTCTTTGAAGCTCTCTGCATCCCCCGCCCCCGAGATGCTCACACACAGAACAACTGGGCAGGAAGATTACAAATCCATGGGAAATACTACTAAGCAAAGCGACACAGCAGCTCCACAGACCTCCCAAATACAAGTTAGGGCCTCACTCTGCTCGGTCGGAGAATCCCAAACAGCCCCCAGGGCACCCCTGGAAAGAACAACAGGCTAATGTGGGGAGCTCAGGAACTGGGAGCCTCCTTCACACCCCAGTGACCAAGGCATGTGGGAGCCCATGGTGGAACTGGGTTAGGGGGAGCAGATCAGTCCTCAGTGTGGGGACTGAGTTGTCAAGGCTTTCTTTAGCGGCAGGGTCTCTCTAGGGACAGCTTATGGAAACAATAGGAAATCAACCGTGACAACAGACATTGTGGAAGAGGAAGGTCCTAGACATTAGAGGCATGTCAGAGAGGGCAGCCCAGAAGCAACAGCCTAGGGGGCTCTAGGAGGTCAGAAAAGCAACTATGAACTATACAGTCTTTAAAATGCCAGGGAAGTGAATTCCTCATAGAAGGGAGCAACCGAAAGGCATCAGTGTGAGACTCTATCTGCTGGGTTCTGTAGCAAAGGACTGTGGCTCTGCATAGTAGGTGTGTTGTCTCTCACTATATGTTTGCCACTCTCTGCTCCATCTGACCTGGGGCACCCTCTTCCTGGAAGGGAATGGCTCTGCACAGTCTCCTGTGGCTCTCTTGCTGCCTTTGGCATTCCTTGGTTTATAGTAACCAGCTCTTCCTGTCCTATCAAACAGCATTCACTACATTTGTCTTTGCCTTGCCATGGGCCTCTTTTTAAGAGGACTAATGTCTTCCTGGATTGGGGTCCCACCCGCTCTGCTGTGATTTCATTCTAGCTAATTACATCTGCAACGACCCTGCTTCTGAATCAGGCTGGCACTTTGACGTGTGTCTTTGAAGGGATGGCACCATACTGTCACCAATTTCACACACTGGTGTTCTAACCTCAGTGTCTTTCAAGATAGAGACAGGGGCCTTTGAAAATTTAAATGAGGTAAACACAAGGCCACCCGAGTGGGCCATGATCCATTATACCTGAGTCCTTATATGAAGAGGACCCTATGAGAGTCCACATGAAGACACAGTGACTGTTGTCAGGTAAACATAGAGGCCCTGGAAGTAACCAGCCCCATCAACCATGAGCATGGGCTCTCAGCCTCCATCACTGTGACACGGTGCATGCCTGTTGCTTAAACAACATCCATGGTATCCTTGTGGCAGCTTTAGAAAATCAGTGCATAAAATTATTATAAGAACAAAGACTATGAACCAGTATGATGTCCCTCAGGTATGGGAAGTACATTTGAAAGACAAAAGTGCAATATTCAGCAACTCACAGTGGCTCAAACCCATCATGCATTTGCAAGGCTGAGAGACCAAACCATAGAAGAGAAATATCAATCAGAATTTAAAATGTAACAGGATAGTCAATATAGTTAATGTTAAATAAATTATTTAATTAAAATGAGTGATAAGAAATGGAACAAATAAGTCAACACACTAAAGAGAGACAACTTAGAAAAGAAAAATATATATAAATAAAAAGAGAAAGAACATAAATATTCTGGTTAGCACTGTCAACTTGACACAGTCTAGAATCACTGGAAGAAAGTTTTAATTGAGTAATTGCCCTTATCAAGTTAGTCTGTGATAAAGGAGGACCTACCCTACTGTGGGCAGCACTATTCCCTAGGCAGGTGGTCCTTGGCTATATAAGAAAAATGGCTGAACATAAGCCTGTGAGTGAACCAGCAAGCAGCATCCCCCTGGTTCCTGCCTTGAGTTAACTTGCTCCACCCAAGTCGCTTTGGGTCATAATGTTATACCACAGTAACAAAGAAGCAAAGCACAACAAGAGGAAAATCTTAAGGAAAAGTAACAATGCTCAAGGTATACAAAGCAAGTCCAGCATGCAGATAACAGGCATCTTTGACAGTCTGCAGAGCAGATCCAGCGTGCAGATAACAGGGGACTCTGAAGATACGCAGAGACAGTCCAACATGTAGACAGTAGGCATCTCAGAATCCCTGGTCCTTAAAAAAAAAGGTCTGTGGTAACCCTAAACAGGGGAACAAGTCAGTATTGTAAGAACTGAAAAAAAAGTCACATAAATTAAAAATAAACTTTGAGATTCCCTGTAGGAAGAACACATCACATACCAAAGATTACCTCAGAACAACCAACACACAAAGACAGTCTTGTAAAATTGTAGGACTTTAATAGTCGGGGGTTGTGGGGGCCTGTAGATAGTTAAGGAGAAAACATAAGTCACCCTGTGATGGTTAAATTTGATTACCACCTTGGTTGAATTAAGAAACACCTCTAGCAGTCATGAGGTAGGTGTTTGGGGTCATGTGAGAGGCTTAACTGAGGAAGCCTCACTCTGAATGTGGGTGGTACCATCTTATGGGCTGGGGTCAGAAGTAGGACAGGAGAAAGGCAGCAGAGGTCCAGCATTCCTCTCTCTCTTTCCTGAGGTATCCAGATGTGTGCCAGCAGCCTTAGCTCCTGTGTCCATAGCTGGGAGCCACTCCTATTGCCATGCCTGCCCCACCTTGATGGGCTGCGGCCTCAGACCGTAGGCCCAAACACGCCACGCCTAACTTCCCTCAAATCACTTCTTATTGGGTATTTGCTCCCAGCAATGAGAAAGTAATACACACCTCTCTCAGGAGTGGCCATTCTAACTAAGCCATTTTTAGTAATCAAGTAGCACCCACCCTTAAACAGGGAAACAGTTTCATTAGGTTGTTCAAATGGAAGAACTGGCTGGTTTGGAGGAAGAGCTTGAGGCCAAGAGTGGTGACTTAAACCCATCAATCAACCGATGAGGGTCACACCCCTTTCAGTTGACCTTATCCCTGTGGTCACCCCTGCAACTTAGACAGTGCAGAGCGCACAAGAATTCACTCAGCCACCAGAGGGCACACTTGGGCTTCAGACCTGTTAAGTCACCTCCATACTTGGTTTTTCTCTGTCTGTGCCTAGACAGCAAGTACTTGAATGTGGGGCCCTGCATGGAATTTTGTTGTTGTTTATTTATTTAAATAACTATTGGGGATTTTGTGTTTGTTTATTTTTTTAAATCTATGATGGGCATTAAAGAGATGGCTCACTCACTATCTGTACCTCAAAGGAACCAGGTTTGATTCTTAACAACCGTTTTAGTGGAAACAGCTGTCTGTAATGACAGTTCCAGGGGCCCTCTTCTGGCTTCAGTGGGTACTGCATGGACATGATGTACAGACATACATGCAGGCAAAACACCCATACACACAAAATTAAAATGAAGAAAAAATTAAATAACTGGAGATTGGGTTAAGGTGATTGGTTTCAGAGAACCATTAGTTTGGAGTCTTAATGTTCCCATATTATTTTTACAAGCCACAAAGGGCCCTTGTGAGAATCTGCCATTTGAGTAGCGTCCGCTAATGATTCATTCTGTCTCAGAAATTTTCACCCATCAAGTCCAAGGTCAGAGCCTATACTTCTTCATTTCTAACTTAAACATTTCTCTTCTTGATTAAATGTGATTTCAACTTAGGACCTTTTTTTCTCTTCCTGTTTTTAGATATCTAATTCTATAGATTCTAACTTCTAACCCATCTAGACATGGAAATAAGTTTTTTTGGTTTTTCACTATTTTGTAAAATAAAGCAGTAAGCAAATCTTTCTAGACACAAATCCTTCATCTAGTTCACTTGTGGACTCAAGCAAATTCTGGAACAAACAAGTCTTGGAAGAGCTATAAAGTGTGTGTGTGTGTGTGTGTGTGTGTGTGTGTGTGTGTGTGTGGTGTGTGCATGAGCGCACATGTGTGCATGTGTGTGTGACTGTGCACATGTGTGCATGTGTGTGTGTGACTGTGCACATGTGTGCATGCGTGTGACTGTGCACATGTGTGTATGTGTGTGTGACTGTGCACATGTGTGCATGTGAGTGTGACTGTGCACATGTGTGCATGTGTGCTCACATGTATGTGTATTCACATGGGTATCAGAGCTTTTTTAAAGATTTGCTTTTATTTTTTATTTATGTATGTACATGCATACATGTGCATGTGCATTTGGGTGTCTGAGTGGGCCAAAAGAAAGTTGTTGGATTCCATGGAAATAGAGTTACACATGTTTATGAGTCATCCAACATGGGTCCTGGGAACTGAACCCCCATTCTCTGGAAAAGCATCAAACACTCTTAACTGCCGAGCCATCTCTGCAGCCCTGCATATCAGATTTTTGACAACATTTTATGTCAGATGAAAATGAAGCGATATATTTAGGATAATTAGGAAATGTAAGCTGGGGATTTTATACCCAGCAAAACTGACAAAGACTGTTGTGAATCTGCACACACTGAACAATGACTATGGCATTACAGCTACATGCCTACTAAAGGGAAGCTGCATGCTATCAATTGTCATATAGCTCAGACTACACAGATGTAGTATTTCTAGTTAAACTGAGTAGAAGGAGAACATACTAGAGAAATTATTTATAGTAGTTGATTGGTGATGGTCATTTTAGTACTGTTATTCTGAGACTACTCCATATGAAACATGGGATCAGTCAAATTGGACAGCTGTGAAATTCTCTGTGTCAGTTGAATCAGACTTGTGATGTAGAGTAAAAACTATGTCCTTGAGCCCTGGAGAAGATAAGAAGTTTGTAAACTTTGTTTTGAATTGTAAATATTAGTATGAGTTCGTATTACATTTATTTCTCATTGCATTCATTTAGAGGGAGGATCAAAGGACAACTTGCAAAAGCTGGATTTTCTCTATCATGTAACTCCCAAGGACCAAACTCAGGTCATCAGCTTTGGCAGCAAGTTTTTAACTGGCTGAAGCATCTCATCAGTCCCTACTGCTGTATTTTATGTTTCGAGTGTCTGCTGGTAATGCCTGGAAACAGTGACCAGCCCCGTTGCTCTGGCATTGTCGCTATATAAACTATGATCCTGCATCACCATTTCCCATAGGCCACAGACAGATAAATCCAGGGCTCACTGGAGAAGTGGCTCTAGTGTACAGCAAAGCATTCTTGATGAAAATGGGTACTGTGTGTCACCTCATAGCTGGAGAGCTGTGGATGCACAAGGGATCCCAGAGCCACTTTTTCTCTCTGGCCAAGAAGGGAAGGAAAGTTTGAGCTTCCACAAAGGACAGCAGTTGCAATGGACCGAACCTCAGCAAACTGGATCCCATATGAGTTCACCCTGGCTTGATATTTTTTCTTCCCTCAAAATCCTTTGAGGGGTAATAGAGAGTCCTAACGTTCATGATACAAATACTTGTCTGTATTAATTACTTTTCTTAATTTCCTAGCAACAAGAAGCAACTTAGTGGAAAAGGGTGTGTTTGTTTCATGTTTGAGGGTACAGTCTGTGGTGAGTGTGGTGGCATTGTGCAACTCTTGGCTGTGCGGGGAAATGAGGCAACAGGTACATTTCCTGACAGTTCAGAAAACAGGACAGGAAGTGGGCCAGGCCGTAAATCTCAAACCTCTACCCATTATCCACTTCCTCTCACTGGACCCTCATCTCCCAAAGAATTCTTAGCCTCTCAAAACATCACCACCAGCTGCGGACCAAGTGTTCTGACTTGAAAGACTGAGGGGAACATTTCATATCCAATGTTCATATTCTTCACGTCATATTCATATCATGGCCAACATAACACTGGCCAGTAGCAGAGTAGAATTGGACCTAGCAAGTATTGAACTATATGCTTCTTGGTGACCACAGAGCAGTAGCATATGAGACCCCTTCCCTGCCAGTGAATGAAGGCCAGCCAGTGAATGAAAGCCAGCCAGTGAATGAGAGCAAAGTGTCAGGCCAGCAGCATTTTTCCATCCCCAAGGTACAGTCAGTGGGAGGCTTGGGTTTCTATCGTTGTGATAAACAGCATGAGCAAAAGAAATCTGGGGAGAAGATGGTTTATTTAATTTTAACAGAGTATAGTCCATCATGAAGAGAAGTCATGGCAGGATCCCAAGGCAGGAACCTGGGGGAGGGAATGAAGCAGAGGCCATGGAAGAATGCTGCTTATTGACAATATCCATCCATCCATCCATCCATCCATCCATCCATCCATCCATCCATCCATCCATCCTCACATCTATCCATCCACCCTCACATCCATCCATCCATCCATCCATCCATCCATCCATCCATCCATCCATTCATCCATCCATCCATCTATCCATCCATCCACCCATCCACCCTCACATCCATCCATCCATCCATCCATTTATCTACCTACCTACCTATATATCTCCATGACTTTCTCAGCTTGTTTTCTTATATTACCCAAGACCAGCCATGCCTGATGGTACACACTAATCCCAACATTCAAGAGGCAGAGGCAGGTGGATCTTCGTGAGTTCAAGGCTTACCTGGTTTGTATACTGAGTGCCAGGGCTATGTAGAGAGAACTTGTCTCAAACAAACAAACACAAACAAATAAACCCCACAAAACGTTATGTCACCCAGGACTACTTATTCAGGGGTGCCATGACCCATAGTGGGCTGGGCTCTCCCATATGTCAATCATTTATCAAGAAAATGCCTCATAGACTTGTCTTCAGGTCTGGTGGAGCCATCTTCTCTATTGAGATCCCTTCTTCCCAGATAACTTTAGCTTGTGTCAAGATGCCAGAAACTAACTAGGAGAGTGGGTATAGGCCCTGAGCACCAATTACTTTAGGTGTCACAGAAAGATCAGAACCTGCATGACCTGAAGGGAGACACTCCATCTCTGTCATCCTTCCAACCAGACTGGGCCTGTATCTAATCCAGCAGCCAACATGAGGGACATTCAGAGGACAGAGGAGTGCTCTGGACCACACCATAAGGATGCAGGCACCCAGCTCCTAACTGTGGGTCTCTGAGGCTGAAACGCAGTAGGCTTCTTACCAGATCATTGGACAATGGAAGAATGGAAGGGAAACTGTCAGTCAAAGGGGACTTAAAAACAACCATCACTCACTCATGGGCAAGTCCATACAATTGGCATAGAGGTACGTGCTGTGGAAAGGAGCCGTGGAGAAACCCAGCAGGGCCTTACGTGGGCCCAGGTTCAGGGTTAGCTGTAGGCTACAGGAGGGCTGGTAATGGCCTGGTGCACATGAGGCAGCTTCAGGCGGTTGGCTGACATTTCTTTCCTTGTGTGAGTAATTTTTTTTTTTGAAGCAAGGTTTCACTGTATAGAACAGGCTGACCTTGAACTTGTAACCCTTCTGCCTCAATCCCCTGACATGGCTGATGATTATAAAGAGGTTTTCCATATAATAACTCATTGATCTATTTGCATTCCATTCATATCTGGGTTTTTTTGTTTTCTGGGACTTGTTTTTATTTCTTCTTTGTTTGTTTGTTTGGTTGGTTGGTTATTAGAGACAGGGTTTCTCTGTGTAGTCCTGGCTGTTCTGAAACTCACTAAACCAGGCTGGCCTCAAACTCAGAAATCCACCTTCCTCTGCCTCCCGAGTGCTGTGGTTAAACACGTGTGCCACCACCACCTGACTGTTCATATTTTTTTTCATTTATTTCATGTGTGTGTGCAGAAATGTACACATGTCCTGTGGAGGCCAGATGGCAACTTTGGGTGTTGTTTTTCAGACACTGTGTTGTTCCTCCTCTTCCTCCTTCTCCTCCTCCTTCTCCTCCTCCTCCTCCTCCTCCTCCTCCTTAGCTTTAATTTCATTTTATGTACATGGGTGTTTTGCCTGTATGTATATCTGTACACCTTGTGTCCAGTGCCCACAGAGGCCAGAGAGTGTTAGATCCCCTGGCCCTGGCATCACAGATGGCTATGAAGCAGCTGCCTTGTGGATTGAAAAAGCAAACATGAGCCATCTCTCCAACCTTGTTTTCTATTTCATGGTAAAGATTTTTTTTTATTGGATATTTTATTTACATTTCAGATTCATCCCCTTTCCCCATTTCCCCTCCCTAGAAAACCCCTATCCCATGCCCCCTTTTCCTTTTTGCGTTTATACAATTTTTTAAAATGTTAGTCAAAGGCTTTGTAAGTTTGGTATCATGGTAAAGATTTTAAGAACAGTCCAGATACTGTGCATGGACTTACAGTAAACGTTACCCATTTTTGTTCCTGTCACTTGGTATGGATTCAACTTCTCTGTGATGGACACCGAGATCAGCAGTATACACACACACACACACACACACACACACACACACACACACACACCACACACACACACACACATACACACACGTGTATGTGTGTGTGTGTGTATATATATATATATATATATATATATATACATATATATCTCTCCAACCCCCGCCCCAACTCTAAATCCCACCCTCAACCCCCACCCCACCCTCAGCCCCGCCCCCAACCCCATCCCCCACCCTGAGCCCTGCTAGCTGCCCAGTTGTTGGCTCCCAGGATGAAGGACCTGACACCCTTATTCACTGGTATCCATGGCACCGTGGTACCAGTATCCCTAGCTATTTAGCATTGTTGCTGAGCAACTGAGAAGTGAACATGTTCTTCAGGGACAGACTGATGCTCACTTGGTTCAGTTGGCAGATTCCAGACTGTGCGCATTAGCATCTAGGCTAAATGGTGTCTCCATTTTATATGAAGGACCGTGCACAGACCGTACAGTGCAGTCTGGCCACAGAGGCCTCTGTTAGGTGCTGATAGACCTGCCTCCGGACCACGTGCTCTTCCGGGGTTCCCTGGGTGCTGTTGCCTTGGCTTTGCCACCAACCTTCCTGGGCTGTGCTTCTCTGCAGCTTTCGCCAAGAGAAAACAGACACCGTCCGCTGCATCAAGTCTTGCCGTCCCACCGATGAGGCCTGTGTGCGGGACCCTGTGCATACCGTCTCCCACACCGTCATCTCGCTGCCCACCTTCCGAGAGTTCACCCGTCCTGAGGGTGAGTGGGTCAAGTTGAAGGTCCTGGGCCTTGCTTCCGAGCCTCCTTCTGATTGAGCAGAGAGCCTGTCCTGCAGGAGCCCTTCCTTGTAGGATATGGTCGGCGTGGGATGCACACCTTTCCCTTCTGGGTTCCTGGGCTGCTCAGCCTTTCCCTGTTCGGCAGCCCCTTCTGTGGCTGACAATCATTCTGCCTGTAGCATTCAGTGTTGATTCCATGCTGAACGCTGGAGAGTTGAGGAGGACTTCCTGAGGGAAGTAGGTAGGAGGTTATTGGCCAGAGTAGGAGAGAGAGAGAAGAGACTTGCCAGCAGATCACAGTTGGCAAGATCTGAAGGTGAGCCGGGCAATGCGGGCATTGAGAACCAAGACAGACTGACAGGGCTGGATGGATGAGCTGGCACCTAAACCTGGAGCTGAGGCTCCACCCCAAGAGAGCTGTTGAGAGGCCCTAATAGATGAGTCTGGCGTGCCAAGACATCTTGGAGACTGGGACGGATGGACCGAGTAGCCAGACTGGTAGCAAAGGCCATGGAGGTAACATGACAATTCTGTGTCCTTCCTGTGTCCATGTCTCAAAGGACATGGCCAGTGCCATCTGAATGAAATGCCATCTGCCATTTCTGAGGCAGCCTGGGGTTACAAGCTCCTAGGTAAACCACATATTCACGACACACTCTGGGGTGTGTAGCTGTGGGCTTCTCTGGTCCCCAGTCACCTTCTTTCTTCTGCATGGAGTCTCCCCCCCTGACTATCAGCAGACACTCAGCAAGCTCGTGTGCCAGCTAGCATACTGAGAACATGCTAAGAAAGGCCCTTCTCCTCTAGGAAAATGTGTCACTGAGTTATCCAAGATGACCCCTGGCTGACACTGTGAGAGAGTCATGCAAGATCACCAGACAGTGGGGAAAACGTGTGAGACCCACAAGGCCAGCATTGTCCCGAGGGAAGTCCCCAGCCCCTACTCCATTCCCACTGGCTCACTCTTCCAGAGAAGTGTGGTTTTTCAAACCTACACACAAGTCTTTCCCAAGTTCCCAGCAGCCATTTTCTGTTTTTAGATTTATTTATTTTATGTATATGAGTACACTGTCACTGTCTTCAGACACACCAGAAGAGGGCATCAGATCCCATTACAGATGGTTGTGAGCCACTGAGTGGTTGCTGGGAATTGAACTCAGGACCTCTGGAAGAGCAGTCAGTGCTCTTAACCGCTGAGCCATCCCTCCACCTCACCTTGCCCCCAGCAGTCATTTTTATGGTGTTCCACTCTGCTGACATAGGAGCTGGTTACCTGAATGGGGGCGGGTAGCCAAGACACCTTTTAATATCTTGGGCTCAGGAAGCCAGGGGTGCTGAGAGGACCCTCAGTGGACATCAGCCAGCTTCCTCCATTACTTTATAGAAGAGGAAACTAAGGCTCAGAAAAAGGACTTTCCCAACTTTACCCTGAGCCAGGCTGGGATCTGAATGGTGTCTCCAAGGCTAAGGTGGCTTACTCTACTTCACTGTGAGGTAATCTGGAACCACAGCCACCACGGCCCAGCTGAGCCCATACCACCAGCTGGCCTCATGACCTCAGGGCAGATAAGAATTGTCTAATTGCCTCAGTTTCTCCACTGATAAAACAAAGATTGCCTATGTGGCTATGATGTGAGGGCCAGAACTCTACCCTTTCACATGGGGAGTTCAGCCATGAACTCAGTTGATGATTTCAGCCATGTTGCCTTAGGAGTGAATCCTTGTCGTTGTGTTTGGTGTCGGGGCAAGTCTCTGGGGAGGGAAGAGGAGGGGAGGGGAGGGCTGTGCTGGGCCAGCATTACAATATTCTCATGCTATCATCCTTGCTGCAGAGATCATATTTCTGAGGGCTGTCACACCACTGTACCCTGCCAACCAGGCCGACATCATCTTTGACATCACAGAAGGGAACCTTCGAGACTCCTTTGATATCATCAAGCGCTATGAGGATGGCATGACTGTGGGTGAGTGACCCTCTGAGGAGCCCAGAGCATTGGCCGAGGTCATCTGCACCCTCCTCACTCCCATCAGAGGCCAATGCTACCTGGCCACCAGGTCCTAGCCAGCAGCACCTACTCGAGTCTGGGGATCCACCCTGGCCATAGGACTGACTCTCCTGTAAACCCTGTCAACCTCAGTCTTGCCCACTTACAAAGTAGGTGGATGAAATAGATCCTGCATCTCAAGGCTGTGCTAGAGCCAGGCAGTATGCCTTGGTTAGTGGGAGCTTTTCTGTCTGCTATTCCCATTGTGCCGTGAGAAGACAAGCAAACTGAGCTTCAGGAGACCCCAGATCTAGTCCCAGCCATGCAACTAACTACCTTGACTTAGCATGCAATCTTGAGCCATTTGTCACCCCTCCCCAGGTGTCAGGGGGTAAGAGCCCAGCTGCCACCGCTTACCCTTTTAGTGTGTGGAGTCTGCTCTTCTTGCTCTCGGCACAGTCAGTGTCTCAGAAACACTAAGGAGGCTGAGGCAGGGACAGACAGAGCACCTTTCTGTGTTGGTTTCATCTGGGCGTGGTGAAGAGGAAGTGGAAAGGATGACCCAGACACCAGGACAGGAGCTGGTGAACACCCACAGAGGAGATGTGAGGGAAGCTGGGAAGCCACACGATCTCTGTAGGGGGGCTCTGGTCCCTGTTGCTGTCTGTGGGCCTTGAATACGACCTGATCACCTTGAAAGCCCCTGAGAGGCTATTTCCATATCTTCTCAGCTAAACTGCCGGAGTGGGCTAAGCTAGGAAGTTAGGCAGGGGTGAGTCCTGGCATGATGGCACCAGTGCCTGGTGGGTCATGACTACACCCAGAAGGTCACTCCACTCTGTGACCTTTGTCACAGTAGCTCTTCAGAACGGTCTTTAAGTATCTTTTATTCATGGTGATAGAAAACAATCTCATCTGAGACTTCTGACTTAGATTTACGCTCTGAACATTTTGAAACATTCCCCCTCCCTGCTGGAAATCAGTTTTCATTGTATTCTAGTCTCAGGCTGTAGAGCCTGTGAGGGCTGGATCGGAGCAGAACCTTTGGTGATTTGGCCTCCAGGTGGCGCTGTTGGACTTCTGAACCTCCATCCCGGCTGTTTCCCCAACCCCGACAGTTGCTAAACTGGCAGCTAGAGAAAGGGAATCGTTATTCTCCTGTTGCCAAAGAGCCATTTATAGCAACTTTACAAGCTCTTAAATGGGTTTGCATGTTGTAAACACGGCTGAGTCATTTGGGGGCTCACCACCCCCGGCCTCCTCCTCCGCTGTTTGGCAGCAAGGATAATTAGTTAATTACAATTAATGGTTCAGCAGTCCTCTCGGAGATTCCAAGGAGAGGGCATGCAGCCTGGCTGCCAGCCATCATAAGTCTCACCTTCAGCTATGGACGAGGGGAGGTGTTGGATATGTGTGTGGGGGTGTGGTGGGGGTGGGGGTAAGGATTTGTCCTGCTTCAGGTGTGGGTGAGAAATGAGTACACTGGCACTGGTGTGCAGAAGCCCCTAGTGCTTGCCCTGTGAATGACCTATTTGCTATGGCCTGGCACAGCCTGGGCTGCTGTGGTTATAACCATAGAACCTTCCAGTTTACTTGCTTTCTGTTACTTTATGAACACTTGAGTTATTGGCCCTGGCTGGTCTGTGTTTATAGAGATACATTCTGGCTCCTCCCCCCTGCCCCATGCTTGCCTTTCCCCAGAATAGAGCACTGGGCCATCAATATACTGAGACTTGCAAGCCTGCAAGGGCTCATCAAGCCTCTTTAGCTCACCCCAGCTCTCTCAGGAACTGGCCCTCCCCGTTCCCACATCTATTCTCAGCTAAATTGTTCCTGGAGTGGTAAGCTAGGCAGTTGGGCAGAGGGAAGTCCTAGTATGATGGACCACTACCCAGTAAGTGGGTCATGGCTGCACCCCAGACAGAACAATCCTGGGTGCATCTGGGTTTTGACTTTCCCATCTGTTACATCCAAAAAACCTGCTTATGTTAGAACCGGGAGGCCTCATCTTTTCCAACCACTTCCACAAAAGGAGAAAGAAACAAAGGCCATTGGGGGATGAGGATGCCAGCCAGTCCTTTCCTCGTGATTTGAGGGCCCAGCTGGCCATGAGATAGCTCCAGGTGTGATGAGTGACCACAGGTAACCTTCAGGCAGTGGGTGTCTCGGGAATGGAATGCAGCCTCGGCCATGGGGAATGAATGTTCCCCTCACCGCACTTGGTCATGGGTGCCCTGATCTTTGGAATTCTAGGCTTGGGCGGCATGGGGGTGGATCCCCAGCCCTCGGAAATTCCTGGGGCTCATCTTCATCTCCCTGCCTACTGAGTGGCCCAGCCTTTTCCACTCCTCAGCAAGTTTACAGGGCGTTCCATCTGATCCACACATCACCTGCCGGGTGGAGAGAGACCAGGTGGGGCAAGTTGTACTGAGTGGGGATGAAAGCTGTGTTTGTGGTTGGGTTCTGCCTTCAGACTTCTTTCTTGTTTTATGGCCTCGGTTCTCTGTTTGGAACATTTACCCTGAGATTGCCTGCAACCTAGTTCCTTCCCCCTTTTCTGCCCAGAAACATCTCTGTGTACCTGGGGATGTCCCTCCAAGAGGTAACCCAGGTACATGGCTCCAGTCCTGCCCACTGGGAGGATGGAGTTTTCTCCTGAGTTTTGGCCTTACATGAAGCAACCCTGGGAATGGGGTTTAGGACTCATGGCTTCTTGCCACCGCTGCAGACTCTCGCCCCCGCGTTCTTGTTCAGTCCTTGCAAACATGACTGCTGGGAATGGGACAGGAAGATCTCCCTCTTGGGCAGAGGAGGGAACGGAGTCCAATGACCTCATAAGACTGTGCAACGGCAAAACATGGGGCTGGGTACCTTCTGATTTATTTTGAACAGCACAGTACTCACTTCAGGTCATGCTTTAAGCAATACCCCCAAGGCTTGGCCATCAGCAAAAGCATGGTCAGGACTATGTAGGCCTGCCACCTGCTGCTAACCATCCAGGCTCAAGAGGTTCCTGTGTCCCTGGCAATGGGCATGAGCCTGTATATGGCCAGGCCAGGGCACCTGCCTGCTCACTGGACTGGGTGAATACCTGTCTGTCTAGGCCACAGCCTGGTGGACACTCCCGACAAAGGCTTCCCTAGAGAGACAAGGCCCAAGCAGAGTCTCCTCACATACTCAGGAATCCTAGTGAGCCTAGCACTCGGGAACCAGCATTCAGTTCCTAGAACATAGGGAAATTATCTCCACTCAGGGATAACGGATCAAGGGCCAGCAATGGAGTAGACGTAGCATGAATGTAGGTTTCCCCAGAGCTAGAACCCACAGAAGCCCAGTGCTGGCATAGACAAGGTTCTCCAAGCTTGGAAGTCACACAGAAATAAGCAGCAGATGATGAGCCTTTGACCCTTGTGGCCATGGCATTCAGGCCCTTGAAAGTGACAAGTTGGTGAAGTGCTTGGGAGAGCAGGTGTGGAGGAGGCTGGGGGGTGGCACTAAAAAGGCCGGGCTTCCTCTAATGTCGTCCTTGGGTTTTAGGGGATCAGGGAGACGCTGCTCGGGGCAGAGCTGATGCCTCTGCAAAGCCCCTCTGCATTCCTCTCTCTCCAGCTGTCAGTGAGACTTGAGGGATGCTTCTCTGGCCTGTGGAGAAATGCTCTATAAATGCCTGGGGCACGTTCGAGCCACCACAAAGCCTCCCTATCCTGCTCTGGAGTTTACACTTCACTCTGCAGAGCCCAGGCTGCAGTCGGGGTGCTTTGAGAAGCTGAATGGAGTGAGTAATGGGGAACCCTGGCCACAAAAATTGTGGGCCACTCACTGTCAGCCTGAGCCCTGCCTGAGCCTCTGGGGGTTTCGAGGATACCAAGGCCCTCGGCCTCGCTTTAACTTGCCTATATGAAGCTTCTCAACTCTGTTTTTCTAGAAGTGAAAAATAGAATCTATCTAGAATAAGGTGTCAACTTTGCCAGAATTTCTACCAAAGCCTCACCAAAGCCAAGAGGAGTGGAGAACACTCAGCTGACACATTTTTATCTGTCTGTTCGTGTATGGGTTTTTGTTTTATTTTGTTTTGTTTTGCCTGCGGTCTAATTTTGCATTGCCATCCTGACTCTGCACCGCGTCATCCTCCACAGGACCCTTCGATGCTTGAAAGATGCTTGAAAGAACTATGCTAGTAGTTATCTATAGACAGTTGTGATGGTGCCACTGTTAACAGTGGGGCACACAAGGCAGGCTCCTTGGAAGAGGTGTTGGAGGACTACTTTAGACCCAAGGCCACTCCACTTCACAGTCACTTTATAGACCCCTATGAGGTCACCATGAAGCCCATTTCTTGGCAGGATGCATCCTATAGTGTCTATCTCACTGGTGTATACCAGCACCAGGCAGGTGTGGTCCCATATAAATAAATACTCTTGGGATTCTGGATCTAACCCGACAGTTAGGAATAAAGGCCTTCTAAGATCTATAGGACCAGGAGATGGGGTTCACTTGGGGTGAGACAGGGTATTGGAACACACACAACAATTCTCCGCCTGGCTAGTACCCATGAGTCTCTGCTCTAGCAGGTGCTACCCCAGGACTTGTGAGGACACTCAGCATCGTGTCCTTCTGCCCTTTCCCGCTCCCGTTTTCCCCAGTGCCTGAGCAGTTCCAGGGTTGGGAACTGAGGTTGCTGTTGGGGTCTCTAGTGATCCAGGAAGGTTATTTGAAAGCTGAGAAGAAGCTTCCCAGCTGGAAACAGCGCTGGTTGGCTGCTGTGACCACCCTTTCTGCACTTCCCACTCATTTCTGAGCAAGTCCCAAAGTCTGACTTAGTGTGCGTGCAGGGCTGTGCAGGGGGCCCAGAGCAGCGGTGAGCGTGTGTGGGGAGTAATGGATGGGAGGCTGAATGTGTGGCTGTACATGTTGTTTGATTCCTGATTGGTTCCCTGCTCTGGCTTGCAGGCGGCTTACCGTGTAGTAGTATAGCATCAGGGCTAGGCCCCATGACCCTAGTGCCACCTCAGGTGTAGGCACAGGGTTAGGAGACTTTGCCAAGTTTTACTCTGGAGTCACCTGATGTCAGGAACTGTCAATCAGCCTGTGCGATGAACCCCTTTATCAGTTCCAGATACAGACTCAAGGATGCTACCCACTCGGAACTGACATGGTTGTTTACAGAGGAAAAATGAGAAGTGCCTGTCTGAGTCCTCTGGCCAGCTAGCAGTCAGGCCTGGAGGTCTGTTCTCAGTGCCCTCAAGCTCCTCATCCTCTAGATGGCTTTGGGGACACAGCTTCTAGATATCTCTGGGGAGAAGAAGAGTGGCCTCCTCAGTCCTACACATGGGTGTGGCTGACCAAGCCCCATGCAGCTAGGAAAGTTGGAATGCAAGATGGAAAGATGGGCTGGCTCACTTTGGGCACTGTTGCTGTATTAGGTTAGGAAAGAGACACCCTGATTAGAGTCCCTTTTACTGTGACCCAGAAAGGGATTTGTTGAGAGGACTCCGTGTGTTGGGTGTGTAGAGGACTACAGAAACCCAGTGATGATAGATCAGATGCGGTGAGTCCAGGGTCTCTGGTGTTACATCTGAGAGTGGCTATAAATGCCAGACCTGCCTAGGGTGGGGTAGAAGCAGGAGGAACACAACTGAGCCCAGGAAGGAGCAGGTACAGTTGATCCCTCACAGATTCCAGAAAAGAGATGCTGTCTCACGGTACCAGCAGGAGAGCCACACATGTTCAGCTAACCTGAAGACTAGGTTAGGGAGCTGCCTGGACCAGAGTCTTTGTTGAGGTCCATGGGTGCAGCTGATAAGTATAGATCAATCAGGCATGAGCCCCACGATGTCACCTGTGACGAAAGGGTCATTGCGGAATCCTATCTGCACAGTGCATGTAGCCTGTCTGTCTTATAGGGCGATGTCTCTAAGAGGAAAAACACCTGCATGGCCCACACTGAAGTCTGGGAGGGGTACAAAACTGGAGACCATGTCTAAGGATCTGAGTCTCACTGGTGAGAAATGATCTACCCAGATTGTAAACAAAAAAGCATCCTGTGTTTCGGACATCACCTGGGCACAAGTGTATTCCCCACCCCTAGCGCTCTCCCACACCCCACCTTGTTCTGAAATAGAGATTCGCTTTGATGCACAGGCTGGCCTGATACTTGTGACAGTCCTCCTGCCTTAGCTTCCCCAAGTGCTAACATTAGAGGTATAACCCCCTTATGCCCCGCCCCTGCACCCCTCTTAAAAGTCATGGAAATACTTTTCATTCTGAACTCGTATTTAAAGTCTCATCGGTGGCTGCGTAGGGTACAGATTTCATGAACTGAATCATGCTGCTTGAAAACCACCAAGGGCTGGTTGTTTCTTTTAGGGTCACGTACAATTGATTCCCAAAAGGCTCTGATAAGAGCTGTTCTGGGCTTGATTTGTGGGTCTTCACTTCCAGTTTTGTAGCTTTAGGCTGATTACACAGATTCAATGAGCCTCTGCTCTCGTCTCAAACTATCAACACTGTAGTTCTTGCCCCATGGGACCATATGGAACAAGGTGATGTATGTATAAACACAAGGTTAGAGTACTCTGCCCGCGTGGGCGGTTAACAAATGAGCTTCTTGGGGAAGCTCAGAGCACCCTTGGGTGGCAGTACACATGTGGTTTAATGGGACAGTATAGGGCTGTTCACTCTAGTTCACTGCCTGGGAACAGTTTAACAGGCATGCCCGATAGCCTGGGCCCAGTGAGTCTGGCCTGGCCTAAAGCAAAATGGAGGGCATGGCTCCCATGTCCTGCCAGTCTTGAATTATCTTACTCATCCCACAAGGGCAGGCGTGACCCTGCCCTGTGCCAGGCCCTGCACCAGTGTCTGGGAAGCAGCTCCACTCACCTGCTTTCAGAAGACTGCCCGCCAGCTTCTCTAGCAGGAATCCATTGGGTTTCCACAGCTGAAGGTGGTTGTTTTTTAGAAGCTGGCTACGTAGCTCAAGAGGGTGAGTCATATGTGTCAGGACTGCCATGGGCAGTTGCATATGTTATACACTATAAAACACTAGGGATTCCACTCCTAGCTTAGTCTGAATGCAGTGTACAACATGTACAGTCTGTACACCTGTACGCCGTGGCCCCAGAATACAGCCAGAAGAACTGACTCAAGACTTAGGGTCTTGCATTCGTAGGCTCTTTGGCGTCAGTTCCTCATTGTTGGCCGAGCTAGGAGGATCTGAACTGCCTCTTTAAACCATTACCTTCTAAGGGGTTAAATATGAGAGACTGACCCTGCCCTGAAATCCAATTTGGCAGGTTTGGCCTGGGATCAGTGGGCACTGCAAACGACATTCAGAAACTCCACCTAAAACAACAGTGCAGCCATCCCTGCCCAGTGAGGAGTGATTGGCCCTGTCCTGGCTTTCACGGCAAATCCCAGGGATTAGGCGCCTTCTCTTCTCCGGGAGGCACAGCCCTGTCACCCGGGGCCACACCCTGGCCAGCAGCCAACTTGCTTCCCGGGTGAGGGGCCCAGCCTCCTCCTCAGTCTGGGATGGGCCAGGGCTTGACTCTGCCACGAGGCTGGCAGGAGGTACAGGCAGGGCAGGGGGCGGGGAGGTGTATCTCTCAAAGGGGGCCAGACAGAAGGGTAAGAAGAGGACAGACACCTTTTGTGCTTGTGCTCTCTGTGGGAGGGTGGTGGCTGTGGAGCAAAGGTAGGATCTACTCATGGTCTAAGGCCTCTCAGCAACATAGCAGATGCAGATGCTTAAAGGTCTCCTGAACATGAGACATATGCCCCCAACCCACAGGCATGGATATGGGGAAGAGCTCAGTGGGGCATGATCTCTGCCAGGGGCCCGCTGAGGTGATGCTACAGTGCAATAAAGAACAGCCAAGAGTCCCAACTCTTGCCCAGGTGGCTCCAAGTGCCCACTGGAATCCTGCTAGGTGTGGCCTGAGTGGTTGTCCAATGGTCACAGTGTTGCCTCCCCTGTGGGGACAGCTCTGGGACCCCTTAGGCCCATAGCCTAGCCTAACTGATGGCCAGCAACCCCCTGCAGCTACCACTCCATAAGAGGAACAGATGATATGACAGGGTGCCCCACCCAAGCTAAGCACTGAATATTCCATCACCCAGTTACAAGAGCTAGGCCGTTGAAACTGTGTGGGTGGAACTGTCCCAGTTCCTGAGAAAGCTGGACCAGGATGCCTGCCTCACTCCTGGGCAATGGTGATCATACACTGGAAGGCTAGCCTGGCAAGTATCTGGACAGTTCATCCTCTGAGCTCACTTGGTCCTTGTAGAGATGTGCCTAAGTACCTGGACTGTAAACTGCAGGTACGTGAGGGTAGGATGTCTATCTGAACAGATGACAGGCACAGGCCTTGAAAAGGTGTGTCTTGCAGCGTCAGTGAGGAGATCTAAAGGACCAGATGTAGCAAAGAAGCATCTATATGCTCCCTTTACCCATCCTAGAGTGAGACCCAATGATATCTGTAGATGAATGATAGCATAGCCAACAGGTGGGGCTGCAGGTGGGCCATGCGCGTGCACACACTGCGCGGACAAGCCTCTGAACAAGCCAGATGTGAATCCTGGGAACTTTGAAATACTGCTCTAACCACCAAACCCCTCCTGTGCTCATGGCTGCTGGCACATGGCTCCTCCCTGGAGCTGCCTCCCAGATAGCAAGTCTCCATCACCTTGCCATGCTATGGCCTGGCAGTACTGCATAGCCCAGGATGCATCCTTGTAAGGAGTGGGCTTGCCTGCTGTGGTTGACAGAGCTCAGCCTCCACTCTTCTGAAGACCCACTGGGTGGCTCCCTCCCTGCCGACAGCCAGTGTTGATTTTGTCTCTCCCTGTTGCCTGGATAGGGGGATATCTGCAGCCTGGTTCTGCTGCTCCCTCCTGCTCCTCTCCTCAGAACAGAGAGCACAGGGTACAGTCTTTCTGTCTTGATCACTGTAGAGTTAAGAGTTTAGGCTGTGTGATGCACCCAGGTCTGCCCACTGGCACCTCCAGCCTTGCCCCTCACAATTGTTAACTTTTACTGTTGTGCCCACCCCAGCCAGCTGTACCCACACCCCAAACACACACCATCCTCTCTCCACCTCTTTGACCTCTTAGTAAACTATTCATCCTTTACAGTCCACCTCAGGCTGTTCTCTGGGACACAGTTGGGAACAAGGCGGTCTGAGGGAGGGACAGATGTCCCTTCTGCATTGTACACTTTTTATCCCACTGCAGAGAGTGTGATACGGTCTGGTGGTGACCAGAACTTCAGAAAGGGAGGTGGCACAGGGACAGGGAGGATATACCACTTCAAATATGAATACTAGGGACACTTGGCAACGACGGAGAAGCCCAGGAAATGAGCCCCAGGCAAGCTGGAGGGAGAGCACTGGAGGCTGAGAGAACAGACTGCACAAGGCCCTGAGGCTGATGTGCTCACTGTGCAGAGCTGCAGCTAACACAGAGGAAGAATGAGATGGGACCTTGGGACCTCAAAGCCACAGGAAAGCCTTTGCTGTGAATTTCCACTGAGCAATACAGGAAGCTCACACACACAGAGGCTCCTCTAGGTGGCCCCTGGGATGACTGCCACCATCCTCCAGGAGGCCAAGATGAGAGTGGCTCTAACCACTGGGGTCTGGTAGGAAGAAGGGTGGGGTGTGGACAGATAGGGTTATGGTCGGATTGGCAGGTCATATTTGCTTATGGACCAGTGGGGACTTGGGTTTGGTGGCAGGTATCCGGTTCTAAAAGCTGTAAGATAAGTGTCCAAAGAGGTGACGTGGTGACAGGAAAGTATAAGGTTAGGAGCTGTTCATTCAGATGTTTCTGAAACGCTTGTCAGATACCCTCAGAGATGTGACAGGAGTCGTGGCTGGATCCCTCCAGAAGGCAAGGTGGGTAGGGCCTCAAGAGTGGCTGAGCTCGTTAGCATGGTGAGAGGAAAGACAAAGAAGGGCCCAGACGAGCCAAGGTGGTCAGAGGTCACGAGACCAGAAATAGCCAGCAGCAGGGTCAGGGTAAGGACCTGGAACCCAGGAAGGGCTGCTAAGCTGTACTCAGGACAGATGAGGGCCAAGGATTCATCATTGGGTTGCCCCCCCCCCTTGTTTCTTGAACGCACACACACATACGTACATGTGTGTACATGTACATGCACAAAACATCTTCTAGGAGGTACCAGGCCCTCACACCCTTCTAGAATGTGGAGATGAAGGGGCTGCAAGCTCCAGTGGAAACAATGAGGCCTGGCCCAAGGGCCTGTGTGGAGGAAAGAACTCCGATAATAAGAATTTTTGGTGACAAGTGAGCTCAGGGTTGGAAGAAAGTATCAGCGGAGAACCAGAACTGCTCCAAGTCCCTGGCTCTGGGGAGCCGGGTAGGGTTTGGGAATAGAATTTGTCATTATGACTGTTAAGTCTCAAACTCGGAACAAGTGGCTGAGGTGCTTATTAATAGAGCAGACTGGACTTGGCTGTCAGGTTCTCCCAGCATCCCTCAGTCCCTACCTGTAACAAGGTCCTCCTAACTGGTAGACCCCAGCCCCTATCCTAACTATCTCCAACCCAGGAGCTAGGCTGCTCTTCTCTATATAATCCCACCATTTTGGTTACCTAGCCTTTTTATCTACCCTTTACCCTCCTGGTCTCTTGGTCTAGCTCTCCTCTTTCCTCTCCCCTCTGTCCTCCCGCGGCTCAGGGTCATGTCCACTCTGGACTCTCCCAGATGTCCACATCTCTGGCTATGCTTTTCCTCATATCTTCCATAAACCTTCTTCTCCATCAGACCTAGGTGGTGTCGTGCCCTTTCCTCTTTTTGATTTCTTTTGTTCATTCAGTGACAAAATCCTTGAGAGAAACAGGAGAGATTTCCTTTCAGCCCTCAGTTCTCAAGGGCACAGGTCAGCATGACAGAGAGGGCACGGTAGATTCGCTCACCTCATGGCAGCTAGGAAGCAGGGGACAGGCAGGGAGCACCAGTTCTGCCTTTCTCCCTTTATGTCTAGGTCCCCATCTCATGGGTGGCCCCACACACTCCAGGGAAACCTAGAGGTGTGCTTCTCAGTCTCCTGAGTGATTGTATATCAGTTACATTGAGTGTAGAGACTGACAACCACAGGGAGGAAGGAGAGAGGTTCAGGAGAGGGTGGGCTAGGGTTCAGTATGTTTGGGGCCACCTGTACATGGTTGGGGTTGAGGTTGGGAGGACCCTGCAGGTAGGTGAGGAGGACTAACTAGGGTCAAAGCAGGGACATAGGAAAAGGACACAGCACCTTGCTCCTCCCACTACAATTACACCTCTGACCAATTCAGTACAAGTAGGAGCAAATCTTCCAGGGTATCACCCAAGCCTTCCTTGCCTTTCTTTTGTTAAAGCCGAATGGCTCAGGGGAAGGCACAGTGGCCCAGGTTCCAGTCGGTGTCCTAGTTTACATCTTCCTGGCTTGCATCTTCCTGGCTGTGTGATCTTCAGGGAGTCACTCCACCACCTGAGTTTTATTTCCTCCCTCAATAACCGACAGAAAACAGTAGTACTGGTCCCAGTCACAGCCAGCGGTTCTTCGCATGTGCGAGCCCAGTGCCGCAGAAATGCCAGTTCCCTGTCCCAGACATGGGTTGGGGAGGTGTAGAGCCAAGCTGAATCTCTTCACATTTCTCTCCGTTTCTCACCAGGGCAGCTACGCCCTGGGCTTTACCTCCTCCACTTGGCTGCCTGCAGGTGTCTGCTTGATGTATCTGCTTTTGCTCACTGGAGACTTGGGGCGGGGTACATTTATAATAATCCCAAAATATGGCTGATGAGTTTTGCTGAAACATGTTGAGTGAGTGACATTTGGTATTTTAAATATGCAGCCTAGACACCTGTCCTCCTTCCTTTCCGGCCATTATGGGGTTTCTCGGGCAAGCAGGGAAGGCAGGGTGTGGGGAGTTCAGACACAGCCCTAATTCCTGGTGTGATGGCTCTAAAATTCCAGATACCTCTGCTGAGTTCACTGAATGCTTTTTTTTTTTTAAAGGAACTATTTATTGTTTTGTGTGTTTGAGTGTTTTGCCTACATATGTGCACCACGTGCATACCTGGTGTCCACAGAGGTCAGAAGAGGGTGTTAGATGCCCTGGCACTGGAATTATAGATGACTGTGAGCCACCATGTGGGTTCTGGGAACCAAACTGCAGTTCTCTGAAAGAACAGCAAGTGGCCTTAACCACTGAGCTATCTCTCCAGCCCCTTGTTGGAATATTTTTGAGTCAGGGCAGGGCAGGAAGCATCCATGGGTTATGCCACATAGTGAGCTTAGCATCGGGATCAGTCCTACCTGGACTGGGATTCGTGGCCCTGGTAGCTGGAATTTGGGACATCTTACCCTCAGAGCTTCACCTTTGGCTCCTCCCTCCTCATGGATGAAGCTGGTTATCTTCACAGGTCAATGGTGGGGACCAAATTCAGCCTGGTCACAGGGGGTCTTCCCCATCCCTGTCCTGTAGACTCTTTTCCCACCCAGCTGTACCCTAGTTATGTATAGATTCAAGTCAAGCATTCCTTACTCCCCCCAAATACAAAGTGCTCCAAAAGCTGAAACTTGGTGGATGTCTGAGACCTCGAGAAGAATATCACACATGGTGAAACTCGTCTTCATCTGCAACATCCTGAAAGATAGAGCATGCGTAGCTGTGTGTAGAAGGCAGCTACGAAACAGATGAACTTCACGTTCAGACGTGGGGTCCTTCCCGGCTTCATCTGCAACATTCTGCTGTACATCAGGGCATGTGTGTGCAGACATCCCGTAGACCCCACGCGTGTTCAGGATGGGAGTGCTCACTGAGCCAACAGTATCCCCTCCTTGACTTTAGCTCCTTGCTCTGACTCATGCTACCTGTCACAGCTGTGGTTCTAATCCTGGGAGGTTTGCTGGACCTGGTGGCGTTATCTTTCCAGTGTCTAGCATGGGGGATAGGTGGCCACTGAGGCCAGATAGTGAGCCCAACACTTCCTTACCGCCCATTCTCCTCCCAGGTGGTCACCGTCTGAAATGTCAACACTTGGGGCCATTGGTCAGTATTTCTCAATAATTTCCCACTTTATACATTACATTCAATGCTTGACCCCATGGTTCACGCATTCAGCCCCCATTCATGGAGTAAACCAGGCACTGAGAAGCTCCAGGAACCAGGCATGCAGGACTAACCATGTCTTGGCTTTACTCTAACTGCACTCCAGGATGCTGAGGAGGGATAGTTTCTTGTTCTCTGCTTGGTGATGACATGTAGCTTTCAGATTGTCACACGTGCCTTTCCCCACTCAAGCCTCTGTCTGTTCCCTTGCTACAGGGTCACACGCAGTGTCTTGATTCATCATCTTGTTAGTTGAAATACTCTGACAGCCTGGTCCACTCCATTACACTCTGTCAGTTCCAATCACAGCACTGAACTAAAGACCACATGAGGCCTTGGATAAGGTCACACAACTGGCCAGCACAGAGGCAGCCCAAGGACCAGAGGGTATGACTCCAGCTATCTGGATAGAATGTCTGAGAGCCAGTCAGGTGTGCAGAGAGCCCAGACGAGTTTATGTCATTTCGAGTGGTTGATAGACAACTGAATACATTACATGGAAGGAGCTTGGGTGGGCTCAGGGGGTGAGTGTGAGGAGCACCAACCCCAGGAGACAGACTTCCCCTTCTGGACCTGTGGACTTTGTGTTCAGGATCAAGAATCCCAGAACATCAGCTTCAGGTTACACAGCAGAGCGGAGACATGAAGGTGAGCTGCCCCAGGGGGCTACATTTTTCAATGGGGGAAAAAAACAGACTTAATTATATCTCTAAGAGGTACAGACACGCTGAGGAGTAGCAGAAGCGCCTGGGACCTGGAGCAGAAATGCCTAAGATGAGGATTTAGAAGGTTAAAGCTGTTGAATTTGGTAGCACCATGCATGTGTGTGTGTGTGTGTGTGTGTGTGTGTGTGTTCAAGCACATTCATGCATAGTCGTGTGTGTGGTTACACATGTGAATACAGGTGCATACATGCATGGTATACATGCATAGTGTATTGGTGCATGCATGCACAGTGTATATGTGGATGTCAGAGAACAATCTTTACTGTTGGTCCTTAGGCACTGTCTACCTTTTGTTTGACACAGGGTCTCTCATTGGCCTGGAATTTTGCTGATTTTTGTAGGTTAGGTTAGCCAGGCATTGAGCTCCAGGGATCCACCCGTCTGCCCCACATCTGGCCTTCGCTAGGATCACAGTGCATGTCACCACACATGGACCTTTTATGGATGCTGAGAATCCTAACTTAAGTCCTCCTGATTGCCAGGCAAGCACTTTACCCAACAAACCATCTGTTCAGGCCCCCTTTCCCTTTTTCCAGAGCCTTTGACAAGGTGATAACACCCCTCCCAATGGGATGGGCGTGTCAGGCTAATAGAAATGGGTTGC
>JANHMN010000012.1:17668530-17676030 GCA_030674055.1 Rhabdomys pumilio | reverse complement strand
GCCTCTCTTGATGTTTCATGTTGGTTTGTAAGGCCACGTCCATTAAGCTGAGCCCCATCACTGAAGTCCAGCAGATATACTGTGGTGTTTAAACATCGCTCAGCCATGTGGTTGAATCCTTGCTTTTTTTTAATGCAAAAGCTGAATCTTGTTCCCTGTTCCTGCCTATGGGCTAGGCATTGCTAAGAACCAACTGAAGGAGTTTTCAAAGCAGCGCTCCACCTGAAAGCCAAGAGGTAGCCAGTTCTCACTGAGTCTGCATGGGGGCTGACATTTTGGTACTCTTTTTTTTTTTTTTTTTTTTTTTTAACCAACCGGGCTCTGTGTGTTTCAAGTTGATGGCTGCTGTAGAGCGGCACATAAATAAATGTACAATAAATTCTCCCCAGATGCAGCTGACAAGCATGCCTTGGGGGCACTTAGAAAGTGGATTGCAATTTTGTTCAAAGGAGGGCCCCTTGGTAAAGATGTGAGCCTGCTAGGTTTGTGTGTGGCCTGGTATGGCCGTGGGCGAGGCTGGTGTGTCGCTGTATGTCTGTGGGGTGGCTGGTGGGTCCCCATGTGTCTGGGGTGGCTGGTGTGTTCTGGTGTGTCCATAGAGGTAGCTGGTATGTCCCAGTGTGTCCATGGGGGTGGTTGGTGTGGACGTGTCCACTGTGTCCATGGGGGTGGCTGGTGTGTCCACTGTGTCCATGGAGGTGGCTGGCGTGTCCCAGTGTGTCCATGGGGGTGGCTGGTGTGTCTGTCCACTGTGTCCATGGGGGTGGCTGGTGTGTCCACTGTGTTCATAGAGGTGGCTGGTGTATCCCAGTGTGCCCATAGAGGTGACTGGTGTGTCCCAGTGTGTCCATGGGGGTGGCTGGTTTGTCCACTGTGTCCATAGGGGAGACTGGCTTTCTTTGTACCCTGAAGCTGCCTTTCCTCACAAGGGCTTTTGTGGTCTTCCTCACAGCCTACTACACACTTTCCAAGATGGGGCTTGTGCAAGCTCAGAGGTCTTCCAAGAACTGGAGGACTGCAAATCTCCCCTAAAGCCATTTCAAACTCTCCCCTACCTCCAGCGCTCCAGCTTACGGATGGCAAAAGCTCCCCACTCTGACTTGTGACACGTTGTTGTCACAGTGTCTTAGTCTGTTACTATAACAAAATACTCAAAGCTGGGTAATTTACAAAAAAAAAAAATAAATGTTTGTTTGGCTTATGTATATTCCCGGAGGTAGGGAAGTCCAGGTGCTGACTTGACATCTGGTAAGGACCTCTTTGCCACCATGACGAGGCAGGATGTCATTCGATGAACAGGAATACTAGCTCAGGTCTCTCCTAACAAAGCTCCTACTGACCTCTAACCCCAGTACCCTCCCAAAGGCCCTACTTCTAAAATCCATCAACACGTGGGTCTGGAGATGAAGTTTTTATCGTTTATCTTTTGGGAGACACAGCCACATGCCTGCTCTCTAAGAAGCTGACCTGTGTGTGTGTGTGTGTATGTGTGTATATGTGTGTGTGCATATATATAGATAGATAGATTTGCCCCATGTCTGGCCCTGTCAGGCACCTCTCGAGCTCTGGGATTTCTGACTTGCTCCAAGTCTTATCCCCCATGGTTATCTGGGGCCTCACTAACACTTCCTGCGGTGGAAGGCAGTAGAGGCTAATGTCTCAACGCTAAGGGCACACAGAAACAGCTGCTGCTCATGATATCTCCAAAAGATGCTATGACTGGGTCATACGCCTCATACGTGGTACTTTGTTTATTGGGCATGATGAGGCCCAATCTCAAGACAGCCACCTAGGACTCAGAGGGAAACTCTATTGCCCGAGCTCACACAGCCTTTTAGAAACATCGATGGGTTCAAATCCTGGTTGTTTGGCCCTGAACTCTTGATAGCCCACGTAAGACCAGATCCAATTCAGCTGAATGTATTGGTGAGCACATATCAGCATCAGTGGTGGGCTTGGCAGGCCTCCAGATCAGGCTCCTTTATACGTAGCTCTCTGATCTTGTGGTAGGCATGGAAGGTACTCACACCCATGAGACACAGATGGACAGGTGTGTCAGTTGCACTCAGCCCCTACTATGTGCAGTGGGCCCATAAGTACCCATTGTTCTTACAAAGAAATTGTCAGTGCCCTCCAACAATGGTGCACCCTTCTTAATCGCCTCCCTAAACACTTGAAGGGCTTCACTAAACAGAAAGCTTTTAATAAAAGGAACGCACAGAGATGCCAGTCACTTGCTGATCTCATAGAATGAGCTTCTCATAGAAGGTTCCAGAAAGGCGTGTCACGTTGCCCTATTCTAGCAGAAAGCTCTTGGTTTCTAAGGAAGCTGTCTTAGCTGCTGTTGTAAAGCACCCGAGGAAATCAGTTGGAAGATTTTCATCAGCTCACACAGAAGTTTCAACCTATGGCCTATTGCTTCAAGGTAGAACTGGGAACCAGGAAGTAAATAAAGGAAGATGGGAGGGGCCAGAGACAAGATATTTCCCCTCAAAACCATGTCCCCATGCCCTCCTTCCTCAAACTACACCCCACTCCTGAAGTTGCCACCACTTTCCTAAATACTATTAAGTTATGAGTACTTCAAGCCGGGCGGTGGTGGCGCACGCCTTTAATCCCAGCACTTGGGAGGCAGAGGCAGGCGGATTTCTGAGTTCGAGGCGAGCCTGGTCTACCGAGTGAGTTCCAGGACAGCCAGGGCTACAAAGAGAAACCCTGTCTCGAAAAAACAAAAAACAAAAACAAACCAAAAAAAAAAAAAAAAAAAAAAAAAAAAAAAAAAAAAAAAAAAAAACAAAAAAAAACAAAAAAAGTTATGAGTACTTAAGTGGATGAATCCTTTGATGAAGCCACAGTCCCCAGGATTAAGTCATCTTCCAGTGGCCTCACTGACCACTGAACATCGATGCACTGGGGACCAGGCCTTCAACATGGTAGCTTCGAGAAACATTTAGTACAGAAACCCCAACAGAAGGGAACCTATACAACTGTACTCAGGAGTTCTGTGGCTTGAAGTAGAGAGATGCTCAGACTAGCCTGTGTCCTTGATAAATACATGTGCTAATAAATACATGAGAACCAGGAAAGGGCAGCAGACAGAACCAAAGATGGAGAGCCTGCTTTCCCAAGTCCCAGCAAGGTTCTCAGGTCTACTCTAGTAAATAACCACCTGAAGTCAGCTGTATGTTCTTTGCTTTTTACATATTTTATTGAAAATTTCAAAGACACGTGTTGCATAGTGCCAGCCTCAGAGCCAAACAGTTGCCATCTTTGTGGGTTCAGCTGTACCTGCTTGCAAACCATCATCATGGCTGGCCTTGTTGAGTATGGGCGTTTTCTCCCAGGAGAAGGATCTGAGGGGCCCCGGGACCCTCACCTGAGTATCCAGCCCCTCCACCCAATCACTTGTATGCAGTTTTCTCTTCGGCTCTAATTGAATGTAGCCCTGGGGTCTTGGGGAGAGGGTATAGTACACAGTCTGCACTAGGAAGGAGGCTCCATCTGTGCAGCTGTGTGGGAGCCATCATCCATGCTGGATGCAGACCTTCCAGTGTGGCTGCCTGAGGGAGGGCCACCCACACTTCTGCCTGTGACACTTCACCCATGCTTTGTAAGTAAGCCTAATGATTCATTAGTTTATTAGTTCCCAGGGGGAGCTTTGGTTTGTCACTGAGACCCTAGAAGGAGAAGTCTAGTTGCTTTCTTAGTGCTCCATAGAGAGAAAATTCTTGAAATGACACAGCAAGGTTAGAAGGATTTTACAAAGAATGCCAGAACATCTAGCACCTAGACTCTGCTCGTGAGGCCTTAGGGGTCTAGCTGCATTTTGAAAATATGGCAAGAGGATAGGATAGAATGAGATAGCCTGGCCTAACAGCTTATGGGCATTGGAGTTTGCATGATTGGGTTCAGGGTCAATTACTCAGAAGCTCTAGGGCACATGACCGTAGGTTTCAGAGCCTAGGGTTTCTGTGTAACAGCATTGTGTGGGTTCCATGGTGAGGTTGAGGTTTAGCGGGGGTGGGGTGGGGGTGGGGGGTACTGATGCACACAAGTCCCCAGTCAGAAGCACTGACACTGTAGTCGAGTGAGACGGGGCGGTTTTCAGTCCATGAGATGACAATTTATTAGAGTCTGGACAGGCAGTGGAGACGGGGGTTGTAACTGTCCTATAAGCATCCGCTTATGTGTCTGCCCCCTGCTGGGCACCGTAAGCACCCTAGTGGGGACTTGTCTTTGTCCACTTGAAGTTCCTCCCAAATACTTGTGGACACAGACTAGCCTCTCTGAATGGGAAACACCAAAGGGCTGCAAACAGACAGGAAATGGAGGAATGCAGATGCGGGTTAGCAGCAGCAGTAGTGGACGCCGAGGAAGGACGGTTCCTAGGGAGGCTTGTTTTATTTATTTTCTGTTTTCTCATCTGTATATGTGCATGTGTATTCTGCGTGTGTATTCCGTGTGTGTGGGTGCCCAAGGAGATCAGAGAAGGCTGTTGGATCCCCTGGAGCTGGAGTCACAGGTACTTATGAGCTGCCCAACCTGGGAACTAAACTAAGGAACTTTGCAGAAGCCGCAAGTATTCTTAACCACTGGGCCATCTCTCCAGCTCCCTGGAGCTCACGGCTCACAATTCAGATCATCTACTCTCCTGCATCTTGTTAGAAACTTTTTCTGAGATCTAACAAACCCACCTTCCTTATCCTCTCCTCTCTCATAACTTTAAGCCTCTTTCAGAAAATAGTTCGTGTAAAAGCCAGTAAACACCAAAAACCAAAGATGCAGCCTCCAGCCTTCCCCACACCAGGTTCTAAGTACTGACTTTCAAGTCTGTGGGCACCTTACCCATCTACTCTTGGAAAGACAAACATCCTCAGCAGCTCAGGTGGATAATGGGTCTATTCTTTCAGGCCCTGATCTTGGACCCCAAACTTAGAACCACCTTGTTGCCAGAAAAGCAGCTCTCCAGATGGTACCCTCTCCATGACATGAGAAAAGCCAGGCTGCTGGGGAGAAGTGGAGCCACTGGTCAAAGATGGTTATGTGACAGTGCTCTTGGGTAGCAGGTTGGGCTTTGGAACCCATGAGGACATGTTGAGCCAGGTTCACCCCAAGACCACACTATGGCCGTAGCTGTGGCAGCCACTGGATCTCAGAAGTGAGGACTAGAAAGTGTTTTGTCCCACAACCCATCTTGACAATTTGATCGTTGCTCTTCATGGCCCCATCTAGATAATTGCATAATTAATTGTGTGCAGGTAATTCACCCAGGGGAGGAGGTTACAGGGAGTGGGGGGCCAGGCTTTCACTGGCCTGGAGAGATGCCAGGCAGCCCCCATCATGGACATGCCTGTCAGTGTGTTTGGAGCCCTTGGCATGCTCATGAGACCTCTAGAGGACAGCTCTGCTGGAACCCAGTGACCTTGTCTTGGTGTGCTTAAACTATGGGCTTAAGTCAGAGGCTGTTCCGCAAATCAGAGGCTTCTCAGGATGATTGGGATGAGACAGTCTCTCAGCTCAAGGTTGGAAACAGTTGACCTTTCCAGGGGCTTGGAACAGTCCATTTTCTGGATGCTTCTGGAAAGCAGTGACTATGATTTTCACTTCCACGTGCACTCTATGTCCCTCCCACACACACTTATTGTCCACAAAGCCACACATTGGCTCAGAGGTCCCAGGAAGCCAATCTTCAAAGGACTGGACCCCAGTGAACAAAGTGTTGGAGTCAGAGGAATGGTCCCAAAACAGACTTGAATCTTTGAATTCTCTCTTCCCTTGCTTGCTCTCAATTGTCTCACTATAGGACGGAGATTCCCAAGGCTGGTGCAGTTGTGGATACTGGGAGGGGGTGGGGCATGGAGGGAGTGGAGCATGAAGGGGTGGAGCATGGAGAGGTGGGGCATAAAGGGGGTCAGCCCAGGGTTGCTGTCTGCTAAGCATCCATCCACAGTCTGCCAACCTCTATTTCCCTCTCTGTCACACCCTTTCTTCCTCTGCAATGCACCAGTGTATGGCAGTTTATGATGGTCTCCTTGGAACCTCAGCAGGAGTCAGGAAGCACAGGGCCTCCCTCACTCAGCAACCCACCCTGTGCATCCCCAGTCTGCTCCAGAGAGGAAGGTAGGGAGAAGAGTCAAGGTAGGTTAGAGTGGAAGGAATATGAGACACGAAACTGGACCAAGGAAGGAGTCACTTGGAGAGTTGGACCCAAGATCCCCTAACATAGGAGTTCTCAACCTTCCTGATACTGCGATCCTTTAATATAATTTTTCATGCTGTGGTGATCCCCAGCCATAAAATTATTTTCGTTGCTACTTCATAACTGTAATTTTGCTTCTGTTGTGAATCATAATGTAAATATCCGTGTTTTCTGATGGTTTTAGGTGACTCCTATAAAAGGGTTGTTTGATCCTCCCAGGGGGTCACTACTCACAGGATGAGAAACTATTCTCTGCCCTCTAACGTCTTTGCTAATGGAGTCTCTGCAATCAAGTCCCCACATCCTAAATAGGAAGTCTGAGTGGTCGTGGGATCCAGATCCAAGGTAGGTAGCATCCACAGACCTGTCACGCCATTGTCACACCGTTAGGCCCTCGGCAGCTGCCTCACCTCAACTGCTGCCCCTGTGTGTGGAGCACGTGGTGATCCTGGCTGAACACCTATTCTGCCTTCTCTCTGTAAGTCGATTTATGCCAGAGCCTGGTCCCACGAACAGCAGAGGCTACAGCTCACTAAATGGGATACACACACACACACACACACACACACACACACACACACACACCACTCCCACCAAGTGGTTTGGCACAGTGGAATAATTTCCATATTATTTCTTCCACATCACCTTTCCAAATTAGAGAGATTTTGCTTGAAACTGTTTTTCCTGAGCCTCCCCAGAGGGAGCTGCTGGAACCTTCCAGAAGCCTTGCTCAAACACACTGTACCCAGATCAGAGGAAACTTAAATGTTCAGGGTTGGCATGCTGATGCCCAACTGTGTTGATGGAACATGCTGAGCTACGTTGGTATCTCTGCTGAGCAAGAAGAAGCCCTCAGCCTGAGATATGGCTGGGATTCTGAGTCTTAGGTACTTTTCATAGATCAGACTTCTGTGCCACTCAATAAAGCAGAGTTTGCTTGCTTGTGGGAAATACAAGGAAGTTTTATTTATTGATTGATTTTAAAGTGAATATGTGCCGTCCTTTCTGTTGATTACAGTGCCGGTGTGGTAAAGGACTCTGGGTAATTTGTGCAGCTGGAGCATGGCCTGGCTGGGAGGTCAGTGACTTAAAGAAGGACTCTTCAGTGTTCCAAGATAACAATGGTGGAGTAGGGATAGGAAAGGAGCCACACATACACACACATATACACCACACACACATATACACCACACACACATATACACCACACACACATACAAACCATACATACACACACACACGTACACTTCATACACCTGCACATACACACACATACACATTACATACACATTACATACACA
>JANHMN010000012.1:17656265-17666791 GCA_030674055.1 Rhabdomys pumilio | reverse complement strand
TCTCTCTCTCTCTCTCTCTCTCTCTCTCTCTCTCTCTCTCTCTCTCTCGTGTGTGTGTGTGTGTGTGTGTGTGTGTGTGTGTGTGTGTGTGTGTGCAGTGCCTGTGAAAGGCACAGAGGCCAGAAGAGGGCATCAGAGCCTCTGGAACTGGAGCTAGAGATGGTTGTGAGCTGCCACATGGGTGCTGGGAATCAAACCCAAGGCCCCTGGAAAACCAGCAGTGCTCTTAACTGCTGAGCTCTCTCTCTCTTGCCTCCAAAGGCTCTTTTTTAAAAACAAAATGAAACCAAAGAGCCACATTCCCAGCTCTAGAGCTCGCTCTCTTAAAATGGCATTTCTCTGTGTAGCCCTGGCTATCCTGAAATTTGCTCTATAGATTAGGCTGGCCTTGAACTCAAAGATCCACCTACCTCTGTCTCTGGAGTGCTAGGATTAAAGGCATGCATTGGGCTGGTGAGATGGTTCAGCAGTTAAGAGTACTGACTGTTCTTCTGGAGGTCATGAGTTCAAGTCCCAGCAACCACATGGTGGCTCACAACCATCCGCAATGAGATCTGATGCCCTCTTATGGGTGTCTGAAGACAGCTACAATGTACTTACATATAATAACATATAATAAATAAATAATAAACCTTTGGGCCCAAGAGATCGGGGCCTGGAGCAAGCAGGGCTTTAACTTTTAGTTTTGAAATTAGGTTTTTTATTACTCTTGTATCCCAGAATGGCCTGTAATGGACTACATAGCCCAAGTTAGCCTCAAATTTACAACAGTCGTGCTGCCTCAGCCTCTCAAATGCTGGGATTATAGATGTGAGCTACCGTATGAGACCTTAAAGCATATGTTTAAAGAAAAGGTGTCTCATAGTTTCTTGCAAAATGAGACATGAATTAGAAATAACTTCTGTAAAAGGATTATCACAATCAAAATCACCTGACTCGGCTGGGTGTGGTGTCTCATGCCTGCAATCTCGGCCTCTTCAAGGCAGTATGATCACAATGAATTCAAGGTCAATCTGATAAAGCAAGTTCCAGGCCAGCCAATGGTATATATCAAAATCCTATCTCAAAAATGGAGGGGGTGGGGGCTGGCGAGCAGGCTTAGCAGTTAAGAACACTTACTGTGCAGTCGTAAGCACTAATGTTTGGATTTCAGCACCTATGTAACATGCTGGGTATCTAGCACACACCTGTAATCCCAGATCCAAGGGTGAACAGAGACAGGAGGATCCCCTGGGATTTGCTAGCTTCTAGCCTCACCAAGAAAACATGAGACCTTACCTTAAAGGACTATTCAGAGAGTAATGGAGAAGGACAACAGACTCCCTCTTCTGAACATCTTGGGCACCTGAACACATGTGGCAGAGACTCACAGAAACACATACAGAAAAATAAATCTTTTTTCTTTTTTCTTTTTTTTTTCTTTTTTTTTTTTTTTTGAGATCAAGAGAAAGACTGGAGAGATGGGTCAGTGGTTAAGAGCACGTGCTGTTCTTGCAGAGAACTTGGATTTGGTTCCCAGATTCGGCACCCATGTGTCTGTTCACAGCCGAATGGTAACTCATTCATTAATGTTAACTCATAACAGTTCTAGGATATCTGATGCCCTCTTCTGGCTTCTATTGGCACTGCATGCACGTGGCGCACATACACACCTTCATACTCATAAAAGTAAAATAGCAGCCTGGCAATGGTGGTGGACGCCTTTAATCCCAGCACTCCAGAGGTAGAGGCAGGCAGATCTCTGTGAGTTCAAGGCCAGCCTATATACAGAGTAAGTTCCAGGACAGCCAGGGCTACACAGAGAAACCCTGTCTCAATAAACAAGCAAACAAACAGCAATGGGAATTCTGACACATGCTGTCACAGGGATGACCTCTGAAGATAGTATGCATGTGACATAGGCACACAGGACAAATCCCATGTGATTCCACCCATATGAGGCTCTTAAATTAGTCCCATTCACAGAGACAGAGGTTAAATGGGAGTTGTTGGGGGCTGGAGAAATGTTTAGAGGGGCTGGAGTATCCACTTAGGAAAAGAATGACAGTTTGGGCAGTGGTGGTGATGGCGGCCAGTAATGTGAACAGGCTCTGTGCCACGAGACTGCACATTTTCACGGAAATGATCAAAGTAAGTTTTATGTCATGTATATATATATTATCAGCTTTTAAGTGGTTAATAAAAAATAAATGAAAAGAAGCTGAGGAGATGGCTCAGCTGGTAAAGGAAGCTGCTGCCATGGCTGATGCTCTGGAGTTCACCCAGGACCCACATGGTAGAAGAGGACCTATTCCCACAAGGTGTCCTCTGTCTATGAGCATGCTATGGTATGTGCACATACACACACATATACACACACATACACACATATACTCATACACACACAAACATATATGTACACACATATATATACATACACACATATACTCATACACACACAAACATGTACACACACATATACACACATATACTCATACACAAAACATATATGTATACACATATACACACATACATACACACATACTCATATATGCACAAACATATGTACACACATATACATATACACAAATATACACACACAAACACATATACAAACATATACACATATATACACATACATATACATACACACATACATACACATACACACACATACATACACATACACATATATACACATACATACACATATACACATACTAAATAAATAAATAGATAAATAGATAAATAGATAAATGTAAAAAGAAAAAGTGTCTTAAAGAAAGTACGCAAAGGCTGGCCACTGTGAAACCCGTGTCTTACACAATGTTGCCCAAGCCCTAATTTCTACTACATTTTTCTTAGCAGAGGGACTTTGCTGCAGTCTCCATGTTCTGATTCATCTGTCCTGCTGCCAAAGTTCATTGTTCTAGATCTCTCTGAGGACACATCCACTGTTCCAACGCTGACTTGCTTTTGACTGCAGCTCTCACACTGCTGCTGGAATTTGATGAGCGAGCAAACTCCTGGCCCCAGAGCAGAGGTCATGTGTGAAATGGCAGGACACAGGCTGGTAGAGCAGTTCCTCAAGGCCAGCCCAGGCCTCGGTGGAAGACAATACTGTAAGGTAGCGTTCAGCCACAGCTGTCACCACCAGTTTATCCCTGGCCTTGGGCTGTTCACACCAATTCCCTATCATTAGTCAATATTAAATCATCACCCACAATTTTGCCTGCTGGCTGTGGGGGAGAAGAAGAAGGAGCCATTAGAACACAGAGTCACTGAGCAAAGACAAGCAGAAGCAATCTGGTGAAGAGGAAGATGGGAGATTGTTCATAGTCACCGTGATTGGCAACAGATGGGCTAAGAAGGCTCCAGCCAGCCAGGACATCACAAATGCTTGCTGCAATCTTTGCTATCTTTGGGGACCAAAGACTGGAACTGAGCCAGGGAGACTGAAGAGAGAACTCAGTGGTAGATAGAAGCCAGACAAACAGTAAGTCCTCTGAGGCCCTGGCCAGAATCGTGTGGCCTGAGCTGAAAGAGAGCAGCTCTAGCTTGAAGCACTGTGGAGATGCAGTTTCCATGGCAACGGTGAATGCACATTTCAGACAAAGTGTGATGATGATTTAAAACACACACACACACACACACACACACACACACACACACACTATCCTGGAGACCTGTCTCTGCCCTGATAGGCTGTGTGGTGGGAACAAGTGGCCGAGCCTCTCTGAGATGGACACAAAGACAGTGATGGTTGTGGAAGCTCCTGGCACAGTGCCTAGGACCACATAAGAATGTCCTGCACCAGGAGACCATGGCCCCACAGAAGCAGCAGTGAAGGACAGTGTCTGTGGTTCAGGTGGTTTATCCCTTATGTAGGCAGCAGAAGGAGGTGTGATGTCCCTGTGTAGTGACAGGCAGTCCCAGTGTAGAGGAACAGTTGAAGATGCCAGCTAAGCGGTCATATAGGCTACAGCCACACCAAGGGGGTGGGGTGGGAAAAAGGGTCTCCAAATTTTCACTTATTAATTATTTATTTATTTTGGGAGGTGGCAGTGTGGGACTGTGAATGCACCGTGGCACGTGTGTGGTGGTCAGAGGACAACTTTTGAAGTCAGTTCTCTCCTTCCATCATGAAGGTCCTGAGGATGCAATTCTGGTCAGTGGGCTTGGTGACAAGCACCTTTACCTACTGAGACATCTTGTCTACCCTATCACTTTTATTGGCTTAAAGTTGTTAACCAACCCCTCTCTCTCTGTGTCATACTCTTTCTCTGTGCCTCTGTCTGTCTCTGTCTCTGTCTCTGTCTCTCTCTCTCTCTCTCTCTGTCTCTCTCTCTCTTCTCTCTCTCTGTTTGTCTCAATATAGTCTCACTATATTAACCAGGCTGACCTCAAACATGCAGCAGTCCTCCTGCCTGTGCCTCGCTGTGCTGGGGAAATGACAGGCATATACCATCACGCCTGGCTTGGCCTCCTTATTTTCTGATACGCACACTGCTAGAAACATCCACACCTCAGGCTCTTTCTTAACTGCCTCTCCCAAGTTCCAATATAAACATATTGGAATACGTACATAATATAATAAGTATAAACATCCTCGTCATCCTTCAAAGAATTTTTCTAATTCCCATTGCGATCTCACCTCTGGTTATTCAGAACTGTGTTCCCAAATGCTTGGAGACTCTGATGAGCTTTCTGTTATTACTTTCTAGTCTAATTGCACTGCGGTCTGAGCTCACTGTTGAGGGAGCTCAGCCCTTGGAGATCTGCTGAGACTTGCCGGAGGGCCCAGCATGGGGTCTGTTTTGGTGAATGGTGCCCAGTTTTATCAATCCTCTTCTACACGGGCACAGTTGACCCCGTAGCTTGTAGGATGCATTCCTTCTTTGTTGCTCTACAGAGCTAATATTTTGGATATTCACCCAGCGTGTTCCCTTTTCTGCATTCTCATGTCTTCCCGCAGCCTGACCTTCCCTTGGGAATCCTGCCTTCACTCGGGAGAATTTTTTAGGGGTTGGGTCCTGGAGTGTGGGTCTTTGAGTTCCAGCTTCACTCAGCAAATCTTGGAAACATTTCCGCTTAGCCATCGTTTCTGAAGAATCTCTCCTTCAAAGAGGTGAGCAGGGTCTGTTTGCTTTGTCAGCGAGTCCACAGTGTTTGTCCATTGTCTCCTGGATTCCAGAACTATGAAATGCCTCAATTTGCATGTCACCCTTGGGGGCCGTGCCATCTTCCACACGTCATTCCAATTTTAGTCCCTGCGTTGCCCTGACAAGCTTGCAGCAGAGTTTTTAAAACATTTATCCTTGTCCCTCACCACCATCCCCCACCTGGCTTCTGTTAGTTCCTTCTGCTAAGTGGGGGAGGGAGAAGCCGCACATCCTCTGGGTGTTCTGCTGTGGGTTCCCACACTGGTCCTTAGAAAGCTCCCTTCTTCTCTCTTCCAGGTTCTTCTAAGAGGGAAGGCAGTGCAGCGACAGAACGAAATCCCCTTTTCTCTCCAGTCAGGGTAGGGTGGATGTTTGTTTGGAACGAGGACAGGAACCCACTGCACACCCAAAGCCACACATTCCAGACATTTCCTCACTGCGGCTCCAGCTTCAGAGGCAGGTGTCAACAGCTCACTGACAGACAGGGTTCTCAGAGTTGAAACCACCCCCTTTCCACACTTGAAGCAACTGGGGCGGGATTCAAATCTGAGCTGGCTTGGATCAAGGCTTCACGAGTACATGGGGATCCCCATGGCCAGCCTGGTGGGGCTCATTGAGCAGCATGGTATATTACATATCTGTGCATGCAAAAGGATAGCCCAGCCTTGCTCCCCGGCTCACGGTGTGTTAGCTTCCTTAGCCTCTTTATGGCTCTTCAAACATTCCAGAACCTGTCTGGCTTCTACTTGCCGTTCCTTTGACTAATAAATATCCTTGTCTGCATTTCCCCATAGGTCTTAATTTACAGGTCCCTTGTAAAACTGTATCTCTTACCCCTCCTCCTATTTGAATCAGGCCCTCTCTGTAACCTCGGGTCATCGACTTTCAATGTTGCCCTTCTAGAACTTGCTGTACTGTATAGTAATGGGTGTGTGGTGTTATCCTGCCCTATATGTTTAAGCTCCCAGGAATCAGAGGCTCCTCCATATTGAACCTGCCCTGAGGGCTCCTGGCACTTTGCTATGCTCACATTGGTTGTGACCTTCCACTTCACGCCTGCCACGCTCCCCTTCCTCTCTGCTGGAACAGTCGGTGTCTCACCCTCTTTCCATTCTGATTCTAGTGGAGACAAGCCAGGGAATTTTCTGCACAGGTGAGTGGCCTGGGTGAGTGGCCTGGGTGCCTGGCATGACTGTACTGGTTAGATCATAGCAGGCGCCTGGCAACTGGAAGGATAACATGTTCACCTGAGTCATCTTTGGCAAGGGTGACCGGGCCAGGACGGAACACGCATGTTCCATAATCAACATGCCCCCAGCCAGCAGGTAACGGAATCTAGGATGATTATGGTTAAGAAATTCATGTGCTAAAACAGCTGGGGGCTCATTTGGAGGTGGGAGGAGAGAGAGGTAAATGATAGATAGATAGATAGATAGATAGATACATACATACATACATACATACATACATAATACATACATTACATACATACATACATCATAGATAGATACATATATAGATACATAGGTAGATATATGGATAGATGATTGATACATTGTAGATAAATGATATAGATGATGAGATAGATGATACATAGATAAATGATAGATGATATAGATAGATAAGTAGGTAGATGATTGATAGATTGTAGATAGATAGATGAATAGATATAGATAGATGATATATAATAGAGATAGAATATAAATAGATGATTGATAGATAAGTAGATGATTGATAGATAAAGGATAGATATAGATATATAAATGGGTAGATGATTGATAGATTGATAGACAAATAGATGATTCATTGATAGATAGAGAGGTAGATAGATTAAAAAGTAAATAAATTAATAAATGTAAATTAAGTTGAAATGGCTCTAATGAATAGGTTTGTCCACAAGACCCTGGTTTTGATACACTCCCACCTCCAACACCACAAAAAAAATTATATCAAAAAATTTAAATAAATAAAAATGGTACTGTCCTCAGTAAGGAACAGACTTTGGGAAGGGATGAGCCTCAGCTCATGGGGCAGCCGTGTATTCCACATCCATGTGGATCTAGACAAGTCTTTCCAAGTCTCTGGGTCCATTTTCTGGTGGCTAAAATGGAAATACTGAGGCATAGTGGTTAGAGCCTGGGTTACAGGTAGGGAGCCTGGCAGGGCGTGGCTGTGTAGGCGTGGGCAGTGGGCTGGCTTTGTGCAGTTTGTGCCCTCAAACCTTATCTATGGCTATGGGTCTGAACCACAATTTTCAGTTTGGCTCCATCCCCACTACAGCTGAACTAACTAAGCGCTAACTAAGTAAATGAATCAAAGCAAATTAAATTAAAATGGCTCCATCAAGCCTGCTTGAGAAAATGACATCTTGGGCTGGGGAGGTGACTTGACCGATACAGCATTTGCTGTGCATATGTGACAACCAGAACCCAGGTAAGAGCCAGGCAGGTATGGGGGCTGCCTGTAAGCCTGGAATTCAGGAGGCAGGGACAGAGGTCCCTGGGGCAGAGGGCCAACTAGGGTGGCTGGAATAGGTCACTTCAGGTTCAGCAAGAGTTGTTGCCTGAACAAATAGAGTGTCAAGAGATAAAGGACACTTAATGTCAACTCCAGGCCTCCGCGTGCATGCATACACACATACATGGAGCACTCATACATGTGTGCCTGCACACAAGCAAATATCACATGCACATACACAAAAGAACACATGACCATGTCCAGGGTCATTCTTTCATCCATCAATATCAGGAACCCAGAACCACAGTTAATCCACGACTCAGATATGCAGGAGATTCCTGTGTTCTAAATGCATCCAGAAGCCAGGAGCAGCACTCACCTATAATCCCAGCCCTCTGGAGGCTCAGGCAGGAGGGTGGAGAAGAGGAAAGCACCTGTGTCTGGGGCAAAGATGCCATAGGGATACTTGAAAGAAGGGACAGAGGATCTGCCAGGGCAACGAATGCATTCAGACACGTTTACCAAGGACGTGGTCCAGGACCCCACTGGAGACAGACACCAGGTCCCTGCTGTGACCATCAAAGTGATTGACAAGCCACCTCCTCCAGCATCACCAGAACCTCGGGGGATGACTAACTGAGGGAGTGCCACAGATACAAAAGAGAATGTGCATCCCTGAGATGGCAGTAGACATTGCAGAGGAACAGGATAAGTAGGAGGGAATAGTACTGAGACTTCGGGGAGTTGGTATCAGACAGGGGTTAATATCTACACTATACCAAGAACTAAGGAATGCTAAGCAATAGAGTACTGGCGAGTACACTTGCCTCCAAGCCTGACGACCTGAGTTCACTCCCCTGGACCCACATGGTGGAAGGAAAACCAAGTCCTAAAAATTGCCTGCTAACCTCCACATGTACCATGCACACACATGAACACACACGGACAAACACAACACACATAGAGAAATAAAATTTAAAAATGTTTACAAAACAATAAACCATTCAATAAATGGGCTGGTGGAACGAGCAGACAGACCTCAAAAGATAAAGTACAAATAACCAATAAACATATGAAAACACCTCTACCCTTCAGAGAAATGAACAGAGAAACTATGTTAGATTCTAAGGCACCCCAGTCAAAAAGGCACCCAGGAAACAACAAATGTGGATGAAGATGTGGGAAAAGGAAGCCATTGTTACTATGGTGGGGGAATTTAATCAGTCCAGCCACTATGGAACTCAGTATGAAGGTTCCTCAGAAAGAAAAAAAAAAGCAACCCTACTCTATGACCCAGCTATATAAGTCAACATGTCACAGAGACACTGGTCATTAGTGTTTCCTGCAGCACTATTCACAATATTCACAATGACCAAGTGTGGTGCTTTGAATGAGACTGGCCCCAATAGGCACAGAGGATCTGAATGCTTAGTCATCAGGGAATGGCGCTATTTGAAAAGGATTAGGGGGTGTGGCCTTGGAGGACTTGTGTCACTGGGCATGGGCTTTAAGGTTTCAGAAGCCCAAGCCAGGCCCAGTGGCTTCTTTCTTCTGCTTCCTGTGACTCTAGGGGTAGAACCCGCAGCTACTTCCCCAGCACCATGTCTGCCTGTGTGCCGCCATGTTCCCCGCCATGATGATAATGTACTAAATATCTGAAATTGTAAGCAAGCCCCTAAAAAAGTGCTTTCTTTTGTAAGCGTTGCTTTGGTCATGGTGTCTCTTCCCGGCAATAGAACAGTGACTAAAACACCAAGTTACAGAGCCAACCTTGGTGCCCATCAACAGGAAATGGTCCAAAAAAATGGAGTTTATACACAGAATGTTAATTTTTTTCAGCTATAAAGAATGAATTTGAAAAAAAAAAAAAGAATGAATTTGTTAGCAGAAAATGGATGCAGCTGGAGACAGTATTAAGTGAATTAAGACCGTCTCAGAAAGACAAACATTGCATGGTGTCTCTCATCTGTGGATGGTGCTCTTTACAGATACATGAAAGTATATGTACAGATGACACAGAAATGGAAGCTCAACTGTCTAGGGGAACGAAGGACATTTGTTGGAAGGGGGAGAAAGGAGAGAGGTGTGGGGTGTGACCGGGAGAAGCTCACACCTGTGTGACTCTGATTGCTAACAGAAAGTGAGGAGGCAGGCACTCACTGTGAAAGAGAGGAACTGAGCCTCAGCTCCCAGTTGCCAAGGCAACAAGGGCCATCCTACAGGAAATTAGAATAAAAGGCCATATACGAGTAAGATAAGCCACAGTCAGGGAAACAGTGGACACCAGGTCTGCCCTTGAAGCAGCTGAGGGGTGGGGGAGGATTGTGTGCAGCTGAAAAAGGAGGAGTCCCCCCATGGCAGTCTGTGGAGTCCTCAGGGGTCCTACTGCCCTTCACTGGGGTTTGATGACGTGAACGGTGGTGGTCATGGCTGTGGAGCCCAACTACATAGGAGCAGGCCCAGGGCTCCACACTCACTACAGCCATCTCACAGGTGAGAAACATAGCTGGGAAGATTTGATACCGAAGCCAAGCTCATACAGCTGTCTACCACAGAGGCAGAGTTGGTGACTGGTCTGTTTGAAGTGTCTAAGCAGGGTGTGAGGGTGCTCATATAATTCCAGGCCTCAGGAGGCAGAAGGCATTCAGAGTTTGAGATTACCCTGCTCTACATAGTGAGTTTCAGTCCAGGCTGGGCTATAGTCTCAGTAATAACAAAAGATACATCCATAGAGCAGGCAGCTCACTGAAAACCCTGAGTGATACAGTTACCAACCCCAACACGTGACCCTTCCCTAAAGCGCAGGATTCTTCTCCAAAAATAAACCACTTACAGAGTCTGAGGAAAACAAGTATTCATCAGCCAAGAACAGATTGTTATGAGAAAGAAACTTACACACACACACACACACACACACACACACACACA
>JANHMN010000012.1:17642544-17656165 GCA_030674055.1 Rhabdomys pumilio | reverse complement strand
CACATAAACACATACACACACACAAACACATACACACATAAACACATACACACACATACATACACACATAAACACATACACACATAAACACATACACACACACATACACACATGAACACACAAACACAAACACATACACACATAAACACATAAACACATACACACATACAAACACACACATACACACACAAACATACACAAATATACACACACATACACATGCATATACACATACATACACACATTCACACCCACACACATTCATACACAAACACACAAAGACATACACGCAGACACACACAAACACACATAGATATACACATACAAACACACATATACATACAAACACATATACACATACACACCCACACAAACATGGACACACACGGACACACATATACACACCCACACAAACACACATGTACACACACATTTACACACACATACACTTACACACACAGAATGATGACTGCAGTGAGGAGACAAAGGAACAAAGGAACAAAGAAATTACTGAGGTGGAGGAGACAGCAATGAATGAAGACAGTGGAGAAGAATAGCAATCCAAAGGGAAGAAAGAGCAGAAGCCACAGTTTTGAGCCTGCCCTGCCATAGGAGTTTGCATGCACCTGCCCACCCTCCAGACGAGTGCCTAATCTGTCCTTCCCCATGGGTCAGGGCACAGGTCGTCTGCTTTTCCCCTGGCTGACCCCACCTTGAAAGTGACTCCTTATTCACCAGGGCGGGCACTGGAAAAAGAAAGGCATTGTGTTCTGGCTCACAGCCTCTTCCATGAGGGTGGGGGAGGGACGGATGCCAGTGTCTAGAGTCCTGATTGATAGTCTGTGATTATGACCTAAATTCAGGACACCCAGGTGAGAGCCAGGTTCCAATGTTCTATATTATGAAGCCAACTCGGCGGACAGGGTGGGGCTGACCCTGGAAAATGGACTTTGTGAAAACTGAGCTTGGAGAAAGGACAGAGCTGATACATCACCCAGAGAGAACAGATCCCTGCCTCTGGGGACCACCAACTCTGATTCCCTCAGCCAGTCTGAGCAGGAGGTAAGGCTGACAGCATGGTCAGCTTGGGCTACTCAGGGCCACAAATGAGCAGACTGTGACAGAGTCAAAGTCCTTGGACACAGAGGATGCTACACAAAGCCTGAGGCTGACTGGGGGACCGTGATGTAGGAAGGGATCCTAAATCCCAGACAGGAAACTTTATCTCAGAGTGCTAACTAGAGTCACTTGTCCTGGGGTGGGGGTGGTCTGGTGAGGGGAGGGCAGGGTGTGTGCACCACACCCACAATGGAGAATCAACCTGGGAAGGAAAAAGACTAAAAGCTTTTAAGTCACAGAGACCTGGTTTGCTTTTACCATGTCTGGCTGTATGACTGACATGTCTCTGGGACTTTCTGATTTCTTATTTCCTTGTATGCAAATAGGGGGATGACTTTATCACAAAGCCAAGGGACTTCGAGTCTTATCTCCTGGGCACCTAAAAGACAGGCTGCTTCCACATACAGCAGTACCTTCTGAGGGACTACTAGCAATCCCATGCAGCTTGTACTCGGTGGGTGTGCTGTGGCTGGAATGAGGAAGGAGCCCTATAGGCTTCCGTAATTGAACACTTGGTCCCCGTCTGGTGGTACTCTTTGAGAACCTTGGAAGACCTTTAAGAGGTGGAAACTTGCTGGAAGAAGCATGTCACTGGAGCAGGCTTTGAGGTTTGGTAGCCTGACTCCACTTCCTGTTCTTTTTCTCTGCTTCCTGTGTGCAGATGCAATGTGATCAAGCAGCTTCCTGCCCTAGCATGAGGAAGTCTCTCTGAAACCATAAACTAAAATAAATCCTTTCTCTCACAAAGGTTGTTGGGTTTTTTTGTTTGTTTATTTTACTTTTTGTCAGTGTCTTAGGGTTTCATTTCTATGTAGAGACACCATGACCAAAGCAACTCTTACAAAGGACAACATTTAATTGGGGCTGGCTTATAGGTTCAGAGGTTCAGTTCATTATCATCACGGTGGGAAGCATGGCAGCATTCAGGCAGGCATGACCATGAGCAGGCATACCTGGTACTAGAAGGAGCTGAGAGTTCTATATCTTGATCTAAAGGCTGGGAGAAGCAGACTCTTCTACAGGTAGCCAGAAGGAGGCTCTCTTTCTTACTGGGCATTGCTTGAGCATAGAACCTCAAAGCCAACCCCCACAGTAACACACTTAACAACCCACACAGTAACACAGTAACTCCAACAAGGCCATGCCCACTCCAAAAGGCCACGCCTCCTAACTCTACCACTTCCCGTGGGTCAAACACAGTGAGGGTATTCTGTCTCAGCAACAGAAAAGTAACTACTATAGCCTGTTGGTAGCCACATGCAGTTGGTATCACAGGCAGGTGTGGCTCTGTGACCTCCTCTGAGTTAGTGTCCTTCCAAATGCCCTTTGTGCCAGGGAAGAAACCCAGGCACTAGGAACTTACATCATGGAGTCTAAGTCACACAGCAGCAGCACCAGAAGGTGCTAGAAGCAAAGTCTGCAACCAGACCCCCTTTGCACCTCTATGCTCTTGGACCTTTAAATACAACTATTAGTCACTACAGGTTCAGCCAAGGACAAACTGCATACATCATGGAGGTCCCACAACTCCTGGCTATGTGGGAGACACTACGCCAGGTGTATACTCTGTGGTGATCACACAGCAGTGACATCACCCAACAAAAGTGGTTCCTCACATATGTACCTGTCATTAAACAACACTCAACAGTGCTTTTAAAGAGAAGTCTCAGATGTATGTCTATCAAGATTTGGAATTCTAATCCCATCTGTGTTGCTGCTTATGAAATTAGAGCCTCTCTTTCTCAAAAGCCCGCGGGGAGTTTATGGAAGAAAAAAATTTTTAGAAGACCTCTCTCCACTTGAAAAAAGAGCAACACTCAACCAACAACTTTGGAATTCCTCCCAAGTAGCAAGAACCTTAGCCATGCTTCAGAAAGCTCTGAAGGAGTCAGATGTATGGTACACACCATTAATCCCTGCACCCAGGAAGCAGAGGCAGACAGATCTCTGCACAGTTTGAAGCTAGCCTGGTCCATATAGAAAGTTCCAGGCCAGCCAGGCCTATGTGATAAAACCTTGTTTTGTTTTGTTTTTGTTGTTGTTGTTTTCAAGACAGGGTCTCACTATGTAATTCTGGCTGTCTTGGAATTGCTTTTGTTTTTGAAAGCTCTGTAACTAGGCCTCAGCAATTATTAACAAGCCGATAAAGTAGCTATGATGGTTTGCCTATGCTCAGCCCAGGGAGTGGCACTATTAGAAGGTATGGCCCTGTTGGAGTAGGTGTGTCACTGTAGGTGTGGGCTTTAAAACCCTCATCCTAGCTGCCTGGCAGCCAGTATTCTGCTAGCAGCCTTCAGATGAAGATGTAGAACTCTCAGCTCCTCCTGCACCAGGCCTGTTTGGACACTGCCAGGCTCCCACCTTGATGATAATGAACTGAACCTCTGAACCTGTAAACCAGCTCCAATTAAATGTTGTCCTTATAAGAGTTGCCTTGGTCATGGTGTCTGTTCACAGCAGGAAAACCCAGACTAAGACAGTAGCCTTTACTGATATAACAGGACTGGGTTTCCCATTCACATGTGTCATAATGGGGCTGTGGGAATATGACAGATACCTTCTATGATTTAGCCAAGCCAGAGGCCAAGCAGCCAAGCCAGGAGCATTGCATTTGTCCAGTCGTCTCAGGCATCCCCATCCCTGCCTAAGCCACCTGGACTATGTAGCCCTCACAGTCTTTCCCAGAAGACGCAGAAGCCCAGGCAAGGGTCAGCCCTAGGAGTCTGTGGCTTCCTTGAGCAGCCAGGAGGTCTGGTTAAGTTATGTGAGATGTGGACAGCCATGTTCCTGACACACTGTCCATCTCCAGCCAGTTATATTGGTTTCTGCTGCTGAAGACACCGAACCCTTTAACGGATAGCAGGACATAGAGGAATCTAGCTGGAACTGAACTGAAAGAAGAATCAACAGTCTTACCTAGCTATAACCCTTCGAGCTAAGATAATGACTGGCCTGGCAAGGTGTAACTATTGGTGAAATGTTTGCACATACATTGTGGGGGTAACCAACTGCCTTCTGATTGGATTTGAAGTCCCCTCTACAGGAAGAAACATGTCTGCTACTATAAACTGGATGAGTCCTGGCAGCTGGGAAGATCACAGGCCCTGGGGGGGCGGGACTCGCTACTATTATTTTCTTAAGTGGACATGCGGTCAAACTGCCTTCTAAATATTCACGTTTATAACTACAGACTATCGCTGCTCTTGGCCTTTGGCAGAAAAAAACAGTTTTTGCAGCGGGCCCTGGTTAATGCAGAGACTCATAACAGGTTGAGGTGCTGAGAGAAGAAGTGCAGCTGAGTGCTTGGCCCTAAATAAGTCATCTGTATCCCCAACGCCCTCTAAGGCTCAAGGACCATCAAGGAAGAGGGATCAGAAGGAACCCAAGAGGCAGAAGGGGAGTCCTGTTGCAATAAAGATAGCTTCTGGGGCATAGAGAGATGGCTCTGCAGATAAGAGCACCGACTGCTCCTGTAGAGTTCAGTTTGCAGCATCCAAACTCAACTTGCAATCATTTATAACTAGTTCCAGGGGATCCTATGCCCCCTTCTAGCCTTTATGGGTACCAGGCATGCCTGTGGCACATACACACATACATACATACATACATACATACATACATACATACATACATACAGGCAGCACACTTCTACACACAAAACTTTTTAAAAACTCTTTAAAAAAGTTTTGTGGACACAAGAGGGCCATTATACTTATGAACTCACTACAGCTGTGTGTGTCTCCTGACCTGTGTGCCTCTCAGGGCCATGTCCCAGTTCCAGGAAATGCTTTCCTGTTTCCTTCAGACTGTGCAAAGCCTTTCTATGTTCTCTGTATTAGAGCACCCATCATACTCCTCCCTGGATCTCTCTATCCATCCAGACCAAAGAACTAAGGCCACAGGTTGTGTCTTTTCCTTCTAGGACACTCTCTTACATTGTCACTCTCAATGCTAAGCCTCATCTCGACCACAATGGCTCCTTTTCCCACAGCTACCAAGGATTTAAAATTTTAAACTTGTTCATTGAGAGGGGTAACTCCTTGGTTTTCTGATTGTCAGAAAACAGGTTGGTTTCTTCTCAGCAAATAGAAATTCCTTCCTGGGTCTCCTATTTCATGGTTCCCGTTCCCTAGGTTGAAAACCACCAAGTCCTTTTACAAGGATCTTTTCCCTTTTTAAAATATTTATTATTTATTTTTATGTATATGAGTGCTCTGTCTTCATACACACTCAGAAGAGGGAGTCAGATCCCATTACAGATGGTTGTGAGCCACCATGTGATTGCTGGGAATTGAACTCAGGACCTCTGGAAGAGCAGCCAGTGTTCTTACTGAGCCATCTCTCCAGTCCCTGATTTTTTTTTTTAATTTTTTTTCAAGATAGGGTTTCTCTGTGTAACAGAACTCTGGCTGTCCTGAAACTAGCTCTGTTGATCAGACTGGCCTCAAACTCACAGAGATCCACCTGCCTCTGACTCCCAAGTTCTGGGATTAAAAGTGTATACCACCACACCCTGCAATTTTCTTTTTAATAAAATATTTATCTTTTAATTTTTATTTACTTATTTATTTATTTGTGTGTGTGTGTGTGTGTGTGTGTGTGTGTGTGTGCGCGCGCGCGCGTGCATGTGGGTAGTACGTACATGCACATGAGTGCAGATGCTTGTGAGAGCCCCAGGTCAGGCTCTCTGCAGCTGGACTGACAGATGGTATAAGCTGTGTGGTGTGGGCTCTGGGAACTCAGTTCTGGTCCTCTGGATGAGCAGCATGTGTTCTTAGTTGTCTTGTAAGATCTCTCCAGCCCCCCAAATTTATTTTCATTTCATGTGAATGAGTGTTTGGCCTGCCTGTATCTAAAGGCACCATGTGTATGTGTGGTACCTACAGAAACCACAAGGGAGTACTGGATTTCCTGGAAGCAGAGTTACAGACCGCTGTGAGCAGCCATGTGGGTGCTGAGAACTGAACCTAGGTCCTCTCCAAAAGCAGAAAAGTGCTTTTAACCACTGGGCAATCTCTCCAGCCTACAAGACTATTTTCGCAAGCTACAGCAACTCAAGGAAACAATGCACATTAGGTGTGAGTCTTAGTCTGTATTTATCCTTTTCTTAAATATCTATATGCATCTGTCTGGCTGGATTCTCTTGTATTTGTAGGAAGGAAATTTAAACTCACTGACATTTAAGCTATTGTGGATATGTGACCTTTTAAAAACTCTGTATATCCAGAGGTTTCCATCCTCACTAACCAGCAGTCTGTGAGGGTTTAGGAAGTCTGTCGTACAGCCCTGTACATGAGCAAGGGGATTACTGAAGTTTTTAAAGCAGATAAAGAAATAAATCAACATTTTTGTTTGTTGGTAAGAGGTTGATGGTGTGCGCACGCAAGCACACACACATATACAAATAAATGAAAAGCATCGGTGAGAATGGTGGTGTTTGGCTAAGACTAAAGGCGCATTGAGAAGGAAGGTGAAGGAATTAGATGTTGATACAGTAGGCGTTTCAAATGTCATGCCTCGGTGGTAATGGGAAGGAAGGGAAAAAAGACAAACGGCTCCTTTAGAACATATCAATTTATCATTTTCCCATTGGCAAACACTGAAAAGAGCAAGCGAGACTGTATGCTTTTCCTTGAGAGCTGCCCTTTGGTTCCCAGAGCGACGGAGTTTGGTCTGATGTCAAGGTTACTATGGAAACGATGTATGCTTATGAGCAGCAAAGCAAATAGACATATAAGACTTGGGTAAATCATTAATTCATTAATATTATTACTGATGGCGTCTGGAGAGACTTACATATTCTGTCTTTCTTCCAAGCTCTCAAAAGTTTTCTTTCATCGCAAAATAAACACTTGGAAGACCACTTTATGGATAATTATTCCCTCCTTGCCTCATACTCCAGAGATGAAGAAGGGCTTGCTTTTGGATCTTTAATGGATCAAAGAAAATGGTAAGTCAGGCCAGAGAAGTGTGCTTCACGGGTTTTCTTGCTTACTTTTTTTCTTTTTTCTTTTTTTCAATTTTTAATTGATGGCTGTGGTTTTTGTAGAGGATAGAAAATGCATTAGGGACAGTTTGACTTAAACATAAAGCTCCTTCATGTTCAACAAACAGGCTTGAATAGGAGGCGAGCCACATGGGCCGGCCCACACGGATGTCTGTTTTGAAGGAGTCTTTTCTCAGGATTAGATTCATAGCAACAGCGTAGGAGGCCTATGAGGAGCTGGTGAGAAGTGCCAGCTTCAGGTGCTATTGGGGTACAGAGATGGCTGTAAGGGCTGCCAGCCATCATGAACCCATAAATCTCTGCATGCCCCAGGCAATGTGGGATGAGGCTGGCCCTTCCCCAGAAGCCAACTGTTGTGACAGCCAGAAGTATCCAGCTTTCTGTTATTCTGGACCAGGAGGCTGAAAGGAGTTGGCATTTTCTCCTCTGGTGGTCACAGCAGAGATAGGCAGTGATGGAGAAGCAAGCTGGGCCAGTTGGATCTTCTCTCTTTCCCTCTGGCTTTCTTGGAGCCAGACCACCCTACACTCACATGCCTATTTCTCACTACTGCCTTCTTCCGTGAAACCCAAAACAGTGTGGAGCAACTTGGAGTAGCGGAGAGGGCTGGTCAAAACACCACAGCCATGGGAACTACCTGGAGCTCTGCCTGCCTTGCTGTATGGCCCAAGCCAGTTGCTTCACCTCACTGTGCCCTGGCTTTCCCCTCTACACGTGATCTGTCACGTACCTGACCGGCTGCTTGAAAACAACGTACACACACGGCTAGTGTCACAACAGCAATCGAAGCAGAAGCCAGTGAGACTGTTGGCAACTCACCCACCTTTTTTTTTTTGCCCCTCCCCCCTTCTGGGCCTCCATAGAAACTCACATGAGGAAGGGTTCTAGGCTCCATCCCGTGTTTCCCTCAGTCTGTCAAGCAGGACAAATTATTGAAACTGCTGTGATTCGAGGTGAGCTTGTTGAGATGGGAGTTGTCAGGATGATGCTTGCCCAGCACATAGCCATGAGGGAAGGAAGAAGGAAACCTGTGTGGGGTGACAAAAGGCCATTCCTTACTTGCTGGAAGGTGCTACTGAAGAGGGAGACACCTTTAGGAAGTCCCTACTACTACTGTTGGCCCTGTGCTCCTCAGGTCACCTGAGAAAACAGCTGGATACAGAAACTAGCCTCATCTCCCAGAGCCTACAAACAGAAAGGTTCAAGGTGGGACCCAGAGGTGGGTTTTCAACAGCAGAGTTGGTGTGAAGGTTTCTGATGCTGTGGCCTGTGGACGAGAGCCAAAGCATTGGTCAAGGGTCAGGGCTACAGTTTCATGGTAGCTACATAGCCCAACAGTCACTGGGGCTAGGCTAGGACTAGGCTAGATGGCTGGGCTCCCTCTTGGCTTGGGGTAGAGATCACATGACTCAGCAAGGAGGGAACACAGCTCTTTGGGGTCTAGGTCCAAAGTATGTCATTACTAAGACTTATAGTCTCCTTTCTAGCTGCTGCCTCCTTAGCCCTTCAGTGAACTGTGGCAGGCTGTAGACATTTTAGAATCATTAAGTCATAGGATGCAAAATGAAAGCCCACTCCTGCCCTAGGAGATGGCCTGTCTGGACTCAGTACGCTGTGCATGGTTCTGGGTTGTGTAGGGCAGGGGTTGAGTTTGACCCCTTTCCTTCTCTGTCTCACATGCAATGATTCCAAAATTCTGTTCCCCGAAGGAACAGATGCCAAAGCCCAGTTGTGAATCTGAGCAGCAATGGGAGCCCTGCATGTCCACATCAGGCCCAAGAAAGGCACTGGACGGCTGTGTGACAAAGTGACAGGGGCCATCTTGAGGTGTCTGCATGTTGCCCAGTGTCATCTCAGAGTCTCCGGAGATGGCTCCTGAGAAGGCCCTTTCCTCTGGAACCAGGCCTCCCATGACAAGAACGGGCTCGTTCCATTTCAGCGGGGCTGAATTCTAACTGACAAATTGAGCAGGTTCCCTAAGGCAAGGGTTCTTGAGCTTTGTCAGTCTCACTAGAAATGTGATTTATAATATATTCCTAGTCGCCAGACACTCCTTTCCCAGGAATGAACACTTTACACAGAAACAGGCAGTCTACTCCGCCATGTCTTGACCCCACATACAAACATTTCCTTAGCAAATGAACGAGCCACAGGGGTTGGGGTGCAGTGTGACAGTCAGATGACTTCCATTAACTTTTAATGTTTGAAGTCATCAAATACTTGGGTTGTGGATGTAGTTCATTTACTGCCTGTGGGGAACTCTGGGCCCCAGCCCATCACTGTAGAGACCCAGGTGTGACACTGCGTGCTATTCTCCCAGTGCCTGGAAGGTGGGGATAGAAAGATGAGGTCAGAGCTGCTCTCCACTGCAAAGGGATTTCAAGGCTCACCTGGGCTGTGTAAGACCCCGTCTTACAAAACAAAACAAAATAAAAAGCTAAAATCTTGAAATTACAACAGGACAAGTGTAACCCGTGAGCCGCTTCAGAATTTTGTGTTTAAGGCACTGAATTGGGGGTGGGAATATAGCTTGGTTGCAGAATATATGGTGCAAGGCTCTGTCTGAGTTTGGTCCCCAGAACAAGAGAAAGACACAGAGAGAGAAAGAGACAGAGAAGAGAGAGAGGGAGGGAGGGAAGGAGGTAGAGTGGGGAGAATGAAGGGAGCCGCCTTTCTTAGCACTTTCTTTTTAACAAAAGAAAAAAAAAACAGTATTTTTCGCTTCTTTAATAATCAATGTGAATGCAGAAGGACCAGTATCAGGAATCAGTCCTCAACGCTCAAAGCAAGCTTCTTCAGAGATCCTTTGTGAAGACCACACACACAAAGCCGATGGAAGGCAGGCAGCGTGGCCTGACTTCTCTGAGAAACCTAGGGTTAAAATTGCAAGCTCGTTTTGCCTGAGATAACCAGCGGTACTCTAAGCCGCCTAAGTGGCAGGAGCCAGTTTGATCTCTGTAGCTGACTGCTCAGCAGAAGTTAAGCAGTTGGTTTTTCAACAATGTCTCCATATCACAAAACTTCCTAAAAATCTTCAAGGGGGAAACCTGAGCTGGCCCAAAGCCAGCCCGAGTGTCACTAGGACAAAGCTTCCCTTCCAAGATATAATTAGGGGCGCTAGGCCTTTCATATTTGACTTGACAAGAGTCTTTTTCTCTTTGTTCTGCCTGCAACTCAGGGCTTTAGCAAGCCTTTACCATTTCTTTGTTAAAAGGGATAGCTGCGGGGAAAGTTATACAATAATCATCATTTAAAATCAAATCCACCCAATACAAATGTGTGTGTGTAAAGGATAATACTGGTTTTGTGGAGTGATGTGTGTCTCTGTCTTAGTTGTACCCAAGTTATTTGCTCAGAAGCACTGAGGGAGGATAGGTTGACCATAAGAAACCCAGGATAGCCAGGTAGCTGATGAGTCAAAACTGCAGCCAGAGTTGTAGGTAAACAGATATGATACCATGGTCGTATAACAGATAAATGATGCAGATTTCTAGACGAGTCCTGGTTCCTGAGACAACTAGGATTCTCCCTGGTAACCTTGGCACTGCTAGTGTTTGGCCCTTGACACTGAGCCCAGTGAACGCCATCCTATGCATCACCAGCTTCTTCTCACTAGGGGTCAGTAGCGGCTTCCCTCCTTAAGGTGTGACAGCCCAGAAGGTCTTCAGACATTGCCTAGTGTTGTCCAGCAAAGAAGTAGAATTGGCCTGGGCTAGGAATCCCACTCTAAAGAATGAGGAGGCGGGGACACTTAGCTGTCTTTGCAAAGGATTGAGAAAGCCATCCTTCGGGGCTGCATGAAAAACAGAAGTCCGTGCAAAAACAAACAGGGTACCACAGAAGAGAAGCCAACTTTGAGAAGGAGCAAGGAGGCATTCCTAAAATGGCAGCTGAGGCTAGCTTCTAGCCCAGACTTTTGTGGTTAGCTGGAACTAGAATCCTTTCTTGAGAGCACTACTGCCAGCTGAGAGCTGGGCTTTCAGATGGTGGTTAATCTCTGCTAGGAGCAGAGGAAGGGGTGTGTGTGTGGTGGTTTGGGGGCTGGTAGAGGGGGGAAAATGGCAGAGAATTTCAGGACAGGGCTCTCTCCACTTATTGATGGACCCTAGAGACTTATAACTGGTATCTTGACAAGGACCCAGAAACCCACACAAAGCATTTTCCCTAGTGACCACAAGGTGGCACTCTGTGGCCTTCAATGGCTGCTTGTTGTGCCCCGGTAGTGTTGTGTACCTTTCTTCAGACTGGTAGGGGTTGTTTTGTTTTGTTTTGTTTCTCTGCCTTCAGCACATTTCGGAATTCTCCATTGCAGACAGTCATGCTTCTGTCTGCCTTCCCTGCCTGATCTCCCCAACAGGCTTTCCCCTCTTTGGGCCCCCTTTCCCTGTAACGTGTTCACTCCACAATGATGCCACCTCTAAAGGTAGAAACCACGTAGCATTCCTTAGAAAGGACCCACTGTGAGCCCCTGAGAAAGAAGATAAGGCCTGCTGCTGCTCTTGTAGCCTCCTTGAGTCCCCACCACAGAAAAAAGTGTCTCACTGCTGATCTCCAGACATGGTGCCTACCATCCACCTCTGACTGGTCTGCCCGGCCTTCTAGGTTGTCACCCTGAGTCTCTGCAACCTCTGTATTCCCCAAAGACAGCAGAGTGCAAAATGTTTTGGCTAAATGTCATTGAACAGAACAAAGCAAACAGACGGCAGAGATAAGAAAAATTTCAAAACTATGGTGACTGTAACCATAAAAGGAACAAGGTGCTAGCTGCCCAAGAAGATGATAAAGTCAGGCTGGGTGCAGGAGCTGCCTGCAGAGGCTGGGGGCAGTGTTGATTTACATTGTGGTGCAGGCTTTGTCAGGGCACAGGGGAAGGACACAGGACACTCCGGTGCAGGGCAAGGCATATGCTGTTCCTTGGAGGCAGAGACAAGAGACGCCAGTGTGGAGCAAAAGCCTCTTGGCTCTAGGGAAATAGCTGGGGATTCCAATCCCCTCCTCATCCAGTATGCTTCCTCTTGTCCCAGGTCATGTACAAACATCTCTCCTAGAAGTCTTGAGGGGGGATGGGGAGGGGCAACCCATCAATTACTTAACACTGTTTATCTGGGGTGCTGTCTTTGTGGTGTTGGCTGTCAGCGTGAGCATAAAAAACAACAGAAAACCAAGTTGGAAAGGACCTGAAGATGGAGGTAGTCATTCTGGGCCGGCGTTCATCCTCGGGGGAGTCTAGACAAAACCACTGAGTCATATCACTCTCCCGAGGGGGCAGAGGACAGAGATGACCGTGCCGTTGGTGGGGCAGGGTGGAAAAACCTGTGGTGATGACACTAGCTAACGTGGCAGACGCTTTCTGTGGCTGCCCCTCACCCTCTCGCTGAGGGAGATACTGACCACTGTCCACCTGTACCTCTTAGAGGCAGACAGGGCCTGTCAGGGTCACAAGATGTGCTTGGTCACAGGATGTGCCTGGACCACATGATCGGGCAGTGCTCCAGGCAAAGGTGCAGGTGCTTGATGGTGGGGACCTGCTCAGCCACTTGTCATTCAACCTGGGCTGAATGACAGAGTGAGGCAGCCTCTGAAGGATACTTTGCTCCTTGAGCCCAGCTTGGAGGTTCCATGTTGGCAGGATATTTGTTGTAAGAAGCTAGAACAGACAGACATGGTGGTGCATATCTGTAATCCCAGAGGCAGAGGACCCAAAGTTCCAGGCTGCTTGAGCTGCATAATAAGGATTTGTCTTAAGAAGAAGTGGAGGAAGGGAAAGAGGAGAAGGAAGAGGAAGTGAAGGATGAGGAAGAGGAGAAGGAAGAGGAGGGGAGAGAGAAAGAAGAGAAAAAGGAGATAGAGGATGGAGGGATGGAGGATAGAGGGGCAAGGGAGGATGGAGGAGGAGGGAGAGATGGAGGAAAGAGGGATGAGGAAGGATGGGGAGGAGGGAGGAAGGAGAAGGAGACAAAGAGAGGAAATCACACTGGTTAGCGTGGAAATTGTAGGGAATAAGAAAAATGATGTGTATTAACTGACCCCAAGAGTAAATCTCCTCATCCATGAAGCATTTTAAGAAGTTTTTTTATTCTTCCAACAGCCCTGTAGCAAGCAGAGCAGATGTCAGTAACATTTGACAGATGAGAAACTGAGTCCCAGAAACAGCTCCAGCTCAGAGCTTCCTCCACTACCTGTCGCACTGTGGGGAAAGTTCCACGGGGACCTATTTGACTAGAGCAGAGCAATCAGAGATGCTCAGTGTCGCTTTCCGAGGTTTCAGTTGCCCAAAGTCAACTACAGCCTGAAAATATTAAATAAACAATTACTGAGTTTTAAATTGTGCAACATGTCAAATAGCACGATGCTGTGTTATCACTTACCGCTGGGCAGCCTGATAAGTGAACCGTCTCGGTATACACTGTATCCACACTGTATGGTATACACTGTATCCACACTGTATGGTATACAGTGTATCCACACTGCATGGTATACAGTGTATCCACACTG
>JANHMN010000012.1:17552882-17642534 GCA_030674055.1 Rhabdomys pumilio | reverse complement strand
TATACAGTGTATCCACACTGCATGGTATACAGTGTATCCACACTGTACATGCTATCCTCCCCTTAGTTCCTCATCAGGCTTCTCTGTTATCCTAGCAGCTCCTTCCCTTTCACAATGCCTGTCAGAGTAGCCTGTTACATATGGTCCAGCACCATGTCAATGCCTAATTCATTCTTCACTCTGTATGTCTCATAATGTAGGCATTGTATCACCTCACAGCATAGCAACTATATAGATTGATATAGTATAATGAGATGTTTTGTGAGAAAGTTCATAGTTACATAATTTTATCATAGCAAATTGTTGTGATTTGCTCTATTTTTTGTTTTTATTTTTGCCAAAGCAGGGCCTTGCTACGTAGTTCCGGTCATTGTGGAACTCACAATATAGACACACTGGCCTCACACTGTGGCAATCCTCCTGCCTCTGCATCCTGAGTACTGAGAGTACAGGCACATGCTATTACACTTGACTTTCTGATTTTTTATTATTGTTAATTCCTTACTGTATTAATTTATAATAAGCTTTATCAATGGTACATGTATATTATATATGCAGATAGACACACACACACACACACACACACACACACACACACACACACATAGAAGGATAGTGTGGAGTAGGGGGTTTGTACTGACCATGACCTCAAACATGTGCTGTGGGGCATGGCACATCCCTTACAAATAAGGAAGACTATAGCATCTGCTGTGTGCCAGGCATAGAGATGGCTAATTTAAACCACTATCCCTAATGACCCATTAGGTATTGTTTTCTTTGCTTAATTGATGCTGAGAGATATGACTTGCCTAAGCTGCCCACCCCACTCCACCCCCTATGATTGGCAGAGTCAGGCTGTAAACTAGTTGTGTGTGGCTGCAGAACTGTGTGCTTCTGTTTGCTCTCAGGGATCCTGCCAGCCCGTGTGGGTGACTTCTGTCAATCAGCTGCTTCTTTACCTTCTCTGGTTAAATGTGTGATGTCAGTTCCTGGAGGCAGATTTTCCCTTTGAATGTTTAGGAATGGCGTGGACATAGGCTGGAGCCAGCTCAGTGGTGAGCACTCGCCCAGTGTGGGTAGGCACTAGGGGTGGATGGGAAGAAGAAAGAAACAATGTTATGGACAAAATAACTCACTAGGATTCATGATTGACAAGATGGTGGGAACAAGGCCAGCAAAGAAGAGGAGGAAGTGGGCGACATAAAACTTGGGGATTGGGAAGGTGATGAACGGGGAGGTTAGAAATCCCAGTATCAAGAAAATAAGTTTTGTTTGAGAAAGGTCTTGTAGTGAGAAACACAGTTCACTTGTCAGTAAGACAGTAGGACATCAAAGGACAGAGGAAGGGTGAGAAGCCATCTGTGAGTCACCCTACACGCCCTAAGGCCTGCAGAGGGGGCTGCAGATCAGTGCACCCTTCCCACACCTCCCTGTCTGACCTTCACCTCCACTGCACTGTGGCTGCCCGCTGCCCGGCCCTGTCATCACCAGACATTTCCAACTGCTCTCCACGGTCCCACTCCCTGACCACAGCTTCCGAGCCTGCCAGGCCTCTCACGCCTCCAGCTGGCCAGTCCCTTGACCTCATCCTGATCCCAGCTCCTCGGATTTTCCCATGGCATTGGCTCCCGTGGCTCACTGCCTCTGGCCCTTCCAACCAGGGCATCGTGTCAGCCTTCTCTTGCCAATGCCTCCAACTGCTTGGCCCTTGTGCTTCCTGTTTTGCTCCTCAGGCTGAGGCAGGGATTTCGCAGCACCTGTCTCCTTCACCCTCTTGCCAGCCTTCATGCACCCATGGGAGACAGCTCCCACACTTGTAAGATTGCTCAGAGTCAGCTGCTGGCTCCACACAGTCAGTGGCCTCCTGTCTCAGAACCCTTTTCCTAACCTTCAACCTCTCCTCCCAAGTGGCTCTGACTTCTAGTCCATGGTGGGGGAATCCTGGTTGGGCAGGTACAGATTCCCTGACTAAAATTCTACCTAGGAGTGCATATCCTATGGACATACTCCAGGAAGTATCCCATCATACCCCTCCTCCATCCTCATCTTGCAGATGACGTGCCTGAGGCTGAGGGTCTGTGAGATGGAGGGACCTGCCTGAGATCCACAGATCATTTGTGGGTTTTGTTGGTTTGGGTTTTTGGGTTTTTGAGACAGGATTTCTCTGTGATGCCCTGGTTTTCCTAAAATTCGATTTGTAGACCAGGTGTGGCCTCGAACTCAGAGATCTGCTTGCCTGTGCCTTCTGAGTCCTGGGATTAAAGATGTGAGCCACCATGCCTACTAAGCATTGTGTTCTAGGTGCGCTCCTGACTTTCAGAGCCAGGCACTGTACTGGATGTTATGTCTATCACACAGTACTAATTACAGTTACTTTTCTCATTGATAGGACAAAAATGCCTGAAAATGGGCAAGTTAAGGGAGGAAGGGTTTGTGTATGCTTATAATTTGAGAAGACAGTCTACCGTGACAGGAGAGGCTGGGCAGTGGGAGAGTGAAGGAACTGTTCACATCACATCCACAGTCAGGAACCCGAGAGAAACGAATGCTAGTACTCGGCTCACCTCTTTTTTATTCAGTGTAAGGTTCCAGCCAATGGAATGTTGCTGGTCACATTCAGCAACTTTCACAGCTAAACCTTTCTGGAAACATTCTCACAGAGATACCCAGTGCCTTAGTTGGGGTCACTAGTGCTGAGATGAGACCCAAGACCAAAAGCAACTTGGGGAAGAAGAGGCTTATTTCACTCACTGTTCCATGTAACGGCTCGTCAGAAGCAGTGAGGGCAGGAACTCAAGCAGGCAGGAGCTGATGCCATGGAAGGGTGCTGCTCACTGGCTTGCTTTTTATGGCTTGCTCAGCCGTATTTCTTATAGAACCCAGGACCACTATTATGGCGCCACCCATAATGGGCCGTGCTCTCCTCCACTAATCACTAATTAAGAAAATGCCCTGCAGGCTTGTCTGCCTACAGCTCCATCTTATGGGGACATTATCTTAATTGAGGTTCCCTCCTCTCAAATGACTGTAGCTTGTGTGTCAAGTTGACAGAAAACTAGCCAGCACACATGGTGATTCTAAATTTGTTGTTGACAGTGAAGATTAACTCTCTGCAAGAGTGCTGGGTGTTAACTACTTAGCATCTCTCCAGGCCCAGATCATTTTCTTAGTGCTAAATTTTTTTGTTTTATTTTTTATTTTTAGCTTCACTCTTATCTTGCTCCCCAGTCAGATCTCAGATTATATGTATGGTCATCAGATGGAAGACGTGTCAACCATCTTGGAGCTTAGACTTTAGAAAGACAGACGATGAACAAGTATGTGAATGATCACTTAAATAACTGCAGACGGTGTAAGCGTCACCAAAGGGAAATAGAGACCTGTGACTGAGAATTTGGAGCAGAGTAGCCCCAGTAAGGTTGTCAGCAGGAACCTCAGTAGGAAGAGTGCACTCTGTCCTTACCTGTCTCCCACTCGTTCCATAGGAAACATTTCCACCAATTCCAGGGTTATGCATTTGCCCATGTTCTAATAGCCATTCTTACCAAGTGAGGAGCAAGGGTCTCAGGGTTAGGTGATGCATTAAAAGTGTTGAGACTTGGTCTGTTGCTATGTATCACAATGCTAAATACTGGCCCTGGGTACCTCCAGGAATGAGGAAATTCTTATATAGACCCAAACAATGTTATGTAACCTTGCTCCTAAAGTTCTCCCTGATTGGTGAATAAAGACACCTATGGCCTATAGCTGAGCAAAACATAGGCAGAGTTTCAGTTCCCAGGCTTTGGGTCTGAGGCAGAGATCACAACAGGAAGAGAGAAGGCAGAGAGAGGGGAAAAGACGCCATAGGGTAGGTGAGTCATGAAAACACAGCCAATTGTAGTTAAGAGCTGCCCAAATGGAACATGTCAGCTTAGAGAGTAGGTATCTGCCGAGGTCTAATGTGTTAGAGTTTTGTTATAAATACAGAAGTTGTGTGTCTTTTATCTGGGAACTGAATGATTAATGCAGGGTAGAAACCCCTGGCCAAGAGGGAATATTTAATACAACATTAAAGAGACAAAGTTACTGAGGTGAGAATGGGTGTGGAGAAAGGCAGCCAAGACTTGCATGGTAACCTTGGGTATATATCTTAGCTTCTTCCAAGAAGATGGTCCTATGCACAGTTAAAGTGGGCTAATTAAATTCTTTTTCCTTTTTTTTTTTTTTTTTGGTTTTTTTGAGACAGGGTTTCTCTGTGTAGTCCTGACTGTCCTGGAACTCACTCTGTAGACCAAGCTGGCCTTGAACTCAGAGATCCGCCTGCCTCTGCCTCCCAAGTGCTGGGATTAAAGGCATGTGCCACCACCACCCAGCGGGCTAATTAAATTCTATTCAAGGTTCTGGGGAGCTGGCTCAGTGGTGAAGAGGGTGGACTGCTCTGCCAAAGGACCTGGGTTCAATTCCAAACACCCACATAAATGCTCACAACTGCCTGAGACTTCAAAATCTGACACCCTTACACAGACATACATGCAGGCAAAAACACCAATGCCCATAAAATAAAAATAAATACATGTTTTTAAAAAGTTCTACTTAGTGGTCCCTGAGCATCTTGTCCTGGGTTAGGTACCCTAGGATGCTAGGATATCATGTTCATATACACGTAGAGACTTGGATGTAGAGCGTCTATGATGAACAGTTCGATCTAGATCACTGTGGAGTGGAAGGAAACAGAAATGCACTGGGGGAAGCACTGAGTATTCCTCAGTGGCCAAAGGACAATGACAGCATGTGGTCATCTGTGTCGTGGGGCCCAGGCTGGACTCCATTCCTGTCACATGGCCACTGATTTTTGTGAAACTACTATCAGTCCCAACATGGCTAAAGTAGCTAAAGTTGTCTGCTGTCCTTGGCTGTGGAGAGCCCTCCTGTGTCAAACACTCTCTAACAGAACCAAGATTCTTTCTCTCTTTTCAAAAGATTTATTTCATGTTCATATATACTCTGTGTATATGTGTTTGTGCATGTGATTTCAGGTGCCCATGGAGTCCAGAAGGGGCTATTGTTTCCAGAAGTGGAGTCACAGACGGATGCGAGCCACTGTGTGGGTGCTGGGAACCAAACTCCAGTCCTCAGCAACAGCAGCACGTGTTCTTACCGGATCAGCATCTTTCTGGCCCCACCTCTTTCTCTTGGTGCTCTTTTTTTTTTTTTTTTTTTTTTTTTTTAAAGCTTCATTTATATCTTCCTCCCTAGTCAGACCTCAGTCCTCCAGTGTTTCCTATTTCCACCTTCTGACTGGACCACTTGCCACTGCTCATGAGTCCATATATGGTCCAATCTGAAATGCTTCTCTTTACACAAATATGGTCAGGAGCACTCATTGGGAGCACTCATCACTACTACTCACCCAAAGTGTTCAATTCACTGACATTGTCTTTCAAATCTATTTCAGAGTGAGGCTTCGATATAGTATGTTCCACTCCTAATTTAAACTCACCTACACAGTGTGGCAGGTGGGATAATGTCACTCAAGTGTCCCTTGCTCTAGACCCTGCATCTGTGAATATGTCAGATTTAATAGGGAGGCAGAGGAGTCAAGATTGCAGATGGAAAATCAAGGGTATCCCCAGCTAGTCTTGAGATGGGAGCTGGCCTTGAATCACCCTGATGGACACAGAATTAGCCACAGGATCTTCCTAAGTAAAAGTGAGAGGCAGGAGAGTGTTCAAGTCAGAAAAGGAGATGTAACCATGGAAACTGAAGAACAGAAGGATGGTGTGAGAAGGCAGATCCTTAACCCCATCTTTCTGTCTCCGAAGATACAAGAAGAAACTAGGAGCCAAGGGGTTGTGCGTGAGCTCTAAGCTGAAAAAAAGCAAAGAAATATATTCTTTCATAGAGACCCCAGAAAGCATCAGACTTGTAAACACCTTGATTCTAACTCAGTGAAACTTATTTAATATTCTAAATTCCAGAAGGGTAAGACACTAAATTATTTTCTGATATTTATATTATGTGTCATGAGTATGGGTGTTTTGTCTGCATGTGTGTGTATGCACATATGTATGCCTGGGATCCCCAGGGGTCAGAAGAGGATGTCACATTCCCTGGGACTGGAGTTATAGACAGTTGTGAGCCATGACGTGGGTGCTGGGAATTGAACTCCAGTCCTCTGGAAGAGCAGCCAGTGCTCTTAAGTGCTAACCCATCTTTCCAGACCCAAGACACATAATTTGAACTAATTGTGTTTCTTGGAGTTCATTTTTTACAGTAGCTGTCATGGAATGATGCTGCAAAGGATCCTGGAGCCCAAGTGTGTTCTTTGTCTTCTGGTCTTAAGGGATTCCTACCTGTGTGGTCCTATGTCACACAAGAACTTAGGGACATGCCAGTAACATGAAGGTGGGTAATATGAATTTGGATCACCGACTTGTGCTGTGTGTTTTTGCTCTAGAGCTTCCTGGCACTGCACCCCAAGGGAGGTTCCTTCATCCTAAAATGAACACTGCTTCATGATAATGGGTCTGATGGGCACACAGACACTTGAGGTCCTGCTCAGGGGTTCTGTTGATCTTTACTGGGGCCAGTAATAAGCCAGGAGAGTCTGTTTTCTTTAAAAGTTTAATGACATGCTGCGTTTGTGTGTGTGTGTGTGTGTGTGTGTGTGTGTACATTTTTTCATAATATTTTGTTGATCATCTGGAAGTTCTACATCTTGAACCCTGAGTACACTCACCTTCCAGTTCCCCCAGGTCCACCCCCACAACCCTGTGACCCATGCACCCCCCAAAAAAAAGATGAAGAAGGAAGAAGAGGAAGAAAAGAAGGAAGAGGAGGAGGAGGAGGAAGAAGAGGAGGAAGAAGAAGAGAACAACAACAATAAAGCAAAATAAAACAAAACAACAAAAACCAAGTCTAATTTATGTTGCCCATATACTCACCGGGGCACAGTCAAACTTCCAGTGACCAGCCTCTCAAAAAACCCTGACTCCTTCCCTATCCCATAGAAATAGTCTTGGTTGTGAGTTCTTTCCCTTACCACAATGTGTTTGAGGCCCATCCACCTTGTATGAATCCTCACTAGACCTGTTTAGAAGTCTGACTTCTGGTCCTCTGTAATCTCCAGCAGTGCCCAGGGTTGCCGCTCCTCCCTGGTCTCTTTGTCTGGATGAGTGGGTTCTCAGTACACACATAGTTCAATACTCAGCCTAAGACTCACACAGCTTCTTGCTGGTCTCTGGAATCTCCCAGCAGCTTAGCCAGCTTAGCTCTTAGCTTGGGAAGTTCCAGCCACACGGATTTGCTATCTCTGACCCTGACGCTGACTCACCCAGTTTGTCTCACTGTCCTTGGTGACAGCATTCTTCCTAGGACTTGGGAAGTGAGTCCAGACAGAAAGGCCAGGTGAGTGTCACCTGCCTCTCGGACGTCTGTCTCCTTGGGGGATTCAGGTTGGGATGTCTGTTAGTCAGTGCCTGGAGGCTGTTCACAGCAAGAATGCAGATCTGTTAGTACCACACCCGAGCCAGCTACATTTTGTTGCTGATCTTTTTTTTACTACCTATTATTTATGTAAAATCAGATTCTCATTTTTTAAAAGAATTATTTTATTTAGATGAGTAAACTGTACCTGTCTTCAGACACACCAGAAGAAGGCATGGGATCCCATTGCAGATGGTTGTGAGCCATCATGTGGTTGCTGGGAATTGAACTCAGGACCTCTGGAAGAAGAGCCAGTGCTCTTAACTGTTGAGCCAACTCTGCAGTCCCAGATTCTCATTTTTAAAGCGCATGGTTTGGTAGATTTTCTGCTAACGGCTATCACGATCATGGCAGAGCAGCTCTGTGATCCTAAAACGCTGCCCTTCCTACTATTTTGGGACAGTCTTGCTATATATGCAGTGCAGGCTGGCCTTGAACCCACAGTACCCTCCGACATCAGCCTCCCAAGTGCTGGATTACAGATTGTACCACTATGCCTGGCTTTGCCCTTCACGCTCTAGCCTCTCTCCAGCTCCATCCTCATTCTGTAACTTCACACAATGAACTGGATTGTGTGGGATTTTCACCTCTTGCATCTTCGTACAGTGAAATCCCGCAGCGTACCGGTCCTTCCTGTCTGAGCCATTTTACTCTGCATAACTGATTTTGAGATTCGCTCTCATCATTATGTTGACATTTTGTTTGTCTTTATCCCCCAGCAGCATCCTGGGACATACTGTGGTTTGTTTGTCCATCCATCACTCGGTCCCTTCCTGTGATGCTAATGGTTTGCCAAAGGTCCTCACAGGTCTTCAGTTGGCTACTTCCTCCTCCAGCTGGGATTGTCTTCACTCCTCCCTGTTTCCTGTCGCGTGGGTCTGTTGGTGGTTATTTATGGTTTACAGCACATGGAAGATCTCAGTACGATATTTTGGTTTCTAGTATTTCTGCCTTAAATGCAGCCTACTCGAGTTGTCACTCCCTTAAAAAAGAACCTGTATGTTTCCTGTGGCTTATCAGGTTGTCTTTGTCATTCTCTGCAGTTTCATTCTGATGTGTCTATAAATATGTCTCGTCTCATTTTGCCCATTCTGCTCTGCGCTCGCTGAAGCTGCGGTTTAGATCTAAGTACTGCTTCCAGACTTGACTCTTAAGTCTCTTAATTCTACCTGGCACATTCTTACTGTGTTATCTATCCCCTGCCATCTCCCATCTCCCAGAGTTTCTGTTTTGTTTTGTTTTTTACGATTTTAATTGTATTAGTTTATGTTGTGTGTTGCCTCTATGTCATGTGTGTAGTGCCAACAGAGGCCAGAAGAGGGCATCAGTTCTTCTGGGACCGGAGTAACATGGTTGTAAATCGCCTTGTGGGTGCTGGGGACACCACGGGAAGAGCAGCCCATTCTCTTAACTGCTGAGTCATCTTTCCAATACATCTATTTCTCTCTCTCTCTCTCTCTCTCTCTCTCTCTCTAAAAAAAAAGGCTTATTATTTATTCAGTTTTTATTTATGTGTATGTACTTAGAGTAAATTAGTTGGTTGATAGACCCAAAGAAACTATCCAGCAAGAAGAAACAAAACTATTAAAAGGGCTGAGAGCTGAGTTACGCATCTACTACACGTACTAGAGAGACCTTGGAGCCGGGCCTTGAAGCACTACTTAGAACATTGTTTGCTGGCTTGCTTGCATGTCTGCACTTAGCTTTCCTACATAGCCCCGCCTCACCTGCCCTCAGTAGGCTGGGCCACCTTATACCAACCAGCAATCAAGACCTTGACCAATCAGACATGCGCATAGCCCATCTGACCTAGGCTCAAGTCAAGGCTTCTCTCTCAGGTGACTCTAGGCTGTGTTGAGCTGACAAAGCTAAATAGGACAGAAAGAGCTAGCAGACAGGTGTCTGGTGGCTAGAGAATTTCCTGATGACACATGGGTCTCATGTTGATACACAAAGGAAACTCTAGTGAGAAGAGTTAATAAAGATGTCACAATTAGGGCTGTCATCCTGACACATGGGGGAAGAGGCAACCTCAGCTGAAGAATTGCCTCTATCAGAGTGGCCCGTGGACATGTCGGTGGGGCATTTCCTTGATTGTTGATTGATCCAGGAGGGCCCGGTACTCCATGGGTGATACCATTCCTACGAATATGAGCCTAGGCTATATTAGAAAGCTAGCTGAGCAAGCTGGGGAAAACAAGCCAGGGAAAAGCAAGCTGGGAAGCATCACTCCTCTATGGTCTCTGCTTCAGCTTCTGCCTCCAGGTGTCTTTCTGTTCATCTCTCTATGACAGACTAAAGCGTAAGGTGAAACAAGGCCTTTCTCCCCAGGTTGCCTCTGGTCATGGTGTTCATCACAGCAACAGAACACAAAGTCTGGGTGAGTTAAGATGTCAGTCAGATACAGGAGCTGGAGTTTTCTTGTTTATTTTTATTTTTTTCTGCACATCTTCCGTTCTCTTCAGTGGTCACTTACTGCATCTCTCCTTTCCTCCCTAAAACCCTGTGTATCTGCTCCATTTGCTGTTTGCTTCATTCTCTTTCATCTCTGATTTCCTTTCTTCCTTCCTTCTCCCTCCCTCCTTCTCTCTCTCCCTCTTCTTTCTCTCCCTCCCTTCCTCCTTCCCTTCCTTCCCTCCTTCCTTCCCTCCCTTCTTCCTTCCCTCCCTCCATCCTTCTTACAGTCTATTCCTTATTTTTTTTTTGTGATTACTCAAGCTCCTGATTCTTTTTGGTGTAGCAGGCTCACAATACAAATATATGTCACAAGTCACATCTCAATGTGGCAGCTCGCTCATGTGGTTTGTCTAAGGCAAACAGTTACACAACAGTAAAAGATGCCATTGAACCAGGTGAAATATTAACTTGCTCACATCCATCCAGTCAAGGTTGAGCTCCTCCATTGATTCTGGGTAGTCAATACCACAGGCTGTCTGACAGATTTAGCTTTCTTTTGTTCTTCTTACCCATACTTGATTTTGTTTTGTTTTTTTTTTTTTGGTCTGTCATTTTGCTTTCTAAAGTATTTTTTCTTTTACTTCCTCTCTTCCCTTCTTCCCCTGTTCCTGAACTCTTTCAACGACTATGTTCCTTTGGAGTACATAACATTTTCTTTTCCCTTTGGGAAATATTATGTATTATAAAATATTCTTCAGTCATTAATATTTATTGACCCAGCACCATACACTGGGCCTTTTTCTAGGTGCTGGGCTGGCGACACAATGTTAGAAACAGGCACTTCTACCCATTTGCAGCTTGTTTTGTAGATGTAAACACAATAGATAAGTATTAATTTAAAAACTGCTATGTAAACTGCGGTGCAAAACACACTGGGTCTATATGGCGGAACAGGGTTTGTGACACAAATTAGAGTCCCCTGGATAGGGGACCTTAACTGAGGAATTGCTTCCATTGGATTGGCCTGTCAGTAAAGCTATGCGGGCCTTTTCTTGATTAATGATTGACATGGGAGGGGCCAGTCCACTGTGGGCGGTGCCGTCTCTGAGCAGGGGATCCTAGGTTTTACAAGAAAGCAAGGTGAGAAAGCCATGAAAAGCAGGCCAGGAATCGATGTTCCTCTGTGGTCCTTGCTTCAGTTCCTGCCTCAGACTTACCTGATGATGACCTCTAACTTGTAAACCTTCTCTTTCTCAAGTGGAGTTTGGACATAGAATAGGTGTACAGAGAAGATTACTTGGCCTCAGGGTTGGGTGAAGTATTACAGTTCTAAGCAAACTGATGGAGAAGCTCATTAAATCACGTGAGCTAGGTGCGTTGGCCGTCCCTGCAAACCCAGCTACTTGGGAGGTTCAGGTGGATTGCTTGAGCGTAGTAGTTTAAGACTAAGTGTACAATATAGGAGCTAGACGTTCTTTAAAGAGATTGGAGGCAGGGCTGGGCAGGTAGTTTAGTGATACTTACCTAGGAAGTACAAGGCCCTAGGTTTAAATGTCAGTAACACAGACACACAGGAAGTGGCAGCCTACTGTTTGAGACTGGAGAGATGTCTCAGTGATTAGAAATGCATGCTGCTCTTTCAGAGGACTGGATTCTGTTCCCAGCACCCACATGGTGGCTCACAAACCCTGTCACTCCAGTTTCAGGGTAGCTGATGCCCTCTTTTGGCCTCTTCAGGCTCCTGTACCTCTAGGGTGTATATAAACTCACAGAAGCTCACACACAATACATGTAAGTAAGAAACATACATTTTAAAAAAATGGAAGCAAAGATACTGGTAGTGTGGTGTGAGGAGAAGGGAAAGAGGAAGGTATTCGAGCAGAGAGTTGAAGAAAGTATGTCATACATCATCTGTAGGGAGCTATCTTATGAGACAGGCACCAGTGCACCGAGTTCTGTGGGAGAGGGTGACTTTCCTGAGGCCACTTGGCTGAATCAAAACAGAGGAGGAGGAAGGGAGATGAGAGGACCATAGTGGGTTGTGGGGAGGAAGCTAGTCTAAATTCCATTTAGGAAATTGTGATTTTTAGAAAACCCAAGTACAATGAAAAATCCATCAGAGGTTTTGAACAGAGTAAAACATTGAGGTTAAAAAAAAAAAAAAGGATTTATAATGTAGCTAAGAGATAAATAAGGAGCCCATAACAACATTCCAGAAAATAAATAAATAAATAGAATAGAATAGAATAGAATAGAATAGAGGGGGTGTGTGGGATAGTTTTATGTTAACTTGACACAAGATAAAAGTCATCCAAGAGGGATTAGAGAGATGGCTCAGTGGTTAAGAGCACTGACTGCTCTTCCAGAGGTCCTGAGTTCAATTTCCAGAAACCACATGGTGGCTTAAAACCATCTCTAATAGGATCTGATGCCCTCTTCTGGTGTGTCTGAAGAGAGCAACAGTGTATGTATATATATATATATATATATATATGTATGTATATAAACTCACAGAAGCTCACATAGATTTAGAAGCTCACATAGATTTAGATACATATATCTAAAAAAAAAAAAAAAAAAAAAAAAGCCAGGCGGTGGTAGCACACACCTTTAGTTCCAGCACTTGGGAGGCAGAGGCAGGCGGATTTCTGAGTTCAAGGCCAGCCTGGTCTACAGAATAAGTTCCAGGATAGCCAGGGCTACACAGAGAAACCCTGTCTCAAAAACAAAAACAAAAACAAAAACAAAAACAAACTGGGCTGTAGGCAAGCTGGCAGAGCAGCTTTTAAATTAGCGATTGATATGGGAGCACACAGATCTTTGTGGGCAGTGCATCCTTGGGCAGGTGGGCCTGGGCTCTATAAGAAAGCAGGTTGAACAAGCCATGAGGAGCAATCCAGTAAACAGCACCCCTCCACGGCCTCTGCATCAGTTCCTGCCTTGTTTGGGATTCGTGTTCTGATTTCCTTCAATGAGGAACAGTTATATGGGAACATAAATCAAATAAGCCCTTTCCTTCCCAACTTGCTTTCGGTCACAGAGTTTTATCACTGTTATAGTAACCCTAACTAAGATGGGGACATTTTTGGAAGATTCAGTGCAGTTTTTGTTTACAGTAGAAGACAGGAAAGGTTAAGGGTAAAGATCTTCATATGTGAGAAGTATCATTCATATATATATATATATATATATATACATATACATATATATATATATATATATATATATATCCTCAGTATGCTTTCTTATAGAACCTAGGCCCACCTGCTTAAGGACGCACTATCTATACATACAAACGTATATATAATATATATGTGTACATATATATATATACTATTTATATACTATCTATATACATCTATATACATATATTATCTGTCTATCTATCTATCTATCAATCAATCAATCAATCAATCAAATAATACTCTGAATTGTCATGAGCCTGCCTGCCATGCAATCTCATACCTGGCACATAGTGATAGCTGTGGAATGAATGAACAGGGAGCCAGGGAAGTGGAAAAGACTGATGGTACTTGATCCTTAGTGTTGCTATAGTTACATATGTTAAGTGACACCAGTGGTTGGTAGAGGTGTCTATCACAGCAATTAACTGGACTCTAGAACATTTGCCTCTCTGTTTCTCTCCCTCTAGTCTGTGAACTCCTTCAGGGTTGGATCATCTTCTGCCAATCTTTGCATGTCTAGTTCCCAGTCCTGGGTTTGATAATAATTATTGTAAATATAGTGCAATCAAGTAGAGAGTGTTGGAAAGAAAACATAAGGGGTTGCCAACATCAGCCAACCCTGGTGAAATACACTCATTCCCTTTAGAAAAACACATTATTGCCATACTGCTGGTAAAGCCAGTCTTTTTACTTCTGTGGTAATTTGAATAAGAATGTCCCCTGTAGGCTCATATACTTGAATGCTTAGTCACCAAGGAGTGGTATTATTTGAAAGGATTAGAAAGATTAGTAGGTGTGGCCTTTTGGAGGAAGTGTGTCACTCTGGGTTGGGCTTTGAGGTTTCAAAAGCCCATGCCAGACCCAGTGTCTCTCTGCCTGTGGATCAGGATGCAGTGCTCAGCTACTTCTCCAGCGCCATGCCTGCCTGCTGCCACGCCCCCTGCCATGATGCTCATGGAAGGGCTAGCCCTCTGGAATCGCAAGCAAGGCTCAAATTAAACAGTTCCTTTTATAAGCATTTCCTTGGCCATGATGTCTCCTCATAGCAATAGAACAGTGACTAAAACAACTTCTAATTGTGTGTGTGTGTGAGTGTGAGTGTGTGTGTGTGTGTGTGTGTGTGTGTGTATAGGGACAGAAATGGAGGTCAAAGGACAATGTGTTGGATTGATTTTCTTCTACCATGTGGCCTCGGGGTCATCAGGCTTGGCAGTGCGAGCTCTTTTGTTGGCTCTTTAACTGTTTTAAAAACCTCGAGGAGCTCTCTAAATACTTGACAAATGTCGCAGTATTATCAGTAGGCTATCATGAGGAAGCCAGCTTTCAGGATCTGAGACTTAGCAACTGGTGACAGGCTGTGGCACCTGAAGGAGGAGCCTGGAATAAAACACTTAAATGTGAGGGTCCAGGTCTTCTACCTTCTCAGGGGACCTTTTGCCTGGGACCTCTCCTCCCAGGCCCTGGCCAATGTGTCTCTTCCTAGGGAGGCCTGCTTTATATTTCTTTGCCTTCTATTCCAGGTTGCCTTTTATGGGAATGTTTTTTTAAAAAAATATTTATTTTAATCTGTATCTGTGTAAATGCATGCCATGTGGGTGCCTGCAGATCTCCTGGAGCTGGAATTACAGGTAGCTGTGACCTCCCCTCCCCTTGTGGTGATTTGAATGCTAGGCCACAGAGAGGAGCACAATTAGGATGTTGTGACTTTATTGTAGGAGGGGTGGTCTTGATGGAGGAAGAGTGTCACTGTGGAGTCAGGCTTTGGGGCTTCCTATGCTCAGGCTCCTGACTGCCTGTGAAATAGAGTTGCCTTCTGGTTGCCTTTGGATTAAGGTGTAGAACTCTCAGCTCCTCTAGCACTGTGTCTGCCTGCAGGCTGCCATGCTTCCTGCCATGATGATAATGGACTGAACTTCTGAAATTGTAAGCCAGCGCCAAATAAATATTTTCTTTGTAAGAGTTGCCTTGGTCATGGTGTCTCTTCAGAGAAATAAAACCATAGGACACCTGCATATACATGCTAGGAAACAAACTCAGGTCTCCTGGAAGATAGAAAGTACTCTTAATGTCTGAGCAAGCTCTTCAGCCCCAATATGGGAATATTTCTGACACGCACCCTATCCCTTCCCTAGGTCCCCTATAATATTAATGGTCAATTTGACAAGGTCTAGAATCACCGAAGAGGCAAGCTTCTGGGCATGTTTGTGAAGAATTGTTTGTGAAGATTAACTGTGTGAAAACCTGTACCAAATGTGGGTGGTACTATTCCATGATCTATATTTAAAAAAAAAAAAAAAAAAAAAAAAAAAGTGAAAGCCAGAAGAGCAGACACATTCACCCATGTCTGTTTTCTGGCTTAACAGATGCAATGTGACCAGCATCCTAAAGTTCTGTGCCACAAGTCCCCACCATGTTGGCCTGTACTCTCAACCTGTGAGCCAAATAAACCTATCATTTTAAAAATTGCTTTTGTCCGGTAATTTGATGTTACAACAAGAAACGAAAACACCTCATGGAGATACTTCTTTCCAGCATTCTCTCCTGTGGCAAGTCTCCTTCCTGGTTCTTTCCCAAGGGGACACTTTTGTTCAGCGTCCTCTTCCCATGAGGAGCCTCTATCCAAGGTCTTCTTCCATGGCTCTTGGTATCCAGCATCTTTTCCCTATGTGAGAACCTTCATTTCAGGTCTCCCTCAAAGAAACATCTCAACCTAGCATTCCCTCCCCGGGAGGGAGTCTCTCCAGGTTTTCTTGCAATGGAACTAGTTGGCCCAGCAACACATTCCCTGAGGGTAAGTCTTCTCTCCAGGTCCCCTCCCACGGTGACACCTCTGGCCAGTATTCCTGCTCTTCCTTTCAGGAGCCTCCTTTCCAGGTCTCTTAGAGACAACATCCATTATTCTAGGGGCGCCGCTTCCGCCTGTTATCACTTCCCCAGGATAACCTCTGCATGAGGACCCCACCAAAGGTGGCCCTTCCTCAGGGTGAGCATCTGTCCCTGATAAGACTCTCATTCTCTAGGACACTCTACAGCCCACCCACCCCCACCCTACCCCGGCCCCTTCATCTCAGTATTCTGTCCTCTGGGTGTGTGTGTGTGTGTGGGGGGGATCTTTCCCTCCGTCGTCCCACCGGGGGACCGAAGACCGCCCCCACCCCACCCCACGCAGGAGCAGGACTTCCGCTGCGCCCCCTCCCCTCAGGCGGGACTTCCGCTCCCGCCCCCTCCCCCCTGCTGCGTTGCGTTGTCCTCTTCGCCTGAGGCGAGACAGCTAGTCTCGCGTTCTCTCCCTTGCAGCAGCACGGGATCTGGGTGACGCGGGCTGCGGAAGCCAGAGCTGTGCAGACCGCGTCTCCGTCTCCTCGCCTGTCGTCTGCCTCCCCTTCTCTTGCTCTTCTCTCCGCCTCGTCAGGCTCGGCCAAAGAGCGAGTGGCAAGATGGCGGCGCCCAGGATGCCACCCTCCCGGATGTCGGGCATCATGATGCCAGCGCCCATCCAGGACCTGGAGGCCCTGCGCGCGCTCACGGCGCTCTTCAAGGAGCAGCGTAACCGGTAACTGCGTGGGGGCTGCTGCTTAGGAGGAAGAGGAACCATGGAGGGCTCTGGGCTGGGCTGGGCTGGCCTGCGGGCGAGGCGGGGCGGCGGGCTCGACCGGCTCGTCCCACGCTCAGGTTGTGGCTCTGTGGCGCTCGTCTAGGCCTGCTCTGGACGAGAGTTTGCCCAGGCCCTGAGACAGGGCAGGCGATGGCAACACTGGTCCCCAAGCTGGCAGTGTTGAGGAAGCTGTTGGTTCGGCTCCTCAGGCGGGGCCCTGAGGGCGGTGGCCAGGGGAGGCGTGTTCAGGCTTGCTTCCACCACTGGGTTAAAGGGAGATGTGTCCAGGAGCCTGTACATCTGGACTGGCTTCTTGACATCTGCTCGACATTGCCTCTATCCCTTCTATTTCTAGCCCTACAAAATGGGAGATATGGTGCATGTTTTCAGTGCTGAGATGAAATAAACATGTTTAAACAGAAGTGCGAGCCTGTCAGTTCCTGATGGATTTTGTAGTATTTTGTTTGTACTGCAGTTTTCCTGTCTGCTTAATGGAAACAAGGTTCGCTGGGACCTCCTTAATTGAGTGGTAGTGAGGGTTTAATGAGATTATGCGTGTTAGTTACATCCTTAGGACACCTAGTACTAAACACAGTATTTTCTCTTAACAGTAATGGTCTCCCCTGGACCAAGTATTGTGAGAGGACCCAGAGCCCTTGCTCTCTCCTGTAGGGAGATAACAAGCAGGCTCAGAATGTGGACAAAGGACAGAGAGCACCCACGTAGGCTCAGTGGTTACAAGAACTTTTTCTAAAAATAGCCTTATCAGGCATGTCATGGGGCACAGCCCTTCTCAGTCCCAGCATTCAAGAGGCAGAGGCAGGTGGATCTCTTGAGCTTAAGGCTGGATCAGTCAGCCTTGTGACATCCTCCACGTCTCAAAAACAAATAAACCCCATACTGGCCTGAACTCTTTCCCGTCTGCAGACAGACACAGTAGAAGAGTGTGTATTGTCCTTGTGGGTAGGATGCTAATCAGTTCTGGGAAATAACGTCGGTTGATTTGATGCTTGGGCGTTTAGGACTTACACCTTACTCACTAACCATATGGTGAGTACTGTGGTCAGCCTTTGCAGGGGGCCGAGGTTACAAAAACAAATAGAACATAATTCCTCTCTTCAAACACATTAGGGGATTGCTGTGTAAACATACACTGTGGTAGAGCTGCACACAGTAAAGGCACTGCCTGCTGGAGCCAGGAGAAGGCCTGGGAAGATGGTCCAGTGGTTAAAAGCAGTTGCTGCTTTTCCAGTTTGAGGGGATTTGATGTCCGCTTCTAGTCTCTGGGTATCAGGCATGCACACGGTATGCAGGGACATACACACAGGCAAAACTCCCATACCTGTAAAATGTCTAGAGATTCTAGGGCTACCTAGAGAAGACAGTATCTGTGAAAGGGCCATGTTCTGGTTTGTGGAGTTGCAGAGAAACAACATAAGTAATGTCTCTGGGCCAGAGGAGCCACTCAAACATTGTTTTCCTTTATGTAACCTGCTAAGAAGTTTAAGGCCCATAGCTTTCTTGACTTGATCTGTTCTGAGAGGACTTATGGGACACCACTGATGGCTTTGTCAAAAGAAGTGGTTTGGTAAAATTTGTTCGTGAGCAAAGTCTTTCTGATTGCCCTTGTTGAGGATGAAAGAAGGGTCGAGGATGAAGCTGGAGGCGCAGAGGGATGAAGTTCAGGGGTTTATCTTTCAGCAGCTTTCCCAGTAAAAAAGTGCCCAGATTAGGACATTGTGGGGAGGCTTAGGAGAGATGTTGAGGAATTTGTCAGATTAACTAAGCAGGGCTCAGGGGCTAACTGGATTGTCGTGCTGGGGTGCACATGAGAGTGCTTAGGTCCGGTTCCAGTTCTTGTACCGAAGTGTACCCGACTTTAGGCAGTTTGGAGATCAGAAAAGATGAACTTGATGGGTAGGTGGAGAGATACAGTTGTGTGGTGGTGTGGAGTTCTTGATTCCAGTTCTGCTTGCTTGCTTGCTTATTTATTTATTTATTTATTTATTTTTTTACTTTTAAAGATTTATGCATTTGGGTGCTTTGTCTGCATAGTCGAAGAGGGCATCAGATCCCATTATAGAAGGTTGTGAGCTACCATGTGAGCATTGGGAGTTGAATTCTGAAAGAGCACCCATCTCTCTAGTCCCCCACTTTGTGTGTGTGTGTGTGTGTGTGTGTGTGTGTGTGAGAGAGAGAGAGAGAGAGAGAGAGAGAGAGAGAGGGACAGACAGACAGACAAACAAACAGAGACAGAGAGACTTGGTGTGTCTAGCAGTGGTTCTCAACCTTCCTAATGCTGCCATTCTTTAATGCCATTCTTTAGTTCCTCATGTTCTGATGACTCCCCAACCATAAAATTATTTTTTTGCTATTTCATAACTGTAATTTTGCTACTTTTTTGAATTAAAAATGTGGAGATTTAGTATGCAGGATATCTGATACGTGACTCCTGAAATGGCCCGTCAACTCCCAAAGGGGTCGTGATCCACCTGTTGAGAACCACCGTCTATAGGTGTCTATAGGTGTCTATAGGTGTCTATAGGTGTCTATAGGTGTCTATAGGTGTCTATAGGTGTCTATAGGTGTCTATAGGTGCTGTGATTCCAGAAGAGGGAGTTGGGCCTCCTGGAGGTCCAGTTACACTGGGCGTGTGAGTTGGTGCTAGGAACTGAATTCAGGTCTTCTTCAAGAGCAGCAGATGCTTAACTGTATTTTTGTAGTAAGGGAAAATCTAGTGCTTTCTGGCCCAGACTTCAGACGTTACAAGAGGATCTTTCCAGTTCCTAAATTTTTTTTTTTCTAATTTCTGTTAAAGTTTTTCTTTTAACTTGTCTTCTAGTTTGCTAATCTTCATCAAACCTGTCATTATTTGGTTAAGTATTATATTTTTGAATTAATATATTTGTTTTTAATTCCTATGTATTGTTGAAATTGATGGTATCATTTAATTCTTGAGCGTATCGATTATAAAGACTCAACCTGATAACTTTCTTTTGTTAGTTTTTATTTTGTGTATGTGTGTGTGTGTTTAAACATTTGGTCCTTTTTTTTTTTTTTATCATATTTAATGCTGAATATTTTGTGTGAAACAATTAAAGCCATTTCTAGCTACAGTTTCTATATGAAGTATTTATAAACTTAAAACCAAAATCAAGGTGAAGCCCTCTGTTAGCACGGAGGGAACAACTATTTACGTATTAATTAGAGCAAAGTGAACCTTGACCTACATCTCAGACCATTCAGAAAAATATTTTATCGTGGAATGTAGATCTAAAATTTTGAAGTATCTAGAGGAAAATAGTATCCTTGTGACCTAGGCAGACTTAAAAAAATTAATCCTTTTAGTAGTACAAAAAAATGGGTTTTACGGTGTTTTCATTCATAATGTCATTGTACTTTGTTCACATTCACACCCTGTGGAGCTGCCTCCTACCTGGGCACTAAACAGTCATTTCTCATCTAAGATGTGCATAGCATCCTATTTAAGCAACATACTTTATCCAGCTAGACTTAAACACTCGATCAAAAATAGCATTAAGAAGACAAAACGACAAGGCATAAACTAAAGGTATTTATAATACATATATTTCACAAAAGATTGTTTTAGAATATATAAAGTATTCCTACAATTCTCTAAAAAGATAGTCCATTTTTAGAAATTGGGCAAAACCTCTTGTACTTTAATGGAGATATATAAATATCAGTAAACATTATTCAGCACTCAGTGTGAAAAGCACAGGAAGGTGACACTTTATACCCCTTTGGTTGGCTGTTATCCAAAATGGGAAAGAACAGCGTTGGTGAAAATACGTAGAAACCGATACCCCATTTTAGAGTGGTTTTGGGTATTGAACCCTAGGGCCTAGCACATGCAAGGTCAGTATTCTGTAACTGCATTACATTCCCAGGCCGATGTACAGTCTTTATACACTGTTGGTGAGACGGCAGAAGGGCGTGGCCAGCATGAGAACCCGTTTGATGGTTCCTCAAAGAACTAAGCAGAGATTATCAGCAAGATATTAAAGGAGCTGTAAAAAGGACTGGTGAACCATAGGGCAGATTCATAGAGAAGTGAACTTCGAGACCGTCAGGTTTGGAGCAGCAGGAAACATACATAACTCCTTTGATTCAGAATTGTAAGTTTGTATATTTAAGTTTTAGAAATAGGTCTTAGTGATGGCTGTTGAATTGCAAATGAAATTAAACTTGAATTGTGAATTAAATAAACTCATTGAATTGTAGACTTCAAAGTAGCCCCTGTGGCAAGTTTCATGTTACAGATATTTTACCACAGTTTAAGACATTAACATTGTAATATGTATACCAAAATCCAGTGAGTCAGATACTTCGAATAGGTGAATTGTGTGTTAAAAGAGCTCTTGTAAACAGACAAGACCATAATGAGGTCCATGGATGTGGGCATGGTGATGCAGTTCTGTAATCTAGAAAGAGATTGCCATTACGAAGCCAGCCTGGGCTACAAGTGAGTTCTAGGCCAGCCTGGGATGAACAAGACCATTGCTTATCTTAGAGGTTGAAGAGCACTTGCTTGTTCTTCAGATGACCAGGGTTCAGTTCCCAGCATCCACGTGGCAGTTCACGACTGTGTGTAATCCAGTTCCGCAGATCCAATGCTTCTTCTTTGGCCTCCTTGGGTCAGGAATGGGTATACACACAAACACACAGGCAAAACACCCATCCACATAAGGATTAACAAAAAATTTAAAAACCAACCAAACAACTGTAACCTCTCCAAACAGCAACATCAAACTGTGTGCTGATTAGTGTGGTTAATTTTAAAATGACAGCATCAGTGTTTTGTGAGAGATTGTGTGGAACAACAGGGGCTCTTATATGTTATTGTTGGGATTAAAGATGTAACTGCTTTGGGAACACACTGGCAGGTCTTCATAAACTTGAATGTATATCTGATACGGCTTTAAGTATTACTCGAGAGAAGAAGCAGAGACATGCGTCCACAAAGTACTTGTTAAAGAATGGTTGTAGCAACTTAACTGATGTGATCAAATCTCGAAAGCAACTTCAATGTCCGTCATCAGGAGACTAAAGCTTTTGTAATTAAAATAAATGAATTACTGACACAGAAAAACATGGAAGAATTCCAGAAACCGTGAATGAAAAGAGCCAGTCACAAAGAATATACTTTCACCAACTGGTGCTCTAGTCCATGTTAGTCGGTGATAAGACACACGTGACCAGTGGTCGTCAGTGGAGGTTGGGATTAGCAGGGCAAGAGAGAGGGTAAAAGTACCTGATCCCCAGAAACTAGGTAAAATTGGATGTGGTGGTGTGTATAATTCCATCATTCCAGGTGAAATGGGAGGCAGAGACAGGAGAGTTATTGAGAAGCTTGTGGGCCAGTTAGCAACACTGCAGAAATAAGAGAGTTCGCTCCTCAAAAATGAGGTGGGAATGGATGCTTCTAAAAATAGTCCTTTGACCTTATCTTAGTTTAAGTTTTTATTGCTTTGATAAAAGAAAAATGTTTATTTCAGCGTACACAGTCTGTCACAGTCAGTCATAGTCTGGCATATAGGGAAACCAGGGCAGAAACTCTAGGCGGGAACTGATGCAGAGGCCATGGAGGAGTGCTGCTTCCTGACTTGTTCCTCATGGCTTGTTCAGCCTGCTTTCTTAAACTATTCAGGACCACCCACTCATGGATGGCACCACCCTCTGTGGGATAGGCCCACCCACGTTAATCATCAGTCAACAAAACCACAAGTTTGCCTATAAGCCGGCGATGGTGGCGCACGCCTTTAATCCCAGCACTTGGGAGGCAGAGGCAGGCGGATCTCTGAGTTGGAGGCCAGCCTGGTCTACAGAGTGAGTTCCAGGACAGCCAGGGCTACACAGAGAAACCCTGTCTCTGAAAAACCAAAAAAAAAAAGTTTGCCTATAGGCCAGTCTGGTGGAGGCATTATCTCGACTGAGATTCCATCTCCTCCAAAATGACTAGCCAAGTTGACAAAGTAGCCAGCATAGACCTCCATATGTGTGCGGTGGTACACACGTACCCACTTGCTCGCTCACTTGCTCGCTCACTTGCTCATTAGTTTGTACTCCTACCCCATTCCCACTCTGATACATACAGACTAAGGAAAAAAAAATTAAAAAATTACATAGTAAAAGCGACTGTAAGACAAGTAGAAGGATTGGTATTGTGTTTGCTAGCATTGTTAGTATTGTGGGTTTTGCTTCATGAACATTTTTTCTATGCCAGCCAGCTGGTGCTTGTGTCATTTCTAGAGGCCAAGTATGAATGAGTGAAACCCAAGGCCAAAAAAAAAAGAAAAAAAGGAAGAGAGAGAGAGAGAAGAAAGACAGCCAATATAAGAAAATATAAGAATGGCTTGTGGGCTGGTAACTGCTATGGGCAGTTGGGGCTTAATTCCCCAGGAAACACATAGACTGTATCTGACTCATCTTTCTGAAGGGGTATGGCTTAAGTAGTTGATTAGCCTGTTGTTGATCCAGATGCTGGCCGGCTGGGTCCAGGTGTGGACTGAGGCCTATCTTAAGTTGTAGTCGGCTCTTCTGCTTAGGTCTTCTCTGGTCTGACACTGTCTACTCTGCCAGTCTTCAAGATAGCAGCTTGTGGAGTCTAACGTGCTAGGAGGAGCACTGTCAGAACAGGCTGTTGTCCTGCTGCTGAGGTTTTCATAGGGTAAGGTTCTGTCTGCCATACTGGACCCATACTGGACCATACTGGGTTCAGCCCTGTTGCTAAGGGGTCTGAGCCCTTGGCTACCTTTCCCTTGTTACTCCAGGGGTTGTCGCAGTGCTTTTTCATGGTGTCACTAGGCATGGAAGAAGTGAGACATCGCAGTGGGCCCCAGAGTTCTAGATCCTTCTTCAGCTCTGGTTTCAGCGTGCCCAGTACTGATGTTGTGTTGTAGTAACTGTTGTCTTGCCCCTGGTCCCTGCTTGAGAGTCCACATAGGTTCTCTGTAGTTAGAGCTGTTGAGACTCCCCTTCTGCACTGCCTGATGGAAGTCTTCTTTCCTGAGGTTACATTTTTATTTCTTTGTGGTGTGTGTGTGTGTTTGTGTAGAAACAATATGGCCTACATTCTGTCCTCCCACCATATGAGTCTTAGGAATTGAGCTAAGATGGTCAGGCTTGGCTGCAGGCGCTTTCATCCCTCTGAGCCATCTTGGTAGATCGAAGTGTTCTTTTGGGCTCTAGGACTTAGTTCAATATAGCCTAGGGTTACAGTGTTAGGACACAAACTGTCAGTGGGAATAGTGAGGGCAGCAGCCAGTGTTTCCTGTAGCTACTTTTCTCTGTGAACCTTTACCTCAGTACCTTTCATTGAGCAAGAACTTTTTCCATGTCTCCTATCTGAACTCACTCCTCCCTCTGTAAATGTTTTACATTTTTTTGTACCGAATCCTGGTGATCCTGGCTTAAAAGCAGGTATTTTGTTGGTGATTTAGATAGTAGTAGTATTGTAGATATGCGTTTCTAGTTACTGGGCAGCCCCCACCTTTGACCAGGTCCTTTCTGTGAAGCTCTCTGTTTCCTCCTGGACATGGCTTCCTGTGTAGCCTGCGTGTGGTTCAGCGTCTTCAGGTCTTTATCTTCACATGCAGAGGAGTCCTGTCCTGGTTTTGTGAACCACATAGTGTTTCTGATCACAAAGGACAGGGGACAGTTAGCCCCTGTTATCCAGTCACCCAATCCTTAGTTACAGGATTCTGTTTGTGGGTATGTTGGCTTTTTAGCTTCAGTTGAGTGCTACCACTCAGTTTCTGTGTGTGGAGTGGTATATCTTGTTCATAAGTTAGGTTACACCTTCTAAATTTTTATAACATGCTGAATTGCTTAGAGAGGAGGGAGGTGTTACAGTGTGAACTTCTCTCACTGCCTCTTCATTTCATAATGGAATGCCCCTTTTACTCGTTATACTTCTATTGAGGGGAGGGATGAAGGGAGGGAAAGAGAGGGCATGTGATTGAGTTCTTTCTACTATGGGGGTCCTGGGGATTGAACTCAGGTTTTCAGGTTTGTTACCTTATCTACCAGGCTACCTCGATAGTTCATTATAATTCCCTTTTTCTACCCAGTTTTTTCCTACTGGATAGCACTCTTTTTGAGGGCAGGAACCGTCATCTTTGGGGCATCTCTTGGCAGGGTGCCCAGGCTTTTTTGCTGCTTAATGAACATTGAATTGAATAAAGCATTGAGGATGAGCCAATTGGTTTCATTGAGAAAAATCACCTCTTAATAGTGTGTCTTAGTCAGAGATTATATTCCTGCACAAAACATCATGACAAGAAGCAAGTTGGGGAGGAAAAGGTTTATTCAGCTTACACTTCTGCATTGCTGTTCATCACCAAAGGAAGTCAGGACAGGAACTCACACAGGGCAGGAACCTGGAGGCAGGAACTGATGCAGAGGCCATGGAGAGGCACTGCTTACTGGTTTGCTTCCCCTGGCTTGCTCAGCTTGCTTTCTTACTCAACCCAGAACTACTAGCCCAGGAATGGCACTACCCACAATAGACTGGGCCCTTCCACCTTGAGCACTAACTGAGAAAATGCCTTACAGCTGGATCTCATGGAGGCATTTCCTCAAGGGAGGCTCCTTTCTCAGTGATAACTCAAACTTGTGTCAAGTTGACACACAAAACCAGCCAGTACAAGTGACTCCTTGTCACCTTGACATACAAACACATTTAAGCCTCAACCCTTACTTTCATATTCATCCCCAAGATCTAAATAACTTTAAAAGTCTCACAGTCTTTACAAATTCTTAAATATTAAAATTTCAATCTCTTTAAAATATCCAATCTCTTTTGAAATTCAAAGTCTTTTAACTGTGGGCTCCACTAAAATATTTTCTTACTTCAAGAGGGAAAAATACCAGGACATGGACACAATCAAAAGCAAAATCAAACTCCAACTGTCCAGTGTCTGGGATCTAACTCAAGATCTTCTGGGCTCCTCCAAGGACTTGGTCACTTCTCCAGCTCTGCCCTTTGTAGCACACACCTTGTCTTCTAGGCTCCAGCTGCCTGTACTCCACTACTGCTCCTGTTCTTGGTGGTCCTCTCATGGGACTAGCATCTCCAAAATATTGCTGTCTTGCTGCAACTAGGCTTCACCAATAGCCTCTCACAGGTGCTCTTCATGGTGCCAATTCTCAACTCCTTTGTGTGACCCCTTCAGTCCTGGGCCATCAACTACAACTGAGGCTGCACCTTCACCAAAGGCCTCATGGCCTCTGACAGTGCAGAGCCTCAGCTGCTCTCCATACCTTCAAAACCAGTACCACCTGGGTGATGCTTACATATTACCAAGTCTAGCTGCAGCACGAGGTACAACCTTGGCTATCTCTGGAACACAGCTTCTTTGTGCTCTCAGAAAACACTTCCCAGAAGATTTCACCTCAGTGATGCTGGTCTTTTCTTTAAATCACTGCTCATTTCTTAGCTCCAGCTAACCAGCATCAATAGTCCCAGCAATGCAAAGGTTTTGCTTTAGTAGTTCCGGTATCTTGTTAATCACAGCTGATTCTTCAGCCCCAGCTAACCAAAACCACAGAATCTTCACAATCAAAACAGCAATGGCCCTGATAAGAGTCTTTAATCTTCCCTCTGAAATTTCACAAGCCAGTCCTCCATCATTTGCACTGTTCTCAACATTATCTTCCAAACTCCCACAGAACATCCCACAGAGCTAACCCAATGGCTCTTCTAGCCCAAAGTTCCAAAGTCCTTCCACAGTCCTCCCCAAAACATGGTCAGGTTGTCACAGGAATACCTCACTATACTGGTACCAATTTGTCTTAGTGTTTGTATTCCTGCATAAAACATCATAACCAAAAAGCAAGTTGGGGAGGAAAGGGTTTAATCAGCTTACACTTCCACATTGCTGTTCACCAAAGGAAGTCAGGACAGGAACTCACACAGGGCAGGAACCTGGAGGCAGGAACTGATGCAGAGGCCATGGAGGAGTACTGCTTACTGGTTTGCTTCTCCTGGCTTGCTCAGCTTGCTTTCTTACAGAACCCAGGACCACAGCCCAGGGATGGCCCCACCCACAATGGGCCAGCCCCCTCCTCTACTCTCCCTAATCACTAATTGTGAAAATGCCTTACAGTTGGATCTCATAGAGGCATTTTTTTTATGGAAGGCTCCTTTCTCTGTGATAACTCCATCTTGTGTCAAGTTGACACACAAAACCAGCCAGTACACAGTGCTAGACAGTTAACACTAAAAAGCTATTTAGGGTGCCATGTTATGTATTCATTTGTTTAACCACCTATACTGTTGCTTTTCTCTTTGCTGTGGCCAAATGCCTGACAAAAAGCAACTTAAGACAAGACTTTGACTCGCTGAATAGAGTTCGTCATTTCATGATGGTGCAGGAGGACCTGTGAAGAAGCACTGTTCACGTTGGCCTAGTGAGGAATTGGGGTGGGGGTGGGATGATGATGCCATTCAGCTAGTCTTCTCCCTTTTTTTTCTACCTCTACCTACAGTAGAGGCATCAAGTCTTCCTTCAGTTAAACCTCTCTGAAGAGACTTTCATAGGCATGCCTAGAAGTGTGTCTCCCAGGTGATTCCAGAGCCAATTGACTTGACAGCTAAGGTTAAAGTATTTTGCCAAGTTTTGTGAGGCAATTATAGTTCATATAGTAAAGTGAGCAATATTTGGCTTGCTTCCAGTATGTACCAAAGAAATAGTACAAGTGCTGTGACATTGACTTTACAAATGTCTGGAGCCTTCTTTCTCTTTGCACACATGCTGTGATTTCCCACATGCTTTATTTACCTTTTCACCTGTCATGTTGCTAGGGTCTGAGTATGAAATGACTCCCACTGCTTCATGTACTGAGGACTTGGTTGTCAACTGATGGGTTTTGGGACTTGTTTGGATTCTGACTGCTCTGATCAATGGATTATTCCCTTGGTGAGTTCATCACATGATTACGTTATTGAGAAGTGTAAACAGTAGGAGGTGGGGCCTCATTGGAGGATGTAGGTCACTGAGGAGATGACCATAGAGTAGGGGTTCTCAACCTTCCTAATGTTGTGACCCACCCCTTTAATACAGTTCCTCATGCTGTGGTGATCTCAGCCATAAAATATCTTGTTGCTATTTCATAACTGAAACTTTGCTACTATTAGGAATTATAATATAAGTATTTTTGGAGATAGAGGTTTGCCAAAGGAGTCTCGACCCACCGGTTGAGAACTGGTGCCTTAGAGGCTGTATCACGCCCTGGTCCTCTCATGTGTTCCCTTTTCTTGTCTTCTCTGCCACATGCTTCTACTGACAGGATATTCCACCCAAGCATGTGGAGCTGAGTAGACCCTCTGAGGCTGTGAGCCAAAAGAAACCCTACCTCCTCCTATAAGTTGTTTTTGTTAGGTACTCGGGTATAGTGGCACACAAATGTTGAATAATATTCCAAGTCTTTTTGATCTGTAGGCCTTTGTCCTGCATTTTTGCTTCTTCTCAAGACCATCACAGAATAGCCTCAGAGACTGGATTCTTATTTGATTCTGCATTCCCAATTCTTCCATCACGTCTAGCACATATGAACATTTGATTGCATTTTATGATTTTCTTGAGCCCTTATATGTAAAATAAAATCACAGAAGAAAGACTCTAGTTAGGAATGTATAGGAAACATCACCATGACAAATGGCTGCTTTCAAAGGATGGAAACTGACTTGGGAGATTCTGAGTTGCTTGCATAAATATGTTGACTAACTTTCATAAAGAGAGCAAATAGATTAAGTCCTTCAGAGGTCAGGATACCACAGGAGTAAAAAATAAATGTGTCTATCTGTGTACACTCATACACGTGGGTTTCCCCTAAACATTACTGAGCCTGTGGCCAGCAAGTCTTTGAGTGTGCCAGAAGAACAAAAAAAGTTGCCCCAAACAAAAAACCCAGACAAGTCATCAGCTTAGTTGAAGATGCCGTGTGGCATTTTGACTCAGCCATGATTCAGTTCAATTGTTTGAGAGAACATCAAGTTCCTCTATAAAAAGAATTGTGTGATGGCAGTCTCCTTTATTTTTACCTATGCCATGAGCTGGAATACCACATGGAGCTATTTGGTAAGGTGGTCTGACTCAACTTCAGAATCCAGAAGTGCTCAACAGGAGGCCACCTCTCACACAGTTATCTTAAGTGGATGAAGTAGTCAGGAAAGAATGTGAACAAAACAAATAAGGGTATGTCTGTGACCACCAGAACCCTGAGGAGCCCTTCCATTCCTCCGGTGTTTTGTAGTGGTCACTGGACTCAAGGGCATGGTCAGTGATCTGTGAGTAAGGATACTGAAAGGCGAAGGGCCCCTGAGATTTTTGTTGAGCCAGCTGAGTCAGGCTCTCTGATGGCCATAGATTAGAGGAGCGGTAGCTATGTGTGAGTGGTTCTTCCTTATTATCCCTTGTTATTGCCACTGATGAGTTTATGTGGACAATACCTAGAATAGTGAATAGCATGTGGTAAGTGCTATTTAAATGTTAGCTACTGTCTTTGTCCTGGTCACTATGTCATTCATGATCATTCACCATAGAGAATAGAAACTATCAAAAGACATAGAGCCGGGCAGTGGTGGCGCACGTCTTTAATCCTAGCACTTGAGAGGCAGAGGCAGGTGGATTTTTGAGTTCGAGGCCAGCCTGGTCTACAGAGTGAGTTCCAGGACAGCCAGGGCTACACAGAGAAACTCTGTCTCGAAAAAACAAAAACAAACAAACAAGGCATAAAAGAAGACTTTCTTGATGAAATATATCAGTATATTATTGAAACCTTAACAGCAGAGACATTTTCCCCAGGTTGACCTGTGGATTCAGTGCCACTCAAAATAACATTTCAGTAAACATTTTGTTAGAAGTGCTACTTACTTGTGAGGACAAGCCTTTCCCAGAGGCTCGCAGTGGTGGGAGGTGTTTTCTGTCTTCTGTGCCTTTTGTAGCTCTAGATGGGCTAAGTACACCCCTTGCTTGTCACGTGGTGTCAAACTTCACTATACACACCCCGACTCTTGTTTTGTTTGTAATATTTTTATTTCTAGTTATGTTTATATGTCTCTGTGTATACTTGTATGTGGTGCCCATGGAGGCCAGAAGAAGAGCTGGGGTTATATGTAGTTGTAAGTTGCCTATAATGCCAAACTCCCATCCCCTGTAAGATCAGCCAACGTCTTGCTTGTTGAGCTACCTCTCCAGCCCTTTTGTTTGCTTGTTTGTTTGAGATGAGATCTTGCAGCGTGGCTCATGTTGTCCTTTCACTCAGCTCCCTTGCCTCGGCTGCTCAGTGCTGAGGTTACAGACTTGCACCACCTGGCCCGGTGCCGCCAGCTTTTTGTCCACCCTATGTTAGTATACTATCTGTTGGCTCAACCTTGCAGTTTAATATCTGTGGCCCACTGCATCTTAGTCTTTGAAACATTTAACTTTAGCTTGCCGTTAACTGTGTATTGCTTTAATTGTCTTAAATCTTCGTCATTTCAGAGTTTGCGTAGGTAATCCTTGCCTTTCACATTACCGCGCTCCACCTTAGCTGGACCTTAGCCCCAGCTCCCGGGTGACCCTACTCTACGTGTCTTTAGCATAAACCCGTAGCCTTTGACTCTGTTTCTGTCCCTAAGTCTGGGTTTTCACTTCCTTTCTAATGTCACGTTTCTTTTTTAGGACCACACATCCATCTCCAGTTAAATCCCACTCGCTTGTGCTGTCTCCCGAATAACTGAGTGAGGCTAGAGAAAGCAGTCAGCTTAGCTTACTGTGCTCTTTAAATTGATGATTGCTATGTAGCCTGCTGATTGGCCTTTAATTTTTGACAAGTCATAATTGTATGCATTTATGGGGTAAACTGTCATGTTTTGGTATTTATGTGAGACGCCTAAATAAAGTTTATTGACGTAAACATCAACTCTCAGACCTATCTTTTTAAAAATAAAACTGTTAAGTATAGCAATATAACTTGCATATTGAATAATTTGATATAGTTTTAAACAAGAACGAAAATCTCACATTACACCGCCCCCCCTCCCCCCGAACTCATGAGTCTCCCTGGGAAGGGGAAATAGAATAGATATTGTGGGTAGACTTCAGTGTGTGTGGGGACAGGGACAGGAAGGACCATGTGGGGGGAGGATGGATTTATTTTAGGGGTAAGGTAGAAACCTAGGGCAGTGGAAACTCCTAGGAATCTGAGGGAGGCCCCAGCTAAGACTCTAGTAATGGGGGATATGAAGCCTACACTGGCCATCTCCAGTAATCAGGCAAGACTTAGAAGGATTGGGACACAAACCTAGCCACGGAACTTTTGAACTACAATTTGTCCGGTCTGAAAGATGTGCTGGGGTAAAGGTGGCACAGGAATTGTGGGAGTGGGCAACCAGTGACTGGCCCAGCTTGAGACCCATGCCCCACCACAAGTGGGAGCCTGTCCTAGACACTGTCTAGAGTGCCTTGAGGGCCAGGAACCAGAGGCTGCATAGCCCGGAGACATAAGATAGAACCAAACATGGTGGGTGGCAGGGGAAAGAAATGATTCCTAATAGTCATCAGAGACCCCAGCTAAACATTAGGCAGACCTCAGTGAAGCCCATGGAAGACCAGACTGGGAGGAAGGATTGTAGGAGATGGGTCATGGACACTGAAAGAAAAACTGTAGAAGCTACTAATCTGAGATCATAGGGGCTCACAGAGACTGAACTGACAATCGGAGCCTGCATGGGTCTGACCTAAGTCCTTTGCATATATGTTGTGGTTCTGTATGGCCCTCTTGCAGGACTTGTAACAGTGGGAGTTATGGTTGTCTCTGAAGCTTTTGCCTGCTTTTGGAACCCTTTTTCTCCTACTGAGTGCCTCATCTAGCCTTGATATGAGGGTTTGTGTCTAGTCTTACTGCAGCTTAACAAGTCATGTTTGGTTGTTACCTGTGGGAAGGAAAATGGGGGAGTGGATGGGAGAGAGGATGCTGACACACAGACTGGGAAGGGAGGGAGGGGAAACTGAGGTCTGGGTGTAGTATATGAGAGAATAAATAAAAAAAATTTTAAAAATTAAACCCAAGGTATTGGAAAAAAGAAAAAAACCTCACAACAAAACCCCTTCTCTCATAATAATTAAAAAAAAAAAAATCACATTTTTTCTGGCTGGGCATTAGTGGCTCATACCTTTGATCCCAGCACTTGGGAGGCAGAGACAGGTGGATCTCTGAGTTTGAGGCCAGCCTGGTCTACAGATCAAGTTCCAGGACAGCCAGGACTACACAGAGAAACCCTATCTAAAACACCCTAAATAAATAAATAAATAAATAAATAAATAAATAAATAAATATAAAATCACCTTTTCTGAATAGGTCATTTCAAGAATTTTTCAAAATTTACTTTTATGTGCATTGATGTTTTGCCTCCATGCATGTCTGTGTAAGGGCATCAGATCCCCTGGAACAGGAGTTATAGACAGTTGTGAGCTGCCATGTGAATGCTGGGAATTGAACTTGAGGCCTCTGGAAGAGGAGCCAGTCGTGATCTTAACCACTGAGCCATCTTTCCAGTCCCTAGTTCAAGAATTTTAATGCCTCCTTGAAGGTGATACCCTATTCTCAGAGGTAGTGCAGTGCCTCTCTGAGGCCAGTGTGTGCAGTGCATAGAGAAAGTATCTATTCATCTCTCTGTTCAAACATCCACTTACTATATTGTCCTCAGTTAAAGGACACATCAGTTATTAAACTGATGCAGATACTTTGCTGGACCTTAACCAAAGGGCCAAGAAGCAATAATTTTATTTTTCTTTATAGCTGAATAGTATTATACATATGCTGATGGATTTGGTATTATGAATATGTAAGTACCTCTGGTGGGGTATGGGTTTTTTTTCCCAGTGTATGTTCAGGAATGGTGTAACTGTCATATATGTTAGTGCTATCTTTAACTTTTTTTTAAAAAAAACTCTTTTGATTTCTTTTGAGTTTCACATCATGTACTACAATCTCTTTCATCTCCCCTTCCTCTCATATCTGTCCTTTGCCCTTGCAAACTCCCCACCAACACACACACACACACACACACACACAGCTTAGAAAACATCCCATCGTGGAAGCCGTAGCATGTCACAGTGTGTCTCACGGTAGACCCCTCTGTCCACACATCTTCTCTTGCAAATGTTCACTGCAGTGAGCCATGGGTCTGGTTCAGGATTATCTGGTTTCTGTGATGCCATCAATACTGGATTCTCATTGGGACTCGTCCTGGTTATCCTGTTGTTGCTCTGTGTCATGGAGATCCTGCAGTCTTGAATCAGGAGGACTAGCCCTTTCACGTATCCCAACCATTTGCTGATGATATAGGTTTTGGGGTGGGCCAACTCGGAGCCCACTCCGAACCCTACTCCCCCTTGTTCGCTCCACCAGAGTGAGCTCTCCAGCACTGCTCCAACTAGGCCACCCAATGCCGCCACTTGCAGAAGTCAGGGCCAGATCTTCTGCTTTCATGCTCTTGGGTCTGGCTCACTGTGCCTTCGTCAGTCAGGGCCAGCTCCACTTTGTTGCCCAGGTGAGGTGCAGGGCCTGCTCTCCCAAGTGCTGTAGCCTGTGAGAAATAGGGCTAACTTTCCAGAGTACTGTAGCCAGTGTGGGGCAGGGCCAGTTCTGTACAGCCCCTTAGATGGTCCCTGGTGACTGCCCTGACCAGGGTCATCCCCATGTTCTCTAGTGGTAATATGAGCCACAGACACCAACACCAACCCCTGCCACTGCCGAGTAGTCACAGACCCAGCTATGGCCCTGAGTGGGCACTTAGCTGAGACCTCACCATGGCCCCAGGTGGCAGGGCTGGCCACTCACAATGGGCTCCTCCTCTCCACACTACTCTCCGGTTCCATCTCTCTTCATCATGCTCAAGCTGCCCCACTTCTCTTTCTCTCCCATCTGGCCACCACATACTCTAATACTGTGTTGGTTCCTGCTGCAGGCTGGCCACATGGCTGGTGGGCCTGTGGGTGACATCCTCTGTCCACATGGTGGCAAGTGAGCATCTACAACCAGCCTGTGCCGAGCACAGATCTGTGGGTGTCATGGTGGCGGCAAGTCTTTGTCTTCCTCCTCCTAAGCTGCACTGCCTGGGTTTTATTTTTAATATGTCCTAAGCATAAAACAGCTTTGGCCACCAAGCTAGGCATCAAGCTCAGATGAACAAAGGACTGCCATCTGCTCTGCCCATGACACTACCACTGACTAGGTGTCTCTTTGCCCATTACCTGGGGGTGGGGTGGTGGTGGGGTGCTATCATTAACTTTTTGAGGAACATCCAAACTTATTTTCATAGTGGCTGTATTCATTTTGCGCTTCCTCAAGCAGTGAATAAGGGGTCTCCCCCTCCTCGCCAACGTTTGTTGTTAGGTTTCTTGATAATAGCCGTTCTGATGGAATGAAGCATCTCAAAGTACTTTTAATTTTTATTTCACTGTAAGAAGGGATCCCTTATAAGTCGGGATGTTAAACCTCTTAGCTATCGACCATTTATATTTTTCTTTTGAGAAGTGGCTATTCATTTTTTTTAAAAGTTATTTGTTGATTGGCAGTTTTGTTTTCTTGGAGTTTAATTTTTGCTGTTTGTAATACTTGTGATTGATTCTCGGCTTCTTGGCTAAGATCCAGTGTAATAGTTCCCAAGTATAGCTGGTAAAGATGCTCTCCCATTATGTGGGCTGTTGGCTCTGCTGATAGGTTTTTTTTTTTTTTTTTTTCTTTTCTGTGTAGAAACTTTAACTTCACGAAATTCCATTTGTGGATTCTTGGGGCTAGTTACTGTGCTATGTCGGGGAGGGGTTGTTTTCTAGAAAATTCTTGCTGAGAATTTATCCTCTTTTCCTTTAGTCTCAGTGTTTTGGGTTTTAGTTACGGACTTTCTTTCGGTTGTCAGTTCTGTTGGTTGAGTAGCTGTCTTCTCCTCTGTATGCTTTTGCCGCCTTTGTTGAAAATAAAGTGGCCATTGTTTTTTGTCTGTTTACTTCCAGTCCCCTTGTTCTGTTACTATAGCTCCGTAGTATAATCTGAGGTCAAGATTATACTCCAGCTGTCTTCTTTCTTAGAATTGTTTTGGGTATTTGTTGTCTTTTGTGGTTCCATATAGATTGTTGTTTTTCTTTTTTCCTAGATCTGTAAAGTATGACATTGGGATCTTGATGGGTGTTACATCAACTGTATAGATTATTTTGGTAGTGTAGTAATTTTCCTCATATTAATTCTGCTTATCCAGAAACTTGGAAGGTCTTTTCATGGTCTGAGTATCTTTGGTTTTCTTTTTTAATACCTCGAAGTTTTCACTGTAGAGATCTTTTACTTTGATTAGGTTTAACCAAACTGATCCTAGGTTGTCTGTCTTTTTATTTATTATTACTTAGCATGTACAAGGCCTTAGATCCCAAGAGAGGGGAAAAATAATCTGATTTCTGCCTATGTAGCTGCCCTTAAATTTGTCTTTAGTTTCTGTTCCTATGACAGAGCTCTTTTCTTTTTTCTTTTTTAAAATTTCATTATATATAAAATCTCTCTCTCTCTCTCTCTCTCTCTCTCTCTCTTGTGTGTGTGTGTGAGAGAGACAGAGAGACAGAGAGACAGACTGCATGTGTCATAGTGGAGTCAATGGGCAACTTACAGGACTTGAGTCTCTCTTTTTACCACATGGGTTCCAGTGATCAGTCAGGTCATCAGGCTTGGTGGCAGGCGCCTTACACGCCGAGTCATCTTGCCAGCCGTGGTCAATTCTTTATAGAGGAACCAAAGGAACCTTTTAAATGCTAGTCTGATGTGATCACCCCACTGCCCCAAATCTCCTCAGCCTATGATGATTTTGCATTGCGATTCTTTCTCACTTCTGGTCTGCTATAGTCCTTTGTTTTTCATGGGGCTTTATCCATCCTGGTCCCTGACTTTCTAGGGTCTCAGCTGTGCCTTTGCCTCCTAGCAGATTCTCCGGGAATATTTATAGTTAGTTCCCCCATCACCTTATTTCTGTACTCAAATATTGCCTTCTTAAAGAGATTATTATATGTGTAGTAGTGTTTGCTTCCATATATGTATGTGCATTACATGTGTGCCTGATGCTGGAGGAGACCAGAAAAAAAGCATTAGATCTCTGAAACTAGAGTTACCAATGCTTGTGAGCTGCCACATGGGTGCAGGGAACTGAACCTGGGTTTTCTGCAAGAGCAACTGCAGTGGTTAAGAGCTCTTAACCACCGAACCATCTATTCAGCCTCTCAAACATTGCTTTTGAACTAAGTTTTTTAAAAAATAAAATTCTAAGTAATGTTTTACATAAATTGTTTTAACTTTTTTTTAGGTTTATTTTATATGTGAGTGTTTTTTTTTTTTTTTTTTTTTTTTTTTTTTTTTTTGCCTTTATGTCTTTTATGTGTTCCGAGTGTGTGTGGCAAATGCCAGTGGAAGTTGAGAAGGTATCAGATCTCCTGGAGCTGGAGTTTTGAATAGCTGTGAGCCACCATGTGGATGCTGGGCAGCTGCTGCTCACTGCTGAGCCGTTTCTCTGGATCCTTACATGTATTTTTTTCCTACATAAAAATGTGAAAAATTTCCCAAAGTTTAGCCTTTTTGTTCTAAGTCTACCTGAAGCTGCTTTTAATGCATGCCTTGTGTGTCATAGTTGTCAGACAAAGTCCTCCCCCAACTGGAGTAGGCCAACCCTCTCCTTTACATTTTTAGTGAAGGCACTGCCCTTCTGTGTCTGTTAGCACACTGCCTTCCTGGGTTCTAGTATCTGCTCTGGAGTTTGCTTTCCATCCCCCTGCTGCTCTGCCTGTCTTCTTTCATTTACATAATGCAGTTGAGCTGCATTCACTCTAATGAGAAATTACCTGAGATGAGAATAGTGGCAAAGGGGAAACCATGATGTTGGGGGATTGGGAGAGAGCTGACTGTGGCACGTTAGGAATCTTAGTAAGACAGGAGTTGCCAGACCTGGCCCACCACCTGCTTTATTGTGGCCCATGAGCGAAGGGTGGGTTTTACATTCAAGTAGCTAACACCTGACCGTCAGATGAACTTTAAATTGTGATATTTAAAATAGAATATTCTTTTACAAGGTCTTGCTGTGTAGGCCAGGATGTCCTTGGAACTTGTTATACTCTTTCCTCTGCTTCCCAGGCACTGGGGTTCCAGCATAGTAAGCCACATGGTTGGCCAGAATTGAAGGGCTTTGTTTGTTTTGTTTGTTTTTGGTTCTGTTTTAGTTTTTCAAGTCAGGATTTCTCTGTGTAGCCCTAGCTTTCCAGGAACTCATTTTGTAGACCAGGCTGACCTTGAACTTAGAGCTCCACTTGCCTCTCTTGAGTGCTGGGATTAAAGACTTGTGACACTATCACCCTCCCCCCCCCCATTTAAGATTTATTTCATTTTTAATTAGGATTATAGCTGTGTGTGTGTGTGTGTGTGTGTCTGTGTGTCAGTGTGTGTGTCTGTGCGTCTGTGTTTATGAGTGCTGCTGCCTTCAGAAGCAGGATGTGTCTGATCCCCTAACTCTGAAGTTACAAGTGCTTGTGAACCGCCTGCTGTGGGCGTCAGGAACGAACTCCAGTCCTTTTCCAGAACAGTTAGTATTTGAAGCCAGTGAGCTACCTCTCCAGCCTTAGCACAGTAGAGTTGTATTTGAATCCTGCCATGTTTATAAGTGTCATCTAAGCCTGCTTTTCTGTTAAAGGGCAGAATTGAGAAGTTGTTTGGCAGAGTTTCTGGCTGTCAGACCCTAAAATATTTGCTGAGCTGCTCTTAACATGTAACTGTTGTGACCTAGCAAAATGGGTTGGTTAGGGTTGTCAGGGACCACCGGGCCTGGGTGGTCTTGGTAAAGGTGGGTTTCACAGTTTTGCTGTAGGCTTCTTGTGGCAGTCGATCATTTTTTGAAAATTTTATATTTTTGGTTTTGGTCAACCAGATCAAATCGATAGGCAAAGTTTATGGTTTTATATAATAACTAGTGATTAGAAAAAGATTGGTGAACTTTTATTTTTCTAAGCAACGACGGTTAAAATGCTCTATAAACACATAAGCCAGCTTTTTTAATGCAGTAGTAGATATTAAGAATGATTTTTTGAACCAGTGTGATAGTCTTAGTTGCAGTTCCGGTGTCTAGCAGTTAGTTCCTTTTCAGTAGGAGGTCCACTGATAAATGAACTGTAAAGTGTGTGTACATATGGTGTCTTAGGCCTGTCTAACCTGTGACATGTAATCACAGGTAGTTTTCTTTAATGCTCCTCAAACAGGACTTGCCAAGACCCACAGATGTGTTGGAACTTGAAGGAGATGAAATTCTACCTTTTGTGTAACGCAAAGGAATTGTCTTGTCCTCTAGCACAGCATTTCACTTACAGGTTGTCTTCAGGGTCTGCATTCCTCTCTAATAGGAGCGTCCACGGCTGAAGTGTGACTGTCTTCAGAAGCACTCTGCCTTCTGCCATGCAGTAGCTAAGCTCCTTAAAGCCTTTGTGAATGTTTTTGTTAGTTTGGCTAAAGTAGGACTGACAGCGATTATTATTAATAATGTCTGTAATATGGGAACTACTGATCTTTACCAGCTGTTTCATTGTCGTTAGTCATTATGTATTTCATGCATTATGTTGTCTTGACTGTGGACACAGGCTTTGCAGAACTGTAATGTCAAGCAGTTTTCTTCCAAGGCTGTAGAGAGGAGGGGGAGAAGTGGGCGAGGAGATGCTTTTGCTGTTTCGAAGAACGTTGGTCTGTAAACCAGTCTCATCTTTCTTCATCTCCTGTTTGCGTTGTGTCAGATAGGGTTAATGGAATCCAAAGCTATTTACCATGTGACTATGGAGGGATGGTGTTTATGTTTTCCTTTTCAGATCTTGTCGAGGGAAACAAACATTTAAGACATATCGTCTGCCTTCAGGAAGTTTAAAATACAGTGAATTTAGGCTGTGGACCCTCCTTACAGATTGGTCTGTTCTAGTAGCTAATGGGGAAAGAGAAATTAAATCTGTTAAGTAGGAATCACAAGACACCTGTGTGCACGAGGGCAACTTCTTTGTAAGATGACTGGTTTCAAGTTTCTGCATCTAGGGTATGTGGATCCCTTGGTGGGAAGAAAGGAGCTCAGTGAATCTCTGAGGTACTGCCTCAGAGCAGTACCTGGAGAGCAGTGACAGCAACCTTTTTCATTGTGCCAGATCTCTGTGCTGTTTACAGTAGAAATGAGAAACTCTGTTAGTGAGTGGCTAGAGATACAGAAAAGATGAAGCTAGTCTCTAGTTTGCAGGAGTACAGAGTTGTAGGGCATACAGATAGGAGTAAGTGGGTGGGTTTCACCAGGGATATGGTCTTCAAAGCATTTCTGAAAAAGGAGATGTTTAGGCTGGAGGGTGAGGCTCAGTGGTAGAATGTTTTCTTAAAATCAGAATCACATGCCAGGTTCTCACTGGCAAAGCTCTGGGCAGGCACAGTGTGGCAAGTGCAGTCCGCTTGGAGAGCATAGTCGAGCAGAAGCATGGAAGTTTTTACCTGTGCATGGTGTTTCTGGAAGCCATGGGTCTAGAACCTGACAATGAATACGCTCCCAAATTAGTTTTTTTTTTTTTTTTTTTTTTTTTTTTTTTTTACAAACACGATTTATTTTGTATCTGACAGATGTGTAATATGAGCTTACTGTGTAGAAGCTATTTATAGTTATGTGGATTTCGGGAGTCTTTTGATGGGTCTTAAGTTCAGCTACATTTGTTTGTTGTTATTAAAGCATAATAAGGGCCAGTGCATCCATGACAACTGAAGATGTTAACACTGGGAATTATATCTGTAGGTTAGCTCAGGAACTTGACTAGTCTGTGGTCCGTACACTGTAGAAACACCATTGTTCTTGAGAATAACTGTCTTTCGTCTGTAGCTGTAGTTTGTAGTTTTGCTCCAAAGCTCGTGCTGCTTCAGATGTCAGTTTCTAGTAAAATAAGAGGTAAGAGATCAAGGAATGGCCTGGTTTTCAGGGGAAGACTGTTGTGGGTGGTGGCGTCTGTGAAGAACGTGGAAGACCAGTGGAAAACATTAAGCCTGGCTCCATTGTTACAGGTGTGAAGTCACATCTCAGCCATCAGAGGAGAACAGAAGTTACTGTAGATTTTTCTAGTGGCACAGCTGTTTTCTTACTATTTTTGCACTGCTAAAATTTGAACCTAGAATCTTGTACATACTAGTCAAATGTGGTGCCATTGAGCTGCCTCTCCCCCCACAACCCCCCTCCAGACAGGGTTTCTCTGTGTAGCCCTGGCTGTCCTGGAACTCACTCTGTAGACCAGGCTGGCCTGGAACTCAGAAATCCACCTGCCTCTGCCTCCCAAGTGCTGGGACTAAAGGCGTGCGCCACCACTGTACGGCTTGAGCTACCTTATTTGTAAGACCAAAAAATAAATGTTGTTGAAACTATGCATCAGAAAACATACACGTAATTAGATTTAACTCTGTCGTAGGAATGGTGATACTCTTTTTTTTTTTTTCGTTTTTCGAGACAGGGTTTCTCTGTTTAGCCTTGGCTGTCCTGGAACTCACTCCGTAGACCAGGCTGGCCTCGAACTCAGAAATCAGCCTGACTCTGCCTCCCAAGTGCTGGGACAAAAGGCGTACACCACCACTGCCCGGCTGGTGATACTCTTATTCTTCACTGGGTTTCAAACTTTTGGGTATTTGTTCTAGTATATTTAGTAATCCTTAATGGAAGTGTAAGTAAATGTTCCCTCTCAATCTTCCTTCCTTCCTTCCTTCCTTCCTTCCTTTCTTTCTTTCTTTCTTTCTTTCTTTCTATGACAGTATTGTCAGCAGAAGTGTCTTACATATGTAATTGTTTGATACAGTTGCTGAGGCAGGTGAATTTCACACTTTTGTTTTGTCACTAAGTCACTGAAACACTGGGTCAAAGTTTTATGACCTATTTGGAAACCCCTGACTGGTGGGGTAGGGTGGAGTACAGACATTTTTGTAAGTGTTTCTCAATCCTGCCCCACCTCCTCCTGCAGACAGGGTTTCTCTGTGTAGTCCTGGCTTTCCTGGAACTCGCTCTGTAGACCATACTGCCCTCAAACTCATAGAGATCCTCCTGTCTCTGTTTCCTAAGTGCTAGGATAAAAAATGTGCACCACCACTGCCCAGCTGCTTCTTAGTTTTTAATTAATTAGTTAATACCCTGTCTTCTTCCTGAAACAAATTTCAGATACCTTAAAAATAATAGACAAGAGAGTAGACTTGTGTAGGTCAGTTGCTTAACATCTGGGAGGCCATGAGTGTGGTTTCCTACTTATGTCAGTGGGAAACTGGAGAAGAGACAGTACAGACAAAGTGGGATTCCCCCTGTTGTAAAACATGAGCTATATACATCAGCCTCTGTATTGATCCAAGGCCCAGGTATAATAAAAGCATATGATGTTTGTCTCTGTAAGACTGAAAGGTACCACATAGTACACAAGAAGCCATGGTGCTGAAATTCATAGAAAAAACATGCCCTGGTTCTGTAAAGGGAGGGGACATTTGTGGTCTGTGTTTGGTGATTGATGTCCAGGCAGCACAGGGTCATTCCTAGTTTGGAGTTGCTGTGCTTTGGCTTACTCCTGTGATTTTACATTGAGAATGGAGAACACTCAGATGGTCAGGACTGTCTGTAAGGGTGTCTTAAATGTCCAGCATGGCAGTTTTCTTCTATCTTTAAAAGCAGACTGCTGTTTCTGTAGGGGATTTGTGGATAAGGAAATTGGTTTTCATTTTGATACCAGATTGCACCAAAAAATTGTCATCTTCAGAAGTAGAGAATGATAGTAGGCTATATACTGGCACGACAGAGGCATGCGAAGACTGAGTGCCTGAGAGCGCAGCTGTAGGTCATCTTCTGCCTGGCACCCATTCTCATAGGGAGCTGGCACCCCACAGCCTCTCCTACTCCTGTCTCCCTCCTGTTCATGTGTAAGGTTTGCTGTAACTCTTGCTGTCTCCTGGGATCTATGGAATGGATGACATGCTCGATTGCTTGTCCTCTCAGTCCTTCCAGAATGTTGTTTCCCATAACTGAGTGCAAGGTCCATATTGGGTAGTAGCAGGTCCACAAGCAGGAGAGTTCATTCTTCTGGACTGGATTTGGATTGTTCTGGGGATGCAAGTACTGAGGTCAGACAACTTTAGTTGAATTGTGACTGTGGCATTTATTGGCCAAGTGATGTGGGCAGGCAACTCCTTCCCATACATTGTCTATAAAATGGAGAAGATAGTGTTGATCTTAAGATTATTTCAAAGGTAGAGTGAGAGAACACATGTAAGGACTAACAGTGCCCTCCCACACACACATAGTAGGTACACACAGCCCATAACTTCTGTTTCATAATGAAGGAGGTAGAACCGACCAATTCGGCTTCCTTTGCCTCTGAGTAAGTAGTTTTGGGGATGGGACATTTGGAAGTCTCTCTGTCTTTCCCTCCCTCCTTCCCTCTCTCCCTTTCCCTCTCTCTTTCTTTCTTCCTAGTTTCTAGTTTCTAGTTTCTAACAACCTTATCTTCTTCCAGGGAAACAGCACCCAGAACGATCTTTCAGAGAGTCCTGGATATCTTAAAGAAGTCTACTCATGCTGTTGAGCTGGCCTGCAGGGATCCTTCTCAAGTGGAGCATCTGGCTTCCAGTCTTCAGCTCATCACGGAATGCTTCAGATGTCTTCGGAATGCTTGTATAGAGTGTTCTGTGAACCAGAATTCAATCAGGTAGTGACGCACGTTCTTCTGAACGTTCTTCTTATGTGTTGGTTAATGTTTTTGCACATTTTTTTTTCCTTTACAAAATTGTCCTTTACCTCTACAGGGAAACACCCTTATTTCTTGTATTCTCTTGTTTAACAAGAAGGATTACTTAGCTTTCCTGTTCATAATTTGTAACTTGTTTTTAGGTATTTGGTTCTTCATGTAAGAGTGATTTGAGTTTTGCATTGGTTCCTCATTTTTAGACTCTGCTAGTTCACATGTAGCTCTTGACCCCCTTTTAATTGCACATGTCTCACTTACCTGTCTTTACATTGAGCAAGAATATTTCTCTCTTGCTCTCCCTCTTCCTTCCTGCTCCCCATTCCCCCCACCTCTCCACATGCTCATGGCCAGCCTCTACTTCTCTGCGTGCACTCTCTCTCTCTCCTCTCTCTCTCTGCCTTTCTCTGCCTCTACTACCCTCTTAACTCCCCTCCCCATGCCCTGAATAAACTCTGTTCTATACTTAAAAAAAAAAAGAATATTTCATCATTTTCTGAGGTTATCTGTCTTAAAACTCTAAAGCTCCAAGCACTTGCATCTTAAGCTTGTGCATCTTTGAGAAGTGTTGAGTTTAGAGCAGAGGGTGCTCTCTGCTGCTCTTCCCTGTGTACAGCTCTCATACCCGGAGCTGAGCTTCTCTCCTCTTGTGCAGCACCCTCTTCCCCCACAAGACAGCGTCTCTCTGAGTAGCCCTGGCTGTCCCGAAACTCATGCTACAGACCAGGCTGGGCTTGAACTCAGAGATCCCCCTGCTTCTGCTTCCTGAGTGCTGGGATTAAAGGTGTGCAACACCATGCCTGGCTTTTCTTCTTACTTCTATGAAACCAGATTCTTACTAAAAATTTGTTTTAGAATATTTTATTTGAAATGAAATCGGAAGCCACAAGCAGACTGCTCATCTTTCTTTCCTGGATTTGCATGTAGAAAGGGCCTCAGGCCTCTCCATCACTTCTGTGATGGGTGAAGTTGAGCTGGTCCAGAAGACATTTGATTCCCTTGGCTGCTTAGACAGTCTTGTACCTGAGGCTTTAATATGATTAATGAGATTTTTAAGATGAAAGGGAAGGAAGAAAAAAAGCTGGAGTTGTTTTAACATCAGTGCTGAGACAAACCTGCCATTTCTTTGCAGGAAATGGATAGAAATAACCATAATTAATAGTTATTATTTTGTTTTTTTAGCTAATTAATTTTTGAAACCTTTTTAAAGATTTATTTTTATTTATGTGTCTGTGACTGCCACATGTGTGTTAGTCAGGATCCCATGGACTGCAGATGGGGTGTGGGATCCTCTGCAGTTGGAGCTGGTGGGTGTAGAGAAGTGAACTCCTGTCCTCTGCAAGAACAGCAAGCGCTCTTAACTGCTGAACCACCTCTCCAGCTCCAGTATCAGGATTTTAAAACATAACTTTATGTTCTAGAAACATGAACCAGGATGCCTGTTTCGTTTGTACTTTCCCAGGTGGGAAAGGACAGGGAGCCTAGAACAGAGCCTGCATGTGGGCATCTGTGCTGGGCTGGCCCCAGTGGGGAGAAAGAAGCTCTGGCAGTGCGGTGGGCCTGGGGGCCTTACTTGCAGCATCTTGTTTTAATCCGTGGGATAGATGGAAGAATGTTCTATAGTGTCCTTCCAGTTTTTCAAAGGCAGAAACTGGAGCTTAGAGCAGTGAAATAACCTGTCCTGAAGTCATTGACTGATGGACGGGGAGCTCCATGAAAGCAAGTCCTCACCATGCTGAGCCCACACAAGGTTCTCTTGTCTGTGATTCTACCACCCTTTTGCAGTCAGACACCTCTGCTTGGACGTGGGACCCTGTGCACATGGAGGAAGCCCTTCTGATATTACCTTTCCCTTCTCACATGGTAACAGGGCAGTGACTCCTTAGCCTAGGAATGAGTGGGATTATGGGTGTGTGTTGCTTCTGCCTCTGCTGCTGCTGCTATTGTCTGCTTTGGACAGTGTGGGTTTTATCTACTGAGCAATATGTGCTATTATAAAAATGGCAACATTAGAAAACAAAATCTATATGAAGTAAAATATTCAGTCTGTGGCTTGGTCATCAAAGCAAGGGCAGCACATGTGGTCATGGTTAACTCTCACTGTGTGCAACTCTTGGTTGGCACTCATAAGAATAAAACAGTGAGGGCACAAACTTTCTGTCTTTTGGCTTCTAGTATTATATTATTATTCTTATTGATTTCCAAAAAACCGTAATCATTTGAGGCATTGGTTCCCAGAAAAACATTTCTAGTCAGAAATACAACAAAGATTCCAGTGGGAACTTTGCAGACAGTTTTAACTAAAGTCAATATTTCTAAGCTTGTTAGGCTTCAGATTGAATCATCCTTATGTATGTGTTCGTGTGTTTGTTTTCCTCCTTTGTTATTCTGTGTTCAGAAGATAACATACCATTAAAGCACAGATGTCTTCTGTATGGCATGGGATATAATACAGCAAAGCAAAGACTCTGATATCTTTCAGGAATCAGGGTGTCTCAGGAAGTACCCATGAGAACTGCTGAAGGCATAGTGCTGCGTGTGTATATAACCGTTGCTGCTAGGGTCGCTGTTCTGTTTGTGTATAGGACCCGCTAATAGGTAGCTAAGCTTCGGGGCCTCTGTCACACCCTCAACTCTTCCATTGTAGTGTGACATCAACCGAACAGTATGCAAAAAGAATGAGCGTATTTGCATTACATTTTTAAACTCTGAAATTTGAATTTCATTAAATAAAATTCACATTAGGAAATTGTATTTTGATTTCTTCCCTGCAACCCCCTTGCAGCATTTGACAAAGCACAGTGTCCTAGTAAGTATCCTGGGAGCTGCTGCCTATGTAGAAATGAGTAGAAGCGAATGAGCATCCTCTTTCCTGAGAGGCAAGTGTTGTGCTCTTTCTCACTGACTGCCTGGGTGCAGAGGCTGGGGCAGTGACTGACCACCTGGACCTGGGGGTAAGAGCAGACATTTTGCCACATTTAGAGTGACCATGGTCATTTGGAAACTTGGACTTAACATACGGTTCTCAAATTTGATCCAGACAAGTCAGGATCTTCTCTTTAGGAATTCAGTCTTAGTTCTGATTCACCATGAGAAGGGAGTGAGTTGGGGTTGTATGTTTTCTGTTGCTGTAGCACATTAGTACAAATACAGGGCTTAAAACAACAGTTGTCTCCTAGCAGCTCTGGTTGAGGTTCTGAATGTACCAGGCCTAAGATCAAAGGCAGGGCTGCTTCCTTTCCAGGGCTTTGGAGGAAATACTTCCTTTGTCTCTTCTTGCTTCTAATGGTCTTCTGCTTTCCTTGGTCCACAGCCCCTTCTTCCACCATCAAGGTCGCATATGTAGTAGCTAATAGACTCTTCCTGACTTTGACTTCCTGTAGCCCTCTCATGACGTCCTGTAATAGATTGCCTAGGGTAATCTCCCACCTCAGAACTGGTCATTAGTTTAATTACATCTAAATGGTCTTGTGTATTTGCTGACACCAATTCTGGATCTCTGATACTGACTGCAAGTTGAATTCACTTCTGTTCTGACATTATCTATCTATGAGAATTAGTCATAACTTAAAAGGCTCACTCCTGGATGGCTGTTGCTATAAGTAGGCACAGCAAGAAACCACCGAACACAGCCGTTCACGGATAGAAAGAACAGTTTTAACAAGAAGAACTCTTTCTGGCTGCCTGGGACAGTAGATTACAGCAGCTAGCTCGAAGAGCTTACTGGGTTATGTAGGGGCACATGGAGGGAGGGGCAGCTCAGATAACAGAGTTGTTGTAGCTGTGCTAAGAAGTATTCCAGTGCAGCTAGCTGTTGAGGGTTTCTGAGAAATGCTCTTACTCTTTGTTTCCTGACAAAACCAAGCTCAGATGGGGGTCAAGTCACTGCCACTTTGGAGGCCTACTTCTTTGTGACCTAACAGTTGCTACTTGTGATACTATCTAGAAGTCAGGTGTCCATGTCTGTATGACTGACTAGAAGTTAAGGGTTCCACCGGTTTTAATAACTTGCAGAACTCAAGGAAGTAGGTGTGTAGCTCGCTGTCATGGATATGTGCTAGGAACATCCAGGTAGAACATCCTGTGCACATGACTAGGTCTAGGGTTGGGGGAGGACCCATGTCCTCTCTGGGTATGCGTCTCCTGGCAGTTTGATGTGTTCACCAACCTGCAGCCTCCTCAGACCCCACTGCTAGTTTTTATACAGACATGGTCAATTAAACCATCAGTTGTGGTTCTTGAGTTCAGTTTTCATCTCCCTCCACTGTCTGAAGCTGAAAGTTTTTCAGTTGGGTCCCTTGGCTGCTGGACACCATTCTGAAGCTGTGCCTGAGTCACTTTTACAGCATGAACTGAGCTGTGATTGGAAGGTATTCCTGTCATTCAGCAACTCTGTGCCAGGTGCGCAGGAAAACAACCAGCTACAGACTGCATTGATTGCAGTATCTCTTGCCCATGTAAGATATCTTAAAAACAAACAAACAATAAGGAGTTTCGTTTTTTTTTTTTTGTTTTGTTTTTTGTTTTGTTTTTTTTTTTTTTTTTGCTTATCCCAGTTCACCCATTGATCTTAAACACACATATCCATCACATTCAGAATGCATTTTTGTGATTCCCAAAGTCCCCACATTGTAAACCCATTATAGTTCATGTTCAGAATGCCTTCTAAGTCTCATTAGCTAGACGTCCCACATCTAATCCTGTAATTCGCTAAGTTACATATGAAACTCTGGATGCTGATCTGTCTTGAGACAAAGTTCCACTTTATCTGGAACCTGTAAAACTAGAAAACAAGTCTCTTTTCTCAAATACAGTAGGCAGAGGATCACAGCACATAGGGCAGTGTTAGGCATTCCCTTTTTCTTTCCACACAGCTCTAGGATGCTGTCCAAGGACTCTTGGCCCTACACAGCAGAGATCACCATTGTGTAGTCTCTAATAACATGTTCTCATCTCCTTCTGAACGCGGCCAGCCTTGCCTGCATGTGTGTGTCTCTACAGCAGTCTGTCTTAGGCGCTCTGATTTCTTCCTGCAATGTTTCTTAGGGTTCTTCTAGCCTCTGCCCACTGACCAAAGCCTTTTTTTTTTTTTTTTAAAGATATTTGTTACAGCAGCACCCCACTAATCAGATCTATGTCACTTTACTGTTGTTACTGTGACATATTACCAAAAACTTAAACAGCACACATTTATTATCTTACTTTTGGAGCTCAGCAGTCCATAGGGGATTGCCCTGGGTGGTACTTCCTTCTGGAGGCACTGGGACAGAATCAGCTTCTTTGCCTTGCCAGTTTTCAGCCCTTCCACTCTACTTGGCAGCTAGCCTCCTTTCTTTTGGTTCTAGCTTTCTTGTGTTCTTTTTGTAAGGAGCCTTGTAGTACACTGGACCTCCATATAACTCAACCCAATCCTTCCATCTCAAGATTATTGATTTGGGCTTGTCTGAAAAGTTCTCTTTACCAGATAATGTAATAATTACAGATTTTGGTAATCAGGACGTGCACATCTCTGGAAGCTCTGCCCACTGTAACTGTTGATCAGTAGCCTCGGCATTGTGCATTCAGTCATCATTTGAAATTCAGTATTAGGGAAAAGCATATATTTAGTTTAATTATGTCTTAAAATTTAATACAGGAACCTGGATACGATTGGAGTTGCCGTCGATTTGGTTCTTCTCTTTCGTGAACTCCGGGTGGAACAAGACTCTTTGTTGACAGGTAATGTGCAGTATAACTCATGGATTATTACTTTGAAACTGTTTAAAACTAATGCTGAGTGTTCCCTCATGCACTGAAACCCATGTTGTGTATTTCATGAAATATTAAAGAGTTTCTGAGAAGCCAAGTTGCTATGACTTCCTTTCCTTCCTGTTGTGGGCTGACTTGTCTCTTCCTAGTTTCTTAGGCTGAGGCTTCTCTTAGTCTGTTTGGGCTGCTGTACTTAGCACAGGTAATTAATAAAAGCAGACATTGATCAAACTAGAGGATGAGAAGTCCAACTTCAGGGTTTCCGCATATTTATTATGTGGAAAGGGCTTGCTCTCTGGCTCATTGAAGGCGCCTTCTTGCTGTGTCAGAAAGGCAAAGGAGGCAAAGGAGCTCTTGATTTCTAAGGGGCTCTACCTGCAAGACCTAGCTATCCCTCACAGCCCTAGTCACTTGCTACCAACCCTTCGAAGATTTGATCTCAGCATGTGGATTTCAGGGGGACATGAACAGTCAGATCGCAGCAGGATCTTCACCTCCATGTCTTTGGAGATAAGGTTGTACAGGAGGTAGTTCAGGTACACTGAAGAAGTTTTCCGTCCTTCTGAGAAAAGGACAGTAAGACACATAGCTACAGACCATGTAAGACACAGGAAGCAAATTGCAGTCTCATGTCAAGAAGGGAAGTACCAGGAGAAACCAGCACTGGCTGCACCTGAACCATGGACTTGGAGCCTCCGAAATGGTGAAAAGTAATTGTTTGAAGCCATCTGGGCTATGGTCTGTCCAGGCCGTGGTCCTTTCCCGCAGTGGCCTGAGATGACTGGTGCACTCACTGCTTGTGATTCGTCCATATGTGGCAGACAGTGTTCTGGTTTGAGTATGAACGCCCTCCAGGCTTGTGTGCTTGAGCACTTGGTCCTATGCTACTGGCACTGTTTTGGGGGTTGTGAACATGTTGGATGTGGAGTCTAGCTGGCTGATACCAGCCATAGGGCAGGGCCTACAGTCCGTCTCCAGTTCTCCTTGAGTTCTCTGCTTCCTGACTGCTCAGGCAATGTAACTGGTTATAATTTCTCCTACTCCAACCACAGGCTGGTCTATCTGTCACTATGCTTCCCCTCCATGATGGACTGTATCATCTCAAACTGTGAGCCAAAATAAATCCTTCCTCCATCAGCTGCTTCTCTCTGGTATTTTAATATAGTGGGTATGCTCCTACCAGTAAATCTGCCCGGGAGCTTACACTCCAGATACTAATTCTGTAGTCAGTTACCTCAAGTGACACAAAGGGAAGTTAGCACTTCTTGTTAACGCTGTTGATCTGGGATTAAGAGCAGTACTTGGCTTCTTAGCTTGAAAACCTAGGAGGTTCTTAGACTATTTTGAAAACATTTAGTTTTTTTATATTAGTACCATGAATGCTTTGTGCAAAAGTTATCTTAACAAATCATTAAATTAAATAATAGTTTTTATATATGACCTTCATGTCCAAGGAATTGAGACATTATGAACACATATAAATTATTTGATATAATCTTGACCTAAGTATTCAGTAAATTGAGGTAATTGTTAAAATAAAGAGCAGATTTAATTTACAAATATCTCTTAACCCCAGTTCTTCTATAATATGAGGGTTGCATTATGTTAATGGTATGCTGTTTCTTTCTTCTTTCTTTTCCTCCCTCCCTCCCTCCCTCCCTCCCTTCCTTCCTTCCTTCCTCCCTCCCTCCCTCCCTCCCTCCTTCCCTTCCTTCCTTCCTTCCTTCCTTCCTCCTCCTTTCCCTTGCCCTTTTTCTCCATTTTCTTCCCTTCGCTCCTCTCCCCCCTCCCCTCCCCTCCTCCCCCATCCCACCTGCCTGCCTGCCTGCCTGCCTGCCTGTCGGTCCATCTGTCTGTTTTAATTTGATGGTATTGGGAATTGAACCTTGGGCTCTAGGATGGTCAGAAAGCCTCTACTGCTGAGCTGTATTCTAGCCTTAGGCTCATTGTATAAAGGATGCATTAAGAGTTGGTTATAATTTAGATAGCTTCAGTGCTATCAGTCTAACAAATTGATTTTTTTTTTCTGGTAGTGTGGGGTAAACTTAGTGCCTTGGGCGCGGTAGGCAAGCATTTTATCATTTAGTTATGTCTCTCAGTCCCGTTCACTTAACATGAAACCATCTGTTTTAAAGTGAACAGTTGAGAGGCCTTGAGAACAGTACAATATTGCACAACCAATACCTGTACATAATTAAACTATTTTATTAGTCGCAGTGGTATAGGGAGAGCAGTTCTCCTTTTCCTTCTCCCTGCCTCTGCTGACCACAGGCTTATGTCCTGTCTCTATGGACTTAATTTATTCTGGCTATTTATATGAGTGGACTTGTAGAGCACATGGGTCTTGGATGTTTTTGAGCTTCAGCCACATTGTAGCATGCGTCAGAATGTTACCCTTATCATCAACAGGCTGAAGAGTCTCACCTTGGCTATGAAGAATAACACTGTTAATGTGCACATGCATTTTTCTGAGGGCCTGTGTTTAGTTCTTTGAAGTATTTACCTAGGATTAGAAGAATAGTTGAGTCTGAATATATATCACCATGTTAAACTTAATTTTTAGAAGATTCATTCTGTCTGTATCTGTCTGTCTGTCTCTTTGGCTCCATCTCTTTGTCTCTGTTGTGTGTCTGTTAACCTTCCGTGTGTGTGTTTGTGTGTGTGTGTGTGTGTGTGTGTGTGTACACGTGTCATGTACATATATGTTATGTGTAGTTGCCTATAGAGGACAGAGGAAGACTTTGAATCCCTTGGCGCTGGAATCACAGGTGGCTCTGAGCTGTCTGAGGTGCTTGCTGAGAACTGACTCTGATTGCTAGTCCTCCTCCAGAGCAGCAAGCACTCTTGCCTGCTGAGCCCTCTTGCAGCTGCCATGTTTTGAGGAGCCACTAGCCTGTCTTCCAGGACAGTGGAGGCATTCACACTTCCTCGGCAGTGTGTGTTCTGATTCCTTCATGTCATTGCAGACACTCTCTTCTGGGGGTTATAGTCATCCAGGTAGTTGTGACGGAAGTGGGTTTTAGTCACATTTCCCAAATGACTAATGGTGGTGAGTGGTTTCTCATGTATGTATTGGGCAGTTACACATTTTTGGAGAAATGCTTGTTTGAATCCTTTGTTCAGTTTCTTTCTTTTTTTAGTTTCTTGTGGTTTTGTTTTATTGTTGAGTTGGAGAAGTTACTTGAGTACTATATTGTAGACATGGGGATTATGTTAAATCTGCATATGAGTTTGGGAAAAGGTACCATCTTGACAATGTTGGGTCTCCTATTCCATGAAATGGGAGTATTTTCTACTTAAAAATTTTCAACTGTATCCATTTTAAGGCACTGACTGTATTCTGTGGCAGAATTGAAAGAGAGGCAAGGAGAGAGAGGAAAATTAGCGGTATTTCTCACCAACTTCTGGGAAAGGGCTGATAGGAAAGCTCCTGCATTTTATTTGGAATTCAGCAGTGACATTTGCATTTAATAAGAAACCAAGAACTTATTTTCATAGTGCCTTAGTTCAAACCTTTGAAATAGCATTGTGAAAAGTATTTTGATTTCACTATCTCTTAATACTTTCTCTGAGAACCTTATTTTAGAGAGACTGTTGTCAGGATAACTGTGCCAGTTTTTTGTTACTGCTTCTGAGGTAAGAACTGTAATTATATTGTCAAAATAATATTTAGAGTATTATTTTCAGGCAATAATTGCAGTGGTCTGACAAATATATTATGGTCATCAAATTTTATGTAAACACAAGTATGAGTTATTTTAATTGAGCTATTGATGTTGTTTTTGGCATATATTCTTTCCTAATCTGTAAAAATAATGCAGGCATTTTTTAGGGGCTTTGCACTGTTCTTAGTGTTTACATAAAGATCAGTTGATAGGCTGTTTGCTAAAGTAAACTGTTATTCCACTTGCCTGCAACCTCCTTGTCTGTGCCTAGGCTGTCTGTAACTCTGCTTGCCCAGAGTCGTGTTTTGGACTTTCGTTGCTTTGTTTTAACCTGAGGAACTGTTGGGCTGCTCCGCTGTCAGGCCAGAGTGTCCCTTTCACTCTTTTTACATTTCAACTTGAGTATTAATATTCTGAAGTATTTAGTAGAATTATTAGTATATTTTAAAATTATGATTTATCTGGGAAATGGTTGGTACTTTTGTATATTCAATAAGCATTTAATATGGACTAATTTTTAAGGAGTCAGAGTAAACAGAAGGAAATAATAAAATTTTATGAACAGGCATGAGAAGCCCTTGAATTTTAAGTTTTTTCTTTTTTCAGTATTTTTATCTGTTGGTGTAAACATGAATTTTGTGTTGTTTCCTTAAATTATACTGAATTATTTAGTTTTGGGGTTTTGGCTACTAGCACTGCTGATGCAATGCTTTGTGGGAGCTGGGCCTGGAGAAACTGTTCCCTAGAGCAGAGCAGAGGAGGGCATCCAGTAAGTCTCAGGGACATTGCTGGCAGCAGAAGTGTCTTGAATGCTACCCACCCCCACTCCTATTTTCACAGAGCAGATATTGAAGTTTTGTTTGGCGCTAGGAGGCAAAATGAAGAGCTGGTACCCACTCCAGTCTGTTAACCAGTGTCCTGTTGTTACCAGTTCCTGGACCCTTGAACCTTTGGCTCCTACGCCATCCCCATCTGATGGTGCTTTCTAGTTGTAAGTTGTGCCAGCCCAGTGGATGTGAATGAGTGCAGCTCCTGGGTTTTTCATGCTGTCAAGTCTTTTTTAACTCTGCTTTCTCATTTGGATCTTATCGATTTTTTTCTTCATAAAACTTTTTTTTTTTTTTTTGCATGTTTTTCTGTTGGTTTATCTTTCTTTTAAAAATGGTTTGTAGGCAGGTGGAATGGCTCATACTTTTAATCTCAGCACTTTGGATGGCAGAGACAGAGGCAGGCAAATCTCTTTGAGTTCCAGTGCAGCCTGGTCTACATAGTGAGTTTCAGGACAGCCAGGGCTACACAGTGAGACAAAGAAAAAAAGAAACACAGAGGTCTATTAGGAGCTCCTTGAATATGTTGTGAGTCTGAAGGTAGTTGTGTGTTTTATGTATCTTCTTATTCTGTAGTAATATTTCTGTTTTTATTGCATGGTATCGTCTGAGAAAAAGTGTTACTAGATTTAATGTTTATTACTATTTTAAAACTCTCTAGTGTTTTTAAAATTTTTTGATTTTGGTGTCTCATGTTCAGGTCAGTGTTTAGAATGGAATTTTCTGTCCTGTGTAATAACAGCATTGTCGGGTTTTCTGTGCTGACAGCCAGGCACCCCGCTGCTAATTCTTATATAGATCATTGTTTATTTAGTGACTTGCTGCCGATCCTTTTGTCAGTTTAGGTTCCAGTCATGTTCTTGTTTTAGTTCACTGCTGTTTATTCCTGGCATGGTTTTACCCTGCGGTACCTTCCTTTGACTGAACTAGCTGGTAGTCTGTGAGCACAGGCCTCTTTGCACTTTCTGACAGTGACAGAACTATTAACAGCCCTGTGTATCTCCATACATAGTTTTAGAACGGTTTTACTATGTTTCCACCAGGATATGCAATGACGTGTGTGTGTGTGTGTGTGTGTGTGTGTGTGTGTGTGTGTGTACACGTACCACTACTTGGATCCAGACTGACAGTTACACTTAACCTCTATTAGAAGCTGAGTCACATGCTCTGGATAGCCCTCTCCTTACTTAGTTGCACTTCAACGCCTCTGTCTTACTCTGTAGTTCCTTCCTAGATAGTGAACCCATCAGTGCCACCTGTATCTTGGCACTTAGAAACACTTTCTTTTTATATTTGCTTGTATGACTCTGAATGTATGTGTGTACCACATGGAGGATGTCCAAGCCCCTGGAACTAGAGTGGTAGGTGGCTGCCAGCTGTCATGTGGGTGCTGGGAACCCTGGAGCATCTCCAGCCCCATAGCTTGGTGCTTTTATAAGTGGTATCCTTGGCCTGGTCCCATGTCATCCTCCCCCTCTTACTAGAGCTTGAGACCTGAGCCCAGGGTCTTGTACATAGGCAGATATATCACTGTTTGTATCCCTTAGCTATGCTTGATTGTTTCCTGTATGTAGAACTAAATACTGACTTTGGTGAAGCAACTTTTATAAGCTCTTTTTAAAATTTGTAAATTTGATTATTAAAAAAACCTTTCAAATAAATAAGCTTTCTCAAGAATGAAGACAGCTTACACATTTAAATATTCTACATGCATTAGCCTTTCATTGGTATATTTCATTGTGAGTTTGATTTGTTTGGTTTCTTAGCCCTTGGATCTTTTGTCTTGCTGGCAGTGATACTTTTGTACACTTTATAAATGGTGATTGCAAATGCCTTAGACTTCTCTTTCAAAAAGAATATTTGCTACTTTGCCTGGCCATTATTATTTCTAAAGTGCATTGAAGACTTCTTGTTTATATCTAGTTTTAGGCTAAACCAGTACCTGAATGGGGGTCCTTGGTAGGTTTTTTTTTTTTTTTCTTTTAATCAAACCGTGATTTTTACTTTTTCACACAGGGGTTATAAACACAAAAAGGCAGGATGTTGAGAAGGAGATGATGCAGGAGTGTAGGTGTTCAGGGGGTGTACAGATATCTTCCAGAACAGGGTATCGGCTGGGTGAAGGTTCAGGGAACAGGCCACTATGACTTTGTCTATGAATCACTTGTTTCTTATCTAAGCTGGTACTATCCACCAAGGTTACCTACCCACAAAGTCTATGGCTATTAGTTCTTATCCAGGCTGGTAAATTTCCACCAAAGCTGCCTGTTGACTCTTATAGCTATCTGTTTCAGTGTTTTTCCACAGAGACCAAGGCTGTGTGTTAGCAGGCTGACTTAGGCCTATGGCTGAATTTAGGCCTTCAGTGTATAAGCAAGGCTGCCCCTGACATCTCTTCCCTTCTCCCAAGTATAGAAGGACCGTGGCGATTCCAATCTTGCAAAGGCGGGAATAGAGGCCTGACCTCCAGTAATTAAAGGGGACCTTGTAATGGCTCTGGTCCTTCTGTCGTTGTTCAGTGAGGCATGAGGGCCATACCCGTCCCGATATCTTTTTACTGGAGAGGGGATACTTTTGACATCAACCCCTATGCAGTCAGGTTTGTTCCTCAGGGAACCCAGAAGGATATATTTATATTCCCTTGCGGTGCTCAGCCTCACAGCCTAAGCAATAATTTAGATCGCCAGTCAGAGGGGGTTCTGGGTGGCCCCTCTCTGTTTGGTTTAGGGGCAGAAGTCCCCTCTTTTAGGTTGGGTGGAGATGGGTTTTGGGAACACCCTGGATAGAGAAACAACCTTGTCTTGAATCTCGTGGTCTTCTATAGCTAACTTATGATAATTAATGTATCTGAATAGGTTTTGCTGTCAAAATTATCTCTGTTGTTTCACAAAGTTAGTCAGCCTATTTAAGGCCCAGGGACCAAAAGAAATAAGCAAAAGTAACCTATCAGTCCCAAAATGGAAGGAAGTAGGGCTTACAATCATGAAGGGATTGAAAACCAATTCTTGTACCAGCTCTCATCTTTCTCTCTCTTTCTCTGTCTTTTCTCAAGGCCTTCTCTGACCTTTTTTATGCTCTCTTTAACCATCCCTGTCTTGTATATGTAAAAGCAACATTCTTCTTTAAGGGCTGTACACAGTTTAGAGCTGTACACAGTTTTTCTATTGTAAAAAAGTAAATCAGGTCCAATAAAGTCCTTTGTAATTTTTGGAGATCACTTCAGACAGCGAAACGAGGGATTTCTTCAGATTAGTGATGTCAATCTCTAGCTGTTGATGTCCTTGTCAAAGGCCCATTGAAAGTCTGAGTAGTATAAGTCCATAGGCGAGCATCAGGATTAGAACTTCCAACAGCAAACACCACGGGTGATTCATTTTTACCTGGAAAGGAAAAAGAAGGGAGTTCTCAGGGAGATTTCTCTTCCCTGGATGTCAATTGTTATTCATCTTATTTATAATTGGGCCTGGTTTTGTGGGAGTATCTATTTATTTCATTAATCTTTTTGGTAGCCATTTAGCTGTGCCTTCTTTGGCATCAAACAGGCATATCAATTCTCGGCCCCATATGAGAACTGGGTCCGGGCAATTTCATTTAAAGGTAAGAAGGTCCTTCCATATAATTGTGGCATAGTTTTTATTGGTCTCAACATGCCAAAGGCAATCAGCAGCAGCTTTGTCATGAGCTTTTAGATTTAGAAAATTCAAAACAAACAAGGCATGATGGAGAATATTTCTGGGAGACTTCTGGGGGGTATAGTTCCCCCTCTTTTGTTTTAAAAGCCAATTTTTCAGAGTTCTTGTAAAGCCAGGAGAGAAGCACCAGTAGCTGTTCCCTCCATACTTAGAGAGTTGTTAAGATGTTAGTTTAAAGTTTTATAATACCTGTTTTATAATATCTTGTCTTTGAGCATTATGAGGAATTCCAGTAATATGGGTAATAATAAATTGTTAACTAAACATCTCAAATGTCTGACTATAACAGTTTTGTTTATCTTAATCTGATATGGAACACCAAGCATAAAAGGCGATAACTATAGGCAATAACTAATCATATTTTTAATTGTTTCTCTTGTTAAAGTAATTGTAAGTAGAAAGCCTGAAAAGATGTCAAATCACATACACATATTTTAATTTTTTTTTAAATAAAAAATGAGTAACATCCACTTATCATAATTGATTAGGTATAAGTCCTCAAGTATTAACACTATTATGAAAAAAATTGAGTACACTAAAAACAAATTTTGTAATTTGACCTATATACTCTCAAAAGATGTCAGATTATTGTCTCAGGCTGTTATTATTAAACATAGATCTATAAAAATGTACTCTCTTGTGGAGATGTTATATAATAGATGACTTTTTAAATCTTTGTTTGTTTGTTTGTTTGTTTTTGAGACAGGGTTTCTCTGTGTAGCCTGGCTGTCCTGGAACTCACTTTGTAGACCAGGCTGGCCTCGAACTCAGAAATCCACCTGCCTCTGGCTCCCAAGTGCTGGGATTAAAGGAGTGCGCCACCACTGCCCGGTGACTTTTAAAATCTTAATGATGATCTTATAAAAATTTTTAAAATTATATCCATGATTATTAAGCTCTTTTATAATGAAACTGTTACTAGGCCTTTTTCTGATAGTAAAAATCTATAATAAGAATTTTGTCAGTCTCTCAGATAACATCAGTTAATTGTTCCTAGACATAACCAGACTTTTACTCAGAGCACATTTCAGGAGGTTATAAGACAATTTGTCAAAGGTCAATGAAAAGGGAACCAACAATTTATCATAGGTGTTAGGATAGAAAATAAAATATTGTCTGGGTTTATCTACACAAATCTTCACTAATAACCCAGTTATAGTTCTGTGGCTATCTTCTTTTGAATTTGTTGGAAGGGAATTACTTTCTTGCTCTTTCTAGGGTATAATTTCTCTCCTTGTATTGGAGCTTTCCTGCTATTATCCTTTGTAGTGCTGGGTTTTTAGAAAGATATTGTGTAAATTTGGTTTTGTCGTGGGATATCTTGGTTTCTTCACCTATAGTAATTGAGAGTTTTGCTGGGTATAGTAGCCTGGGCTGGCATTTGTGTTCTCTTAGGGTCTGTATGACATCTGCCCAGAATCTTCTCACTTTTATAGTATCTGGTGAGAAGTCTGGTGTAATTCTTATAGGTCTGCCGTTTTATGTTACTTGGCCTTTTTCCTTTGCTGCATTTAATATTCTTTCTTTGTTTTGTGCATTTGGTATTTTGATTATTATGTGATAGGCGGTATTTCTTTTCTGGTCTAGTCTATTTGGCGTTCTATAGGCTTCCTGTATGTTTATGGGCATCTTGTTCTTTAGATTAGGGAAGTTTTCTTCTATAATTATTTTGCAGATATTTATTGGCCATTTAAGTTGGGAATCTTCACTCTCATCTATACCTATTATCCTTAGGTTTGGTCTTCTCATTGTGTCCTGGATTTCCTGGATATTTTGTATTAAGAACTTTTTGCATTTTGTGTTTTCTTTGACAGTTGTGTCAATATTTTCTATGGTATCTTCTGCACCTGAGATTCTCTCTTCTATCTCTTGTATTCTGTTGGTGATGCTTGTGTCGATGACTCCTGATTTCTTTCCTAGGTTTTCTATCTCCTGGCTAGTCTCCCTTTGTGATTTCTTTATTGTTTCTACTTCCATATTTATGTCCTGGATGGTTTTGTTCAATTCCTTCACTTGTTTGGTTGTGTTCTCTTGTAATTCTTTGAGGGTTTGTGTGTGTGTGTGTGTGTGTGTGTGTGTGTGTGTGTTTCCTCTTTAAGGGCTTCTACCTGTTTACCTGTGTTCTCTTCAATTTCTTTGAGAGTGTTATTTATGTCCTTCTTAAAGTCCTCTATCATCATCATTAGAAGTGGTTTTAAATCTGAATCTTGCTTTCCTAGTGATATGGGGAATTCAGGACTGTCTAGTGTGAGAGAACTAGGTTCTGATGATGCCAAGTACCCTGGGTTGCTGATGCTTATGTTCTTGCACTTACCTTTTGCCACCTGGATCTCCTTAGTGCTACCTGCTGTGTCTCTGACTGGAGCCTATCTTTTCTATTATCTTGGTTGTGTCAGAACTGTGTGGGGTGAGTGTTGCTACTGAGGTTAGAGCTGGGGACCAAGGTCTGCTCAGTGCTCAGGCCCAGGCCGGAAGGAACCAGTGTTCTGGATCAGGAGTGAATTCCTGGGTCCTAGTGGGTCCCAGTTAGTCCCTGTTTGGGGCGGGTGTTACTGTTTCCTTACCTAAGATACTGGCCCGGGTTAGAGCTTCTGGGAGCCCCGCTTCCTCTGGGTTCTATGAGATTGGGTGCAGAGCTGCCTCCCGGGATCTGCTGAGTGCTCAGGCCCAGACTGGAAGGAACCAGTGCTCCCCTTGGTAGTTTTTAATCTCTGCCTTAGTTGCATGCATGTTGCTTTCACTGACGTCTTGATACTTTGTTAATGATGTTGCCATGACTTTATGAGTTTAGCTTGTGAGAAATTGGCAAACTGTTTTCCAAAGTGACTGCACCATGTTCCCTTCTTGCCTGAAGTAAGTGGAGTCCGTGTTCCCCTACTCCCTAGCATTTGCTGTGGTCACTTTTCTGAACTTTCAGTCAGTGCTTTGCTGCTTTATATTCTAAGTGGAAGTTAGATTTTTATTAAGTCCTACTCAGATCTTTGAGATATATTGTTATTTTTTGTCTGCTTTTACAATCTGTTGAGAGAAGATATCTTAAAAACTACTCAACTTATTGTCAATAGTTCTCACTGCGGTCAATTTTTCTTCATATTTGAGAAGATATTTCTAAGTGAATCCCAATGATAAGTTTTTATATCTTTTTGATAAGTTAGTCTGTAATGATTATTTAACATATTTCCAACAATGTCTTTTGCATTAAAACTTATTATGTCTAATTTTAAGTGGCCTATTTTTCCTTTTTTTTTTTTTAACTGATATTTGATCTGTCTTCTTTTACTTGCAGTATTTCTGTAGCCTTATGTCCTGGGTGTGCTCGTTTTAAACAACTTGTAGCATTTTAAAAATTCATTCCTAAGTTTATCTGTGATTTGTTTTGTTTTGAGACAGGGTTTTATTGGACTGGTCTTGGCATGTCTTTTATTAGTATGATTCTCCTGTCTCAGCATCTGGAGGTGCCTTGATTACAGACATGTGCAGACATACCTAATTTGTAGTCATCTTTTAATTGGAGCATGTATTCCAATGATATTTCATGTAATTATATTTGCGCTTATAATCTTTTAGAAGTTAATTTTATGTAGTGTTTTGATGAGGCATATTAATTTCATGCTTAGAAGTTCATTGTAGAGCGAGACTCTTAGACAATCAATCACTTTCTTCCTCTCTTCCCCTTCCCATCTCTCCCTTATCCCCTTCATGCCTCTGTCCCTCCACCCTCTTCTTTTTCTCTTGTCTCTCTTCTCATTCCCACTCCCCCGTTTTATAACAATGGAAATGTTTCTTACTAAGATGTATTTATTATTATGTTGAGTCTGTTATCTTCAGTTTTTACTTTTCTATATTCCTAGCTTTTCGATGTGGCCTGCAGTTTTTAGGCAACGTTGCCTCACGGAATGAAGACTCCCAGTCCATTGTTTGGGTCCATGCCTTCCCAGAACTCTTCATGTGAGTATGATGTTAAGATTTTTTTTTAAACTGGTTTCTGAAAAGATCATGGTTATAGTTCCATTTATATGAAGTTCAAAAGCAGGAAAAACAAGACTGTAGTTTTAGAATTTCGAGTATTAGGTAGGAGAGGGTATGAGGGAGACCTGGACCCACTAGTGTTCTGTACCTTGGTTTGTGTGGTGGATTCATAATACACATATTTGATAGTCACTGAGCTTGTACAAAAATTTGTGGCCCTTGGGAGCATGCTGGCTTATTTTTAAGAAGTAAAAGTCATGGGGAAAGTAGTAACTTAATTAAAGACCCTGAAATTTATAAAGAAAAAAAACCCCACAAACTTAAGACATTAAAATATGTGCAGTGAGTTAATCCTTTAATTTTTACTGTTGTGTACGTGCATGGCTCAATCCTCTTCTTGGTAGATAATGGAGAACTGTAAGATTTGGATAACAGACATACTCATCAATGTGAGGTGGCTCTCACTGTGAGAAGTGGGCATGGCTGTTCTACTCTTCATTCTGAGAAATGTGGTGATCTGTCTGCTACTATGAGAAGAGACTCCAGTTCCTTTGTCAGTGTTAAGAGCTGGCTGCTCTGCCTAGTTATTAATATATGATGTGGTTTACCAGTCTGATGGCTGCTATAAGAAATCCATAACCAGCCTGGTTATTTCTGTTGGATGCTGGATTGGTTCATGTTAAGTATTACTTTTTTTAAAACTTAGCTATTAATTAGTAAGTAGTTGAACATTACATTAACATGTAAACTGGTGACAGAAGCGGATTGGCAATAGGGAAGACACTGTGTAGTTGTCCTGGAGGCCAAGCTCCTAGCTTAGATTCTCCCAGTGTGAGCAGCAGAGCAGCGGCTATCCCTCAAGTGCCTTGAGTTGGGCTTGTATTGAGTGGAAACTTAAGGGGTTTTTTGGAAAGTTGGTTGGATGGTGTTTTGTTAGGACAAACACGTGGCGTATGTTTTTGAAGTGGACACACGTGAAAGGCTAAGGCAGACTCATAAAGGAGCATTTGGCTGAAGGAGATATAGGAGAAAGGATTTTTCTGCTAAAGCAAACATGTGAAAGTACACACGATAAATGATTCTTTACTAACAAAACACATATATTGGTCCTCCTTACATTGTGTAGTTGAGCTGCATTTGTCAGGACTCCATAGAGAAAGACACATCAAAAAAGTTCTGGTGGTGTATTACAGCTTCTTGCTGCTTTCGTGGACTTGGTCTGATTGGCAGAGTGATGTCAGCTGAGACATATACACAAGCTAAGACAAGACACGTGCTGAGTGAGGCAAGACCCATAAAAGACACATGATGTTTGGAGGGTATAAATAGGACTTGACGGACAGTGATGATGGAGACAGACAGTGATGGAGACAGACCTTGGCTTGCTTATAGAGCCAGCTGCATAACAGTAGTGGTTCTCACGTCTTCCCTGAGCTTCACTTCTCTGAGAGAGGCACAGTGGAGAACTCCTGAAGTTCCTCGTGGTCCCTCCTGCTGACTCAAGCTAAAGGAAGCTTAAAATGTTTAAGAGTCATCATTAAAAACAAAGTTAAAAAAATTAAAGTTACCTTGTATTATCTCTGTTCTTGCAAGTCCTGTAGATAAGTGGAACTGATCCTATTGGACAGGTGAGAGACCTCAGCTTGCCAGTGATACAGGGTATAGCAGTAGTGTGAAGCCAGTGCTGCTATCTGGATGCACAGCATGTGTGCTACTGTGTAAGGGCTGTGCTGTCCTCTCTGGTTGGGTTTCTTTCCTAGGCTTGTATATAAGTTACAGTTATTCGATGAACTCTAGTCAGAGGCTTAATATTATTAACAAATGCCTAGGCCATAAGTTAGGCTGGCTCTCCAACTAATTCTTAAATCCTGTTTATTCTAACCTGACTTCAGCTAAGTGGCTAGTTTCCTGTCCTCTTCTTACGTCTTTCTCCTCTGGTTCCTGGTCAGAAAAATTCTCTTCTTGCCTGATGCTCTTCCAACCAACTCTGCCTTCTAATCCTGCTTCAGCTTATTGGCCATTAGTTTTTTATTGCCAGGTGATTCTTCCACATAATGTACGGAAGATTAATTTTATGTATGTGTTTATGGATATGTATCTAGTGTGTGTGTGTGTGCATGTGTTTGTGCTATGCCAGTTATGTAGAGGCCAGAGACAACTTGCAGGAGTCAGTTCTCTCCTTCTACTTTTGCTGGGTTCTGGAGACTGAACACTGGTCATCAGGCTTGGCACCAAGCACCCTGACTGGCTAAGTGATCTCCATGGCCCATATCACTCTTTTTTTAAAGACAAAGTCTCACTTTGTTGCTCTGGTTGCCTGGCCTAAAACTTTATACATTGACCAGGCTAGGCCTTGTAACTTATACGAGAGCCACCTGCCTTTGTCCCTTGAGTACTGCCATCAGTAGTGTAAGTTATCATGCCTGAGTTGCGCCGTTTACATGGGGACAAAAACCAAATGTTGGGATGAGCCATGACATAATTCACAGTAATTAAGTTCTTGTAAGTGATAGACTTTAGGAATTGTGTTATGTCTCTTGACCCCAAGTTCTTGTGTTTCAATTCTGACCCTTATAACTGATATTGGTGCTTATAGTCTTTTTACATTTTTTGACTGTTTGTTCTTTCTAACAAGAATAAACACCTTAAATGCTTTAGAAATGTGGTCATTTTATTTTTTCTCTATTCAAATGTTAGTTTCTTTTCAATTCTGAGACCTAAGTGAAATATAACTTTTTATTGTCTTTTTTGAGATTTATTCTTATTTTTAATTATATATATGTGTGTGTGTGTGTGTGTGTGTGTGTGTGTGTGTGTGTGTGTGTACATGTGTGTAGGTACATAGTATGTAGGAGCAATGTGAGAGAGCTCTCCCACTGAGCCAGGTGTGTTAGGTCCCTTGGAGCCAGAGTTATGGGCATTGTAAGCCTCTAGGGGTAGCTCCTAGAAACCTGGGAACCTTTGCATGAACAGTTTATGTTTTCAGTCACTGAACTGTCTTTCCAGTTCCATTTTATTGTATCTTACTGTTATATTTACTGTTCTTATAGTCAAAGATATGCTTTTTCCTCACAGCATTATAATCTTTATTATATCATAAAAATATCAATATAGACTAAATTTGCTAAAGATTATTATTGTTAATGTCACAATCACATTTTACCATGTTGATATTTGGACTGAGTCTCATTTCTTTGTTGGGCAGGTCTTGCTTAAATCATCCAGACAAAAAGATTGTTGCCTACTGTTCCATGATTTTGTTCACATCTCTTAATCCTGAAAGAATGAAGGACCTGGAAGAGAACCTCAATATTGCAATTAACGTCATAGAAGCTCACCAAAAGCACCCAGAGTCAGAGTGGCCGTAAGTATCCTGCTAGGAATTAGGTCGGTTCAGGACATCCTTACAGATCATTTGCCTTATGAGGTTTAGTTATATATTGAGACAGGGTTTGCTGTGTTCTCTAGGCTGGCCTTGAAGGCTCCTTTGCCTCAGCCTCCCAGTGGCTGAGATGATCACATCTGGCTTATTCCAACTACTAACTTACTAATTTGTTTGCTGCTCACATGATGCAGTGGAATTGAGTCCACGTAGACAAATACAATCTTAACCCCTTTGTTTTAAGTAAAAAGTTGAGGTCTGATAGTTGGTTTGAGGATGTGAAAGAGATACAACTTGAGCGTGACCTTGAAGTATAGGATAAAGTGGTGTGGGGGGCAGTTTTGGTGAGAATGAACATAGTACAAGTGTCTCAGCCTATTGGGAGACTGCTGTGACCTCAGCAGATGCGTCATTAAAGGTCAGAAGTCGGTATATATGTCTTGTGGGTTTTGTGTAAGTGAGACACTTGTTGCTCTTCACATCGTTTCTCCATATCATCTGTCTGATTTCTCTCTGGTTGCTTTTAGATTTTTTTCCTTTGCTTTTTAGGAGTCAGTATCATCTTAGCATAAATTTCTTGGAGCTTGTTCCTTTGGGGATTCCCCCCAACTTCTTGGGTCTGTAGGCGTGATGATTCATTTTTGTCAGCTCGACACAGGCAGACACAGGTGGAAAGAGGGACTCTCAACTAAGGAATTGCCTTTGCGGGCCTGTCCTGTTTGCAGGGCATTTTCTTGAGTGCTAAGTGATGAAGACAAAGGCCCAGTCCACTGTTGGTGGAGCTATCCTTGGGCAGATGGGCCTGGACTGTGTAAGAAATGTAGTTGAGCAAGCCAGGGAGGCAAACCAGTAAGCAGTGTTCCTCATGGGACTGTCCCAGGGCCTGCTTTGACCCACTGCACTGCATCCTTTGATGATGGACCTGGAAGCTACGGAAACCCCTTCCTAGTCCACATTGGTTTTGGTCGGTGTTCTATCACAGCACCAGAAAGCAAACAAGAATAGTGATGTTTGTCTTTGTTGAACTTCTGTTACGTTTTCAGAAGTATCTGATGGAATATTTTTTTAGTCCTGTGTCCTTTGACCTTTCTTTTAGGACTCAGTGTCAGAAATTCACAGGTCCAGGTGGTGGCCTGTTTTTTCAGACTTGTAAAAATAATGGATACAGCAGCCACTTGTAGCTTTAGCTCGTTTGTTATTATAGGCACAGACTGCTTTTACATTGTGAGAGAGGGATGCGCAGAGGACCCTGAAATGCCTCTTAGAATTTGTCCCACAGTATCCTGCCATAGTAAAGAGTCCAGAGCCATCATCCCAAGGTGTCAACATACTCAGGTGAGCAGCTGTTCAAGCTTTGGCCTGTGTGGCCGTGGGAGGATACAGACAGGCCAGGTGCTGTGCTGGAGCAGTTTCCCTGGCTTCTCTGTGTGTTCAGTAGTCAGCCTTGGTTGGTGTCCTCAGGGTGTGCCACCTTGCTGTTTGAGAATTCCCCACCGGGATGTGGGGCTCACCAATTAGAAGAGGCTGGCAGGCCAGCAAGCCTGGGGAATCTACCCTGTTTTTTTCCTTCCAGTGCTGGGGTGACAAGTTACATCATTACATACCTTCTTCTTATCTATTTATTCATTTCTTTTCCACATACCTTTTTTTGGGTGCTAGGGGTTGAACTCAGTTGAACTCAATTGAGCTTGGGCTGCAAGTACTTTGCTAACTGAATGATCATCTCCTCAGCCAGTTTCCCTGTACTCTTGAGGATACAAATGCTGATGTTTTATTGTTCCTCTGGTTAATTTCTTGTTTGTTTTGTTTTGTTTTATTTTGAATATCAGTTTAATTTCTCTCTTAGTGCCAGCATTGATTTAATGCCAGTGTTATTTCTGATGCCATGGTCTTATTAACATAAATTTTGAACCCTGAGACTGAGGCACCTATGTTCCTTATCAAGATTTCTATGTGTGATAGGGAGAGGAGGCTGTTTTAGATAACTTGCATTCCGATGTTAGTAATGGGACCATCATTTTAGTTTTAAAAACAGTATTTTTCACGAATCTGTGGGTCTTCTTTACAGAAATATATTATTTTGTGGGGTGGAGGGATGGGCAGCCACTGTGTCACGTTTGTGGAGGTTAGAGGACATATTATAAATTGAGTTTCTCTTACCTTTGTGTAGGTTCCTGTTGGGGTATCCCTGTTGGGGTATCCTTCCACCCCAGAGATTGAACTCAGGCTGTCAGACTGTCTCAGGAGGAGCCTTTCCCAGCTGAGCCGCCTCACTGAGCCGCCTCACTGAGCCTTCTGCTCCATTTCTAGTTCTTGCCCCTTCCTGTTATAGCTTCTGCTATAGCATTGCTGCTACTTGATTTGGGTTTTGTTAATTCTAATATGAAATGACGTTAGATTATTGACTTAGGGTCTAAGCATTTACAGCCATCAATTCTCTTGTAAGAACTGTCTTAGCACTCTGTGAATCTTACTGGGCTGTGCTTTCCTTTTCTTTCTTTTCAAGTTGAATCCATTGGTTATTTAGGAGTTTGATTACCATGTATTCGTGTATTTCCCAAATCCTGAATTGTTACTAGTTCTTAGTTTTATTCCCACGGTGGGTGAGCACCCTTTGTATGATTCCATTCTTTTAAGAATTATCGAGGTTGTTTACGGCCCACTATACCATCATCATGGAGAATTTTCTGTATGCACTTAGATGAGTGTGTTTAGCTGGTTTTGCTAGGTGTCCCAGCAATCCGGTTTCTTTCTTTTGAAACATGGTCTTGTTATGTATCCCTAGCTGCCCTTGAACTAATTATTCTTTTGCCTCAGCCTTTCAGGTGCTGAGGTTACAGGTGTGCCACAAGCCAGTCTCCTTTGCGTTCTGTCAGGCTGTGGGCCTGGTGTCAGGCTCTGTTAAGGATGTACATGTAGTATCTGTGTTTATGGTCATTACATCATCATGTAGTATCTGCGTTTACAGTAGTTAGGTCATCATATAGTGTTTATATTTGCAGTTAGTACATTATCTCCTAACAAATTGATCTGTTTTTCGTTGTAAAACTCATCAAAATGTTGTCCACATGTTTTTTTTTCCTTCACATTTAGTAATTTTTTCTTATCATTCTAAGTGTCTGGATTTATTTCTCACAGTGGGCAGTGTGGTCAGGACCTAGGTGGCCTTCTGGTATTGAGCCTTTTAAATGAAATATTATTATTATATTGGAGTTCTATCTAAGTTTAAACTTGTTTACTTTGAATATCATTTGAATTTGAATGACCATATGCAAATAATATCATTTGAATTGACTTTGAAGATTTTCTGTGAGAATTTTACAGGATTACCTTGGAAAACTCCGGTCAGTATGCACATGCAGCATCTGCAGTCATTGAGGAGGAGGCCTCATAGTCAGTTTGTAGCAGAGTTCTGTTTATTTGATAGGTATTTGAGGGGTAGCTGGGGTCTTTATCTTATCAGTTTGGAATAAACAACCAGGCTTCTCTTGGGCAAACACTAAATCTACTTCAGAGAGCCCCAGGAGCTGTCAGCGGCCAGCAGCTGGAGTTAAGGCAGGAACAGGAAGGGGAGTTGGTTGTCGGCTGACAACTTGTGAGCTCACCTGCTGCATTTGGCAGAGAACTCTCCAGGGGCCTCCAAAAACTGTTTTACTCTTAAGTCTGAATTGATTCTGAGAGTCAGAAGAGATCCACTTTCCGCCCCTTCCCCTTGCTTAGACCTGCAGATAACTGATGAAGAGCACAGCTTCCCGAGGATATACTATCTTCTGCTTCCTCTAGTCTTAGGAAGGGAAAGGTGTAAGACTATAATAATAACTCCAGAGCTTTCTCTTGGGATATATTGGAGTAACATCAAAGTGTGGGCGAGAAAGTTTTGGCATTGCATTTGGCTTGAGTAGTTGGATAATGTCTTTTTCTATATTTGGGGTTTTTGTATGATTTTGTTTTTAATTTTTCATAAATTTTCCATAGTTTAAAAATCTTGCAAATAAAAAAAGCCATTACACACCAAAATTAACCAGACCCCCAAATCTATACATGTCAGTGTCTCAGTGAGCTTTTTTACATTTAGAGTGGCCATTCTGAGGCTGCGGAGCTTCACATTGGATTTTGCATGCTCACCTTTAGATGCATTTTTATCTGCTTACTTCCCCAACCCAAAATATTCAGGACAGAATTAGATAGTTCTAATACTTAGCATTTTATATCCTCTCATAGCTCAGCCCGTCACCTACATTCACCCTTCTTTATTTCCTAACGCCTGTCCTTTCTTGTTGTCTTGTCTGTGTATTATGCTGTACCCACGTGTACATTTGTCTGCATACATACTATTGGCTAGATTCTGCATCTGAGAGAGAATGTGGTTTTTTTTCTTCCTGAGATTGTGTGACCTCAAGAAAGAAAATATTCTAAGTTCACCTATTTTCCTGCAATTTTTATTACATTTTTCTTTAGAGTTAAATAGTATTGTGTGTGTGTGTGTGTGTGTGTGTGTGTGTGTGTGTGTGTATTTTAACATTCACTATCCATTTATCAGTGGACAATTAGGTTGATTCCAAATTTTTTAGAGTCAGTAAAGCATCAATAAGCACAAGGGTGCAAATATCTCTCTGGCAGGGCATGGAGCTTGCTGGCTTTATGCCCAAGAGTAAAATAGCTAGGTCTTATGGTAGCCATGGCTCTTTCTCTGCTGTTAGGGGAGTCATTTTGGAAGTAAAAGTTGTGTTCTAGTTGCTGGTACAGCATTTGCAATATTGTGGTTTTTTGGGTAGGGGATGTCATGAAGGATAGTCTATGTTGTCTAGGCTGGCCTTGAACTGAGGAGTCTCTCTGCTAAGCCTCCCTTGTGCTTGTGTCATAGGTATGTACTACCAGACATGATTGAATATTGTGGTTTTTTTTACAAATGCTCTCATGAGAAAAGTTTTGATTTTCACATAGCTAAATTATGTATGAATGGGCTTTAGGATTCCAGTTTTGCTTCTGAACCTAGCTTGGAATGAATTCCTCTTACTCTGAATACCTTTTACTCTCAATACCTCTTTGATAACCTGGCTTAATTAATGTGAATACTATTAACATTGTTATTTATTATTCTTAGAAATATTTAAATCCAAGTAGTAACTGACAACTTTAAAGATCTATAGAAGAAATAGGATACTTGCTTAGATCTTTTTTCAGAGGTGGTGACGTTGGAGCACCAGGCTTTGTGTAGGCAGTGGGTGCTGAGCTACACCTCCAGTGCTAGATTTTATGTTTAGATAGAGGACAGTGTGGTGGTCATTGATGTGTGTCATTTGATTACCACACTCAATGACATTTTATTTGTTAATGAGAGAGTAAATAAATGATGTGTTAGTGTATTTACTACTTGATAGTTAACTTTTATTACTATAACAGTATTTATTAGAAATCATATTTCTTAGTCCCTAAATCCTAGTGCTACCTTTTGTTAGACACTGTTGAGAACTGTTAATGGTGTTTAGTCTTTCTAGATGCCACAGAGGTACTTTGAAGAAGTGTGCTGATAATCTTTGCCTCGGGCTTCCACAGTCCTCTCTCTAGTCCAGATGAGCACCGTGCTTGACAGTGTGGATGTTTTCTTGGTAACTTGAGTACGCCTAAAGAGTGGAAAATCAGGCCAGGATTCACTACAGCATTGTTGGCAGAACTTTAACAGTGTGACATGTCTATTCTTCTGCCTCGTCTTACAGCAGTCTTACAGCTTTGGACTAAAACTGTGTTACGTTTCCTGTCTAGATCTGACACTCACTAAATGGCATGTTCCTGTTCACAGAAAAAGCCCTGTTAAAGCTGAAGTAGACTTGCTTTTCTAATAACTCACAGAGTTATTTTCATAAAAATTTCACATGGAAAATTGGAGAAAAGAATATTTTAAGGCTTCTTCCCCCTTGGTACTGCTAAGAAAATAAGTTATAAATTTCTTAAAACATAAAAGATCCCAGTAAACATGGGCCTGGAGAGATGGCTCAGGGGTTTAGAGCACTTGCTGCTCTTACAGAGGACCTCTGGGTTCAGTCTCCTGTACACACATGGTGGCTCATTGCAGTCTGTAACTCTAGTTTGAGAGGATCCATCACCCTCTTCTGGCTTCTGTGGTTAGGCATACATGTGGTGCACGTGCGTACTACATACATACACACAGGCAAAACAAGTAAATATTTTAAAAATATTATAGTAAAAAAAAAGTTGAATTAAGTGAAAGGCTTTTCTTTTATATGAGGTAAGTTTATAAAGTAGGTAAGGACGGGTATATTTTATTGTTTGTAGTAACCACATTTCCCTTCCTTTTCCCTGTAGGTTCTTGATTATTACAGACCACTTTCTGAAAAGCCCGGAATTGGTGGAAGCTATGTATGGCAAGCTCAGCAATCAGGAAAGGTAACCCCTGCCCCCAAAGCAGGATGGGTTTGACCCTTTAGCATTTCATATAGTGTCCAGTAGCCCAAACTGAATTCTGTGTGGTTTCACATTGGTGTAAACTCTGAAGTACATGTATCTGTGTGGTGGTGAGTTTACATCGCTTGGTTAACATCCCAGCAAAACCATAATAGACAGTGATGTATATGGGGTTATATAGAATTTATACAGAATTCAGTCTGATGCTATTATTTAGTAAAAGCATGTTAAAGAAATAAAAATGAAACTTTTAAGAACAAGCAGTTCCTCAATTTTATAATGACAGCTTCAAGCACACATTGTAGTTGTCTATTTAGGATATACTTATTTGTTCTTATCACTAGTTTGATTATTCAGAATATTGCTAGGTTTATGGTTTTCTGGTAGTTAGTTCATCATACAAAGTAGTGTGCTTTACTGTAGTGGAAGAACATTTACAAAGCCTGGTCACACTCGAGCTAGTAGGCAGTAGAGTGTAACCCAAGCGCCATGCTTCCTACCCCTGGGAGTGACGAGGCCATTGTGCTGACTGACTTCAGCTTTTGCACGAAGGGTTACTGTGTTTACTGCTGTGTGTCCATGCTGATGTGAAGAGGTCCATGCTGGAGAGGAGGGGTGCTGGGAGTCTTGGGTGAAGTGGAAGCTTGGTACCCTTTGTCTCTTGAGGAAGGGTGGATGTCTTCTTTGTTAAGAAGTTTCCTTTGCAGGTAGGTCATAAGGACTGAGTCAAGAGTTTTCCTCTGCAGGTTTATGTGACAAGTGCATTTTTCTCCTGCGCATGGAGAATCCTTGGGAGAAGCAAGTAGACAGTGTGTTACTCAAAGTGTTCCCAAATTCTTTGAGTCACATGTGGAACCATACTTGGGAACACAGGACGTAGGAGAATCCTTTGGGGTGTCAGACTGTGTCTAGCCCCAGCCCCGCTGCATTAGAGTATCTAATTAGTTCAGGGCTGTCTACATTTTAAAATACATTTGCAGATCAATTAATAAAACGATGCTGTACTGAGCATCTGCTTGTGGCTCCTGGGGCATGATGGTGAACAGCAAGCACACGCTCTACCCCTTGTGCTGTGAGCAGTAACTGCACTATAGGTGTTAGGGTTCTGTTGGCTTTACTTAGGGGCTGGAATCTATTAGGAAAAAATTCTTTTGTGAGAGAAGTTTGAATATGCATGTAACCAGTTTGTTTGGAATGATTCAGTAATAATGAGAGCCAGTGTTATACACTGTCTGCTCCCCTTTCCTGTTGAGCCAGTGTAATTGTTGGCAAGTTAAAAGATGGTGCGTACATTACTCAGCTATAATGTATGTATAGCACAGGAACAAAGGGCAGCTGGTGTTTGGGTGGCTCACTCATTTAAACTTTCTAGAGCTCTGTCTCATCCAAGCAAAGGGAAAGTAAAAGTGGTCACTTGATGGAATTATTATGGTAGATACCCAAATAGATGATATATTAAGGTCTCAGAGCTTGCGTAGTTAGCAGTCAGTAAATATAAAGGGAATGTCCCTTCCCTGAGTCTCTTGCTGTGTTGCCAAAGCTGGTCTCAGGCTGCCTTGGCTTCCCAAAAACTGTTTTAGGGGTTTGAGACTGTAGTCTAGCTTCTGAGCCCGTGTGAGGTACTTCTCCACAGTTGGGAACAAAGTGGCTTACTTCCTGGTGGGCTGGCGGAAGGGATGGGGGACCATGTATAGCCTTTAAAGGCATGCCTTTACTGATCTCCTTCCTCCAGCTAGGCCCACCTCCTAACATTCTCCTATCTCCTAAAATAGTCCCTAGTTACTAGCTAGGGACCAGGACTGTGTGGTGGAGTGGTGTTTGTACAAGTGTCTGAGGGCAAGCCTGTGCGCGCATGCATGTGTGTGCATGTGGAGATTAGGGGATGATATTGTCTTCCTCAATTACTTTCCAGCTTCTTTCAGTTCATTCAATCATTCATTTATTCACGTATAGAGAGATTCTTTCACTGAACCTGAAATTCATAGCTTTGGCTCAGCTGTCTGGCCAAACTACTCCCAAGATCTGCTTATCTTTGCCTTTGACATTGGGGTTACAGGCATCTAAGGTCATGGCTGGGTTTACCTATGTGCTAGGAATTAAGACTCTCTTGCTCTCAAAGCAAATGCTCTCCAGTCTTGGTACTAAGGTGTCACTGTGTGAACTGTGTGAATTGACAGTATTCACACTAACACCACCACTATCCTCAGGTCCTCGAAGTCACTGTGACTTGGCATTGTGGTGTTTTCAAGGTTAGGAATCTGAGTGTTTGGGGTAATGCTTCCTGAGGTTACAGGGGTAGCTCTTACTCAGCCAGCTGATTCTGCTCTCTGCCATCTGTCCATCTGTAGGTACAGATGAGTGTGGGTCCCTGTTCTGGAGGGCATCCCACAAAGATCTCCGGCCCAGCCTGGTGTGGGGGTCCGGGCCAAGAGGATAGAGTGTGAGCAGGGAGGGGGAGTGGCCTCCGCTGCTGCTGCCTCCACTCGCGGCTCTGCTATTGCCTCCCAGTTACTCCTAGGTGCTGCACCTGTCCCTCTGTGCTGAGCTGGGCTGGGCTGGGCTGGGCTGGGCTGGGCTGGGCTGGGCTGGGCTGGGCTGGGCCGATGATGAGACACCAGCTAGCTAGCAAGGAGGAGAGGGTCCTGAAGGAGCTTTAGGAGAGCAGATCTCTTCCCAAGTGTTACAGCTCTTGCAACAGAAACTTTCGGACAACGGGATGATTCTCGCACACCTTTACTTCTCCTGAATAGGGCTCTTTTATACAGTTTTGGGGTGGGTTAGTGTCTGGCATCAGATAATGCCTATTGGCTTGGTCTGAGAGCTTGGAGATACCTCATCTACATGTGGGAGAGCCTGAGGCACTGTTCTTCAGTGACTCATGGCCATAGACCTCTCTGTGGGAGGGGCTGTGGAGAGCTGAAGCTAAATGAAAGGAACCAGGGCCCAGGAGCAGAGCCGAACAACTGTCATCTGAATAGGGTCCAGGGTTCGAGCTCAACCAGGCGCCCAGCTGTCTCTCACTGCCCACCACCCCACCGATGAGGTTTGTCAGCACCATTCACTGCCTCAGTGTGATGAGCTTGCTGGTTCTGGGTTAGTACAACTTACAGCCTTTGAGGCATATAGTATTGAACAAACTACACTTTTGGAGAAGTTCACATCTAAATTGAGAATTTGCTGGAAAAAATTGAACTTGAATTACAGATACTTCCTTTCTCTTACCCGTGCTCGTGGTCCTCACCAAAACCTCTTCAGGATTGCATATATGTGACTTCAGCAGCTGTAGCCTCTTTCTCTTTAAATATAACTATAAAACAGGGTTTTTGTGGGGTTTTTTTTGTTTTGTTTTGTTTTTTTGTTTTCCTATAGAAATTTTCCCTAAGTCTTTTACAAGTTCATTGCTTAAAAAAACAGAAGTCAAAGTTTTGAGGGAGAGTATGCACCCATTTGGTCACAAGTGTATTAGAAACAGAATGGACATGTCAGCTCGTAACAGAATCACAGGCGCTCGGCTGTGTGCCTAGAGGCCTCAGGAGGCCTGAGCGGTCGTTTTTGAGTTAGAGGAGGGAGACAAGTCTTTGAGTGTGATGTGTAATGATTTTGCTAACCCTTAAGCTAGATCTAGTGGCTTTCCATTCTTGTGCCTGAGTAAATACTAAATAAAGAGCGTTTGTTAGGCTGTGTGCTTGTTTTGAGGCAGTCATAGGCCACATCACATTTTGCTCCATGGTGAACCTGGTGTACCAGTCATCCCATAAGATTGTAATGGTGTCTAAGAACGCTCCTGATGTCATAGCTGTGGGATGGTCATAGCCACTGTAGTGTCATCCAGCGCCTTAAGTGATTGTGCTGATGCTGATGAAAACCTAGTCACCCCAGTTGTCAAAACCACAGCACGTACACTATGTACGGTGCCCAGTGCCTGAGATTCAGGGATACTTTGTGTTTAGCAGACAGTTGATTGCTTTACAATAGTAAAGTAAGTCAAAAGGCTGGGTTAAGCTGGCCACAACTCATTCATACCATTTCCTTTTTCTTTATTATTATTATTATTATTATTATTATTATTATTATTATTATTATTTATGTGTGTTCACATTACACACATGCGTGTACGCTTGTACATGGGAGTGTGGATACCTGTTGGATTACAGATGTTTCTAGATTGACATCTTTAGTGTATAACTAATGATACTGCTTGTCCCGTGGAGGTCTTGAGAATTAAATGAGACAATGGGTGGACTACATGGATCAGTGATAGTGAGTAATAACTCACGTCAGTTTGCTACTGTTACATTGTGAATGTATTCTTAAAACTGAAATTGGCAACCTTTTTGAAATGCTGAATTAATGTTAAAAGTATGATGGATATAAAAAGTATATAGGAAAGTTCTTGCTGCTATTAAGTCACATAGAAGAAACTTAAACATTCTTTTAAAACTGACAACTGACAGCTTTATTAATAAAAGCTTTTTCTAGTTAGATATTAAAAGAAAGTTAAAAGAGAGTGGAAGCAACTCTTAAACTGTCCTCCTGAGTCCTCCTCAGCATCACACAGCAGATGTGTCATGTGCTCATGTGCAACTCCTTTGTGTTTCAGGGTCACACTATTAGACATTATGATAGCCAAGATAGTGGGTGACGAGCAGCTGACCAAGGATGACATCTCTATATTTTTGCGCCATGCCGAGTTGATTGCAAACTCATTTGTGGATCAGTGTAGGAACGTGATGAAGTTGACCTCAGAACCTCACACCGAGGATAAGGTAAGGAGACAGATCTCGGCCTGGAGGGGAAGAGCAGATGAGATTTCTAGTTTAATCAAGACATCTATGAGGTTTCTTTCTTAAAAGGTTTTAAAGATTTGTCTTTATTTATGTGTGTTTGTTGCCTTTGGAGGCCAAAAGGAGGTGTCAGATCCTCTGGAGCTAGCGTTACAGGTGATTGTAGGGCACCTTGTGAGTGCTAGAACTGAACTCGGGTCCTCTGGGAGAGCTCCTCATTGGTGACCCATGTCTCCAGCCCCCGTTGAAAGGTTTTAAGTGTACTGTCTGAGGGATGGGCGGCTTTGTTAGAGAACTTAGAATTATAGATGAGGAGAAACCCTGCCCATGTTAACAGTTTGTAAAGGAATTCTGTTGGTACTTTCAGTTAGGCATAGGTACACAGGTGTGTGTTAAAGACATGTAACATCGATGGATTTCCTGCCATTTACCTAACAGTTCCACAGGCATTTAACACACATTCTGAATGAATGCCTGGATGGGGTCACCCCTACAATTAGATGTGTAAATTGTTTCTGTTTCTGCTCATTGCCCTCAGTGCTTTGTCATGTTACATAGTCACATTGTGGTAAGTGCCATACTCTCCTGCTGCTCTTGCAGAGGGCTTGAGCTAGCTTCCCAGTGCCCGCCTGGCAGTTGACAACCATCTATAGTCTGCTTTTAGGGAATGTAACATCTTCTTCGACTGAGGGCATACACCAGGCAGGTGAAATCTCATACATATAAAACAAAAATAAATCTTTTAAAATAAAATAAAATATTATAAAACAAACAAACAAATAACTTCTCAGTACAGATTTCTGAGCTGTTTTTTAAAAGTTTAGTTTTCCTACCTAGGGTAGGCGCTTTCTTCACCGCTCACCTCTCCCTCTCTTCCCTCCACCCTTCCTCCCCCAGTTAACCTCATCACTGTCTCCTTTCTTGACTTCTCTACTAAAGGCTATTGAAACTACTTGGCAGTGATTCTATCCTACCTTTCCACTGGAAAACCTCTCCTTGTACCTATTTTTTTGGCCTTTCCTTTGAGTTAATGTCAGAATTGTTCTCTCTTGGAAACTGCTCGGTAACAGAATAAAAGCAGCTGTAGAACGGAATGAAAGACGGTCCCAAAGCAGCATGTGAGCATGTGAGCAGGTGGATGCGCTAGACTAGGCTGCCAGTTCTGTGAGATATAGTAGTAGATTAGACTCATGGGGAATGACAGAGATCAGGTCACATGTTTGCTGGGGTTTAAGTCAGGGCTGAGCATAATTCCACAGGGACACAAGGGAACTTTTTGAAATGTTAGTCATAGCTGTGAAGTTTGAGAGCCTCTGTTTTGTATACTTAAAGGTATGTATTGCATATAAAGCAAACTTCAGTGAAGCAGATTTTAAATACACTTTAGTGGTTGATGCAGGAGTGCTGTTGGCAGTGGTTTGATGGGTGATCTCGGACTCCAGAGTGGACGCTCCCTCAGCATGGAAAGGTATGCAGCGAAGCAGAAAAGAGATCACGGTGTGCCCTGGGCAGTGACGTGTGAGCCTGGGAATTTCTTCACCTCTGGCATAATTGAAGTCATGTTTGTGATACGTTGTCACAGTGAGAGTGCACTGTCTTCTTTGTGGTTGAATTCCAGGCCACTTGGTTGTTGTCTTTGTTGCCTTCAGGTAGACCAGAGTTCTCTTCCTGTAAAAGAAAGGAGGACATCTCAGCACTGACTCACCTTTCTGGGGACAGTTGCCTTTGTTCCCAGCAGGGGGAGCGGTGAGGTATAACTTAAAAAAAAATTTAAAAACTTAATTTTCTAAGAAACATTAAAAAAAAAAACCCTTCAGTATTTGTTAGATCACATCTGACTTTAAATTGTTCACAAGACTTGTGTTTAAAATAATTTTAGTATTATAGTGAGATACACCTGCTCTCTCTCTCTCTCTCTCTCTCTCTCTCTCTCTCTCTCTCTCTCGTGTGTGTGTGTGTGTGTGTGTGTGTGTGTGTGTGTGTGTATGTGTGTATAAAGAAGCAAGGGCGGGCGAATGTCAGGTATGTCTTCCTTTATTGCTTTCCATCTTACTGTCCTGAAACAGGGTCACTTATTGAACTGGTAGCTTGCCTTTTGGGTAGGCTGACGGGCTCTCTGGGTCCCCCATCTCTTGTAGGCACATGTAGTGTTTTTACATGGTACCAAGGATTCAAACTCAGGTCTTCAAGCTAGCATATGCTGTCACTCATTGATCCATCTCTTCAGCCTCTAATTTTTTATGTAGAAAATTTTATATTTTTCCTTCAAATAGTAGTTTCTGTAAGGGAGGAGGAAACATACTAATTTGCATATGCTAGACTTTGAGATAGAAGTGGGAATAAAGAGTTACTTGAAGGAGACCCTTGACCCAATATTCCATGTTCTCAAATGCTATGCTGGAGCTGGTTGTTAATGTTAACTGCTAAGAGCCTGTTATTTGTTCTAGGTGTTTACAGCCTGGCTGTTGGTTGTCAAGGTTATCATGGAAGTTAGTGAGTGCTCATTAGGGCTCTGCCTTTGTCTCCGCCAGTCACTGGGCAGCATGCCATCAGTGATGTCTTAGGACAAGACAGTTAATACAATTAATAAAGTTTTCAGAAGACTATGACTAAAAATAGCTTTGTTTATCGAGGTTTTTTGCCTGTGTAGTTTGAAAACGCTGAGGCTTTCTTCATATGCTTCTTTGCAGAAGTAGTTGAGTGTCAAGTGTCCATGCTGGTCCTTTGCTGTACTTTATATACCCATTTCCGGGTCTGATACAAATGTAGTCTGTTTTGGCATAGGTTAAGGATTTACTGAGTCTTAGTTACTCGTCCCGAGCCTCACCTTTCCTTTGAAAGGTTTATATTTCCTGATTGCTGTGTACTTTCAGAATTGTCGTTAGTTGGAGGGGATTGTAGTCATTTGGTCCTTGCAGCCACATATTAAGCAACTTTTCACAGTAGCAATTAGTATGAGCCCGTGGAACGAGTAAGAATGGCATTTGATTGCAGTGCTGATAAGGATCATGTTTGTGCTCTTTGCTCATATTTCACTTTTCTGTAAACAGTTCTTTAGCTGATGTCAGTGAAACTAAGTTAAGAAGTTTCTGGTTTGCCCAGCTCCCACCTCTGTTCTGCAGAGCTGTTTGTATGTCAGTTTGTGTTGTACGAAGGCTTCCTTGTGTATTGCACTATAAGTTGCTTCATCTCCTTTTCACGGTGTATGCACTGTTCTCTAGTGTGGCTTTTCCTCCTTCCATTTGAATACAGGTAGATTTACTGGGTGGGTTTTTGTTTTTGTTGTTGTTGTTGTTTTGAATTAGCCTTTACAAAGTTTGTAAGCATTTATTTATTTGACGCTGTAAGGTGTGATATGTGTATGCGCCTGCAGGAGTGTGGAGGTCACAGGACAACCTGGGAGAATCAGTTCCGTCCTTCCACCCTGTCGATATCAGGGAGCTTAGGCTGTGTGACTTGGGAGCAAGGACCTGTACCTGTCAAGTGCTCTCGGTGCCTTTGCTGAGTGTTCTTCAAAAGTTGAATGAGGTTTCACTATTTAGACATAGTTATTTTTCTCCTAGACTCCCTGTTACTGACAGAAAGGAAGTCAGTTTAATCCCACCTAACATATGCCCCATTTAAGCCATTAAGTTTCTTATATTAATTAAGCCAACATTATTTTTGCTATATCACTTAAAAATTATTCTTTTGGCTGGGTGGTGGTGGTGCACACCTTTAATCCAGCACTTAAGAGGCAGAGACGAGTAGATCTCTGAGTTTGAGGCCAGCCTGACCTACAGAGTGCTTTCTAGGTAACCCAAGACGACACAGAGAAACCATGTCTCAAACAAAACAAAACAAAACAAAACAAAACAAAACAAAACTCTTAAGGGCTGGAGAGTTGGCTCAGCAGTGATAGCCTGTATTACTCTTTCAGAGGATCTAAGTTTAGTTCGCTGCTCACAACTGTCTCCAACTAAGTGCTTCTGGCCTCTGTGGGCATCTGCACATATACCCACACAAATACACACATACTTACATATAATTAAAGATTTTAAAACTTACTCTATTGAAACTAAGACTAAAGATAGGGCTATGGAGATAAGAAGTACTTGCCATATAAGCTTTGGGACCTGAATTTGATTTCCAGAACTCAATGTGAAAAAGCCATGTGTGGTGGTGTGCTCTTGTAGTCCCAGTACTGAGGAGGCAGAAACAGGCAGAGCCCTGAGGCTCATGGCCCCTCAAGGCTATAGGAATCAGTCAGCTCCTGACAAGTGAAAAAGACATCTTTGGGCCTCCCTGGGAGCCCACTCTGATGTGCACAAACCTACATTCAAGCAGTACATATAATTAAAAATGAAATACATCTTTTAAAAAAAATTGCAAAGTGTTGTAACAATCTTCTAATGGATTGGTGTACCAGTCAGAATACTGCTAAACTAATTTTAATGTGCATACTTCTTACCCAACAGTTGGATTTCTTAGAATTTACCAACCCACATTTACTTGTTCAGAGCTGTAGATATTTGTACAAGAGTGTTCATTATAACATTACTTGTGAAGGGTTTTAATAAATTTTATGTTTACAGAAAACAATATTAAACAAACAAACAAACACTGTGTGCTATGCTGACTCAGCCTGCTGTTCCTCCGGTAGACTTGTCTAGAAGAGGTAGTTTGGATTGTGCCCACTTAACAGAAGAGACTATTGAGGCCTGGCTGAGCTAATGGGCTTACCCATGACACTGACTTCAGACTTAGAGTCTATGCTTTTTATATTCTTCTTATCTCTTTATCAGCACATGACAGCTTTGAAATAAAGACTCAAGGCATTAGAATTGTTGTTTCTTGATGTTATTTGAGATTTGTAGAAAGCTATATTAAAGACTTATCTTAAATTTTTTTAAAGAATAAAAAGAATAGTATTAATAAAAAAATTTATCTTTGTCGAAGAGTTTTATCTTTATGACCTAAATTTATAGGTGCTACTATGTTTTGCCAAATAATGCATACTTGGAAAAGTATGATTTGAAATCTGTGAAAATTATGTCTTTAAAAAATATTTTGGAATATTGGGATGCCATATAGTTGGTGCATGGTGGTTTCCTAGCCCTGCTTTCTGTTTCATAGAAACTATTAGTAGCTATGAGCTAGATTTTCAAAAATTTTATGTTTTCTATCCTACTGACACATTGCATACAGTCTTAGATTTATCCAGGAAATAATGTAAGTTCTTGAAGTTAGTGGGTTTTTACATTTGTTTGTTTGTTTGTTTGTTTGTTTGTTTTAGATACAGGACTTTACAAGATTTTTGTGGACAAGAAGTTAATGTGTTTGGTGGGAATGTTTCCATCTCTAAAGTGGAACTTTCATACTGAGAATGCTTTCAAAAGAGAGTGTTTGTATAAGTGTTATATGTAGCTTGTAATTTTGAACATTTATCCCACTGTTGGGAGGATTTTTGCTTCAACAAGAGCTTTGTTGTATGTTTGCTTCAGGAAGACACATAGTGATATACAACCCAGCCCTCTTGATGGGGCCAATGGTGATCCTTCGAGAACATCCCAGCAGTTCTTTCTCTCTGCAGATAGATGTGTCACATAGCATTTGTTAGAGCATTTTGTTCTCTCACTGTCACTTATAACAGTCAGAGTTGAAATTCTGGTTCCTAGCAAGAAAGTTTTCTTGTCGTTTTAGGAAGCACTGGTTACAATTCGGCTCCTGGACGTCTTGTGTGAGATGACATCCAACACTGAGCTTCTCGGCTACCTGCAGGTTTTCCCTGGCCTGATGGAACGCGTGATTGGTGAGTGAACTGGCACACACAGGACTTCAGTTAAGAAATCTGCGACATACTCTGTGGTATAAGTTCAAACACAAGCCCTTATCTTTGGTGTTTTCACTTGAGATTCTTTGAACTTTTTTTTGGATGGAATTATGGTATAATGATCACAGCTCAGGTTGTTCAAGCTGAGGCCACATTGTTCGTTCCCTGCTGTGGAGCTGGGGTCCTGCTTTGTAGTGTGATGAGTAAGCAGGCCTTTCTGCACATATTATGGAGTCACCTCAGAGGAATGTTTATGATACAACTGAGGATGGGGATTTTGCAAATGATAAGGGTGATTTGTAAGTTTTATTTTACCATAAGTTTTATTTATAAGATCTGGTAATAGATTTTCTCCAGTTATACTTTTGAGAGCAAAGAAGAGTATTTCACTCATATTATAGATTTACTCTTAAAACAAGAAGTCTTTTATCATTAGGAAACCATTATTTGAAGCATTACTGACTTTACTCAAAAGCTGTTCGCAAATTAAGTTCAGAACCTTGTTTCGTGTGGATACCCAGCCCTAGGTTTTGCTTGTCAATGTCTAATGCTTTCCTTTAAAAAAAAAAAAAAGTCACGTACCTTTTCATGGATGTTAATATATAAGAAAGATGTCTATCTATCCACAAATGTAGTCGAGCTATCAGTGATCTGTAGAAGGCACTTAGAATTTCCTTCCCAGAGTTGTATGGTTTTGTTTTTTTAAGACAGGGTTTCTTTGTGTAACCCTGGCTGCCCTGAAACTTACTCTGTAGACCAGGCTGGCCTTGAACTCACAGAGATTTGCCAACCTCTTCCTCCCAAATGCTGGGATTAAAGGCATGTGCCCTCACATGTGGCTAACAGAGTTTTATTTAGAATGCAGTACTTTTAATGATAATCAGATTAAGTTACTGAACAGGGACTCACTCTGAAGCTAGGACAAATGTGAACTGCCGTCAGTCTCTGCCCAGTGAGCTTCTCTGTGTCCAATTGCTTCAAGTAAAATTGTGAAACTGATGTCTGCATTTAATGGGTTTATTCAGAGGGTTAAATGAAATAATATGGAAAATGTAAAAGTCCTGTTTCTATAGGCTGCTTGGGGTATTCATAGTATATAGCAATATTATTTCTTGTGATTATAGCTAATGTCAGTTCATGACCTTGTCTGATTATTAAGCCATTGAGAAAGCTATAAGTCATTACGGAAACCTCTTGTGATTTATACTTACTTTACTAAGTTATCACATTAGATTTTGCATAAATCAATTGAAATTGAAAATCATTTTATAAGAAAAAATAGTTGCAAAATTTTAGTTACGTTTCCTTTGTGGATAAATAGAAAGGCCAAGTGAGGCTAATTGTTAATGATCAGCCACCTTCAAATTGGGACTTTAAAAAAAATTAATGTGAAAGCAAAGAGGCTGTCTGGTTATTGTTACTGCTGCTGTATTTCTGGTGGTATGAGGATGAACTGATGCATGCTAGGCAAGGGCTCTTCTTTGTCCCCCACACGAATCATCATCAAAGAGGGTTAGCACGTACTTTATTTTAATCCATTAGGTTTGTTTATACAGAACTTAGATACTTGCTAATTTCTCATGGAAAATGAACTCTACTCATTTGCTCTAGATGTTTTACGAGTGATTCATGAAGTTGGAAAGGATAGCACGAACATCTTCAGTCCCTCCGACTCTCTAAAAGCAGAGGGTGACATCGAACACATGACTGAAGGGTTTAAGTCTCATCTCATCCGTCTGATTGGAAACCTGTGCTACAAGAATAAAGAAAACCAAGACAAAGTAAGATTATTTCTTGGTGTGCCACATATAACTGTTTAAAATATGCCAGTTAGAATTTAGAATATCTTTTCTCTGGGCAGGGGGGTATGTTTGATTGAAAAGAATATCTATAGGTTAATGTGTAACATAAAGACTGGAGAGATGGCTCAGTGGTTAAGAGCACTGGCTGCTCTTCCAGAGGTCCTGAGTTCAATTCCCAGAAACCACATGGTGGCTCACAACCATCTGCAATGGGGTCTGATTCCCTCTTCTGGTGTGTCTGAAGAGAGCAATGGTGTACTCATATACATAAAATAAGTAAATAAATCTTTAAAAAAGTAACATAAATAGACTATTACATAGTTTTCTACAATAAGTATGGCATGTCATACTTGAAATTTTTTACCTCTTATTTTATTTGTGCTGTATGTGCGTGTGTTACGTGTAGGAGTGTAAGACAGTGTAGACACATGTTTAGTACAGGAATGTGAAGTTGTTCTCTTTTCAACATCCATTCTGGAACCAAGTGTAGGTTGGGAGGCTGTGCTCCAAGTGCTCTTTATCTGCTGAGCTATGTGGCCAGCCCCAGGCGTCACATTCTTTTGCTTTTGGGTCTGTATTTTTATGATTTTTGCATTGTTTTTCTACTGAATGTATTTTGGGTGTTTTCCTTTCTTGTAAATTAGTAATGCTTGTCTAAAGTCTGTTTATTTAAGACTCTATTATGATGTAGGGAAGAGTCAATAAAGTAAAAGCAAAGACAAGCCAGGCATGGAGGCAAGTGGATCTTATGCAGTTCTAGGCTGGCCAGAGCTGCAGAGTGAGATCTGCTCTCAAAAACCGAGCAAAGAACAACAAACAGTGATTAACAGGGTTTGGAAATTTTTCTAGTAATGCACATTTCAGAAACGTGGAGTCAAGCATGTTGACACATGTTATCCGTGCCCTAGGAAGGACCAAACATGGGATTTACTACTTTAAGGCCAGCCTAGGATGCATAGCAAGACCTGATCTCAAAAAGAAACAAATAAAAAACAAACAAACAAACAAAAACCCTGGCCTTTACTGTAAGGGAACTCCTTGGCTTGTGCATCCTACACTTATGGGTGAATAGTGCCCTGACCTAAGCCTTCTAAACTAGGTCTTCGCTCGTGTTTGAATCATATACAAACCTGGCAGGCTCCAAGTAGATAAGCTGTGGATAAAATAATTATTAAAATCTGAGTTGTCAGACTCCAGAATCTACATTTAAGTCAACTAAGTGTTCACTCAAACAAACAAACATACAAATAGCCCTCTTTAGATGAATATAATGTAATTAAGAGTTTCCACAGCATAGTTTATACGTGTCTAGCATCCAAAACAAAATCACCTACACGAAAATGTACTTTATTGTTAAAAGAACTATTAATCAAAAGAAGCTGACTACAAACCAAGGATTTTAAAGGAACAGATGTAACAGTGAATGGATAATATATAGTATATAAATGAAAAGATACAATAAAAATAAAAACCAAAAGACAGAAATTTTAGAAATGAAAAGTACAGTATGTGAGATTAAAAGGTTTATGAATTCTTAGCAGAGATGGTAGGGTAGTGTGCATACTTGATTTGATAGTAGAAGTCATTCATTCTGAAAAAGATAGGGAGAGGGTAAAGATGGAAAGCACAGAGTCTTGTAATATGCCGCAATTGTTAGCAGCTCTCAGAGTCTGTTACATGGTAGTTGGCCATGCTTTGTCCAGTGTGTGTACAATTAGGATACTCCTCCTCATAGAGCAGGCGTGTATGTGAGACCACTGACTCCCTCTTGGACACTTACAGGACTGATTTTTGTAAAAGACAGTTGATGGAGAATAAGACACTTTACCATTTAATAGCCCAAACCTTTCCTTCGGAGCACACCACAGCAGAGTTCTTTTGTCTTTGTTTTTTTGTGATTGTTTTGTTGCTAATTTGGAGTGTCCTTTTACAGGAACATGATCTAGTAACCCTTAGGCTTATGAAATAGTTCCTAAGAATTAGGAGTAGGTTGTGCTCTGAGTAAATGTGGAGTGACCCAAGCACTGTGTGGAGGGCTCTGGGGCCCACAGGAAGTTGCTGCTGTGTTCTCTAATAGAGCACACACTCTGGAGAGCATAAAGGATTCATTCTTTGAGTGTGAGAATGATTCTCTACCCCAGTGTCTTTCCTGTGCTAACAGGAGGCTCAAACCTGAAAGTATTACTGGCCCTCCCCCGCTTTTATGTTCTGGAAGCTTCTTTATTCTTATAGCTCAGTCCTGATTCCTCTTGGATAATAAAAATGTATTTTCCTTGTTTATTTTTTCTGTAAGGGGTAAAGTTGAGTAGCTTTCAAACCCTTTTGTTACAGTTCTGGGAGAGTGGATGTTTGGGGAATAGTTCTTTATGTGTCTGTCACTAATTCCCTGTTTGTTGTTGAGGTGGTTTGTTTAGCTTCTATGCAAATTGGAGCCTGTGGATACATTTGGCTTTATATTTCCAAGACTAGATAAAGATCCAGGTTAGGGGATTTATCTCGTCTCACTAAGAGAAGAAAGGAACAGATGATTTCTTTGCTTAGTGCTGTGTGGCTGCATCATGTCTTCTTACAGGTTTGTCAGCTCTAACGGCTGCAGTAGCCTTGCAGAGCAGGTTTTGCGGGGACGGCAAAGGAGAGGCTGTCCAGTGGTGTGTGAACCCAAAGTAGAATTTAGATTTGTTTTCCTTAAGAATTCCCAGGTCTGTTCCTGGTCTCCTGCACTCTAATGTAGGCTTCCTGAAGATCACCAGCCCATAGGCCATCCAGCTAGACCCTTTCATCTCCTTCTGGTCTCACCTACCAAATTCCGGTGATTCTTTCATCTGTTTCTTATTCACTTCTCCATCAACTGTGAATGTCCTCAACCTTCAGGGCCTTTTGGTTGATGAAAATTTGCCTTCTGGGAAGGTTCTATTCTAGGAATGTTGTGAGAATTACTTTACTGGGAAAACAGCTATCTCCTCTCTACAGGCTCCTAAGAACACACTAAGTATGATCCTGGGGAATCTATAGTTTTCCTGGGGAATCAGGGAGTTTAGAGGCCTTACTTTGGATAAGAGGCTACTAATAAGAGTGGGGCACTCCAAAGCAGTAGCACCTAGAAATCTTCCCCTAGTTTGGATAATGGCTTCCCCAAGGCTTCAGAGACAGAGTTTCCTCCAGTTAAACTTTCCTGGCCTATATACCTTAGCACCTCAGAAACTACTCCCCATAGGTCAGGGTTTCATACAAATGGCTGGAGACACAGGAGGGAGAAGAATCTCCTCTGAGGGTAGGAAAATCATCTTCCCTCTAGTGACCTCTGTGAGGGCTCTTGTAAGCAGGGACAACTTCTGAAAAATGCATTTGTTTTGCTTAAAGGATTGCGGTCTATAAAGAACATCTGGGGATCTTGCCCATCAAGCTATTGACAACAGGGACTTTGGTAGAATCTTTACACAATTCTTAGTTCCTCTAGAGTCTGCATAGAAGCCTTTTGAGCCCTACCCGATCTCTGCTTGTCATATATTTGTCATTCATTGGCATGTGATATCCCTCAGCTGGGTAAGGCACTCCTGTGGACTTTTGAGTTTCCTGTTTTTGCATCTGCAGTGGGTCACTGGAACCTACTCTGAAAAAGATTGACAGAATTGTCATCATTAGTTTCTAAATGGAGAAACCAAGGCTCAGGGAGATTTCAGTGTGATTTAATTCAACAGAAATTTGAATCAGTTTGAATGTAAATTTGGTGCTGTATGGTCTGAAGATGACATTAATGTCAGTCAGGGTCAATATGCAGAGAGGATCTGAAATGTGGCCTTGTATTGTAGGGTGCCCATCTCAGAATAGTTCTTTCTGAGCAAAGCTGGACTGCCAGGGCATAGAGTTAGTGGGATGGGAGATCATCTCCCTTTGTTTCTGCACCTTTAAACAACCTGCTCAGAAATTTATGGAAGCCAGCCCTTCCTGGGTCTGGATCTGATGTTCAGGCTGCTTCCTGAACTGTAAAAGCGTCTAGATTTCCTTACAGAGGTGCTCCTGATTCAGCTTCCTCTTTACTCTGTCATTTGTGCTCCACTTACTTGGCATTCCTTTGTTATAGCTGTAATGATTAGTTTACTTTAACCCCTTGTGGACTAGATGGAGAACGTCTCTGTTGGGGTTTGCATTGTAAACACATAGATGCTGATGCAGCAAACACAACACCCTCTGGCTTCTTTAATAAGAACGTGGTTCTGTCAAACCATGGTTACTCTTTCTCCTTCCCTTTTCTTCCTTTTTCATTCTTCTGCTTTTGACTATTGTAGCTTCTCTAAGTAACTGCCTTATTTGAAAAAAAAGTTTTTAATTCTTAAAGCTAAATGTACTATTTGAAATATCTGGGAAGATAAACCAGTTTATTTATTTTATTTTATTTTATTTTATTTTATTTTATTTTATTTTATTTCATTGTCCCCAAAGAACAATGCCATTGACTGAAGTACATGCACTTGTTACCAGAGGCTCCCAGGCAATGGTAGTTGGTTCTTCCTTCTTTCCCTCTACTACCCCTCCACCTTGTAGCAATTCTCAGCCTCCGTGCTGGTGCCTGGTGGTCTCCCTGTTGACATATGTGCACACAAAGCTTTCGTTGCGTGTATCAGTTCATTTAAAGACTAGTCAGTACTTTGTGAGGTTCAGTGTGCGAGGCAGGTGTGACTCATGGCCTTCTGTCAGAACTGTCTTCTAGGAAAGAGGTTCTTAAACATCTGTGACCAGAAAAGCACATTTGTCAACTTTTTTGCTCATTGTGTTAGCCCTTTAAAATTTGTACCTGGTAATTCATAAGTGAAGGTTTATCTTTTGTGATCTGTATTTTTAAATTAGAAGTGTAGGTCACTCTGCAGTGCTATAGGTCTCCAAGTATTTCCGTACATACATACAACCGTCCGTCCATCCATCCATCCATCCATCCATCCATCCATCCATCCATCCATCCACGCATGCTATTTACTTTGTTCTTAGTTATCCCTCTTCCCCATTGTCCTCCTCCATCCTGCAGTCCTCTTACTGATCCCTTCCCTTCTTCCCCATGGTGGTTCTTTTAAAGCGTGTCCTCTCCGTCTGAATATAACGTGGTTGTTGCTCGTGATCAAATGTGTATGGTAGGCAGACCCTCCACCACTGAGCGGCGTCAGTTGGCCTCTAACAACTGATCTTAAATCTATTTGTTGTAGGGCTGGACAGAGGTGGCTTGGCAGTTAGGACTCAAATTTTGTCCCCAGCACCCATGTTAGGTAGCTCACATCTGCCTGCAACTCCAGCTCTAGGGGGGTTTGGCAGCTCCTCTGGCCTCCTCAGCACCTTCACTCACATGCGTAGAATTAAAAATAAAATAAATCTTTAAATAGTTGTTGTATGTTCACTACAATAATATGGAGTGTGCTCTAGGAGTCATTTGTAAACAAAGACTAGATACAAGAAACAACATTGCACCTGAAAATTAAAATTCCTTTAAATTCTGAATTTTGAGATAACTTTTGCAAGTCTTTTATGTTTGAGATTCATTTGTTTGCTTAGTCAGGTGTATGTATTTGGGGGCTTGTGTCTCACTGTGCATGTGTGGTGGTTCTGTCCTTCCTCAGTATAGGTCCTGCCAGCCGATTGAATCAGTTTGTTGGGCTTGCTGGCAAGCAAATTTACCCATTAAGCCATCTCACCAGCCCTATTTGGGATAGTTTTAATACATTCTGACTTAGTGTATGCCTTATGCCCTAATATATACCTTTTTGTATGGTTTGGTTCAGTTTAGTGTCTTTGTAAGCAATGTGACAAGCCTTTTAGTTTCTCACATTCAGAGCAGACTGATAGGTCAGTCCTTTACAATTCTCTCCTGTGTAATATAATTTCAAGCCTTCCTTCCCTTGATGGTGTTGCGTTTCTACCTTACTGTGCCTATGCAGTTGGTTTCTGTATGTGGATATATCATGGTGTGTACTTCAGCATACATGAGCATATGTTTGGCTTTGACTTGTCTTTGGTGTGTATAGATTAACCACCAGCCAAAGAGATATGTGAAAATTTTGATTATGGCTCAGTTTTACCATAATAGGCTAGATCTGTTATACTGACAACTCCAGACCTCCTTCCTGGCTTCCATTTCTCTATCATTCTTTCATAAAGCTCCTCTCTTTCTCCCTCCCTCCCTTCCTCCCTTCCTTCCTTCCTTCCTTCCTTCCTTCTTTCCTTCCTTCCTAAGATTAATTAATTAATTAACTTTTATGCATATGTGTCTTCAGACACACCAGAAGAGGGCATCAGATCCCATTATAGATGGTTGTGAGCCACCATATGGTTGCTGGGAATTGAACTCAAGACCTCTGAGCCATCTCTCCAGCCCCCATAAAACTCTTTCTATATGTCTCTTGCTGAGAAATTTATTGTACGCAGTCTTTGCATGGATCTTGAGCTGATCATTCTGTATAGGTGCTAGGTTGCTAAACTGTAAATGCATCTGGACTTCTTGCCCAGGTCATGGTGTATTGTTGTCCATCTTCTAAGGGCTCAGTCCCGTGACTGCCTAGTTTCTTGGAGTTACCAAGTAAGCTGTGTTCTGTTGCTGCTGTTTTTCAGTCCTTACCATAGGCAGTGGCTTGCAGTAGTGCAGACATAATTAAAATTCAGTATCCACAAAGCTGCTCCTCGGTCAGCCGTCCACTGACTGGAGCGCCATCAGTTCTGTTCTCAGCTTCCGTGCTGCAGATGGAGACCGCTGTACTCTGTGGGGTCCTGAGGACTGAGTGTGACAGACTCAGACACACTACTCAGACTCTCCATGGACCTGAGACCCCTCTCAGGCTGTTGGTGGATATAGTTCATTCATCATCTCCCAACTATATGCCTTAAAAAGTGTTATTACATTTATTTTTGTGCAGGAGTAGGTGGTATGTGTGTCTGTGTGCGTGTTATGGCCTGAGTGTGGATGTGGATGGCAGACCTCTCGGAGGAGTTGATTCTTTATTCCCACTCTATGGGTTCTGGGTCTGGGACTTAGTTCTTAGATTTGGTTCTTTTACCCACAGAGCTATGTTGTTGATCTCTCTTGTGTGTGTGTGTGTGTGTGTGTGTGTGTGTGTGTGTGTGTGTGTGT
>JANHMN010000012.1:17523685-17552872 GCA_030674055.1 Rhabdomys pumilio | reverse complement strand
TGTGTGTGTGTGTGTGTGTGTGTGTGTGTGTGTGTGTGTGTGTGTGTGTAGAGAGAGAGAGAAAAAAAAATTGTAGATAACACATCATAGGAATTTACTAAGTGTAAAGTAAAGTAATCTTGATACCTTGTCTTTCTAGGTAGGGCTTGTTTGAGGAAGTAGTAAAAGCATGTAAGAGAATTTTCTTTGGGACAAGAATACTTTTTTTTCTTGTCAGGTCTACCACAAATGCTTTTCTAGTTGAATTTTTTCTCTTGGCATTATCCAAGAGAATGAGGAGAAGTATTGTCTATATCTATTCCAGAATGTGTTCTAGGACAGTCTGAGAGTATAGAAGGCCCCCCTTATTTTATTTAATGTGTGCCTCCACACACATTAATTGGACATGTAAATTGTGGACAAACAAACAAAAGAGGACAGCTTTTGGAAGTCAGGTCTGTCCTTTCCCTGTGTGGTTTCTACAAATGGAGCTCATCAAGCACAAGCAGGTGCCCTTACTCCTTGAGCCAGCAGCCCTGGAGGAACTTTTCAGTCTCAGGTCTGTGTCCTCTTGTCTGCACTGTGTGCTCTCAGAGTTACAGCTTATTGATTTGATGATTGAGTGTATAGACAAGATCTGGCTCGCTTAGAATTCCACTTCTTTGTAATATAATCCAAGTTCAAGAAATATGTCAAAATTCATAAATCAAGCTGTCACCATTAGTTTCTTGAACTTAGAGTTCCTGCTACAGAAAGTGAAATTAAAATTCCTATCTTGAGGATACGTACAGAGATTTAGTTTGTTGCAGCTGTACTTTTTTTTAAAGGCATAGAGGAGGGCTGCAGTGGTAGGGAGGAGGGCTGCAGTGGTAGGGAGGAGGGCTGCAGTGGTTGGGAAGAGGGCTGCAGTGGTAGGGAGGAGGGCTGCAGTGGTAGGCCAGTGGCAGAACAGTTGCCTAGCCTGTGGAGGGCCCTACATTCAATTCCTAATATTGCCAAAAAAGTTAAAGCTCTGGGGCTGTCTTATTGTTTGATTTCAGGACTCCTCCTTTTCTGTTTTGTAATAGGAGTAGTCAGCTTGTGCTTCTGTGGGAGGGGCATGACATTCTTTAAAAGGGAGACTTACAGGAACAGCATGAGCCATCTGTTGCTGTTACTGCTGCATGCTTTGTGTTTCCTCCTAATACCCTACTGCTGGTTGAATCAAACTGCTGAGCTCCAGGTTCAGTGATAAAACCTGTCCCAGAAAACAAGGTGGAGAATGATTGAGGAGGACACCTGATGCTAACATCTGGCCTCCCTGTGTGCACATTCAGCAGGCTTGGATTTTAGCATGTTTAGTTTTTTCTTGCAGCACCTAAAAGTTAAGAAGACCAGAGTTATTTAACATGCGCGCGCGCGCACACACACACACACACACACACACACACACACACACACAAAGAGGCATGGATCTAGAGGTTCTGTTTGCCTCTGATAGGAGGAAGATGCCAGTTCTTAGTGACTATAGCCATTCTTTCTTCCTTTGTTCCCCTTGCATGGTCTATGCACACGTCCTTACCTTTCTCAACCAGTATCTAGGGTTTAACAGAATTTAAATTCACCTTTTATAGAAAAAAAATTAAGAGTAAAATATTAGCATATGATCTGGGGAATTTCACTAACAAAAATAATTAAAAACTCATATCGAAGTGACTGGGGACATTCTTGACTGCATATCAATTTGTCAGTGTGAGAGAGAGGCAGACAGAACTGGAAGGATTATTCCTGCAGTGTGCTGGGTTTCTTTTTTTCTACTGCAAAGGAATAGAATTTGTAGTTACCTTCTGCTGGCAGGGGATCTGGTTTGGGCATGTTAGCTTTTGGCGAATGAGTGCATGTTTCACATTTCTATTGCATGTTAGACTCTAATAAAAACCCAAGTATTTTTGACACTGTAAAGTTTCTTTCTATCTCTGTAGCCACCATTAGTTTGGGAAAATGAGAAAGTTTTTTATTTCAAGTGTCAAACTTAACTCCTTCCATTTCTGAGGGAACAAAAAAGATGGAATTGTCTAGCATACACCTAAAACGTTGTCAGTCTTTGGCATGGTTAATTGTTTGCTTTTCCTGGCAGCAAAGGATCAGAGTTATATTCTTATAAATATTTTTTAAAAATCAGTTTCGAAGTAATTATTTGGCACTCCTTCCTTTAAAAGCTTGTCTTATTTTTGCAAAATTTAATTTCATACCACTGTATTCTAGTAGATGCATTGAGTCTCCCACGCTGTGATGTTTAACTCAAATCTATGTTACTGCTGTGTAGCAGTTGGAGTGAAGCCTTTTCTATTCTGTTCTCCAGATAGGAGCTGCCGTGTTGTTCTGTTATCATGGTAGAAACCTGTAGTTTAGTTCAAGTATGCATTTGCCATCTGCTGTGCACCAGCTGGTGTTCTAGACAGTGAGAATGTAGAAATGGGTTTGGCATAGTGCCCTCTTGAGGGATTCATGTGCGCAGGGAGACAGACATAAGAACTTGTTATTTAAGTGAGTTCGTGAGGCTCGCCTGAGATTGAGTGGGTGCTATGTGCACCGGAGAGATGGGAAGGCTCCACTGAGTTCAATAGGAGCCCTGCACCTGTGTGAATAGATGAGGGAAACAGTGGCTGGGCGCCCTGCTCTGGGCCAGCCTTCCTCAGAAGGGGAGTGCAGATGCCTGTGAGGCTGACTTGTGGCTCAGCACTGGGGTTTGCCAGCTGACCTCTGCATTTAGCTGGTGGAGCTGAGTGTGAGAATGGTTGGAGCCTCTGGAGACTACCAGAGATTTCATTTCTGAACCTTCTTGTGCTGGTTTTAAGATGGACTTTCATTGTGCTACCTGCTCACATTTGGTTTTAGTTATTTAAGACAATTTTATTTGCTCTAGAAGAGTGGTGTTTCCCTAGACCCTTGTCCACAGTTTTCCTCATTTTTTGTATGTCTCTGTCCTTGTCCCCTTTCACTGTCCTCATCTCTTCAGTGGACTTTCTCCTAGTGATTTTTATGGACTTTCAATTTGTTCTTATCCTGTGGGATTGGTTTCTTTAAACATGGAGGATCCATGGCTCCTGTCTTCAAGCTTGTCCTCAAACTGTGCTTTGCTTTTGTCTCCATCTCCTGACATCATAGAGGGTCTATCCACCTCTTGCCAATTTTAACATTAGTAAAGATTCTGATCCTACGCTGACAATAAAATTTGGGCTTGTGGCAGTTGTCTTCCTATGTTCTGCCTGCAAATGTCTCAGTAAACTGTAGCCCTGTTGGGAGTTTTTCATGAACTGGCAGCCTGTAAGCTCCAGAATTTTACTTTCCTTGTCACCGCCCACTGAAGACCTTTAAGCTACTCCCTCAGCAGTGCTGAAACCTGGTCCTCTGCAGATCTTATCCCAGTTACATCCTGGGGACTTCTCATTTGCTACTCTGGATTTTCATTTCTGGCTTCTCTGGATGATGCAGACACCCTTCCAAGGGTTAAGCAGAAGACCATATCCTGCCAGTCTTGCAGGAGCTACTGAGAGCAGCTATGAGCCAGGGGCCTGCAGTATTTTCTCTGAACCCTCCTTGATTGTCTGCTTTTTCTACCATTGATTGTCTTTCCCCTTTAGCACAGTGCATGGAAACTCCATTTAGAGGGGAAAAAAAAAAAGCCAGTTTAAATTCCAATGATTTTTCTTGTTTTGGGTTCCTTCCTTCCTTCTTTCCTTCCTTCCTTCCTTCCTTCCTTCCTTCCTTCCTTCCTTCCTTCCTTTTCTTCCTTCCTTGTTTACTCACTAGGCAACCCTTCACATGTTTATCTTTTGAGTCTTACTTTATCTAGAAAGAAGAGGTAATTTTCCTGAGCTCATGTTTGTTGTGAGGACTAAGTCTCATTAATCCAACAACACCAGTAAGAGTCTGTGTAAGTGCCTCCAGTGTCACACTCCGTGTGCTCCTCACAAGCATGAACTCCTCTGTGTCATTTGACCTTTCTCAATTTAACATATGGGAACCTTTCTTCTCATTACTTCCTTGGTGGGTGGTTCTCTTCCCTCAGTCCTGTGCTTTGTCCAACAGTGTCACCAGCTCTTGAGCAGGCAGCACCCATGAAGGACACCAGTAGTACAGAGGTTTAGGTCCATGCCAGTTTCTTCTCTGCTTGTGAGCTCCCATGTCCTTCCCAGACAGTGTGAAGTGACTAGTTTTCTCTTGTTAGCCAGTTTCCTGGTACCCAGCAATGCTTGTGCCAGGCTCTATAAAACTCTTGCTCCTTTGCTGCTCTACATCGCACCCAAAACAGAGCTCCTGTCCTCATTTGTGGAAAACTTTGATTTTCTGAAAAAAGCTTGCAAGTGCTTGAAGAAGTGAGTTAGGCTTAAAGCAGAAGCAAGAGAGTAGCGGGCTTGATTATTGCTGGTATAACAATGTAATAATTACATTAATTGCTAGCACCACTGCTTCTGCAATAGCTTTGGTACAAGAAGTTAAGACAGCTACTTTTGTTAATCATTTAACAAAAAAATATTACTAATGTGTTGAGTATACAAGAGGATTTTATAGGTGTTTGGAACAACAGATTTATGCTCCATATCCTATTCAGATTATCAGAAGGAGGCTCAGGGTTGAAGAGTTATGAGCCATCTCAAGTGTCATGACAAATACCATTGGAGTTGTGTTACTTCTAAAATTTACAATGATAGTCATTATAATTAGAAAAAAGTTGAAAGACACCTGTAGGGTATTTGGCATAATTCTAACACCTTGATGTTTGAACTTTCCATAGTGAGATTATGAATTTAAAGAATGCTGCTGTGCTGAGCTTTGATGCTGCAGACAATGCTGATAAAATTATTCATGGCTTGGGGTCTGTATTTCCATTTTGGTCAAACCTCAGGAATGGCATATATAGCTTGATCAGGCTAGCCCTTTTTGTTCTGGGAATACTTTTTTTCCTGCCCATCGTGTTAAAGCTGGTCTCTAACAACATCAACATGTTGGCAGCCAAAATACATGGCTTGAACCTGAAAATGGACCCCCAGATAGAGTTATTAATTTAATAGGCTGGCAAGCCAAGGATGGGTAAGATTCTACTCAGAGTCTTACCAACCTAAGACAGAAGTGCATTGCTTTTGATAATGCATATTCCATGACTAGTAAGGAAGGCATTCTTGTCAGGACCACCTAAGAACAGACTCAGTCTGGTTTATGCAATAAAGAAGGGGGAGATGTGGAAAGTTTTTGGGGCTGCCTTGCAGGAATCTGACATTGGCCAAGGACAAAGAAATGAACTGCAGGCAAGAATCTGACATTAGGTTAGAACAAGAAGTAATTTTAGGCAGGAATCTAAATCCTAGGCTAGAACAAAGAAGTAATTTCAGGCAGGAATCTAAATCCTAGGCTAGAACAAAGAAGTAATTTCAGGCAGGAATCTAAATCCTAGGCTAGAACAAAGAAGTACAGGTAAGAGTCTAAATCTTAAGCTAGAACAAAGAAGTTCAGGCATGAAAATGACTTTGGGCTAGGACTGGGAAGTAGGCTCAGATATTTTTGTCATCCTGATAAGCCCTTAGAAATAGTGATCACAGGAGTGACCATGGGCCTCAGTTTATTGTCCTGTGTGCTCTTTGACTATCTTGGTTTATTGTCTTGCTTGTTCCTTGTCTATTTGCATCTATCTTATTGCTAGTTCCTCAACCTAGAACTGACCTGAATACTTGCATGTAATTTAAATAGTATAAAACCAAAAAAAAAAAAGAAGAGGAGGAATGGGATAGGGGGGTTAATGGGGGCGGGTGGGGGAAATGGGGAAAGAGGGTATAATGAAATGTAAATAAATAAAATATCTGAAATGCAAATAAATAAAATATCAAATTTTAAAAACAAAACAAAACAAAAAACTTCTTGCTCCTTTGCTGCTCTATGCAGCACCCAAAGCAGAGCTCCTGTCCTCCTTTGTGTGCTGGCAGAGCTGTTCATTCAAACTGTTTCACCATCATCTCCATGCTTTCATTGTGTTACAAGTTTCATTGTTTAGCTCTTATTTCCTTTAGTTCAAATGTGTGTGAAAATGCTGACACACCTTGATTGAGAAACATTTCAAGCCTTAATCGTTCTTTTATGTATTTGTGTGAAAGCGTTTCTAGTCTTTTCTTGACAATAAACCCTGATGCAGGCGGTTAGGAGAGCAAGAAGGAGCAGAGGAGCCAGACCTGGTGCTATGTTCTCTGCGCCTTCCATTTGCTCACTACCTTCATTGTGGCTGCCTTCCTCTCAGCCATTCCTAAATGGAGGTGTAGGGGGCTGTCGATGCCATAGTAATCAGATGCCCCATAATTCCTTATCCCACTAATAGTAATAATTTGTATGCATTTGGAAGTTCTGGATTTCTTTTCAGGAAAAGTACTAACTTAGATACTCAATTATATTGGAAAAACTTACATGTTGAGCCTTAGTCAGGATCTTGCAAAGATTAATTACTTCCAAACTGGAAATCTATAGCATCAATGCCAGCGACACAATGAGCACTATTACGTGCCTGGCACCCTTTGAGCCCTTGCTTTTATCACTGTACTTACTTCATGATACTTTTTGGGCGTGGACACTTTTATCCCATCTTAATTTGCAAACTCAGATATGTGGACATTGAAAACCTTGCCTGGGTCTCATACAGTCAGTGGTAGAAAGCACCAGAATTTTGTCAGACTGACTTTTGACACATATTCTCAGTTTCCTTATCTCCTCAGCCCTGACTTGACTACAATATTGGAATTGTCTCTGGGGCACATAGTTATCCAGGGCTGCTGTTTTTATAGTTTTCTGTGGCATGATTATAGATTTGATTTATATCTGCAAATGCATGTAGGATAACCCATATCTTTCAGGTATAAGAGTTACAGTGGCTTTTGTAAATTAAGCATGGATTTCTTTGGTTTTCCAGACTATTTTAAATTAAATAATGTTGAATGCAGTCTTGAAACATTGCTCTTCCCAAAAAAGAAAACATTGTTTGAAAGAAAACTAATTATGTCAACATATCTTCACACAGGCAAAGTGGACAGTTGTTTTTAATCATTTAAGAAAAATGAACTAAATGGGTACACAAAACAGTTGTGACCGAATGTTAGGCACTTCCTAAGGCTGCTTCCAGTTTCTGTTTGTAATTTTCTGACTTAAGCGGCTTTGAGGCCCCTTTGAGAGTTGTGCCCATCACTGTGTTGATGGAGCCTCTCACAGTTTATCTATGGGGAGGGTGGTGGGGGTGGAGATTGTCCTTCTGTTGGTTGGGTCTTTTATATTTCTTGTATCAGTGACATCTTACATTACACATCCTACCACAGGCTCCACTTAGCTCGTGCTGCTCTTGGACATTTCAGTAATTGGTTTAATGCGAAACTAACTTCTGGGAATGATTTATCACTATTTGCTTAATATTATAACAAGTGACAACATCAAATTTACCTGCTGGAAAAATCCAGGAGGAAATGTTTAAATGATGTCAATGGCCTGCAGAGTTGGGGCAAGAGGAGAGATCTGAGCTAAGATTCATTTTCTTTAATCCTGTACCTGTGATCTGTGCCTGAGAGGACAGGAAGATGGATCTACTTGAAATGGAATCAGGGAGAGAATTACCATGTCCTCCAGGACACCTGGGCCTCCCACACACAGTTGTGAGTGACTGTCCTGCGCAGCTGCAGCCTAGGACAGCCAGCAGAGGGGCTGTGGAGGAGGAAGGCTGAGGAAGGCTGAGTTGGCCTGTGGTTGAAGGATGCTGACAGGAAAAGTCTGACTAGTAGGCCAGGCAGGCCACAGGAGCAGGGAGCGGAGGGCATGCCTCTTACCTGCTGTGATTTCAGCTCTGGAAACCCTGACTGGTAGCCTCTGCTTTCCCTCATCCCCAGAGGAAATAAACAGAAACCAGCACTAGTTGGTTTTAAATTATGAGTGGGCGTGTCTGCCTCCCTAACCCCCCCTTCCATATTGTTCCCTCACCCAGTGGAAGTGAGATTTGTTGGGCATTCTGGCCTGAATTCAAAATTCTGCTGTTACCCCTTGGGACTCCTAGAAGTGGGGAGTAGGGGATGATTTGTTAAGAACTTGGAGAGTGTCAGAAAAAATCCTTTTTGTTTTTTTAAAATATAGTTTTTAATCTTGAAAATCATTTCTAGCCATTTTAGAAGATAAAATAGCAATCTGGCAAAATGACTCAGTGTGTAAGGTACTTGTTACACGCCTGATGACCCAGAGTTCAATCCTCAAAATTCACCTGATGTGGAAAGTGAGCCTGGACTCTGACAAGTTGTCCTCTGACCTTCACACGCTCCAGTGGCAGACGTGCAAGCATCTGTATACACATAGTAAAATACATTTCAAAAAATAAAAAAGTATTAGTGTATGTAATGGCTAATTCTGGTTGTCACCTTAACACTCCTGGGAGAGGGACCCTGAATGTAGAGTTGTCTTCATCAGATTGGTCTATGGTCATTTCTGTGAGGTAATTTCTTGATTGTTGATTGGTGAAGAAAGGGCCAGCCCACTTGGCAATGCCATCCCTAGGCAGGTGGGCCTAAGCTAAATAAAAAGGTGGCTAAACTTGAGTCTGGAGAGCAAGCCAGTGAGCAGCATTCCTCTGTGGTCCCTCCTGCAGCTTCTGTCTTTTTGAGCCCCTGCTCTGGCTTCTCTGGATAATGGACTGTAACTTGTAAGGTGAAATGAACCTTTTTCTCCTCACGTTGCTTTGCTCATGATATTTATCATAGCAACAAAGTTCAGACTAGGACAGTGCAGCAGTAGTAAATACAGAGGAATTCTCTTAAGTTACTTGATGCTTGGTACACTTTTTAGAATTATTCTCTACTAGTAATTGTATATATGATTCAGCTTATATTTACTAGAAAAAAATAAGCTCTGGCTCCACATCTTCAAATAATCCCATCATTTTAGCCTACACTGAGACGATTTCTACTGTTTATACTATTTATTAATTTTGTTGAATTTATAAAAGAGGAACAAAGTTTTGCCATTATGATAGACACACAAATTCAATTTTCAGTTGATATTTACCCAGTCTGTGTAGCAGTGACTGACATAATGACACATTGTCGCTCAGTAAGCCTGGGCTGCAGCCGGGTGCCCTGTGCTACCTCCAGAGCCTGCCCTGAGTGCTGTCTCACGCCAGAATGCCCATCTTCCTGTCTTTCTCACCTCTGAGTAAAGGCCACAGCTCCCCAGCCAGGCTTGTGCTCGCTTGGGTCATTTGTGGGCAGCACTGGCATCTGCCTAGAACACTGCTTTCCCTGTTGTAGCAGGTGTGCTGGCCAGTTTGGACAGAATGAAGAAAGTGTTGTATTTAGGAAATTGCAGTCTTGTGACATGAGATGTTCACCCATCCTAGTGATGTGCTTAGACCAATGTGCACCTTTCTTTAAAATTCAAAATGTCAAATTCAGATTATTGATCTACAGACACTGATGTTGCCTAAGGAGCACTGTAGTTTATGTCAAAGTTCCTTTCCTGGTATTTGCTGTGCTAATCTACAGCTTTTAGAATGTGTGCTGAGTGCCAGGTTTCCTGCTCTGACAGCTACTATCTCTAAGGGGTTGCTTTTAGTTGGGTTGCAGGTGTTCATTTAAACATACTGGCTGAGTGCTTGTGTGTGCATGCGCACACCCCAGACAGTGCCAGAAGCTGTAATTTAAAGGTGAGCGGGCAGAGGAGTGTGCAATGTTTTTATCTTCCGGGCAGGATCCTGATGTACAGCTTCATGTGACATCTCGGGTTTTTTTTTTTTTTTTTAAAAAGCCTGAGGCATCTGTAATCTTTATAGCAAGAATTCTAGCGCTATGTTTTGCATTCCAGGCTTACTGTCTATCCTGCTCCATAAATATATGGCTCTTGTGGACTTATAAATCATGACAGTAGGACTCATATCCAAAAAGAAGAGATTTAAATCTTTACAGAGTTTCTAAGATTTAATGTAACTTAGACATTACTCTGCCTCAGAAGTAACATTCTTATTTAAAGACAGTGTGTCTTTGACAGTAACTTTAAAAACATCCAGAGAAGCAAATATTTAAGAGCATAGTCAACATTAAACTTTGTGCAAAGTCTGGAGGAAGGAAATAAAACAGGTAATTGCCTGTAAACAACTCACAGCCTAGAGGAAAACATGAAAAGCTAAAGATCCCAGGTCTGTGTGACTGCAGCCACCTCCCCACCCACTGAGCCTGTGTGGCACTAGGGAAGGCAAGGCTCCTCCAGGCAGCGGGTGTCACACAGGCTTCCGGATATGTCGTAAAGAATGCTGTCCTCAGGCCAGATTCACCAGATGTCCTCAAGTCCTTGTCAGTTCCTTGTTGCTCTCCCCACCATGAGAGTTCACCCTTGGGGAAGGGCTTCACTTCCATGAACGTGAGACCTAATGGGAATATACAGCATTTATTAGAATATGTGGTGTATTCTTCCCCCTCCCCTGCCCCTTCTCTCCCCTCTCCTCCTCTTCACTCTCCTTCCCTTCCCTCTGAAAGGGACTGGGAGTAATTGCCCAACCTGGTAGTCCTGGCTTCTTTAGTGGCTCTTTTTAGGGAATTTTAAGCCATAGGACTTGCCCAAGTATGAATGTTCTTGCCTTCATTCTGTGCTTTTATTTATCTGTCCTGTAGTAGGGTGTGTCTGTGTGCAAGCCTTCACTAACATAGTGCTCTGTGTGTTATGTGTATACATGTGAGAATTTTCAAAGCCACAGGAACTGTTCTTTTCTGCACTCTGTTCTGTGGTTCAGCAAGCATTCATTGAGGGCCCACATTGTGACAGGTATTCCCATAAGCCCTATGGTTCTCAGGCTGGGTATACTGCCATTTATTCTAAGGTAGCTTGTGATTTGCTGTGGGATATGGTGGTCTAAGTTTAGGGTGGTGAGCACTGAGGCTCATTAGTAATAACAGCAGTAATCATACCAGGTACCAGAACTGCAGCAGTTGTAAGTGTTCCCACTCACTTCTGTAATGGTAGTTTCTCCAGAGTAAAAAAGAGGAGACCAAGGGCCTAAGGTGACAGGAACAGGCCATCCTATTTGAAGCCATTTACATTTGTACGGATTGTTTCTTACTGCAGCATAATGCCACCCACAGTAGCCCAATAGATTGGAGACCAGCCACCAGGCCAAGGAGCTATCTGGAGTGTGGCTGCAGATATCTGCATAAGGAAGAGGGTTGGGCGTCTAGGGCAGGATGAGGGATAGATTTCACACAGAGTTGGGAAAAGCAGGCAGCATTTCTTTGATGGGCAGTGTCGTGAGAATGCCTTCCATGTGGTGACATGATGTTGTGCCCCACACTGTGAGATTCCAACCACAAAGCAGGACTCTACCAGGAAGTCTACTGAGCTTACTTAAAGAGCATGGGGAGGAGTTGTCAGTATCAGTGTGGATGACCCCAGAGCAGCTATAAGGGAAAGTCTTGGCCCAGCACAAATGATAGTTCCCTATAGCCACATAGAGGAAGCCCAATTTCAGTTAGTCTCCTTCAGCCCATATATTTTAACACTGAGACCATAACAATTTGGTCAAATTTGCATACAAATCACTGGAAGGAAAGGCTGGGATCTCAGGTAAGGATCCAGAGACTCTCCTCATCCCTTCCTTCTATTGAGGGAATGTCAGCAGTAACCAAGCTCAATCTTGGACTATACAAGCAGGCACAGCTGATTTGATAAAGATGGTAGCTGTTCTGCTCAGAAAATCATAATCTACAATAACTAAAGAAACAGCTGGCCTCAGGGGAAGCGGTTACCTTCCCACATGTTTTTATAGACTACCTCAGTATTAGATACCTTTATATTAGTGAGTTTGAAATCTGAGTACCTGGCCTTTAAAGATTGTAAGTCTCCTTTCCCCCTTTGCCCCCACCCTGAGCTTCAGCACAGTGCCTGCGGAGGTTAGTACTGACTTTCTGTTTGAGGATTTCCTATGTGCATATAATGTGCTTTGATCAAACACATGCCCTATTCCTCCCATATTCTCCGTTCCTCACTGTGCCCCTCAATTTCATGTGCTCACTTTTAAAACACCCACTAAGCCCATGTAATGCTGCCGGTGTTAATGGTATAAGGGGCTACAGCCCTGAAGAAAATCGATTTTCTCCTTTCCCAGAAGCTTTCAGTTGACAACATCTCCTCAGCTAGGGGTGGGACTTTGTGATCCCCCTTCTTGGTTATACTGACTGGGATTTTGTCTGTCGTGATCTTACGTCATGCATGTGATTACAGTTGCTGTTAGTCCATGTGTGTGCAGGAGCCTGTCATATCCAGAAAACATAGTTTTGCTGCAGTCATCCTCCATCTCTGCCTCTTAACAGTCCCTTCCCCTTCATCAGTGATCTGTGAATCTTGGGATACAGGGGTGCAATATGAATGTCCCATTTAAGGCTGACCACTCCATACTCTGCTCTTATACAGGTTGACCTGTTCTGAGCCTTTGTTTCAATCATTTTCTCCTGTCGTTGTGTCTCCCCCCCCCCCCCCAGCCCTACCCCTGCTTTCCATGCGGGTTGAGAGGAGCACTGATCTGAGTGTAACACTAAGTTCTTAGGAGGCAGTTCACTGCTGTGTTCACTTAGCAGGGCGTAGTAAGTTCTTCTCTTAGACTTGTAACCATGGGCAGTGAATCTTCTTTACTAATGTTGTGTGTTAAACTTTTCCAACATGTCATGTGACATTTTCTCTTATTTTACCTTTTTATTTCTCTGTGTTTTTTATTGGAAAATTATGTATGAACATGCTGACTTACTAAATTGTGCGATGATATATTAAAACACAGAAATGCTTAAAACTGTAAATGTAGCAAAAGCCAGTTTGTTATAGGACATAGTTTTAGTTTTCCTCCTGACTCTAGTGACTTGGGCATTTTATTTATTTAATGTAAGTACTGACTTGGGTATTTTATATAAGCCTTTTAAAATCGTGTACCTTTCTCCACTTTGCCTGGTTATTATTAATAATAACATAAAAACCTTTAAAGTCATACCCTAGGGAATAGCAAAATTTGGTTGCTCAACATAAATAGCCTTTAAATTACTTGCAAAAGTTTAGGCCTTGGTGATAGAGATATTATTCCAGTGTTTGCGGAAACAGAACAGGCTGATTTACATTTGATCAAGTTGAAACTGTTTGGGAGGCAGAGGCAGGCGGATTTCTGAGTTCGAGGCCAGCCTGGTCTACCGAGTGAGTTCCAGGACAGCCAGGGCTACACAGAGAAACCCTGTCTCGAAAAAACCAAAAAAAAAAAAAGAAAAAAAAGAAACTGTTTGTACTTAAATGGATTAAAGTGTAATCTGGCTTTTAAAAACCACATCTGTCTGGATGTTGTCAGTATATGGTCCCACCTTAATCTGGTGAGTGGACCTGGCGGGCTTTGTTAGAGTTTTCTGACTACTGAGTTCTGAGTTTTACAGCATTTCCTATTTAGACGCATGCATTTTTACTTCATTTTATGGTTTAAATGATCTGAACACCAAAACTCAGTTGTAAAAAGGTAACAATTTACTTATGTCAATTAAAGAAAAATTACCAGCTGAAAGTTATAGGTAAAAAGAAAACTGGTTTCCTCTGTCCTATGCTGCTTTTTTCATAGCATTTTTAAAGCTAGTCTCATAATTCTTTTCCATTTGTCCTTAATTTTTCATTTGACAAGCCTGGGTTTCTTTCTTGAGGGGCCAGTTCCTCAGCTTGACTCAGGGTGGCATGCAGGGTTTAATGAATATCTATCTCCCTGTACTCCCGGAAGAAAGGGCTGTTTCTTACTTATCTTTGCAGTGATAGGTAACAGATAAACCAATTTTTTTTTTCAGTGAGAAGCAAATGCAGAGAATCCATTGGGCTATTGTGTGGGTTTTTTTTTTTTTTTTTGCTTAATATTGATTGATTTAGCCAGAATCACAATGTACCTTGAACTTGTTGATCCTTATTGGATAACTTCTACTGTCTTTCAGGTCAAGGTTCTTCCTTGTTCTCAATCTGGCCCAAGAAAGACTGGGCCAGAGCTGTATTTTAAGGCTATAGTGAGGAAACAGGATTCCAGAACAGGACCTGTTGCCTGCTAGGTCACCAAGCCTTGGGCTCTGCCTCCTGTCTGCTCTTCTAGTCTCTGTGTCATTACCCATAGCCCTGTAGCCTTCTGCTAACACTGTTTTTTCATGGCCAGATCCAGAATGAAAATAAATCCATGATTTTCCTGGGTTTGTTTCTATCTTTGATATAAGCTATTCCTCAGACATGGGCGTTTAGACTGTTGCTATGCTAGATTCTCTGTTGTGTATAATAATAGGCCCTGCCCCAGACACTCTGCCTCTGAAGCTTCACCACTGGATTGGAATGTATGGAGAAGTTAAGTTTGTAGCTGTGGTCTCAGGATCCCACTGATAACAATTCCCCTTTCTTAGACCGGCCGTGGCTGTTTAATCTAGAAGCACCTAGGAAAGGGCCTTGCCTGTGGCCAGTCTGGAGGTTTCTAAAGGGCTCAGACAGCAGTCATATGAGCCCTTTGCTCTGCTCTTTCGCATTTCCTATTTCAGGGTGCTGTTATTAGGAAGACTGTGAAAAATGTCGTGGGAATCCTGTTCCTGAATTTTACCAGCCCCTGTGTCCTCCTCTTCTCCAGCAGCTGCTTGTTTGTAAGCCTGCTGAACTGGAGCGTCATCTTGTCCAGGTGCACATACTGAGCTCAGACCTTTCTTGCTGCAGGGCACAAATCCACCTAATCCTGGCTCAGAGGTTATTCTCCACCTCCCTAAGTCCAGGCTCGGACATTGAATTACCCGGAGCCAGGTCTTGTCAGGGTGTGAGCCTCTCACTGAGCACACTGCTGTCTGCTCAGACTTCTGTCTTCCCTTGTCCTGCTCACTATGCCTCACAGTTCAGGATGTTGGTCAGAATCTGTCAGAAGGTCTTCTCTCAGTGAAGGTGTTTATTATAGCCTCCTTCAGTCTGCAGGGTTACTAAGGACCCCACTTTGCTTCTCCTAATCCAGACTTGCTTGGCCTTATCTCTTCACCTCATGGTGGTTAACTCAGGTGTTTCAATTCTCGCTCTCTACTGAAGGCGTTTTGTTGACCTTTCCCCATCCACATTTGTGGGTAGCTTTAAGCTAAAGCTATCTGTCTATATGTCCTTCTGCTTCAGTTTTGTAAATGATAAAAAAATCCCTCTTAGAAATTCTGATGGAGCATGTTTCAAGAGAGATGCAGGTAGGAAAGCAGTGTGAAGAACGCTCTTGAAAATGTTGACTATCACTGGGCTCTAAGGAGATTATCTTCTCCTCATAGGTCATCCCGGAATACATTTCTCCCCAGAGCAGTGGCAGAAGGGGGTGTTTGCTCTAGTCCAGGGGGCTAAAGAAGCAGCAAAGGCAGCAGACCTCCATGGTGATATATGGAGATGGAGCCAAGAGAAGGCCTGCCTAAAAGCCCATGGGCCATGGGAACCTGGCCCATTTAGAGTTTAGCAGATCCAAACTGTCAGGAGCCAAGGAGAAAGGAGTAACTCACCAATACCCATAATCTCTTTCAAGATTTGTGGAGTATTTTAGCATTTCTAAACTAAATACGAGTTGCAAGGATCATAGAGGATAAGGATGTCACTGGGTGGATTCGTTCTCACCGCCATGTACACTGGACATCACCTGAGTCCTCCCTACTTTGTCCTTCACTGCGAGGTCCGAAAGCCCCTCCTAGGCAGATCGGGAGCAGAAAGAGAATACACTGACAAGCTTAGTTTTTAAAAGATTGATGGCACAAAACAGGAAAGGCAATTTGAAATGGTAGGTGAAAATGGAGATTTGTAAATTAAATAACAAACAAAAAACTCTTGACATCTGTAATATAGAGAATTCCTAAAAAAATAAAAAAATCAGTAGCCCTATAGAAGCAGTGGGCTGGGGGAAAGTAGGAAGAGATGCTTTACCATGAAATAAATGTGATACAAAGGATCCTCAGCTACATAAAGCATTGCCTGTGTGGCCTTGATCAACAGTAGGAGTATAGGCTAAAGTCCACACTGACAAGTTGGCTTACAGCCACCTTTCAACCCCGAGGTTTGGCAATGCAGCAGGTAAAAGACTCCTCGTGGACTCTGGTGGAAGTACAAAGTGGGACAAATTGACATTGCTAGGAACTTAGTAGAGTCCAAAACAAAAACAAAGCCCACATATGCCTTTGTTCTTTACTCGGTGGTTTTGCTTTTAGGACCCTATCTCAGAGTCGAGACCAAAGTTACTGCCTCATTATTTCTAATTCTGAGATGTGGCAAACAACTAGATGCCAGTCATGGGAGATGGGTATAGTACAGTGAGGTACAAAACACTAAGAAGACACGACGTGGAGCCTTGTGTGGGTTGTTTTTTTTTTTTTTTTTTTTTTTGAGTGAGCAAAATAGCATACTATTATGTGAAAGCAGTGGCTGTAAAGCTCTTTGCTAGCTTTTGTGTAACATGGATAAATCAGAGCATGCATGCAGCATGTGTAACATGGATAAATCAGCATGCATGTAGCATGTGTAACATGGATAAATCAGAGCATGCATGCAGCATGTGTAACAGATAAATCAGCATACATGAAGCATGTGTAACAGATAAATCAGAGCATGCATGCAGCATGTGTAACAGATAAATCAGAGCATGCATGCAGCATGTGTAACAGATAAATCAGAGCATGCATGCAGCATATGTAACAGATAAATCAGCATTCATGCAGCATGTGTAACATGGATAAATCAGAGCATGCATGCAGCATGTGTAACATGGATAAATCAGCATGCATGCGGCATGTGTAACAGATAAATCAGAGCATGCATGCAGCATGTGTAACATGGATAAATCAGCATTCATGCAGCATGTGTAACATGGATAAATCAGCATGCATGGGGCATGTGTAACAGATAAATCAGAGCATGCATGCAGCATGTGTAACATGGATAAATCAGCATTCATGCAGCATGTGTAACATGGATAAATCAGCATGCATGCAGCATGTGTAACAGATAAATCAGAGCATGCATGCAGCATGTGGTTTTGTTGTTATTCACATATTTTGAAAGAGAAAGCTTGGAGAGTAAGCTAAGATCCAATTTAAGGAAATTATAACTCTAAGAGGTACCAGGGTAGACTAGATATGAATAAAAGTTAGAAATCTGTGAATGTATCACCTTTTAGTATTAATTTAAATTGTTTATTTTACTTAATTTAAAAAAGAACCAAGGAGATGGCTAAATAGGTAAAGAGTCTTAAGTGCAATTCCTGGGGCCCACAAGGTAGAATCCAAGAACTATTTCCTGTAAGTTGTCTTCTGACAAGTGCTCCCACACATGTATGCATATGCACACAACATACCTTAAAAATGCTTCTTTGTTTGTTTATATAATGTATACAGATATTTTGCCTGCTTGTGAGTCTGTACATGATGCATGTGCCTGGTGCCCAAGAAGTCCAGAAGAGGGCATTGGATTACTTGAGGTGGTAGTTACAGACAGTTCAAGACCATGTGGGTGCTGGGAATCAAATCTGGGTCCTCTGGAAGATCAGTCAGTGCTCTTAACACCTGAGCTATCTCTTTAGTCCCCACAACATTTTGTTTTTTGTTGTTGGGTTTTTTTGGGTTTTTTTGTTTGTTTATTTTTGGTTTTTGTTTTTTTGTTTTTTGTTTTTTGTTTTTTTCTCCAAGACAAGGTTTCTCTGTGTAGCCCTGGCTGTCCTGGAACTCACTCTCTAGACCAGGCTGGCCTCGAACTCAGAAATCCACCTGCCTTTGCCTCCCAAGTGCTGGAATTAAAGGCGTGCGCCACCACTGCCCGGCCCCCACAACATTTTTAAAAGAAATTTAAAAAGAAAAAATTACAAATGTAATCTTTCCTAAGAAGAAGCTTTGCACAGTGGTATAAACTAAAGGCAGTGAGGCAGGGAGATTGGAAGTTTGAAGACTCATGGGCGACGTGGCCAGGTCATGTCTCCTTAGAGAAGTGAGGAGACTGAGTGGAGCACACTGACCACAGTCGGAAGGCAGAGATAGGTGGATCTCCCGAGTTCAGGGCCAGCCTGATGTACACAGTGAGTTCTAGAACAACCAGAACTACATAGTGAGACCCTGTCTTGGAAAAACAAAAATTAATAAAATGAAAATAGCCTAGTAGTATTTTAAAGAGCAGCCTGTGACCTACATGGTAAGACTAGGAGGTAGTGAACAGAGCTTTGCACTTCTAGAATAAAGACGTCTGTGGCTTTCTCACCACAATGAGGGACCAAGGCAGTGTGTGTATGTTTTCACTAAGCAGATCAGTAGCCTCTAGTTTACTCTGATGAGGAATCAGAGTCATGGAGATAACTTGTTCAAGGCCTTTATAGGAGACATGATTGAAACACCTCTTTATCCTACCTCGAGAGAGACTTTAGAAAATGGTGAGCGGGGTCCATTAATGAAGTGAGTTCCGTTGTTTATAAAAAGGATTTTTTTTAGAACATTAAAATAAAATGGAATAGAAGAAATGACACGAGAGTTGGAAAAAAACTTGTATACATTGTAAGATGACCTGTGGGCCCATTCAGACAGATAAGGTATGCATCACTATGAAATAAATTTAAAGAAAGTTCAGGTAACTTTGTGTTGGGGGTCTCTGAGTGAGCTAGTGGATAAGCAGATACCTGACCTAAATAGAACTTTCTACAAAAGCATGTCCACTGTAAAAAAGCTATCCTTGAGGAAGCTTGCCTTGTCCTGGGGTAGCATGCTGTGACTAACTAGGATAGGTCTTTGCTTCCAGGCTTGGCCAGATCAAGGAAAGCTGAGTGCTAGCCTCAGCTGCCCACACCCTCCAGGCCTGGCTCAGACTCTGAAGAGAGAGGATGGTTTCCACCTGATGATGTGCACATTTAGAGTAGCTTGTTGGTATTGATTCACTGCCTACCTAGCATTGTTGTGATTGGAGTCGTGTTCGCTCTAGCGATTTTCTTTGAGGGAGAACTGCTGGCATTTCCTTGTGGAGCCTCCTAGGCCGTGAGCAGGAACTGTCTTGTCATTAAGATCTCTGATAACTTCCATCTGTACTTTGATTTCAGCCTGTGTGTACCTTGATAGATTTATATCTAAGTATAAACGGGGAACTACTATAAATGTGCCTTTTGTAAAATAGCCTTTGGTTTGTGACTGGGCAACGTGTGTAGGTAGGAAAAAAAGATCTGTGTTTTCACCTAAAAGCCTGTGGCCTTAGTGCATTTGTTCTAGGGGTTTACAATGTAGATCCCCTAGAATTTTCTACACAGGCAAACACATCGTCTGTGAAGAAGGTGAATAAAGTATTTTCTGTTAGTTTCTACTCTATATGCTTTTATTGCCTTTTTTTTTTTTTTTTTTTTTGTCTTTATGATCTGCTCAACTGTTTTCTTTTTTAATTATGTTCTCTTGTCTTTCCTTTTGGGCAGCAGGATGAAACTAGAAGTTGCTTTTTATCAAATAATTACTAAGACAAGAGCTGGAGGAACGGCTCATCAATTAAGCATTTTCATGCAAAGGACCTGGTTTAGTTTGCATGTGGCAGCTCACAACTTCTGTAATTCCAGTTCCAAGGCATCCAGTGCTCTCTTCTGGCTCCACAGGTTCCAGGCATGAACAGAGCATGCATACATAGATGCAAACAAACACAACATAAAATAAAAATAAATTTAAAATCTTTTAAAACCAAAGAATTGAGACTTGAGTTGTTTCCTACTTGAGTCTTAGGGAACCTGGGTCTGAGTGGAATGTTTTAGTTCTGAGAGCTGCTGTATGATAAGGATACAAAGGCTGCAGTGCTCTATCAGGGTTTTCCATCCAAAATTTGTTCTGGACCAGCTTTACCTCATATTAAATCATTCCTTGACTTGATCTTTTGTGGCCTTTTACATTTCAGTTGCCTGCACTCTGACAGACAGAGCAGTCTGGCCTCATCACTTGTATTTTATAAAGCACTCTGAAGTGCAGTGAGGGAACAAGCGACATGCGACTTGTAATTCATGGTAACGCCCATCACTTACCGTATCCAGAGCTCCACCCTTACTTGAGGAGTCGCTGGTGGCTTTTAGCTGCTCAGAGAGCAAGGGTCAGTTTTCCATGAAGAGTGTAGCCCCTGACGAGTCAACTCCATAGAAGGCCACACATCCCAGAATATTTGGATAGCACAAATTGGTCTTGATGTGGGGGTGGAGTGGGGAGTGGGGCACAGAGTTGGGTGGGAAGGGAAGGGGATAAGCCTGGGCAGAGTTAGGGGAGGGAGAATAAATATGATAGAGTTGTAGGAAGTTCTCAACTTAAAAATGTAAAATTAAAAAAAAAATTTCCCAGGAAAGTTTGTGCACTCTTGGCAATGAGACGCTCTTCATATAATTCAGATGTTCAGAAACTCTCAAGGACCTGATTTTGAGCCTCAAAGTCAGAACTGAACCCTACTTCAAGGAAATTGATAATAAAGGAAGTTATGGCCAGAAGGCTTGAAAGACTTGGTTCTAAACTTTGTCCTCAGGTGCTTACTAGCTGAGTTGAAGCAAAAATAATTGAGTCCCAGTCTTACCATCTGAGAAAGTTTTTTGTCTTGAAGGGTTGCTGTAAGCAAAGGCTTGCACAGACTCTTTGTTTCTCTCTGTCTCTGTGTGTGTGTGTGTGTGTGTGTGTGTGTGTGTGTGTGTGTGTGTACACGCATGCATGTGAGTCCCATTAAATGCTATTTCATGTATGACCACCACAAATACCAACTACTGCTACCATCTATTCCCTTGTGGTGTTGGTGATGCAACCCAGAGTGTAGGACACACTAAACTGTACTTTCATTCTAATTACATTAGGCTTTTACTGATAATTCTGAATCAAATTTTAAAAACTTCTTTGATGGGAAGAATTGTGTTTTGCTCAGCTTTTTATTTCTATATATCACTTTGCACATAATTTTGCTGGTAAGTATAGCAGGTAGAACTCTTTAATAGGCATATTATTTGAATGATGGACAACGTTGAGTTTGGATGATTTTGTATGTGTCTGTGCACATGTGTGCACAGTAATGTCATAAAAACCAGAAAGCTACTTTCATATTTTAGAAAATATCAACTTGGGTTTTCCCGACCAAACTTCACTGTTACTCCTGAGTGATGCTTGAGATGGGCCAGCCTCACTATGTACCAGATACCCTATAATTACTGAGATTATCCAGCTAGTGTAAAGTGCTGTTTGGTTTTTGTTATTCAGTTGTTACCATAGCTGGAGTCGGGTGGGTGTTTAAACCCTTTTGAACTCAAGATTCTTTTATGATGATGGAATATTTCATGTTTTAATACCCAGTATAGAGTGCGTACTCAAGTATTTTACCAGGTATGTGTTTTTTTTTTTAAGGTTCATATAATATATAAAATGCATTTCTGTTCCAAGAAAAATATAACTGGTAAACAGTTGGGAGAGGGCTTGCATATTTTCCTTTATTACCCTGTCTGATGAGTAATGCTTTCAGTTATGTTCACCTCACGTTTAACCAGGTTACTGTTTAGTTTTGGTTAGGGCTGTTTTCCTTATGAGCACAGGAATGGCCAATCCTGTGCCCTGCCTGTCTTCCAGGTGGAGTCTTTGCATTGTTTCCAGATCACCGTGCTTAATGTAAGGTCAGAGTTTCTTATAAAAACAGATTTTGGATTAGCTATGTCTGTTCACTTGTACACACCCCTGCACACCTGCCTATACACTTAAGCTGGAGTCACTTGCTAGAGTCTTGCTTTGATTTCAAGATGCAAAGAAGACTTCAGATTCTACCTTACAACCTAAAAGTGTAAGGTCAGACTAAGCTCACTGTCCCCTGGAGCTCTTGCTTTCTAGAGCAAGCACAAGGTCTGGTAAAAGAGCTGGATTATTATGAGCATTGCATGCAGGGCCTGCACACTATGGAATAGGGGTCTGTTTTTGTAAACAACATTTCTGGGACACAGTTAAGTGGTCCTGAAAGAGATAGTGTGGCTTGTAAAGTATAAATTATGTTCTAGCCCTTTCTAGAAAAACGTTGGCAACCCCTGACAATTTAACTTAAAAAAAAAATTGTTTGAATTCCAGATTGATCGTACCTATAGGAACTTGGCCATCTCCTGTAAGCCATTTTGGGGGATGAGCGGAGTGTGACTATATGTTACATGCTTATTGTGTGTGCCATGCTGTTTCCCAGGTTCAGGAAGAACTATGAACACAATAGACATCAATAATACCTGTTGTTGTGGAACTTGAGGCCAGTAACACCTACATTTTTGAAGATAGTAACCATAAGGAAGAGTAGGGAAATTGATATTTATAAAAGTAATGTTTAGAACGTTCTTTGGCACAGGCAATGATCAGCGAATATATTCTGAATGATGTTGGTGTGAGTCCTGTTTGCTCTCCTCAGAAGTTCTCACTGGAAGTGTGAGTTCCTAAAAATAACAGGGCATATCTCTGGTGAATTAGTCCGGCACAGAGAAGAGCTTATATGAAATTCTGATTCGCCTCTGAGTGAGTGCTCTGTGTCACCACAGGCTTGGGCCCAAGCAATGCAAGAGTTAGAGAATGTTCTTGTAGAGGTGTTTCCAGCAAAGGGGCGGGGGTAGGGGTGAAAGGGAGAGCAGTAGAAAGCCCAGTGCTGTCCCTATGTGGGTACTCTGGTGAGCCCGAGTTCATTCCTGCAGTTTTGTGCTCACTCTTTTTTCCCATTAGACAATAGGCTAGATTAAAACCCTGTGGACTTGAGAGGCTCTTTGGATCTGCGCATCATCGTGAGGAGGCAGAGTGTGTAAGAACATTAGAATCAAGTTAGGTTCCTATTCTTTGAAGTAGTGACATTGGTGATACATGCCAGCACTCCCAGCACTTGGGAGACAGACAGAGGCTGATGAATCTCTGAGTTTGAGGCCAGCATTATATACAGAATGAGTTCAAGGACAGCCAAGGATACATTAAAAAAAAAAAAAAAAACCCTTTCTCAAAAAACAAAAACAGAAAAAGAAATTGTGGAATCAATTCTTAAAACTCAAGGAGTTATAAGGCTTGTTTTTGAGATGGGTAAGTGTCAATAAGTATGGGAGTCTGGTTAAACTGATCTCTGCACAAAAGCTGCCAAGGCCTGAGTGTCTTGGTGCCCACTCAGTCTGGGTTGATGGTGAGAAATACTTAGGTCAGTGTGCTGATCTAGAGTCATGGGACCAAAATGATCACTTGGGGGCAATAGTCTTGTAAAAACTATAGGTTTTAAATTTTATTTACTATTACTGTATGTGATGTGTACACACTCATGTGAGTAGGCATGTATGTGTCATAGGGAGTGTGTGAAGATCAGAGGACAACTTTTAGGAGTCAGATTTCTTCCCCAAGTTGTCTCTCTTGTTTCTGGGTATTCCAGGCTGGTGGGGCTTTTCTCTTGTCTCCACCTCCCATTTTGCTGAGATTACAGATATAGTGACTTCATCTGGCTTTTGTGGGTTTTGGGGATCCAACTGAGGTGTCAAGATCCTGTGTCAAGTTACAAGGCCCATTCTTGAGATGCGTGAGCTGCTGCTCCTTTTCATTTTGCGGTCCAGTGGGCATGTGTACGCATGTGTCTATTTGGGTCAAAATAGCAGTCAGAAGAGGGTGTTGGGTCCCCTGAAGCTGGAGTTACAGGCAGTTGTGAGGGGACCCGAGCTCAGGCTTTCTGCAAGTGCTTTACCTGCTGAGCTCTGGGTGGACATGTAATTTTATTAAGCTATACAGTTACCTAGGGCACTCTCCAGTTCTACTCTTATTGCAGAATACAGTTCAGACAGAAAATGGAGTAGAAGGAAGGGGCTGTGTTATGTTTCTGTTTGTTCTCTATTTGTTTTCCGAAGAGAGAAACCTTCACAGCTGGTAGCAAGACTCAGATTGAGTGACCTCTTGCAGTAAGGGGCCACAAGTGATTTCAGGTCTTCAGATGGCTGCCCAAATCACATCTAGTGTGAAACACCTAATTCTCCTAGACATGGGCAGGATAGTTAGTGATATAAAAACTAGGAGTTGAAATCTAAAGCTGTGGTCTGTGATCCAGTAGAGATATGATAGAATCCACACGTCCTCTTTTAAAGCACAAGAGAAAACTACCTGTAGTGTATTTGGGAACATTACCTCGGGAGACACGTGTGCACACCCACAAACACACATGAAAGAATCAAGCGTTATACTACAATCCAGAAAACTTGAGCCTGAATGAGCAAAGGCAGCCAGTGGACACCAAGACCAGGATGACGTAAATGTTGAAATTGTTGACAGAGGTGTGACACAGCATCGCAGGGAAGCTTCAAGGAACAGTTATGGACACGCTTGAAAGAAATGAAGGAGATCTCCACAGAGTAGAAGGTAGAAGTTTCCGTAAACTGGATGGCAACTCTAGGACCAAAACAAACAAACAGTGAGATAAAAATGAAAACTCCAGGTCATGGCTCATTAATTAGGTCACAGTAACAAAAGAACCAACAGCCAGTGAACTTGAGGACAGAATAAAATGACCTCATATGGAAACAGACAGTAATGTAAGTTAGGAGACTACTAATAAGCCCCGAACACAGGGGACTCTAGTGTTTAACATCTGCTTTCAGAACCCCCCACCCCCCAACAGAAGGAAAGTAGGGCTGACAGGTGATTCACAGACTACATTTCAACCATGTAACAGGCAGAGACCTTCAGCTGGAGGAGGGTCAGGACTGGTCAGGATTCCTTGGCAATCCTGCAGAGTAGTAAATGACTCAACCCTGAACTTTTCCCTGAGACCAATGACCCACCCATCCTGTAAAAACAAGAAGGGACTGGCTATCCGCCTTTTACTCTGTATGACAAAGCCCTGCTCCCTTCCCTTAGCCCAGGTTGCACCAATTAGCGGTCCAATTAAAGTATAGAAAGGTAATGTTTTCAGTAAGCCTGTTTGTCAGATTTCCCCACTGTAACAAATACTTGAGGTAATCACCTTATTTTGATTCACACTTTTAGAGGTTTCAACCTGTGGTATAATTAGCTCTGCCACTTTAGGCTTATGATGGTGGCCAACAAGCCTAAAGAAAAGAGATTGCAGTCCCCTTAAAAAAAAAAATGTCCCCCTTGACCTGAAACCTGTCCCTGTGCCCCACCTTTTAAAGGTTCTGTTTCTCAGTGGTGCCCTTTAACACATGGGACTTTGGAGTTACTGATCTAAGCTGTAGTGACATTGTTTTGCTAAGACAGCAATTTTGTGTGTGTGTGTGTGTGTGTGTGTGTGTGTGTGTGTGTGTGTGTGTTTGTCGCACACACACACTGAAATTATTCCTTATAGCCTTCCAAGAGTCATATATTTGAACATTCGTAATTAACCAAAAACTAGAAGCAGCGTGGTACGTTCATACTGTGGAGTAATTAATACACAACAGTGTCAGAAGCGGTTACCAGTGTGTCGTCTGAAAGAAAGCAGACACAGAAAGTCTCAGAAGAGGCCGAGGGAAGATGAGGTGGTAGAGCTTTGAGGGGTGCTTCCTGCTTTGTCAGCTAGGAGGGGCTCCAGGGCCTCTGTGCTGCAGGGTTTTCTACCCTGCTGTGAGTAGAGGAACAATGCACACAGAGCAGTTCAAGCATGCTGCATACTTCAGTGCACAGTAGCAAATTAAAATTCAAGTGACAGTGTATGTGTGGTTTTGTTTTAACATAAATAAGTGTGAAGAGTCTGTATAGAACAGACTGGAAAAATTGTGGGCCTGACCTTCAAGATAACATCTGTGATTGAGCCTGGCCTGGGTGGATTAGGCGTGCTGAGTTTGTATTCTTGTCTCCTTCATGTCTTGTCTAGGGCCTTGTTCTCTATCCCTACTCTCCCCACCACCACACAAACATCTTGGCTTTGGTAAATGTAATAAATGTGCCTAATGTGTCCTTTAGTCATAATTTATACAGTCTATGGCTTTATTTGGGCATTTATTGTCTTATCTATCATTTGCTTGGTTGTGTGAGTGTGTGTGTGTGTGTGTGTGTGTGTGTGTGTGTGTGTGTGTGTTGTATATGTTTTCTTCCTTCCTTCTTACTCCCTCCTTCTTTCTCTCTTTCTCTCTCTTTCTCTCTCTCTTTCTTTCTTTCAAGAGAACTGAGGTAGAGAAGAATTGGGGGAGGGGAATACATGTTCAAAACCTGTTGTATGAATTTTTTTAAATAAATGTTTTTAAAAAGAAAAAAAAAGGATTTCTGACTTTCCAGATGTTAGCACCAAAATCAGCCTTGGAGAGAGAGCTCTTATAAAATAACTAAGTGTCCTGAGATTCTGAACCTTTCCTCCGGCACTGAGAAAACTCTATAGAGTTCCTTCTTGTTGTCAGGACTGGAGAATTTAGAACTTTAGATCTGTTCTCAGGGGACTAGTCTCTCTAGTCCCCTGAGTTGGCTGCTGTACCCTCCCGTGGGCAGATGCCTCCCCACAGCAGCTAAACCTTCCACTTTCTCCATTCTGGATGCTTTTCAGTATATTTGATGTTGTTTTAGCCATCCTCTCTGCCCCTCTTTCTCCCTTTTTGTTAATCTTTAAGACAGAGCTTTGTTATAAAGTCCGCTCTGGCTCTGTGCGTCCACATGTCTGTCTTTAGAATGCTGGGGTTACAGGCATCACACTGTCATGCCTACCATTGTCTGTTCTGAAGATGAGAAGTATTTTCACGTAGTTGGAAAAAATTGAATGCATAAATTTTTAATTAACAGACATGAGCTTTGCTGGTCACTAAGCTGTGTGGCTTTGAACTAGTTAACTGCTGCAAGTCACCTGCTCTTTATCTGCTGGATAGGAATGCTGCCTTGCAAACCTGTCTGAGAATCAGATACTGTCAGAGATCTCACCCTCACACTTCCCATTTTGTAGAAGAACTAGTAGCTTCTGAACTCCATCTGACTGGTGCATGAACCTAATCTCAGTAATAGGAAGGCACTTCAGGGTTGCCCCATTTGACAGTGGCAGCCACATGATTCCCCTAGAAGTGTCTGCCAGCTTGTCTATAAGGGAAGGAAGGACAGGTGTACATTTGGTTTTCCCATTTTCCCATTAGCCTTATCCCTTGCATGTCCAGAGGACACTCAGTGTAGAATAATGCCCAAACAAGCATCTTCCATTCTTACATATATGAGATGCTCACCCCCAGTCTAGTGTGGCAGATTCCTAGATGATCCAGAGTATCAATCTCTCAGTGGATATTACACCACAGACAAGTCGAGCACCAGGCTCCAAGACTCATTTATTAAGGGCCAGAGCTCAGCAGATATTGCAACAGAAAGTTGAATTCTGACTATGGGTTAAAAATTAAAGACCAAACATGTTCAGGACAGAATGCTGTTTGTCCAGGCACTGAAGTGTGGCGTTGTAGATGAGGCATTATGGGTGGGAATTGCACCTTAAGCAGGCAAGGTGGAGTGCATATTTTCACAAGCTCGCTGTATAGGTTGTTTGTCTTTTAAATGTAGCTGTACCTGTCAGCACAGTTGTGCCAGAACAACTCAGCCGCATGCTTTCTCAGCCACTGCCGTGGTTTCCGATCTCCTTTTGTGTTAAGCTTTCTCAAGTCGTATCTTGTGCATATGAAGCTGCATCAAGGTGGAGTGGAGGTTTAAGTAGTGTGTACTCAAGTGCGTTAAAGAAGTGCCCTTCTTTTCATATTTTCTTCTGCTTCAAAACAGAGGACTTTCATGTAAAGCTCTTTAAACATGTCACTGGCCATCTTTGATGTTTTACTTTTATTAAACTGTCTATAAGAAATGACAGTCATGGAAAACTAACACTAATGAATCAACAGGTTTAAAGTTTTCTGCAAAGAATACAACAGAATGCCATAAGTAAAGTATAACTACACGTAATTATGTTGCTGTCTTTCCCTTATGGTACTTTCTAGAAGCTAGCTATTGTCCTCGGCTGTTTTCTTATCATTTAACTCAGGTGGTGCCCTCTGGGTGTGATGGAGCTTTTGTTTTGTTTTGTTTCCTCTTTCGTGTAAGAGGCAGGTCACCATCCCTTGAAACTGTGCAGATGACAGTACCAGTCTCCCCTCCCTGTCCTTGTGCCCCTCAATGGCTTTCTTGCCATGGCTTCTTGATTGAGAGAAGGTCCAGGAAGCAGAAGCTAAGGCAGAGCCCGTCCTGTGGACTCCTGTGCTCTGCATTCCAAATCCCTACATCTAGTTTGAAGGTGTCTGGCTGGTTTGTGATTGAGGAAGTGGCAGCAGGCAGTAGGAATACACTGAGTGAGCTTTCATTCATCAGATGCTGCCTGAGTTCCCGCCTCTGCACAGTCTCCTAATTTAAGATCAATTGGGTGGTAGGTTTTCTGTGTTTGTTGGATTATTTTTAAGTCTTGTGTTTAGAAATATAGTCTTTAAATAGTCTAAAAATAGTCTTTAAAACTAGCTGACTTCATTCATCATTTAAGTAAAACTTACCAGTTGGGTGGAAGATTTTGTGAGAAAATGTCTAAATTCATGTGTAGTTGTTTATTTAAAAAAAAGTAAGGAACAATTTACCAGTGGGCATCACAAATAAAAAGATGCTTGTCTTTATATTACTGTCTCTGTGTTGTATGTAGTGACCTTCTTAGAATTTAGTAGCTGAACTTAGAAGATATTTCTCATTAGTCATGTTGCTCTTCGTTTCTCTAGATCAGTGGGGTCAATTTTCTTGAAACTGTAACCATTTTGAATACAGTTCCTCATGTTGTAGTGACCCCAACCATAAATTATTTTTGTTATGACTTGATAACTGTAATTTTGCTACTGTTATGAATTGTAATGTAAACATCTGATATGCAGAGTATCTCATATGTACCCCCTGTGAAAGAGTTGTTTGACGCTCTCCCCAAGGAGTTTCTTCCCACAGGTTGAGAGCTGCTATTCTAGCTGCCCAAGAGCACAGCTATAGTTTTGAAGAGCTGCTGTGGTTTGCGTAAAAACTGACTCACTCAGTTGTGTTCACTGTGGGATTACAGTATCTCTTCTTCTCTGTGCTCCTCTCTGTGTTGAGGCTGTGTGTTACGGTGTGCTGCTGTGTGCTGCGGTGTGCTACAGTGTGCTGTGGTGTACTACAGTGTGCTGCGGTGTGCTACAGTGTGTTGTGTGCTACAGTGTGCTGCTGTGTGCTGTGGTGTGCTGCGGTGTGCTGTGGTGTGCTGCGGTGTGCTACAGTGTGCTGCGGTGTGCTACAGTGTGCT
>JANHMN010000012.1:17494606-17523675 GCA_030674055.1 Rhabdomys pumilio | reverse complement strand
GTGCTACGGTGTGCTGCGGTGTGCTACGGTGTGCTGCGGTGTGCTACAGTGTGCTGCGGTGTGCTGCTGTGTGCTGCTGTGTGCTGCTGTGTGCTACAGTAAGTTGTTTTTCACACTTTGTCCTCCAGGCTTTTCCTTCCTGGCAGTTTCCTGGGTAAGAGGGTTACTTGAGGGATCAAGTCTCAGAGCCTTGAGCCCTGGCCATGCGCTGTGCGGTTGTTTAGTAGCTTCACGTGATCTCTCCAGCCCCGTGGCATGTTGGGTGTGTACTTGTCCATCTGCTCTGTCTTCACAGTTAGTGCCCTGTTGATTCTGCCTTGCCCAGTTTCAACGCCCTCTAAGGATGACCCTGGTATATATCAATTGGTCAGAACTTTTATTGTTAAAGCCTTTATTTCCAAAAACTTTTAGTTCAAAAACCTAAGTTGGTAAGAAAATATGCAGTCTTTCTAATAATACAAGGCCAAGTGATCCACTGTTCCGTAAAGTTTTTATTAAAATGTAATTATGAGTATATCGCATGCCATTAGGAATCATTGTATTGATGTGTTCCTTTAGCAGAATAAAGTATAAATTTAGCTAAGTCTAAGGTTCTTGGCCGCTTTAGCAGGGTGAGCTATGGGATTCCTCTCGTGGAGTGGGCCTTGACTACAAGCAGAACGTCAGTTACTCCCATGACATTGTGCAGCTGGTACACCAGTGTATCTTGCAGGCGGGTCACAGGGTGGTACTGAGTATGCAGAGCACTTCCCGGTACTGAATTCTAGCCTGTAGGGAGAAGCTTCTGAGTGAGACAGCAGCTCGACTTCTCCATGTTTCATGACATAAGGAAATGTTGTTTTCAGCAGTTGGGCCTTGCCATCAGGTTGTGCAGAGCAACTGATAACCATGGTAGTAGCCTGTGACATTTGCCAGGGTGGGGATCCCAGGAGACCCCTTTGGCCAACGACTCAGTGAGATGTAACTTATTCCTGCCAATGGAAGTTTTACTTGGTGACACAAGATGTCTACTTGAGGCATTGTCTCCACGATTATTTGGTGACTCCATTTAGCTGCCTTTTGTTAGGTCTTAAGTGGTGGATGCCACAAAGTCCCACCGTGCATCAGATCTCATGACAACGTTGATTGGTGGAGGATTTGCAGAGGCTCCCTCTGAGGGAGGGTGGAAAGGGAAAGAGGGCAGGAAGAGGAGGGACTGTCTTTTTACAAGGGGGTATAGCACATGCATGCATGCAGGGAAAATACTTGACTTTTCTCAACAGTGGAAATATGTTGTGTTTGGGCAGCTATTGATGGCGTGACCTGCTATCTCTGGGTTACTGAAAGTAGGCCTACGGGTGGGATTTTCCAGCGCCTTTCTTTCACATATGTGTATATTTTAGGAAGCTTCTACAGTAGCGGGTTTCAGGTGGTTTTTCAGATGGCCTTCAGCATTAGTTTCCTCTCCCCGTAATCCCTCCTTTACCCATCTCTCCTGTCATAAAGACTATTCTTAATATCCCAGTTCAGTACAGCATTTTCTTCCCAGTCTCAAGGAGTGAGACTCCAGTCCATTTACTCCTTGGTGTTTCTTTCTTGCTCTCACCCTCCCCATTCCCCCCCAAGCAATTCCTGAGAGCCAGCCTGAGATCTTCTTCCTTTCTCTTTATGCCTGTGATCCAAGCCCACATCCCTGTGTTCTGCTTCTGCAGCAGCTTCCTCACAGGTATTCTGGTGCTGTGCTTTCTTTCTCTTCAGTTCTTTAGGGTTAAATCTAAATCAGAAGCTGAGCATGGATGCTCACAAATGGAATCTAACACTGGGGAAACTGAGACAAGGAGAGCATGAGTTCAGGGCCAGGTGGACTCAGAAGGACATCCTGCTTCAGTGAGCGGACAATGCTTTAAACTGGGTTATTGCAGTCTGGAGTGGTTTCCTAGTTTCTACGACTTTATATTGTCATAGACTCTCCTGTCTCTCATGAACACATGCTTAGGATATATGTACACACACACACACACACACACACACACACACACACACACACACACACATTTCAGATTCAGTTGCTAGGATATGGATGGAAGTCTCAGTACTTTTGAAAACTTCCCACCTGATGTGGAGTCACAGTAAAGACCGAGAAACACTTCTGCATCGTAGACACTGCTAGGCCCCAAGCCTAGAGCTTCTGAGTGAGGTGGGTCTAGGGCTGGACGTGTCAGAACAAGTTGAATTGATGATTGTGCTGCTCGTCCGTAGAACACCCTTTAGGACCATCTTTAGGATTTGGCTTCTTTGTTCTCCAGGTTCTTCTACAGTTGCCAGTGGCTTTCTGCCTCCAGTTGGTGTGGCTTGTCGGCTCAGGTTCACTCAGCCCTTCTTTGTGCCTCACACTCTGCTTCTGGTTGCTGTCTAAAGGCTTTTCATTGGTGTCTTGGTAGCTGACCGATCTTCATGGCTAGATCACACTCATAGATGAGGTCACAGCACAGTTGTTTTCATTTTTTAAGAAGGTCTCTCTGACAACCATCAGATGATCTACTGATCCCTCTACTAGATCATCTTGCTTATTTCTTTCGTAGGCATTAATCACCATACACTGTAATTATATTCACACACTTCCTTCTCATCTCTGTATGCTTTAGGTTGGAAATTGGTGTGAGTGTAAAGGAGGGTAGATGCATACATATGTGGGACCAGTTACAGAGGTGTTTTGTCTTCTTCACATGCATTTTTAAGTGAGTAGCTATCATCATCTGAAGGACTTAAGACTGTATGAAAATAGTTCTTGTCATAATTTTTGAAAGCACCAAACAGCAAATAGATATGATTTCTGTAGTTTTGGCTTTACTAGGATTTTGCCGGCCTCTGACAGTCAGTAGCTATGACCTAGAGAAGTTGGGAAATACTGTATCAGCACAGAGCAAGAACCTTTCAAGCCAGCTGGCAGTTTCTGTGGTGGTCTTCTGGTGTAGTATGTCACCTTTGATCACCCAAGGCCATGGAGTGTCCTCCTTTGGGAAGAAGTTTGGTGTGGCCGGGTACTCTGCCTTCACTTGTCTGGCTGTTCTGCCAGCATCAAGCTGCTCCTTTTGTTTCTCCTCACCAACCACTAGGGAGGAGTGGACATTTTGCCCCCAGGAGACTTTTAAGTGGGTCAGAACAACATGTGTATCTCATTAACTCCAAATCACATTGACCTCAAGGCAGATAATGTATTCCATTCTGATATACTCCTGTGAGAGGCCTAAATTCATTATCATCAAATGTCCACAGGCGACATTCCATATTTGAATATTAATTCTAACTCATTATCAGATTTCCAGGGAGTCACGAAAATCTAGAGATTACATTTTAAGTCCAAAGACATTAAAGTTAAAGCATTTGTCCACGTGTGTGAGGTTTACAGTAGTATTAGGCCTGAATTCCTTCTTGCAGAGCAGGCTTCAGCTCCAGCTCCAAAGCGGCTAGTTATTCCTGTCTGTAAACTCTGTGCACTATTGTACCAATGGACATGCCTTGTATGGCAGGTTCTGGTACTGTAGCAGGCAGGGTTAGCAGCAGGGATATCACTTACCCCAGCAGCCAACAAGTGCCTTCTGGCACTATGAAACCTAGTCACCAGGAAGATTTCTTCTCTGATTTCTCTGCATCCTGCAATGAAGGTGTATTGTGTCTTCAACAGTAGGGTCTTACTATGTAGTTCTGGTTAGCATCTAATATCAATGGCAATGACCTGAATTGCTTTAGGGGCCTCTGGGGTCCAATTCATAAGGGGTACCTCATAGGTGGTGTCTCAAACCTGGTATTGGGATTTTTATTTAACAACCCATATCTCCTAGCAGAATCATTGTCCACCTGTGTACAGTATCTTTGTTCAAATGCTTATTTTTAAAAATTATGTTCTTAAATTAGTTTACAAACTTAGTGATTTCCTTAGGGATTTTTTTTTCATGCATCCTTTGTTCTGGCTTGCCCACCCTCAGCCCATCTTCCCTTCCCTGCATCTCAATGATATGACTTTGTAAACCAGACCTGAACAATAACACCACCAATTGACAAGGCAACTCAGATAAGGGGAATCTAGTGGGCCAAAAACCCAAAGACTGCTGGGGGAGGGAGGAAGGGAGGAGAGAGAGAGAGAAAATATAACTGTTCCCCATAGATGAGCTCCCTAATGGTGCCAGTGACAAGTGGTCAGCCCTAAAATTATGTACATATAAGTAACACTAAGTAGATTCAGCAGGTTGTGTGTATATGTTTATTGTGAGTGTGGTATGTATAAAACAATAATAAGTAAAGAGTAAGAAGCTATGAACTTTAGACTGAGCAGGGCAGGGGTAGGGTGGGTCATAGGTTGAGGAAGAAGGGGAAATGTGTAACAAGTTACAAAACCAAAACAAAACCAGACGACTCCTCGGGTAGCGATATCAGTCTTACGCTTTATTTATCTTTCTTCTGCTGCTTCTTCTGTCTCCTTGGTGAGCTTTGAAGAACTTCATATGTGCTCCTCACAGTTTCCTGACCATCTCTGGTCTTAGAGATATCATCAGATTAACTTTTTCTACGTCATTCCTTGGGAGCACACAGTGTTTATACATTCTTCCTGTTGTTATGATCTACCTAAACATTGTTACTGAAGAGTTCCTGACAGACCTCTGATACAGCCTCTTTCAGTTTAGTGGTTTCCAGGAATGAGAGAAACTGTAGTAAGGCTGAGCTTGAGTGGTGTGTTTCTCTGCAGACTGAGATGAATTTGAATATGTCAGCAAGATCATTACCTTGTCTGCATCATGATCTATGCTGTATTCTCAGTTTTTGAGGAAGCTGCCTGGTCCGGATGCAGGACGCATTGTGGAGACTATTCAGTCTCGTTAATGTTACAGGACTGGTGGTGGGGAGGATGCAAGTGGCTTGTAATTCCTCGGTACTGCTCTGTTCCTCAGTTTAGAAACAAACAACACTGGCTTCATACATTCATTGGCTAGCTTTAACTTGTCCTATTCTGTTGTAGCAGCTATGTATAAAACGTAGTTTCTCCTTAAAGCATGATGTACATATTGTGTGTGAATTAGTGTGATGCTGTTTATAAACAGGTTGCAACAATTTAAAGATGTATGTATACTCTGAACTCTAGAGCAAACACATGAACAAAAGAGAGAGGAATTGTTGTAGAGTCCTCATTCATACTTGGGAGGACCGTGAGTTGAGCTCAGTTTGAACAGTACAGCAAAAGTTGTCTGCAGAAACGAAACAAATAAAAATATCTAGCAAAGAATGAAAATTTCTACAATGCCATTATAAAGCATGAAATTCCTAGGAATAAGGTATATAAATATATTCATATCTATATATGAAATTATTAGAAATAAAAAACATTTCTTATATACACATATATTTCATATATAATATATGTATGACCTGAAAATCATAAAAAGTTACCGAGAAGCTGAAATTTAAAGAAAAACTCAACCTTTGTAAGCATGTCATTTTTCTCCAAGATGTTATGTGGCATTTTCTTAGACTATACCACTCTAAATCTCATAGTTTTTTTTTTTTTTTTTTTTTTTTTAAGTACATCCTTTCTCTTTCTGTGTTTAAGTGCCATATGTGAGCTTTATTTGGAAATAGTCATTGCAGATGTTAATTAGCCCTAACTCAATGTGACTGGTGTCCTTATACAAAGGAGCACTTTGGATACAGTCCACAGGTATAGACCAGACACGTGAAAATCAAAGCAGAGATCTGCAAGCCAAAAAGGACCCTCCAGTGGCCCAGAGAAGCCTGCAGCAGATTCTCTTCCACCATGTTTAGTAGAAAGGCAACAGTAACCAAAACATGCTGCTGACCACTTTCCCTTCAACTCCTTGCCACCGTAACAGGGAGAGAGTGGACGGCTATATGTAAGCCATTGGCTCTGTGCGGCCTTGTTTATAGCAGCACTGTCAGGCGAGTGCAGCAGCCAAGGCAATTCTGAGAAATTGCAAACAAAGCAACGTCCACCACCAGGCTAAAATTTGGATTCAGTCAGTCAGTCAGTCAGTCAGTCAGTCAGTCAGTCAGTCAGTCTGTCTGTGTCTGTCTGTCTGTCTGTCTGTCTGTAGTGTTGGGGATAGAACCAGGGACCTGAAGTTTGCTAGGGAAGTGCTGTGCCACTGGTACAGCCTTGGCACTGGTTCTTTTTAGCATGAGATTGTGCTCTGTGAGTCTGCCCAAAGACCTATGTTATGAGTGCTCTTTTACTAAACACTGAGGTCTGATGGGAAAACTTCTGCCACACCTTAGTATTGTATATCCAGTCCGTCAGACTAACCAGCCCTGTCTGTGTCCCTAAAGCTTGTTCTCTTGTAGGGCCTGTATGCTTTGCAGTGTTCCTCCAGCATCACTTGCTCCTGTGGGACAGAAAGGAAACAGATAACCAGTTAGCTATCCTCTGTCTAGTTTCCAGGGCCCAGATGTTTGTTGAAGCCAGGCTTACTGTCTAGTAGGGCAGCATTCTCATGTAAAAAGAAAGTGTTGACTGAGCTTGGCTCCCCCAGAGAACTACAACCTGTGACTCATTTATTAGGGGTTTACAGTCAGTTCCTAACATGTTAGGTAAAGAAACAAACAACTTCCTTCTTTTATGGAGTGCTAACAGAAGAAAACTCGTTAATTTCCTAATTGTTCTCCCTGGTCCCAGATAGTGACTCTACACGTGTAACTGCAGCAATAAACTTGGGCTCTGTAATAACTAATTTTGTTGTCAGGCCTCTTGGGGAGGTGTTACGTTTATGTCTTCTGTCCCAGTGAGCTTTCCCGTGTTCATTCTTAAGTCTATAATTATGTATTTGTTGTCTGTGTCTAGAATAGTCTGTGTACATTGAAAATAGTCCATGGGTGTCTATAAAAAGTTTCCTGTAGCCTTCTGTAATGCAGCCCTGCAAGTGAGGTGTTTACCTAGGAACCCACAGCTACAGTGGAGCCATGATGTTTAATAAATCTTTAATTTACCTGTATAGCTTGCTTAAATTTCAGTGTTTATCATGTGATTTCACTTCTATAGAAGAAATCTTGCCCACTTGATGGACCTTGGAATTTTACATTTTTCTCCTTTAATGGTTTTTTTGTTGTTGTTTCTGTTTGCACTGAAAAAATTTTTTTATTCTTCTTTCACTGTCAGAAAGTTGGTAGCTTAGCCCCGTGCAGAAGGAAAGTCCGTATTTACCCTGTTGAAAGCACCCTTGCTTCCTTGGGCTTTCAGAAGCCCCCACTTCCTGCTGCTGTCAGCAAGCATCATAACCCTCAGCCACAGTCCAGTCCAGTTCCTGTCTTCTTTGAAATAGACTTTTACATCCCCATTTTATTGAAGAGAAAATTGAGTCTTCAAGGTTCCATAATGTGCCCAAAGTTGGGATCCTGGCCAGACTTCAGCTCTAGCTCGTGTTTACCTCCATCCCCTGCTGAAACCCGACAGCCCTGCTACTCACTGAGGGAGAATCTTAGACTGCATTTTGTCAGTTCTTTCTGAGTTAGAATGCTAGTCCCTTGAACTACATTACAAATCTGCAATATCCTACAGATAGTTTCCTCAGTTTTCACTTGTCTTTCTTTTTTAATGTCAGTTGTTAAAACCTTTTCTCTTTTGTTTCTGGTTAGAAAATGTCCTGGTTAGAAAAGCTTTTCCTTAGAAAATGGCCTGATCTCTCTTCTGGTAGCATTTCTTTGTTCTCAAAACTCAGATAAGGTGCTTATCTTTAAAAGGCAACATTATCGTGCAATCTACGTCTGCTCTTTTTAAATATGGCTGCCAAAATGCCCTAACTGTCATGAGGAAGGGTGAAAAGAATAAAGTTATCTCTATGCCTGTATGTCTGCTTTATTCTTTTTGTGTGCTGTGTGCACAAGTGTGGTTCTGAGTGTGAAGAGCAGCAGGCAGCTTCCAGTGTTACTCCTTGGTGAACCCATCTACCTTGTTTTTGAGACTGGGTCACATTGATATGAAGCTCACTCATTAGGCTAGCCTGACCTTTGTATCCTCACTGCTCTTGTGCTGGGATTGCAGGTATGCACCTCTGTCTGTTCTGTGTGTGTGTGTGTGTGTGTGTGTGTGTGTGTGTGTGTGTGTTTGCTTTTTTTTTTTAATGAGTTCTAGGGATCAAACTCAGGTCTTTGTTGTTGTAAAGCATGCATTTTACTTACTGAGCCATCTATCCAATCCCTGTATATCTGCTTTTATATATTTCTGGGTTGTTGACAGGTGAAACAATATTATAATAATCAGGAAATTAGGGAGGAGAAATGAGTCTCTATTTGCTGTGCTGACCTGGTTGTCTATCTTCTTTCCATTAGGTGAATGAACTGGACGGCATTCCTCTGATCCTGGACAGCAGCAACATCGATGACAACAATCCCTGTATCCTTGCACATGACCCACAACCGGGTGCTATAGCTTGGCTTGTCCTGGGCTCAGAGTTGGTTCAGTACATAAAATGGCTATCTCACAGTATAATGAGCTAGTGTTCAAGGTAACAAGGACATCTGAAGACATCGTGTGGCTAAGATGTGTGACAAAGACAGCTCATCTTCCAAAGTATGTGTTTGCTCCTTAGACTAAGCATATGGCATTTGATTGTTTTTGAGGTAGAAATCTTAAACTGTCAGTTAGCACTACTTTAGCAAAGGTTTGACCACACAGAAACAAGAGGAGCATTCTGTCCCTTAGCAGTAAGAAGCCTTCTGTGCCCATTAGTTTTCCTTAGGACCCTGTCCTGCAGCCCCCTGCTGCTGACATGAGATCTCTGCCCCTTCTTGAGTCGTTTGTCCTCCCTGGCTAGCGTTCTGCATGAGACCGTGATGATTTCCTTCAATGGCATGATGCCAAATGAAATAGTTTAAGTACAATAATTAGTCAGGGACCAGGTGCAACCTCTTTAGGTTTGAAATGAAATTTAATTATAAGAACTTACATGGTGAGGCAAATTCTGTCCTGCCCTTTGCTCTGAGCCCTGCATGGCCTGGTGCTTTTGTGTTTGCAAGAGAAGCCCTTATGAAGCTGAAAGTGGACAGAGTAAGGCCTGGTTAGACAGTGAGGACCCAGCCTAGGATGGGAAGGGGTGCTGTAGCTGGGAGAATCTGCTCTTGGCGGCTTCAGAGTACGTGAACAGAAATGCTTAATGTTTGCGCTTAAAGACACTGCCATTTGCCAGACTTACAATATAAAAATCTCATTTTAAAGAGCACAGTAGTTCATGAAATCAGGAAAAGCCCAACCAAGAGCTTCAGAAGACTCTCCTTCACACCGAGTTGACACACTGTGTGCGTTGTCTTCAGGCACTGCATAGTCTGCAGAGTAGAGTGGATGGTGTTTTAGCTCAAAGAAAAAGGAAGGTCAAGAGAAGAGTGTTTGCCTTGGTGGGCCAGTAGAAGTTGCAGATGTCTTTCCTGATGAGAGAGCCCTGTCATCCTGGCAGGGCCTCTGCCAACAGCTTACTCTCAGCTCCCCGAACTGAGAGTGGAGAAGGGTTTTCTGGTACTTGTCTTTACCAAAGACAAAGGGAATCGTTGCAGTATGCTGGGGGCTGGGGGAGAGGTGTGTGCACATCACTCACCAGTGGCTAATCCTTATTGTTTGTTTCCACACGATCTTACTTTATTCTGACAACACATGAAGCAGATGCTCCGCTGCCCCCATTCCCTAGCACCAAGGTCATGAATGGCTTTGTATTCATCATCATCATTAGACACACACTGTGTGGACAGCAGGTGGACGTACAAACTTTAGGTCTCACAAATGCGAGAAAACCTGTCTTGTCTTTCTGAAACTGACTTAATCTGTTTAATGTGACTGTCTCCATTTACATCTTTTATCTTGCAGAAAGCCTGATTTCCTTATGACTGAAAAATTCATACAAACATACACACACACACACACACACACACTATGGTCTCTTTATCATTTCTTTTGATGTACATGTAGGTTGGCCCCATCATGTAGCTATTGTGAGCCATGCAATTAAGTGCAGTTCCTTTTGCTCACATCCTCGCAGCTGTCTAGTTCCCTGAGTGCCATTCTCAGTGGGGTGAGACAGGAACTCGGTATCCTTTGTGTGTGTGTGCATGTGAATATGTGTGTGTCTTCCTATGTAAGTCTTACCAACTGATTCTTGCATTTATTTATTTTTATTAATTAGGAGGCAGAGCAAGAAAAAATCAGAGCGACCAAGAAAAAAATTTTCCAAGGGTTCTTCGATTGTTAGTGAATCTTTATCCTAGGTTTGTCAATAATTTTGAATGTTTGATTTAACCCATTTCTTCCAGGCACCCTAACCAAGCTTTGAATCCAGCTTTAGATACCTCCCTTTCTCCTTCTGCATTCCTCTCTCTCTCTCTCTCTGCCTCCTCCTCCCCTCACAGAGACCTCTCCCTATCTGTCTTTTTTTGTGCATGTGTTTCTGTCTGAGAGGGGCAGGGGTTGCTATTTGCATGTGCACCACCATTTTCGACCCCTGGATAAACCGACTGTATAGTGTTCTTGAGCATTTTCTATGTATTTTGGTGGGACCTGAGATTATTGTAGATGTCCATTCTTTTCCATGAGAAATCAGTAGATATCACTGTAAAGACCTCTGCCTCCTTGGTCACCTGCAGATGGGAAGATCAGGCTGGCATAACAGAGCTGGGTTGGGGTTGGGGTTGGGGTTGGGGTTGGGCCGAGGCAGGAAGGTTTTTGTTCTATTTGGAAGCAGCTTATGCAACCAACAGGGATTTCCACTGCCAGGGGAAAGCCGTGGCTCAGAGGGGAGCCTAGCCCTGCAGGCCTGCACTGGGGTACTCCTGGGTCAGGGATGTGAGCCCAGCCAGCTCCCAGCTGTTGATCGCCCCCACTCCCTCTTGGGTCACCCACAGTAATGACAGAGTAGCTGGTGCCATCGGAAAATTCCAGCTCCACTACCGCAGAGTCAATTTCTCATTTGTCAGTTTATTGTGGCAAGTGGGATTTTTTTGTTGTTGTTGTTCCCAAATAGAAACAGCTGAACTTTATTTGAAATGTTTTTCTTTTCGTTCTTTTTTGATCTATGTTTTGATCGGTAGTCCTTGATGTGGGTTTTTTTTTTTCATACATTGTTTTTATTGGGGGGATTGGGTGGGGACAGGGATAGAATGAGAGCCTAAGCTGGGTTGTTATGTGTATGCTATGATTCCCCCCCATCTCCATATCTAAATCCCTCCCCCTGTGTTGAAAGACTACATTTGTGTGTGTGTGTGTGTGTGTGTGTGTGTGTGTGTGTGTGTGTATGTGTATATATGTATGTGTGTGTGTATCACGCACGCACGCTCGTGCGCACACACACACACACACACACTTCACTTACATGGAGCACTGTAAGTCTTTGTAGAAATAATAGCATGTAATTCTGTGCTGAGGAAACAGCAGAGCGGCAGGTGTATCTGTTCCAGGTTCAAACAGACCTGGACTTGCTTTCTGTCACTTCTTTACACCCACGCCCCTCACTAAGTCTGTGAGTCCCTACTGCTCCCTTCTGCGTTATAGAGACTGAAATATTGGCATGTTTATAAAGCATCCTGAATAACTCCACATGGCTCCTTAACAAGTAAGTGTTCTTCTGTACATATCTTACTATGTCTCTTACTATGTCTCTTACTATGTCTGTGTGAGAAAGGCAAACGTTCTTCTGCAGGTGCTGTAATCAGTGCTAACACTCCAGACTGACATCCAAAGCAAAACAGAGAGTGCAGAAATACTGCCAGGACCCTTCATTCACAGAGAAGAGGTTCCCACTAATGGGGAGGGTGGGAGAAGGGGCTGCAGAGTGCCCTGGGTCTCTCTCCTGCACCATTCAGCAGTGTTAATTCAAGGAGAGTTATCACTGTGAGCAGAAGGACTGCAGAGCTCCTAGAAGGAGTCACGGGAGATTCAATTGCTATACCAAGGGAGACAAGGTTTCCTAAACAAGGTACCACACTCCCAGTCGAGAGCACTCACTATTAGAGAAATGCTGAGAACATTATTTGCCTTATTGACTTTGGACTGATGTAATATGGCAAGTATTCTCTAAAACAGCTTTTTAAAAAGGTAATTCAGTTTTAAAAAACAGGCAAAAGATTTGGCATGCCACTTAAGAAGGGTGGGAGAGAGAGAGAGAGAGAGAGAGAGAGAGAGAGAGAGAGAGAGCGCTCTGCAGTAAGAAGCCTCTATCCACCATCCCATTGCTGTGTCTGACAAAGCAGCTGATACCAGGGGCATTTGTGCAGCCGTCTGAGCTCTACTGCATTGCTGTGGGGTATAAGGTGTCAGCGTTGGCCAACACTGATGGACACACACCTGCTCTGTGAGCAAGCAGTGTACATCTGGGTGGATCTCCAGTGTGTGCTTGTGCCTGTTAGCAGATATGTGCGGGAATTGTCACAGCAGTATTATTCCTAAGTACTCTCAGGTTGTAGTAAACCAGGGGTTCATTAGTAGTTAAATACAAAACAAAACGAGAAGCCACTGCTTGTGCCTGTCATGGAACACAGTAAAGGAGAACAGATGTGTCTGTGCAAGGGATTGATAGTTTCATTAGCATAATGCTAAGCCATAGAAACTGAGTATTAAAAGCACCTGTGCTATATGATGCCTCTGGTAGGAGGCAGAAGAGTGGTTGTAGAAGCTGCAGACATGAATGTGTTAGATCGCCACATGAGACTTGAGGTACTAGCCATGTTCTAAATTTCAATGAGGAGTATATAGATGCATCCATATGAAAAAATGTGATCAGTGTGCACATTGCAGGTGTTAGAGTCTGTTGCACCTCATACTAAAACATTTTAATCATTCACTGAGTGTTTTCCGTTTGCCACATCCTGCCTGTCTTGCACAGTTTGCTTAAGAGTTGGGAATGATTGATTCAGTTTTACAGATCAGGAACCAGAAGCTGGAAAGTTGAGGTTGCTATCAGAACTTTCTACTTCAAGTGTGTTGGGACCAGGGCAAGCCCAAGTCTGTCTGACTCCATGGCTAAATCTTTCGTCCTAATTAGAAAGTCTAGATTCCCAGGGAGAACCTTCTCTTGGCTTGGATGCTGTGCTTCTTTCAACAGTGTTTTCTTGAAGAAGAGTTGGGTGCAGCTGTGCTGTGTTAATCCTGGTGACAAGCATGTAGTATATACTAATCACTTGGTAAAACTTGCTGTGCTGTCTGATCCAAAGTAATGCAGTCAGCAACTAAGTGCTAGTTGGGAGCCACCTTAGGGTGGACTTCCAGCCCCATCACCCTTTAATATTTGACTTGGGTAGGTTTTCTTTCTCCAGGAATGGCTCCATGATCACCCTCCGCCAGGTCAAGTGCCTCAGTTTGCTGTCGTGGTCCCTAAACAGCTCACATAAAACACCTTCATCAGTTGACCTTTTCTGCTAGAAAACCCATCCTAGGTGTCTTTGTGGTCCTGTATTCTGAAGTGTATCCCTTACCCTGGGGTCCATGCACCCCAGGGACTGACCAAAATGTGTTTCACAGCCCCTTTATGTTTGTAGTTCTGAACTAATAATGTGTGAGCGGAGCATTTTAACAGTGAGGAAACCTCTGTGCGCAGGGATGCTTTCTGCAGAACTTGGCAATTTTTAACTAGTCTTTTGTGCATTTTGGAACCCTGCTTTGGGAAACTAGAACCATAGTACCATTTATTTAGTTTCTTCCCCATGGCTGTGATGAAATGCCTGACAAAAGCAACTGAAGAGGGAAGGTGTTCTTTTAGCTCACAGTTGACAGAACAGTCTGAAGTCTGAGCTTGAGACAGCTGTCACATTGCACCCAGTCAGCAAGCAGAAAGCCGTGCGTGCTCCTACTGAGCTTCCTTTCTGAACTCAGTCTGCATTCTAGCTTGGGACTGGAGCCATCTACTCCAGTTAACCTAATCAGTCAATCCCTTGCTGGCATGCATCAGGACTAGTCTCCCAGGTGATGTACATTTTGTCAAGGTGACAGTTAGCCCTAACCAGCCACTGCAGCCCTATCTTGGTAAATGTGAGGATTCAAATAAACAGTGGAACGCTTTTTTCTATTGTGGGTCTTCGTGAGAAACTCACCTAGTAACAGTGACCAGACAGCATCAGGGAGAAGCAATTGAAGGGAAAGTCCACAGGCTAGGTTTGTAAAGGCAGTCCACAGAGCCCTGCAGCAGAGAGCTGTGGACTTGTTCACCAGTGAGTGAAGAGTCTCACGTGCCTTCCTGCTTCCATGTTTCACTGTACCCAGCCCCAGGGGACATCTCCAGGGACACTGCCAATGACTAGGAAGTCTTGTTGCTAGAGTGCATGTTTCCTGCTCTGGAGAGCCACTTTTATGGTTGTTTGTTTGCAGTAAGTAGGGAAGCAGCCTACAGTTACTGATCTGACAGTAAAAACCAGAATCTTAATACTGCTGTTTTTCTTTAAACCTCTAAATTTTTTTTCACAAAGCAGTTTTTATTAAAGGCATAAAGTCTCACTGGGCATGGTGGTACAGCTCTTAGGAGGCAAAAGCATGTTGATCTTCGTGTGTTTGAGGCTGACCTGATCTACAATGTGGGTTCCAGGTCAGCCAGTGCCATATACAAACAAAAAAGTGTAAATTCTCTTTCCCTAACCTGTACTGTGAAGAGAGAATATTTAAATCAAACTTTTCTGTCTACCAAAAGCTCGTGAGTGCTCACACAGAAGGTGAGAACACCTTCTTCTGGAAAGCAGAGGATCCTTACAGGAGGACAATGAGCAAAAACTGGGCCTCTGTTAAGGAGTGCCTGTGCCTTCAGACCCGCTCAACAAGGCTGCCATGTAGATGGAAAGGAAGCATTGTATTGTATACTGTTCCTGTTGGTCTGCCACTGGCACCTAGAACAGGAACCTAGAATCCAGACATGAACTCGCTGATGTGTGTGCTCTTTCAGAAAAGGAGGCCACCTTGCCTTACTTGGTTGTTTTAGCAAATGACCCAACTCATGTAACATGAGTCCAGACAGTCGGTGTAGTGTTCCAACGCTGTGTTCGTCCCAATTTTATCTTTATGTGGAGCCCTTATTTGCACTGCTCAAGTCACTCAAAGGATTTCATAGTGTGCAGACTGTGCATCCTGGCTTGTCTTTGAAGTGCCAGTGAGTGTTATGCATAGAGGCACAATGGAAGCATTCCTGCTTTCTCTGCCAACCCTTTCTCTGGGAGGCAGGAGTGAAACAAGCTGTATCTGACTTCTCTATCTGACTTCTCGCTGAAGGGTCTCCAGGCTGATTCTTGCTTCTGTCAAATGCCAGTCTGTCGGTTGTTAGGGAGCATGCACAGAATATAAATGACTGCTTCTCACCTTCCTCTCGGCTGCTCAGGAGTGGTGATTATCTAGGACACATTCTGTTTGTGGAGGAAGCTTTGTGAGCATGATGTACAAGCCACTTGCTTGGATGTCTTGTATCCACCAAGTGTAAAGCTGTCTGCCTTTTGATACTTTGTAACTCCTACTCTTATTCCTAAAAAAATTACCTAGAAGCCCATGCCTAAGGAATTTCACAGTAGTTATCTTCCAGAGCATTTTAAAGTTAGAACTAACAAGCTTTTTCTCAGGCCTGCAAGATGGCTCATTGATAAAGATAATTGCCACCAAGTCTAGTGATATGAAATTCATCCCTGGGACCAACATTGTAGAAGAAAACTTACAACACCTACAGGTTGTCCTCTGACTTCTGTGTACACGTATGCACAGACACATAAAATAGATGTTCTGTATTGTTTTTTGAGACAGGTTCTCACTATATCATCCTTGGGATCAGGAACTTTTATGTGGGGCAGTCTGGCCTCAAACTCACAGAGATGTGCCTACATTTTACTCTCAAGTTCTGGAACTAAAGGCTCCTGTCACCACACCTGGCTATCAAATGTTTTGGTTTTGTTTTATTTTTAAGAACCCTTTTCTAAATTATATAGTCAGTATCCCGACACATATCTGCACATCTCCCAGTTTCTCTCCAGTGCAAAGAGCACAGTGTAGTAGAGCAAGTTTTTAAGTCTCAGCTTTGTACTTTAGAACTCTTATAGCCAATGTAACAAAAGCAGCAAGGCTGAAATGCCCCGTACAATAGCTGCCTTCGGTCACTGCCTCTGAAGAGCTGCTCTCTGGTTCCTGTGCGATATGGTTTACTGCACCTTTATCCATGTGGCGTCACAAAAGCAGTGTCGCAGGTGCTACCATCCCACTGAAGCAACCTGGGCAGTTCCCTTATTCATAGTCATCCCTGAGGTGAAGCTCTGCCTTCAGACAAGCTGCAGAATCAGCAAGAAGGGTGTTGATGCTGATGAATGCCCTACAGAGAAGTTCCCGGCAGGCTTTGCCTCAGAAGAGCAATAATACTTAGGTATCAGTTTTCCTAAGAGTTACTATTTGTGTTCTCTTTTTTGCATTAGCTTCCTGTATTTCAAACAAAGCTGACTGAATATGTTTAGGAAATGAATAACATTAAAATTGCTATTCTCAGATACCATTGCCATTTAGTAAGACACTTCAGAGATTGGGTAGCTGATTGCCATAGAGAAACATGTTCTAGGTAACCCTGAGCAGTTGCCAGGATATTTTGTCTAAACTGACTTTATCAGGAACAGGGGCCTCTGGACAACACATTGACAAACCTCGGCCATTCAAAACTGTTAACTAGTAACTCACTGCCATTTTGTTTTTAAGGTGGTCATTCGTAACAGGAAGTGTTGCACTCCCTGAACGGTTGTTTTTCTAGGGCCAATGCATTAAAAGAGAAAAATCTGTTTTGTTTGATCCTGTGAAGGGTTGAACATTCTCCTAGATTTAATTGAGCTGGCATTCATTAATTCCTTATGACCAAATTCCGGAACCCAAGACCTTAGACTTCTGAGTTGAGGAAGAAAGGTAGGCAGAAAACATAAAGGGTGTGGGAGATAGACCAAGCTGACCAATAGAGCGGATCGTGGCAGCAGACGAGAGGGACTGAGTGGATAAATAATGAAACAATGGCTGAACACTTCCCATGTTTGATGAGAAAGACAAGAACATCTAAGAGACTCATTGGCCTTTTCAATATGAAGTCCTTGCAGTTCAAGCATGAGGGCCTGAGCTTGGATCCCCAGTCCCATGTAAAAAGCCAGTTGCCGATAACTCCTTCACTGGGAAACAGAGACCAGAGGATTCCTGAGCTGAATCTGCAAATTCCAGGTTCAGTAAGGTGGAGTGCAACAGAAGAAAGTGCCCTGTGTTGACATTGGCTTCTGTGTGTACACACATGTGGACAAACAGAGCACACCCAAGCACAAAGAACAATTTTCAGAAGATTCATGTGTAGATGTATTGATTATGATCACACTTTTAAAAAACAATGGAGACTTTTAGAAGCAACAGGAGAAGAATGCCTTGTCACCTATAAGAACAATCAACAAAAAATTATTTGAAATTTATTATCAGAAATCTTCAAAGTTATTCTTGAGGTGATGCATTCATTGTGGGGAGGGAGGGATGGAGGGAGGGAGATTATAGCCCTACCATCCAAAAGTACCTTGTCAGCCTTCAAAGCATGAGAAATTAAAATACTCCCAGAGAAATAGGCTAAAGGAGGTTTTTCCTCGTGCCTGACTTTGTGGACATGTAGTATGAAATTGGAGGGCCCTACTAGATGGAGCCTAGAAACCTGATGCTCTGGTTCACTTTCTATATTGCTTGATAAATTTTCAACCAAAAGCAGCATTGAGAGCAAACCGTATTTTGCTTATTTATGGCCCATTTTTGAAGGAAGCCCAGGCAGAAACTGAAGCAGAAGCTATGGGGAAAAACTTACTAGCTTGCTACCCATTGCTCGCCCAACTGCCTAAGGGACTACCTCCCTAAGAATGGCACCTGCCCTCAGTTTTGTGGACCCTCCATATCATTCAAAAAAATGTCACACAGTCTTGCACACAGGACAGTTTCATGGAGGCATCTTTTCAGTTGAAATTCACTCTTCCCACATGAGCCTGGTTTGCGTAGTTGACTACAACAAACAAATAGCCAGCCACTATGAAGAAATTGATTGATAAAGATAAATCTTTCAAGTTTCAAAACCAGCATCATGACAGAGGTTTACAGTGCCACGTTTTGTTTTCTATGTAATTTAAAATACTAATACACTTAAGAGAATTACTAGTGTATTGAGGGCCATACAATGCGGAAGGATTTTTTTAAGCATTAACCAAATAATGGTAAAAACAAGTCAGTTGCACTTATAAAAGAGCAGCTTTTTTAAAGTATATCACTTTACTTGAACTGTTATAAATCAGCGTTTTTACTTAGAATGTTAAAAATCATACCTACAAATCTAAAAGGGTATAAAATATACACAAAAATGAAAAGGAATTAAAATTTTTCACCATAAATAAAAGAACTATACACAAAAGGAATAATGACTAAGAAAGTCATAAACCTTACAGGAAACAGTAAAGTAATATAAGTGAATCCTTCCTTGTTCATAATTACTTAACTATGAATAGATTCTCTTGTCAAAAGAATATTTAACTCAATAGGTAAAATGTGATCCAGTTATTCTGTCAATAAGAGACTGCTTAGATTCAGAGACAAAACCAGTTAAAAGCATGGATAGAAACTGAGTAAGCACATTCATGAGAGCTGTAATGGCTTTCATCAGACAAAATGTACTCTAAAGCCAAAGGGACTACAGAGGCAGTGAAGAACAAGATACATTGTAACAAAAAGTCAACACAGTAAGAAAAGACACAAAATAGAAAGTGACTGCACAGGTAAAGCCACTTGCCACCAAACTTGAAGACCCGAGTGTATTCCCTGAGGCTCCTTTGGTATACGGAGAGACCCAACTCCAGCAATTTGTCCTCTGACCTACACACACACACACACACTGTGGCATGCATGTGCTCACACACATGCTAAAATAAGTATAAAGGGGTTTTAATTTAAAATATCACAAATGAATGTAAATATATACCAAAAGCACATTAAAGTATGTGAATCAAAAACTGACAATTCTAAAGAAGAAAATGAAGTTTTTTCTTAATGGTTGTCTATGTCAGTACCTGACTCTGAATAGTAGGTAGAACTGTTTGTCAGAAAGTGAGGAAGCACAGAGAATTTAAATGGCTTGGTACACCAACTACATCTACAGTGTGTGCAGAATGTAATACATCCTTTATTTTCCCCAGATGCTTCCTGGAAAATTTCCAGGGTAGACCCAATATCATAACATAAATTAACTCTCAGTAGATTTTAAAAGATAATTATCATACATAGCTTTCATAACTGGAAGAAGTCAGGTGACAAAAACCAAAGTTGGTTCTTTAAGCTGGGCAATCTATATCTACATGGACTGTGAAAAAGGAGAAAAAACTCAAATTACTAAAATCAGAAATGAGTTAGGGACAGTGCTACATACTACTGATTCTGTAGAAATAAGAATCATAAAGGTGCTATGGTATTGTATACCAACAGTTTGGCTGACCTGAGTGAATACATTTCTAGAGATTTGAAACTATCTAAATTGCTAAGACACGGGGGCTCTGAGTATACCTGTACCTGATAAGGAAATTGGAAACCCATGGACATCCTTGGTGAGTTCCACATTCACAGAAATAATACTGGCCATTCTCAAACTTTTCCAGAACACTGAAGAAGGAGTAACAGTTCCTATTTCATTCCATGAAAGCAGCATTGCCTTATAATGTAGTCCAGGGAGACACTATAAGAAAACTACAAACCCATATTTCTTGTGAATATTGAATAGAAATACTAGCAAACTGAATTCAACTGCATATTTTAAAAGGATTTATACACAACAGTCCAGCAGAGTTTGGTCCTGGAATTGAAGGATGGCTCAACCTAGATTGATCATACTGGCAAACTACATTAATAGAACAAGTGAAAAGAATGGATGTCCAGTTCTCTTGACGCAGATAAGGCATTTGACAAAATTCAGCACCTTTCATGTAATAAACGTTCAGCAAACTAACATGCGTCGTAGCTATCCCAACATAATAAAAGCTGTGTAAAAAGTTCATGGCAGGTATCCCATTCACTGCAGAAGACTGAACCTCTTTCCCTAAGATAAAGAGCAAAACAAGGATGACTCTCTGCCCGCTTCTTATGGGACATAGTTGTTGAGCTTCTCGCCAAAGCTACTAGGTGGAAAAGAATGAAGGGCATCCAAGTTGGAAAGGAAGAAATGAACTCGTCTGTTCAGGTGAGTAGCACACATACAGAACTCTCTTAAGTTTTCTAGACAATACTATTACAACTAATAAATGACTCTACGAAATACTAAAATGCAGAATCAGTGTGTCAAAAGCAATTGCATTTCTGTATGCTAGCGAGCCTTGTGAGAAGGAAGCTGTTGCAGTTACCGTAGCATCATAAATTACTGAGAAATTACTTTAACCAAGCAGGTGGGAAGCTTATATAACAAAGACGTTCTTGAAAGGAAAGTAATGTGTAAGGAAACGGAAATGCACCCATGCTCATGAACTGGAAGTCCTTTCATATTTCTGCCAGTGGTTCCCAAATATCAGTGCATCTTTAGATTCACTCCAGCTCAGTGGCGAGACCTGTTCTAAAGTCCATAGGACCTTGGGGAGCGTCAGAAGTGCTGTGCTGGAGTCCTCATGCTTCCTAATTCTACAACTAAATCTAAGTTACGAAGATTAGCATAAAGAAAGACGTATGAACTAGTCTAGTAGAATTCAGGCCCAGAGATAAACCCTTGCTATATGGTCACAGAATTTTTGACATGGATGCCACAACTGTCTCATTGGGAATTTTCAGTATATTCAACAAGTAGTGCAAATAAAACACTCTTACAGTAATGGGGAAGCTGAACAGCTAGAGCAGGAGGATCACTTGAACCCAGGACTTGGAGTTCATCCTGGATAGCATCATGAGAGCCATTGCAAAAAAGGAGTTCAAGAAGAATGTTGGATGGGGCCCTTCGCAGTACTATACACAACACAGCTAAGTCTGGATGCAGCCTCAGTGTCTGTCCAGAGGATGAATAGGAAAGCAAAATAAAGTCTTTCGTGTCACAGGATATCACGTGGCCTGAAAAAGCAACTGTTATCACATGCTATGAACCTGAGGCCACAAAGAAAGTCAGTCCCCAAAAGATAAGTGTTGTCTCTGCCTCTATGTGAGAGGTGCTCAGAATAGTTGAAATCAGAGATAGAAAGTAGAAAGGTGTTTGCTGACAGCTTGGCAGGGTCAGGGGCCGAGGAGGAACTTTGCTGCTTAATGGGCTTAGAGTTTCAGTCTTTACAGCATCAAAGGTTATGGAGAGGGTGGGCAAGATGCTTGCTGCACAACAAGCACAAACATTTGACCAGCCTACCTAGCTTAAATGACACACCTTACATTCAGAGAAAGATCCTGTCTCAAAACAAATAAGATTAGAAACCAATAGGCACCCAGCACCATCCCCTGACCTCCACGTGCACACACATACATCACACACAGAGAGTCATAGAGATAGGTCTAACACATATTTAATACCACTGAGCTGTGCAGCGATGGAAAGATGGTGTTGTGTCTGACTGTAGTAAGAACTTGGAAAAACACAGCAGTCATACCTGTAATTAATTACCCCACAAGCATAAAATAGCTAGTACTAAGAGACATGATATCAAAAACCTTTAGAAATGGAATGTCACCACTATTGTAAAATAGTCTGAGGTGCTTATTGGCTCTTGTTTTCATATCCTAAATTTCTGTTGTAGGCTGCCTTAGGTGGTTAGAGATGCAGCCATGCACCTTCCTACCTCCCTGATGAGGAGGCAGGCTTGTGGGTTCCTATGCAGAGAGACAGAGTCAGTGCAGCTCTCCAGCCATGGCCTCCTAATCCTGCGTTCAGACACCTTTCTGTCTCATCCATGTACGTCTTCAGGCTCACTCCACTTCTGACTGCTGACTTCCTGGAGGCTTTTGAGAGGGGAAGGGCCAGAAGCAACATATCAGCATGGCCATGTGACCCATGAGCAGCCCCCTTTCCCCCCAGGGGACTACTAGTATCACTAAGGACAGTGGGTGCCAGATGCCCAGGCCCCCAGCCTTCACAGGATGGGATTTTCCTGGCTTGTCATTGCCTGCTGTGTCTTGTCTTCTCTCAAATCCACCAGAAGCTCTTTGCTGTTTGTGTTCTTTATTTAATCCTTCCTAGCTCAGAACTGTTTTTGACCCTTGGCTATACTTTATTAGTTCTGAAATGTCATTAGTGCTAGACCAACACTAATCTCCTATAATTTAGATGGGATTACTTTTTCTCCTCCGCCTTTGTATTTCATCTTGAACAGTAGTTTATTAGCTAGCTCTGAAAGTGTTTTACAGAAACCATTGGTCTGAATGCTAGCTAGCTACAGGTTGCTGTTGTCCTTTGGGGTTTTTTGTTTTGTTTTTTGTTGTTGTTTTTGTTTTGTTGGTTTTTGTTTTTATTATGCAAATAAACCGATCATTCTGTTCTCTGCCTTGGCAAGTGGGTGAGAGACACTGAAGAGAATTCCTTTTACAAACCCTTGCCTGCACTGGAAGTGGTAGTATTCTCTGAATGAATTCAGATGAAGCAACCTCTCTGATGTCTCTTCTACTCCAGAGGTCTGTGCATTTTATAAACATCTCTTCACCCAACACAGGGCCATGCTGTGTTCCTGCTCTGTCTGAGTTCTTCTTTCAGGCAGTAGAGCTCAGCCATGACAGTTACTGAGGATCTGGGTGTAGCTGAAGTCTTGGGCATTGTTTTCTTCGGAAGCCTAATACTCCCCATCTGTTCCCACAACATCTGATGCAGGTGGCTGTGCTTGTGCTGTACATCTGTGTGCATTCCCTAACATCTCACAGCCCAAATCTGACACCGGCTGAGCATGCTGTCTGTGGCTAAACAGTTAAATCACTTAAGCTCCGCATGCCTAAGGCCACAGCTCAGGTACAACAGGAGGCCGGCTGGTGAACACCACACTTCCAGGAGTGAGGGAGCACAGGGAGGAGACCATGCCCAGTGGGCTCCAGGGCACTGTTCATCTGCCCTATTCAGTGCATGTGCTGAACACTTCTCTGAGTGCTGCATGCAGCAGCCCCTCTAATCTCAGAAGTGACGTCAGAGTGCTGCCCCAAACACAAATGGAACCACTTGTGGCCCCAAAGCACTTTGGTGTGGTCTGGGTTAGAAGTGGTATTGGTTGTTTCTGATGCTGAAACCTGTAGTGTGATAGGGATGCCAGACTGTGCCTGCTTTGTACCACGCTCTGCTTTGAAGTGGGTAGTGGAAAGGATCCCAGAGTGTGTAATGTACAGAATTAGTTTCAGTGCTCTCAGATCCTTCACCACCAAAACCCCGTGAAGACAAGGTACCTGCGAGCACAACCCTTGCTGGCCGCAGACACATTTGGAGTGGGCTGTGCACATGACGACTGCCTGGCAGAGAGCGTGTCGTCTTGCCATGACTTCACTGCCAGCTGGATGGGCCCACAGTGTGTTTTTTTTCTCATCTTGGATGCTGGATGGTGTGCATCTGGGATTGAAGGAAAGGGCCCGGAATCCAGCCAGGGTCCAGAGGGAGGGCGGTATGTGGCTTGGATCCCCACCCTGCCCACAGATGCTATCAGGAAGTGAGAGCTTTCATAAGGTGGGGAGATGTGTGGGCTTTGAGGAGGAACCCTTGAAACAGTATCTCACCTCATCTTGAAAGGTCACTCTAGGAAAAGTAAGTTGTGTGTTGTAAAGATAGTGAATGTGGCCTTCCTTTCTTAAGTACCCTGTGGGCTGTGCACAGAGGAGCAAGTCTCCTGTGGCAGTTGAGAGCTCTGCAGTATCACACATCTCTGAAATTTCTTTCTGTTTCCCTTGTGGCTAGAGAGGACAGGAAAAGTGTCTAAAGAGCAATTGTTCTGAGGTGCCTTTCTCCCTCTGTATAGGCAGAAGGAAGCTACCTGCTATTTGTAATAAGTATTAAGAACACATTTTCCATATTCTTCATATTGCGACCTGTAATTCACAAATGTGGTGAATTCTTCTTTCCCACCCTCTTCTATTCATTTTCCCGCTTTGCCACTTTGGGTATTGACAGTGAGCCATTAAGTAGTAAGTTGGCAGGTATGTTCACATGACTTGAGCTGTGATTTGTTAGATGATGTTAAGACAACCATGAAACAGCACTTGTAGCACTCACTGAAGCTTGGAACACAGCTGTTCCTTTGTATTAAAATACAGAATGCAGAAGAACATTCACTACCAGATAGACCGATAGTTTAGAGTAGTGTTAGGGGTTGGTGTGGATGGTTTGTGGTGGTTGTTGCATACACTGTTTTCAGCACCATGCAAGGATCTATCCCTCTTAAAGGTACCTCTGTAGTTTCTGAATGACAGTAGTGTGTAGTAAATGAATGTCGATAATCAAAGATAATGATAAAAGTTAACAATGATGTAAATGAACTTTATAATGAAAGCAACAGAAGTATCTCTGGATGTCTAGGAATGGTTGGCTTGTGCAGAGAAACCTATGGCTGTGTGAAAGGATAGACACCTTTACCCACCGAGCACGCTTGTTTTTAGTAATGCAGAACACTTCCAGAACAGTTCTGTTAGAGGACTGCTTGCTGTGCTCCGACCACAGCCCCAGTTTGTAGTTTGAAAGGGTGTCAGTTCATTGTGATGAGTTGTTTATCGTTTACTCTAGTCCTCAGAAAAATCCCTTCACAGAATGCATGGTTCGGAAAGGCCCTTGATGGAGACTTGTCTGTCGTTGACTCCCTTTTCACAGTGCAGTTTATTGGAGGGTCTCCATCCTGCTCTCTGCCCTATAGCAGTAGCCCCTGCAAAGCTGTATGCATGTAAATCCCATTCCTTCACTGATTCACTGTCTTTTGTTTTGTTTGTTTTGTTTTTTGGGTTGGTTTTTTTTTTTTTTTTTTTTTTTTTTTTTTTTTTTTTTTTTTTTTTTTTTGAGACAGGGTTTCTCTGTGTGGTCCTGGCTGTCCTGGAACTCACTCGGTAGACCAGGCTGGCCTCGAACTCTTAACTCAGAAATCCACCTGCCTCTGCCTCCCAAGTGCTGGGATTAAAGGCATGCGCCACCACCCAGCTGACTCACTGTCTAAAATAGCTTTTCAACATACTATATAGGTAGAGATGAACTATTATGTGATATATACATAAACAGATATTATATGAAGTACACGTGTATCCTAAAATTCAAGTAAAAAGCTTTGACATTTGAATTGCTGTCAATGAAATGTAAACTTTCAACAGCTCCTTGTTTATTGGTTCCTTGCATGTCCAAGGCCACAGGCGAGCATAGGAGGCCCAGCACAGTAAATGCCTGTGCTTCTTTGGCCTGCTGTCTTCATAACCACTCCCCGGGCAGCCACAGGTCACTCACATGTGATTGGTCCTGGCCATATGGAGATTAGACCTAAATTTTTAGATACTGAAGTTGATTCCTTGACACATATGAAAATTATGTGAAATGCATGACTTCACCATTTCTTGCCAGTTATTTGCTAGCCCTCATTCTCAGCAAGCTCCTAAACACAGTTTCTGCCTTGACAGCAGTCATCCTTGGATGAAGTCTGTTGGGTTTGATTCCTAGAAACATTCTGCTTACAGTCAGATGAAGTCTGTCTTATCAGGTAGCATTTTAACTCAGTTACTGTATTTAAAGTTGACTTGTCCATAAGTTGGCTGGCTGATGCTAAGTTGTTTGTGAAGTTTTACCTACAATTTTCTGGCCTACTAATACTGAGCCACCTAACCTGTTCACAGCCTCAGGCTTAGCGTGGATCCACAGAGTATTCAGCTGCACAAGTGTTCTCCCCTTACTGGTGCAGCAGCAGCAGCAGCAGCAGCATCTGCACCTGCACTAACTGCCACTGTGGTCTCTGTGGCCTAGGTCACAATACCAGAGTGTTTTGCAGAAGAGCTCTGGTGCTGATTGCGGCCCTTTCATGGCAGTTTTGTGACAAACGGGCTCATGCCTTCTATTTGTAGTAGCTATGGAAACAGGAGAAGCGCTCTCTCCAGAGCTAAGCACACAATAAAAGACTTCAAGTGTTGGTAGGATTAGAGACTTTAGAAGATGTTGAATTTTCTCCCCCACTCTTTCTTGTTCCCTGTTCCTTTACAGTGAGAACAAGAGGGCAATGTGAATATTAACTGGAACTTGTTTTAATCTCCCTTGTGACACTTAAGACTGTCTAGGTCTGCACTGACTACTCAGGCTGCAGCCTTTCACCACACACTAACAAGGAGTCCATGCATATTCATGACCCAGGGCTAGGGATCAGACAACTTTTAAGATTGTGTTTTAAGGTGTTTCTCTAATCTGTTCCAGTCTTCTGAAAGAGTACTTCCTTTTGGTCACGAATGAGTACTGAGTTCTGGTCACAGAGGAGTAAGAAGTTTGGGTGCCGTTGCACAGTGGGGTGACTAGTTAGCAGTAGTGCACCTTAAGTTTCAAGAAGTTGAATGTTTTCATCATAAAGAAATAGTAATGTTGGTGCTAACAGCATTGCTTGGTGAGTAAAGGTGCTTGCAAGCATGGCAACCTGAGTGTGATACCGGAACCAACATACAAGTGAAAGAGAGAACTAACTCACAGAGCCCCGACCCATGGAGTACTCAGTCAGCACAGGAGTTCTTAGCTCCTCCCCTTCCTGGAACAGCAGCAGCATGGTAGCTGACTGCTACTGTGCTCACTGGCTTAGGTCACCACACCAGAGTGCTCTGCAGAAATGCTTACCTACACACATGCAGCATGGCCCACGTGCTTCTCACACCCATATATCATGCATGTGTACCCATGTGCACATACAATAAAAAAGGGAAAGAGCCAGCAGGGTGGCTCACTGGGGGTAAAGGCACTTGCTTGAGCCCAAGCTCCAGAACAGTGTAAGGGTGTATGAATAGAACCAACTCCACAGAGTCCTACTTTGACCTCCCCAATACAGTAAAGTGACAGGTGCTGGTGTTGGTAATCTGTCACTTACTTCTGACTTCCCAGGTGCTGAGGTGTTGGGTTCCAGTAGTTCTTGTGATGATAATTCTCTCCAGCCCCTTCGCTGCCTCCACTCCCACATCTTGGCACTTTCACTACCAATTTTAGAAGCAACATGATGCCTTCGCTCATAGACCCTCAAGGCCCTTTGATTGCAGGAGCTCTTAGAAGAGTCTTAGCAACCTCAAATTTGTTCAGGTTAACTTATCTTTAAGTTTATAGCCAGAAAGTTCCAGAAAGGAGAAAATGCCTTGCCTCTGTCATTTAAAGCAGGCAGTTCTACCTGTGAGCCAGCCCCACCTCCAGCCTTATATATTGTCTTGCTTCTTTAGTCCTTCTCATAATTGCTGCTTCCTCTTCTCTATAAAAAGTTAAAGATGAGTTGGTATAATGATAGTGTCAACTTAGGTCTAGAAAGAGTCGCAGCAAATAATTTGTTCAGAAATTACTTCTTGTGTTGGGGTTGTCTGGCACCATAAATGTTAGTTTTTATTTTCTATAATAGCACAGAGTGGAGGAGACTCACTGGCCGTTGGAAAAGGGAGAAATGCAAATACGATATTTCAGTATTTGTGGGATTTGGTTTTCAGAAAAGAAGCAGAACCTTATAAAGGAGCTGAGCCATGTCATGACGGGTGGCAGACAGATTACCAGGTGAAAACAGCGTCCAGCAAGGTGGAGATATGCAGACTCCACATCCGCCAGCAAGCACTGCAGCTGCTCTTTGCCTTCGGAAACACTTAGCCACTGATAACCTCAAGTGGTTTCAGTGATAAACTTTCAAAGACCAACAGATCGTTCATTCATTCATTCAAAACTGCTAAGTAGGACTCCTCTCTGTGCCAGGCTCTGTGCAGGCCCCATAGTCCCACAGACATGAGCTCAGCCCTGTGCTGAAGATCTGAGAGAGGCCAGCCAGAGAAAGGGTCATGGTTAGGTAGAGGCTGGTCTGAGGTGGTATAGAAGGCCTGACAGGGTTATGAGCCAGGGTTGGGGGATAGAGACAGGACTGCACACCTTTGAAAAGCCTGCAAATACCCCGATCATATAGTACTCTGCTTTTAATGCTTGAGTCTTTTTAGTGAATGGGTTCAAGTTTTACTTCCTGTAAGGTTGTTTCTGAAGTAGAAATGGTTTAATTCATTTTTTAAGTACTGTAAGAAGGGCCCACCCGCTTATTAATTCTGACAGCTTCTCTTGAATTTCACTTCTGTCTCAGAACCAGTCCTCTTGCCAGAGAAGCCTAGGGCAGAACCAGAAGCTTGGTCTGGCGCCTTTTAGAGCCACATGCACCCTACTCTGCCTCTGGAACTGCCTGAGTGGGTGATCTCATGACTGTCAGGAAAAGGATCCTTCCTTTTGTGTGTGTTGGGAATCAATGCTATGACCCAGTGAATTCTGTGTTGTGCAAGCGCACTGGACCACTGTGCTCTGTCCCAAGCCCTCCAGATTTAATCATTCTGACTCTATTGATCATAAGCAGATAGGCCTATTTCTCTGAAAATATATCCTTCTGGACCAGAGTGAAGACCAAAAAAAAAAAAAAAAGCCTGTCCTCAGTAGCGTCTGTCTTACAGGCTGCGTGTCTGTCTGTCTTACAGGCTGCGGTATAGTAGCAGTTTTCCATTCTCGTGAGTATCGCACAGCTCCTGGTATCTAAGTCATCATGAATAATGCAGTGATGTGACCCCAAGCTTCTATCAGAGGTGGGGAGACCACGCAAGGCATTTCATTTGCAGGCCTGGGGATGGGGAGCCAGTGAAGGTCATGTGCTTTCAGGGCATGAGTGTTTCACACTGGACCTAGCAAATCCGTCACAGCTGAGGCTCTGTTTCTGAAATACTGAATGAGAGGAATTCCATGGTGACTCCTAGGAAACCATTCTTACTGATAACTGCACTTTAAACAGAACAAGTTTCCTGTCTGATTTTTTTTTTTCCCAGCGCCTCTGACTTGTCTGCAGAGCTCCTCTTGTCCTCCCTAGTGACTTGACTTAATGCCCAGGAGTGCTTATGTACTGCTGTGTTCATAAACCTCAGAGTGGCTGCCGTGTGTGTGTGTGTGTGTGTGTGTGTGTGTGTGTGTGTGTGTGTGTGT
>JANHMN010000012.1:17469328-17494596 GCA_030674055.1 Rhabdomys pumilio | reverse complement strand
TGTGTGTGTGTGTGTGTGTGTGTGTGTGTGTGTGTGTGTGTGTGTGTTCAAACTCTCGGGAAGCCGTTCTCTGGGACTAGTCATCCAGAAACACATGACTCACATGCTAGACCACATGCGCATGTACACTTTCATAGCTTCTTAAATGGTTTTCTCATTGAGTGTATATTTATTTTCTTTCTACCTCTCTAGAGATCTCATCAGTATTCCTGTACACCTCCACTCTTTACCTCTTAACAGTCATGTGAGTTATAAAAACAGGAAAGTTTTCTGTTAAATTCCTTCACTCTGCCTCCAGTTATGATGCAGTGGGTGGTGTATGCCGTGCGAAATCTCACTGAAGACAACAGCCAAAACCAAGATTTTATTGCCAAGATGGAGGAGCAGGGGTTGGCGGACGCATCCCTACTGAAGAAAATGGGCTTTGAAGTTGAAAAGAGTGGGGACAAACTGATTCTGAAGTCTAATAATGACATCCCCCCACCTGTAAGTACCCTCTGTGAGTTGTCCTCAGTCCCTCCCAGAAAGCTGTTTTGCGTCTCTGTGACCTTGGAAGTGAGAGGTCTTTATGGGGAACATGAAAGACAAGAGAAGCTGCCTTCTGACGTGGTTACTGACTGCAGTGAGTAGCACTGCAGATAACTTTTTGGTCGGACTTTATGATGGCGTTTGCTTAAAACTACAACTCATGCAGAGCACGACATACAAAAGATGCTGAAATGTATTCATGGCAGAAACAAGTTCCTGACCAGAACTAGGCTTTCCTTTAAGGAGCAGAGGTCACTGCAAGGGTTTTTTTTTGTGCTGATGCATATGTCCTTTAAGTGTCTTCCCAGTTCCCCATGACCGTGACACATGCAGAGCTCTGCATTTTTCCGTTGTCTGATGGTTCTTGTAAATAGATGTGCCATATCTATGATGCTTTCTTTCTTTCTTTTTTTTTTTAGTGAGTGGCCTCTCCGTCTGGGCACGTTCAGATTCCATCTCATGGACCTCTCATCTCTGCAGTGTATGAAGTCATAAGTCTCGGACATGTAGGGCACAGATGCGGGAGCTTCCCAGTCCTTTAGAGTTAATGTGTGTAGGCTACAAGTGGACGTTTTCTTTACTCTCTGCAGTAAGTGTTACTGTCTGCCTCACCTTGTCCCTCTGGGTAGAACGCGCTTTCCAGTCATATACATTGTGCTTACTGTGGTAGTGAGTAATAAACGTTTCTGTGGGCATAGCCCTCACGCGGCAGACTGGGAGCCTTGAGTGGATTCTGTGCGCCCTTTCAGATGGCAAGTGTGCTTCATCCCTTTGATTCTCTGCTTCTCATTGGATTCTGAACTCTGGCAGCCACTTGAAGTAAGTTTCTCACTGTGATTAATTCTACCAATCTCTTTTCTCCTCTTCTGCCTTTCCAAAACATTGACATGACTCATTTCCAGTTAATTAATTTGAGAACCTTCCCTCTTCATTCCATGCACTGTGTTGTCACCAAGCCCTGTCCTTTGGAACTTAGGCCGTGAGAATGGGTGAAAGCCCATGGAGCCACTTAACCGTTTGCATCCCAGGTGGACTTAGAGTTAAGAATTCCATATCAAGCAACGCTGACATCTTGCCCATATTCATGCTGTCTGACACAGAAAGGAATGTTCTATTTTCTCTTTGATGTGCAGTGCCTCTAATGTGCTGTGCTTCATGTGAAAGGGATGTCAGTATCATCTTCTGCTTAAAAATGTGGCTGTCACACAAAGGCCACTCAGTTTGAGCTTTTTTGCCATAGTACAAAGGTAATTTGGAGGACCAAGGACGTTTTGGTATCTAGCTAGCTTTAGTTCTATTTTTGCAGCAGGTAAGACTGGATTAAAGAGGCCGCTAGACTCTGGAGCTACCTGAATCACTAATAAAATGGGTCATGTTGTGGAGGGCTTACCATTATTTTCCTAAACAAGCATGTTCAGAACTAAACTATCCAGAGACATCACATAGTTCATGTGTATACTCTTGAAATAAAACCAGTAAAGAATCAACCAAACGCTTCACAAAAATACTATTCCAAAATCAAGTCCTTGTAAGTTTCTTCATGGCTAGTTACCTTGTGTTATCAGAACATCTTGAGCTGTTGATGAAATAACAGTTTCCCCATATGTAGCTCACTGTCTGATGCGAGCTGTGTAACTTACGAAACATCAGATTCTAAGCCTATGGCAGTTAAGATGCATTCGAGATGTTCAGCCATTGCAAAATGTAAAATTCACAAAGAAGCCATTCCCTTTTGGGGCACCAAGAGTTAAAATCCTTTCGCCATAGAGGTCTGGCCAAGGGAAAACAGCGGGGGTCCCTTTCTCCTTTTAACAAGTTTACAATGGACATTCTTTTTTCCTCTCAATGGGTGTGTACACACCAGTGGAGTCACACAAACACGTTGGTATGCACCATACAATAACAAACACAAATAAATAAAAGGAGCCTTGTGAGAATGCAGAGTGGGGTATGGCTGTGTGCTCTAAATAGGAAGTGTGGGTCTTGCAGAGTGCAAACATGCTGATGACTGCATTGTGGCTCCTTTTGATGCCCTAGAGATGAAGGACTGAACACAACAGCTTCCCTGTGCTTTACCAGAGGGCTTGGGGCTTCCCAGAACCTTGTTTTACACGCTGCAGAGGATTAATTTGCCACCTCAATCAGCCCTTTGTGGGGGTGGGAAGCAGGGCAGCCCCACAAAATTTGTAAAGCTAAAGAGTAGTCACAGTGGGTTTTGTGACCATATTTTTTTCAAGAGTAAATTGACAAAGCGTTTGCCTACTTCATTTTCACAGACAGACAAGAACGGACTCTTGGCTTGGTAGTGAGGCCAGGTATTTGCAGAGTGCTCTTCTGTTGTAGGAAAGACTTTAGAACTTTGTTTTCACAGTCTTAGGGCTGTCCTGTTAGAAGTTGTCCATGTCTCTCATGGTTGCCTGGGGGTTTTCTTAAAAGCAAATGTCACCATGCATAACTTGCTCAGGATCTCAGATCCGAGCATGGCGCTTTGGGAGCCACTAGAAGACTCTTGCAGGAGGAGACACAGAAAGGCCAGTCAGGTGTAAGGAGGACTGCCTGTTAGCACACTGCAACTCAGACTTCTGTTGTGTGTCTTAAGTCTGTTCTCCTTTGAAGTGACTCATACCACCACCTGGCATTTAGATTGTATACAAATATATTATTTTTTTATTGTTTACTATCTTTTCATTTCTATCCTAGAACAGAAAAACTTAAAAGATGCTAGCCATTCATATTTGCAGGAGGAAAACTTGTTTAGAAATTTAGAAAATTTAGAAAGGTTTTGCACATAGCGGGCTTTTATGTGTAGAGCACCGAGTCAGACAAGTGTCTAAAAGCAGAGAGGCTGAGGAACCTTCGTTAGCATCCCGTACAGTTTGGACTGAGGGAGCCAAAGGGCCTCTCGGTGCTGTCCAAGGTTCTGATCACTCCAGCCCTGTCAGCCTCTATGCTTGCTTTCAAAGTTCTGGGGTTGTTTTCCTCTGGCGCAGCGCTTGCTCTCCTCTCTCCTACATACTTATTTGTAGCTCAACGACTACATCCTATTTGACTACACAAATTTGATTTATTGTCTACAGTATATATATGAATTTTTAAGCCAAGCCTTTTCTGTACGTGTGGTGATTAGCACTGTTAACTCCATCATTCTGTCACCCTCTTCTCATAGCCAGAGAAACTCCATGAGCCTGACCAAGTTTTTGATAATTCTTTCTTTGAGACATGGTCTCACCATGTATTCTGGGTGGCCCTTGTGTTCTTTGTTTATGTGTGTGTATGTGCACGTGTGTGTGTGTGTGTGTGTGTGTGTGTGTGTGTGTGTGTGTGTGTTCTTTGTTTACTCGTGTGCATGTGCGTGTATGTATGTGTTGCTTACTTTCCATCAGTAAGCAGGAGTCCCCTGTTAGAACACGGATGCAGCATGTGAGCTAGGAGGTAGGGTCCTGCTCTGTCGTCAGCAGACTCTGAAACAGATTGCGTGAGCTGCCAGTGATTCTCAAGACTGCAAACCTGGCTCGTAGTGCCGCCCACCACACTGGAGCCTTTGAGGACAGAGACAGGTGATTGTAGAAAGTGCTTGCTTATAGAACTCAGAGCTTGAGTCAGAGCACTTGCTAAAATGGCCCAAGGTCACACAGCAGTAGATGTTAACAACTAATCGGATAGTTAACTGGACAAGAATGAGTGAGAAAATCATGGGGCTGCTTTTCCTGGATGCGTGGAAATTAACTGTGACAGAACAGGCTGCCATGTTGCCCAAGATACAACACAAAGGAAACCATGAAGATCGTAGATTTCACAATCACAAAACTTAAGTCCAATCTTCAGCTGCACTTGTTGCTACCTAGCTATGTCCCCTTGAGTAAAGCACTTAGTCACCTGAGCCTCCATTTCCCCTCAGAAGGGCAGAGACAGGAGTGAACAGGACAGTCACGATCCCTTCCTTCATAAAGCAGCATTCCCAGAAGGCTGACGAGAATTCTGAGAGGTAAACACATCTTGAAACAGGAGCATCACTAATTGCCGGAAGAAAGTAAAGTAGACGGTAATAGGGTGTGCTTGCTAAGTTTAGTTGTATATGCACAGAGGGCTGAAAAGAACTGAAGTGGGGCCCTGTAGGATGATGGAAAACAAGTCCTGAAACCTAGGACTGGATGGCTGCCTTTGAGAAAGCAGTAAGAGTGGTGCTGGGACCCAGATCCAAAAGGAGAATGGAGTGAAATTGGCCATGGGGTGAACAGGGTTAGATGTGCCTGGGCTCCAAGGCTCCAGGAGGAATTCAGCTTTACTTGATGTGCATTTAAATGCCTTCCCTTGCTGCTGTGTGGGAAGACATGAGAGACAAGGAATGGAGAAGGTGGTGCCGAGCAGCAATCTAGAATGATGGTCCCAACCTAGGCCAGCATGGCATCAGTGCAAATAGAGGTGAGTCGGTATCCGTTGGAAGTAGAGTGCACTGGATCTGCTTGCGGGCTCAGTGTGAGCATAGATGGGGTAACCAAGAGGAACCCACAGGCTTCTGTTGAACAGCTAGTTGTGAAGCTTTGCAGTCACTCAAATGGAAACGCTCAGTATAAAGAATAATTTTTACTAGTGTTCTTTGGGACACACCATTCAGTCTTCCCTTTTGGTCAGACATTTTTGAGCTATCCAACTACACATAGAAGACTTGGATTCTAAAGGCTGGACAGGACTGGAAATATGTTAGGGGTCACTGGCTTCACATACAGGTGACAGTGTAAACACAGTCCTAAAATGTGTAGACAACTTAGGGACAGACTTGACACAGCCCACATCTCAGATCAGCCTACACTGAACACCATGTGGAAGAGCATTCGCTGTTACAGGTTTCTCATCAAGAGAATTTTAATGACCTCTCTATCTTCGTACATACCATTCTGTGCATTTACCTTACCTGTGTATGCGGTCAGGGATAATATATGATTAAAGATTTCCTCAGGAAAGTATGTTAGGAACAAAAGAAGAGAAGGAGAAAGCAAAATATGGACAGAGCAGGCCCTAAGGTTGGTTCCCATTGGCTACTGGCTCCCTGAAGAAAATAAAGCTTCCCTCAGGTATCTAGTGGTCACTTCTTGCAGATTCTTGCCCATCATGTACAAGGATTGGAGTCTCATATGGCCAGCATGCACGGTAAGCTTGACCTCCCTGAGTCAGTAGAGAGGCAGAGTGCTGCATACTGACTTACTGTATCAGTGGGCTTACTTCCTCACTGAGCAGGCCTGAGGAGACTCACTCCACCCTCCCTCACTGAGTTGTGTGTAGTTACCCCTCAGGATCTCTCCATTACGTCATGGGAAATCTTTACAGTTGGAAGGGAGAACACATGACACTGTATTTTATCTCAACATGGATAAACAAAGCTTTCAAAACTAACACAATGACCCCAACAGGGTCAGCGTGTTTACAGCTTTGGCAGGCTTTGGGGGGAAAGCATAGTTTTTACCTTTTTTGGAGACATTATTTTGAGCAATTCAAGATAAGCATGTTTATGAGTAAGAGGGCATTTGGCAGGTGGTGTGGACTGAGTTGTGTCCGTGCCTCCCATCAAATACATGCACCCATCTTAACCTCCAGTGCTTTGGAAGGTGACCTCACTTAGAGATCTTTAAAGAGATAATTAAGATAATGTAAGGGAGCCCTTGATATTTTGGTGGACTCTAATGTCGTTAAAACTCCTACAGAAAGGAAATTTGGGCATAGCTTCAGAGAAAATACTGCACTGAGACTAAAGGAGAAGACAGGCATTTATAAGCCTCTGCCTTGGGAGAGACCATCCCTGCTGTGTCAGTGGAAAATACACACATGTACATGCACACACATGTACATGCACACACATGCACACCTGCACATTTACTCAGCTATTCAGAACTGTGGAGACTGAGCATGAAGCCCCTCCCATGCCAGGCAGACGCTGGGTCATTGGGTCACATCCACAGCACACTCTTGTTACTTCATTAGAAGAGAGAACATCCTTCAAAGATGTGCTTCCTAGACTGCAATGAAACAGACGTTTGGAAGGTGTGCCAGCCCAGAGTTTCTGGCTCTTGGTAGATAAACAGCAAGCCACAGAGTCAGAAAATGTCTGAACCTGGGACAGTATAAATCAAAGGGGAGAGTGCATTGGAAAACTACCAAAGATCTGTAACAAAGACGCTACCAAAGATCTGTAACAAAGACGTCAAGGCTAAAGCATCCTGACAAGATCGTAGAGACGTCTTGAGCTTGTGCTATGGCTCCCAGTAGTCCTGCCTTCTAGAAATCGTGCCTTCTGTGACTCTGGCACCCAGGATCTCACCACTCGTTTGCTTCTGTCTAACAGTATAACAAAAGCAACACGTGGCATTTCTGTGGTTAGGCTTACAGAGACTGAGACCTCATCTAACGAGGGCTCTGCATTCTGGATAAGTATGGAGCTGGGCCCTTCCATGCCAGCTTTCAATGAGTCTATAACAGACCCAACCAGCAGAACTCTCTGCTGCATGCTCATGTACAGAAACGGCCACTGTGTGTGCTTCAAATGTATTTTAAGGTGGTTTGTTCTATAGTGATAGAAATTACAAGACAGAAAACACTGTCCTCAGGATCGGGTGTGAGAAATAATGGCTAACTTAACAACAGAAAGGTGAAAAACAAGAAAATAGAATCTTGTCTTTGAAGAGCTGAAAGTAAACAACCACCAGCCTAGCTCTCTATATGCTCCTCACAAAAAGAATCAGTACTGGAAAGAGAATAAAGGTATCTTGCAAAAATGAAAATGAACAAATTATACGGAAGTTTTCACTGCTAGGCTTTGCAAGGCCTTTCTCACGACATGGTAGATCAGCAGGCAAAAGAAATGCATGAGGTCAGAGTGTGAAGAGTGTAGTTACTGAGGCTGACCGTGCTTGGGAAGTAAAACAAGTGTCCACGTCCAGAACCACAGCAGACACTCTGAAAGTACACACAGAGCTCTTTACCGTATTGAATCTCTCACTGTGTCCTCAGACAACTCAGCAAACTCAGGGGCCTGTAGTCATACAGAATACATTCTCTGGTCATAGTGTGACCAAGCTACCTATCAAAACCAAGAAGGGGCCTAGAAAGTCTTGCTACAGGTAGAAATTAAACAGAGAAATGGCGTAGAGTGGATGCTTATAGAAACTGCTGTATTCTCAAGTTTGTGGGCTATAGCAAAGGTTAACGGGCAGATGAGGAACTTCAGCGCACACACAAGCATCCGTATTGGGTAGAGAGGATGAGAAAGCAAACTTGGAAGTTGAAGGAAGGAAGCTGAGAACAGAACATAAACAGGAAACAAACAGGTCAAAAATGATGAGGCCAAAAAGTGCTTCTTTGGGCAGTGTTTTAAACCCATAAAGCTGTTGGAAACAGAAGCACGCAGGGAAGCACCGTGTCTGTGTATCGTGTAGAAAGCAGATGTCTGTGAAAGAGTGTTGTATTTTATGGTAATTTGACTTTTTAGATGGGATAGACCATGCTTTTTTCTTAGCAAACAAAAGCAAGATACATCTGTGTTAGCACACAAACAACAAAAGATGTTTCTCACTTATAATCCCAGTACCCAAGCTGCTGAGGCAAGAGGATTGCTGTGAGGTTGAAGCCATCATAGACTGCACTGAGACCTTATAAAACTGGTAAAACAGCAAAATGAATTAGAATCAGTTTCTTATAGGCTGGAAAGATAGCTCAGTGGGTGGCACTCTGCGCCAAGACTGATAAGCTGAGTTCAGTCCCTGTAACCCATGTGGTGGACAGAGAAAACTCCTCTAAGTATACACACTATGTACATATGCACACAACATAAATAAAATGTAAGATATGCTTAACATTACATAAACATTTCATCTTCTAAACTTTCTAGAGAGGAAACACCAGATGTAGATGGGAACAGGTTCTACTAACATTTCTGGGAAACCTGCTGGTCACATACAAACCGTCCCAGAAATGATGGAATATCTCAAAACTCACATTTTAGGAGACCACGGTAGACAAGAGAACATGATATGTAAAAGAAGAAAGGAAAAGGCCTTTCTCACACATTAACAGACATCTAAAGACTGAGCACAATACCAAGAATGTATTTCCAGGGATGCAAGGCTGTTGCATAGCATTGCACTAAGGTCAGTTGGAGCTGGTGCAATGGCTGAGCTAAGACTGACAACTAAGCTCAATTCCCAGTACCAACATGGTGAAAGAAGAAAGTCAACTATCAAAGTTGACCCATGGTCTACATGGCATGCGCGCGCGCACACACGCGCGCGCACACACACACACACACAGTCTTAAAACACCCTTTTAACAAATTTAAATCTTGATCAGTTTGTATAAAAAAATTAAAACAATTTTAATAAACAAATTTAGGAGTAGAGGAAACAGAATAACTTTTTCTTTTAAAAATCTGGCAAAGTAGTCACAGCCCGCTGTTTTTCTCTACTCCTGTATTGGAAAGAGGAACCTGCAATGAAGTCCTTAGAGTGGGGAGAAGGCAGTGATGATGGGGAAAGAGCTAAAGTAAGGATTTTGTCATCTGACACAGCAAGAAGTAATTAATAGAGTGAAAACCCAAAACGAGCCGGGATATGAAATTAATATGCCAAGAACAGGACAGTTTCTAAATACTAGCAACACAGAAGACCCATCTCAAATGCTGCAGTGTAAGGAAATGCAAAGGAAAACTAGCAAAGACATATTGCAAGGACAAGGAAGAAGCCCTGCCCACTCAAATACCAAAACTAAGGACAGGATATAGTTCAGTGGCAGAACTTTGTATAGTACCCAACCATCCCGGGTCCTATCCCCAACAATGCAAAAACAAAAGAAAAAATCAAGACTATTAAAAGCAAAAATTTGTTACTATTATATTGGAACTGGGGTAAGTAAACCATAGAAAAGTCCCTTAATTGTGGACATTTGGTATTTTTTTAATGTGTATTGCAGAGCATGGGAGAAATATCTTGTTAACCCTTCGTGTGAGCATTAGGACTTTGACCTTTGCTGGGTGAACTGTAGACCTATGAAAGATAAATGTTAAACTGGAAATGGTCCAGTGGCTTTACATAGCCTAAGATTAATGTGCCCTGCCTCTCTCTCTCACTAAGGTCTCATCAAAGCCCAGCCTAGCCTTGAACTCATGTTGATGTTTCTGCCTGAGCCTCCTAACTGCTAAAATCATACCTGTGAACCACCAAACCTAGCTCTAGATTTCTTACTTGTTTGTGGGTTTGTTGGCTGGGTTTCACGATGTAGCTCTGGCTGTCCTAGAACTATGTAGACCAGGTTGGCCTCAAACTCACAGAGATTCTCCTGCCTCTGCTGGCCTTAAAGATGTACACCACCACACCTGGCTAGCTCTTGATTTCTGGACAGTAAAAACCAAATGGGCTTTATTCCACATTGTCAACCTGCAGAGTTAAGATGGCACTTTCCAGGTTTGGGAATACCAGGAAACCCAAGAATACGTGTAGTCATCTGATTCCAAAGGCTGATAAGAAAGAGGAGAAATAGTGTAGGTCTCGGGGAAGCCTCTGGGCAGAGAAGCTCCAGCCCTGTGTCCTTGACATGCTCTGCAGAGATCTTCAGTGTCTGCTTCCTCTACAAGATTCTGTGCTGTGATTACAGTTCTGATATCATACACACTGAACCAGTGTGCAGCACTGTTCTACACTGTATGAGATTCGGGGGCCTTCTGCCTCAACAAAGGAGGTGAACCAGGATAGCACAATGAAAGCAAAGAGTAAGTTGCTACAGCCTGCTCCTTCTGCAACTAAAAATAGCAACATGCACATCATTGGATTATATACCAGCCCATTTTCCCAGTAGCCCCAAAGCTGCTAATTCTGAGTGGGACTCACAGAACTTGTTCAGAAGGTCTGATGGTGGTTCAAATATGCCCATAGGAGGTTATAACCATGTGGCAGAAATGGAGGTTACCACCATGTGGCAGATACCAAGGTTATGGCCATGTGGCAGATATGGAGGTTATACAGGGGCTCAGCAATATCAATCTCTCCCAAAGGTCATTTTGGCTAAAGCCACCAATGAGTGTCCAGTCTGCCAGAAACAGAAGTTGACATGTCTCTAGTCCCAGGTTGGTACTGCTGAGCTATATCCATCATGAAGAACCCATACATTTCATCACAGAAATAGACATTCTGGGTATAGATTTGCCTTCTCTACATGCAATATGAAAAAGATACTTGCAGAAGTTGTCTATAACCACAGAACCAATTAATGAAAAGAATGTGACTCATGAATGTTTCCTTGTTTTACTATGAAGATAATGTATATTTTACATGTGTATATATATATTTATATAGTATATATAATAAATACATATTTATATAATATATACATATATTCATATAGTATATAATATATACATACATATTTATATAGTATATACATATATATTTATATAGTATATGTACTATATATAATAGTGAATATCCTCATTTTTTTCTTCATTCTCACTGTGCAGTGTAAGATGTATCTGCTTTATGATAGTATATTTAACTAGACACTATAAATTTCATATCCTAGTACTTTGTTAGACGATATCAAATTGCTAAACATTACTCAAGGACTTGACTTCCAGTGAGGGGTCTGTTTCCAGATGTTCACAGCACATTGTATGATGCAGGCAAAATGATAACCATGTTATTGTATTGTTAGGAGATGAGTGGAGCTTAGGAAGATATGTATGGGGCCAGGCTGACAGGGTGAGCTTGTCATGGTTAACTTCTTGTGAATTTGACAGGCTGCAGGGTGTGCAGATGTAATTAAACATTATTTCTGTTGTGTTTAACCTCTCAAGTAGGACTGTTATAGACAGCCCTGTGTCTATGGATGTCACATCCCTAGATCTTTCGGTTGGCAGAAGGGAAGTGTCTCCAGCTGAGTATAGTGGTACATGTCTTTAATCTCTGCTCTCAGAAGGCAGAAGCAGATGGATCTTTATGAGCTCAAGGCCAGCCTGGTCTATATTGCAAGTTTAAACAGGCTGAGTCTACATAGTGATATCCTGTCTTTAAAAAAAGAAAAAACAAAAATGTCTATTGAATGTAGGCTGACTTTTTTCCTGTCAAGATTTCCTAAATAAGTGTCTTTGTTTTCATGCTGTGTACATTGTATTAGATAATCTAAGTAGAGGTTATCTAAGTGATGGGAGGGGTGTGAAGAGTCTGCAGTACTACTCCATTTTTAACTGGGGACTTGAGCATCCACAAGGTATTAGTGACCTGTGTGTATTCTAGCTATGCATTTGGGAGCTAGGGAGGGACAAATGCAGAGACCCACTGGGCCTGAGAAAAAAGTCCCCTTCTCCTTGCTACATCGGCAGTATCTAGGCAAGCCAGACCTCATTTTTCTTGGGACCCAACTTTACCATTCACCTTTGCTTCCAGTCCCAGGAGGCTCCTGAAAGTGACATAGAGTACGTGACTCATGAGGAAGTATACCTCCCGGCTTACAGTTCAGTGGTACGTTCCATTGTGGTAAAGAATCAGGGCCATAGACCCTTGAAACAGCTGGTCACACTGCACCAACAGTTAGAAAACAGAGGGATCCATTCACTTTCTCTATTTTACATAGCCCAGGGGTCCCATCCACATAAGAAGGGTCTCCCCACATCAATTAACATAAATAAGATAGCCCCCCTATAAGCATGCCCGCTCCCATCTCCCAAATGATTGTAGATCTATCAAGTTGGCAGCACTCACCATCACATAGAGAACCCGGTGAGGAGGTAGTAAGAGAGCAGCCTTCTCCAAGCCAAGCAGAGGTCTCCAAGGAAACCAATCCTGCCTGCACCTTGATCTCAGACTTCAGCCTCCAGAACGGTGGGGGCAGTGTGTGTTGTATAAGCCACCGGCCTTTAGTATTTCAGTATGTCAGCCCTAGCTGACAGTAGTGCTTAGTATTTACTGAAGGTTGCATCAGTGAACCACTCAGCCCCTTGCTCCAGGTGAGCTCACTGTGTCACACAAGGAGCATACATGAGGAAAGCAGTTGTTGGGTCCCAGAGCGACTGTAGAAGGAGGGGGTCTACTCAGGAGAGGCTTCCTGGAGGAGACTTTGTACCTCATGACAGTATGGATGGGAAGGGTGTTCCAAGCAAGGAGCCAGGATGCATGGGCTCAGGCCAGGAGCCACAGCTGCAGGAACTGCTTAATGCTTTGCTAGTGCCAACGGCCATCTCAGAAAGGGGCCTTGAAGCAGAGATCAACAGGCACTTTCTACCAACCATGGAGTGTGAGCCACATGCAGGGGCACACAGAAGACATTTAAGGAAGATCTCCGGCTACAGGGACCCCACAAGAAAGAGGTACATGCCAGATGTAAGAATTAATGCCAGTGGTTTGCATGAGGTGGATGGCTCTTAACGATGCTCCCCAAATCACAGTTCTGCTGTGGCTTTTGCCAAATGGTCTGAGGGAGTAGAACCCAGAAAGCCTGGCCTTGGCTGAAGGCAGAGCCAGCTCTAGTCCCACTCCTTCCATGAACAGAATCCTTCTAAGTCCTTCATCTCCATTTTCATTCAACCTATTGCTTCTTAGGGACCTGTTTGCATCTCTGCCTCCTCCACAATGACCTGTTTCAAGAAACCATCAAGGGCTTGTGGCCAGCTGGTAGTTAGCGCCTTCTGGCTGTCATCAATTCTTTCATGAGGATCGTGGGCTCAGAACCAGAGACAGACCTTTCATCTTTGTGAGCCACAGGTCATCTTTCTCTCGAAATGGTCAGGACAGTCCAACATGCCTTCTCCACCACTGTGCTTTGGCATTCCCAGGTTCTCCCAGGAATTCTCATGGCTGTTTATCCCTCTTGCAAATACCAACTGCCAAACCATGGACCAGCACTGGAAAACAGATAAATGCTGAGTAGTTCTCCAACTGAATCAACAAAGGGTGCCTCTAGACTACGCCAAGTTCCAGGAGAGATGTGGGGTTCAGGGAGTAGAAAACAAAACAATGTCTGTCCTCCCCAAGCCATCCGACCACACCACTCTCATCCGCTCTAGGACCACACCCACTCCTCTCATCTACTCTAGGGCCACACCCACTCCTCTCTAGGACCACACCCACTCCTCTCTTCTGCTCTAGGATCTATGAGCAGGAGTTCTCCAGGTTTTCACGGAGCATCCTGGCCTCCTGCGCCTTTGCTCATTCTTCTCTGTCCTGCATGACCTTGTGGAAGAGCTTGGCTTTTCCCAGGATTGGCACCTCCAAATGTGGCCCTGCAGTACCTTGTTCAAGGCAGTCCTGCCTCCCTCCTGCTTCTTTCCCAACAGGAAAAAGCCTCGCCCATCTTACAAAGATGTCCTCAGATACACTGAGTTGAAGCCATGCCAGCCTGGCCTTTTGTTCTATGTTGTTTTGGTTCTGCCTTGAATTTGGAGGGTCTTCCTAGTCTCAGGTGCCAGACTGACCAACCAGTGTTGAGATTGCTGGTTGTTGTTGTTCTTCCTATGTGAGATTTTTTTTCATAATATGCATTTTATTTTGTATCTTTAGTTTTTTATGTTTGAGGGTTTTGGGGTTGGGCTTGGTGTTTCGTTGTGGGTTTTTTTTTTCTCCATTGGGACAGTTCTATGCACTATCTTTGCACTATCTATGCACATAGTTAGCTGTTTTGTTTATTGATTATTTTCAACTTGTTTGTTAGGGACCTGTTGGGTTTTCATTTCTCTCAATGGCATATTGATAATAAAGTTATCCATAGAAACCTTTTAAAAATTTCAAATTCCCTTACACAGGCACTCGATCCCTTATCTGGCTTGTCATCAGATATTTTGCTCATGTGTCTCTAAAAGGACATTGAAGAAATCTATATCAATACTTAAAATTGTGTTTAAATTTCTGCATCTCGTGTTTTGCCCTTGTGAGTAGATCAGTTTTCAACACATCATGAAGATACTTTAAAGTGAAACTCTTATGCCACTCGTTAAGTGACCTCAATAAAATTGGAATAGAGAAAATGTAATTCTTGCCCAGAGCCATCTTGAAGATAAATATGCATTTGATGTTCAGAAAGAATATTTTTCTCCTATAGTCTGCCTATTCATTTCAGTTTACTGAGAATTTTATCCTAACTTAACATTTATGCTTAATTATACAGAATAAAATTTCACAGGCAATTAGAATCTACCACACAAAGATGCCTAAATGTGTGAACAATATTAAGCATACCTGCATATAACTTGCGCAGGTCGAGTGAAATTAAAAGCACATTTGAAGCAGGTTAATGTGAGTAAGGAAAACACAACAGAAGCAGTGCTTGAGGAAATTTGCAACTCTGAAATGCTCCTCGAGAAGAGAGATGGAAAATCAACAGTCTCCACTACAGGAAACTAGACAAATGTGAGCAAATGAAACAAAAAGAAGGAAGTACTGCAAAGCAAGCTGAAACCCGTGAAAGAAAGTGCAAACAGTCAGGAAAATTACATCAAAAGCTGAGTCTTTGAAAAGATTGTGGTTGATAAAGCTCTAGCTGGAGTGATAGCAGGGAACGTGGGGCATCACTACGCAGCCTACAGTCACGAAAAACTAAAATGAGGCAACAGTCCCTTTATGTCCCTCCAGAGATGACGGTGTCGATGGGATGAATGATTTCTGTGAAATACCTAATTATTAAAATAGACTTAAGAGTGAACATAAGGCCCAAAGTACTCTACATACTAAAGAACCTGAATTTGGGATTCATCTTGCCACAAAGAAAACTCCAGTTCTCTACCTTTCATCTTCCCTCCCTCCCTCAAGTGCAGATCTGACATGGTCGTCCCCTTACTTAATCTGATGGCTTCCTCCACAGTAGAGATTAAGCTGTGATCCAGCTGGTGGTACAACTTGGTACTGTCACCTCTCACCAACGCCTTCCCCCACCCGGTGCCACACTAATTATCTAGTTTCCAGGTGGCAGTACTCAGCACCCCCACCAGGGGGCACATGGGGATGTGTGGGAGTATGAGTTGTCACTTGAACTCAAGGAAAGTCACTGTCATTTAGTAGTCAGTGCCCAGGTGTCAAGTATCCAACAATGCCTGGGAAGCGGGTGAGGAATCGCCCTGTTGAGGATATCAGTGGAGCCATGGAGACTTTGTCGAACTGAACTCTTCTTGCAAGTTCAACTCTAGAAATTACACATGCCATTAGCTTTATGTAGAGCCGTCTTTCACCTGGATGATTCTGACTCCACTTTGAGGCTTCACTTGGGAACCTTCCAGAACAAATGTCCAATGAATTTACTACTGAATTTTTTGCCTCCCCTTCCCCATTTCTTAAGAAGAAGGAAAGAAAGAAGGAAGAAAGAAAGATCAAGTTCAGTTGTAGAAAAGAAGCTTTTAATTTGAATGTATTAGACAGCAGAGGGCAAGGAACACTAATATTTACTCAGTCACCATGGTGAACCCCTCCTAGCCACCCCCCACCTGCATCTTGTCTTCCTGGCTGTTGTAACTGGTCTTTCCTGAGGTACAGTGCACACCTGAACCCATGGATGCTGCAGTTTCTAAGAGCCCTTCTCCCTTCCCCACTGACCTCTGCCCTGAGTTTCAGTGTCTAGAGGGCTCTTGTCCCTGTCAGCCCTGTCAGCCCTACCTCCTCCCAATTCAGACCCATGCTAGGGAAAGGACCTTTCATCTGGCTTTGCCAGGAGTCAGGACATGGGTGAGCTTCACTCCAGTTTTGGGATCACTTTAAATGTCTCATATTGGTAATTATGGGTTGTGGTGTTATTGCAATCTGAAAAACTCAAGGAAGAAGTCTCCCTGGGCTGTCGTCCTTGATTCCGTACTGCCTTAAGTGCATGGCTGAGTCTACAGACTTGTCAGTCAAGAGGGAGGATTAGCCTCACCCATCTGAAGGAAAAAGTAGGAAGGGAAAAAAAAAATCCTTGTCTGAACTTGAAAATGAAAATGCTGATGTGGTTTTTATTCCAGAAACATATCTTACTGATTAAGAGCAAGGAGTGCTACTGGCTCGTGGGTGGGCCAGCTGTAGTTGGCTCCCTGCTCCACCAGGCCAGGCTCATTGCCACAGAATGTCAAAGGCAGGAGGCCCATGTGGTCTGTGCAGGTGGGCATGGTTGTGTGCACACAAGGAGCATGATGGCAGACAAATTCCCAAAGTCCACGTGTTCATCTTTAGTCATGGACACAGAGGCAGTCATCGTCGAGGGAAACAACAGACCCTGGTGGCATAGGGCTGGGCTTACGCACCTACCAACTCTATGACCATGGCCAGTAATGGATTCTTTTCATCTTGTCATCTCCGAAGCAGAGGCAATTGCACCTATTAACGAAGTATTGCCTGCACAGCTCACAGCATGTGCTAACACACACTAGATGTTCCCTGGATGGTCATTCCAAGATGGCAGCCCCCAGTGATTCTACCCCCTTTCCAATCCCAGTGCCCATGGCCATTGCTTCAAATAGCCTTTCTGCCTTTGAGTACTCCTCTATGGTTAGAGCCACAGGAGTGGACTGAGCTCTGGTGAGCCTTAGTTTCCATGACTGTGAAATGGGTCTGACACCATGGCACAGCGACCACACAAGGCTTGTGGCTTGGCATGACTGCAGAGGCCGCTGCCAGGCAGGCAATCTTCGCCAAGAGCCAGATTCCTCCAGGCCCGGCCCAGCTGGCACTCTCTCCAGTTTCATTGCGTTGGGTTGCAGGGCGATGCAGCCATTGATAATGGTGTAATTGGGGTGACTTGGGTATTTTCCTGCTGATGACTCATGCTTGGTAAGTCCACATTCCACTGCCATCAAGCGCAGAGGACGGTTAAATAACCTAGTCAGGTATTCAGGTTTCACAACTCCGGTGTCTGAATGTGAGGTCCTTGAGTTACCCAGAGACTCCACACCTCACTTGTTTACGTGGAGCTTTTGTTCCCAGAGTCCCACACAGATGGGGTTTTCTGCGAGGCATTTAGCTGGCACTGGGAGGGTTTCCAGCTCCAGTCTCTTCCCAGCCGTTAATAACCTGCAAATGATAAACCTCTTCCAAGGCCAGGTTGGACGTCCAGTTCCTCACCTCTCTTGGCTTCCCCTCTCAGTCCTTCTGATTGCTTCTCCTTCTCTGCATTTCTGAACTTCCTCTTTAGAACTCTTCCTCTCCCCTTGCCATCTCCCACCCCACCTGGACCCACCCCTCCCCTGTCCCTCTGCATCCCTCTCCCCTGAGGCCTCTACCTTCCTGTCCTCTTTCTCCCTGGCTTGTGCTCCGGGCACACCCATCTCCTCTCTCCACAGACCAGCTCAGCATTGGAATGGGGTAGGGACATGGGTGGGTCTAGAGGAGCCCGTCCCAATGCACTGCCTAAGACAGGGTGCACTGAGCAGTTACGAATTTTCCATTTGTCTTTCAAGGTCTGAACGCTGGGGAGCTTGTAGTTGCCTGGGTCAGAAACAGCACTTTCCTCTGACCGAGGTAGACAGGCATACAGTATCACTAGGGCAAGACACTAGGGCGGGTACAGAACTGGAATAGCTCACCCACAGGATGGCCCATCCCACCAGGTCTCTGCCTTCTTTTCATGTGCAAGGTGGTCCTGAGCCTGAATCCCAGCCTGGCCAGAGGTGGTCACTGCTGGTCCAGTGTGAGCCTGGCCTGACTTGATAAGCAAGGTCCCAGCTTTCCAGGAGGGACAAACATAAGAACACTGGCTGCAGTGGGATATAAAGGAGGGGGTGCTAGCAGACTAGAGGAGACAGGCTCTGCTATGCCCCACAGTGGAGGAAGGAGTGGACCCACTCCTAGTTGTGTGGCCTGGGCAAGTTCTTCCTCCCCAACGGCAGCACTGCAGTGCTGTGAAGGGTCTCTGGTGGCAAGCACAGAGCTGCTTGGCCTGAACCTACTCTGAACTAAAAAGACAGAAACCAGAGGCCTTAGGAGCAAGCCCCAGATCAGGCAGGTTAGCAGCCTCTGGGTTCCCAGCTAGGGGAGTAGTATGTATGGGCAGAGGTGATCCTGCACTGCCCTCTGGGGGATGGCCTGGAGGGAGGAGGAGGCAGCTGCCACCTGCTTCCCACACAGCCTGCCTGCTTTCTGCCTGCTGCCACCTTGGAGACTTTCTCACCCTATAGGAGGTGTGCTCAGAGCCACCTCAGCTTCTGGTTCAACCACCACCCCAGCTGAGGGCCAGAGACAAAGCTTCCCAGCTTGTTTTGGGCCTTTTCCTGCTTGCACTTTTAACCTCAGCAACCTAGGGCTAAGAGGCGGGGCCGCTATTGTCATAACAACAGAGACAGCCAAGGCAGAGACCCCTGCCAGAGACGCCTCTGGAACATGCCATTACAGGTAACCCCCGGCCTCCTGCAACTTTTCCTCAGGCCAGGTGTTGTTTCCACCACACTTAACCTTTCATCACCCCTGTAACCACTCTTAGTACCCACAGCCCATCTCTGTGTGGAGTTCTCAGCTGGCACAGCCCCAACCCTAGTTTAATGCGAGCCCATGTCCATTCCATGGTACAGTGTGGTGATGCAGGTGGGACTGTGGCCTCACACCCCACAGTGCCTCTTCTCCACCAGTAGCCATTTAACCTATTCCCATTGATAGTTATCTGCCAGCGCAGGGCTTTCCTGCTTCTACAAACACCAACCCCCTCTCCCAGTCCCCAGGATCCCTCTCAGATCATCTCAATTTATGATGCAATGGAGACCCCTGGCCCATACCTGCCACCTGATCCCTGTGATTCCTTCCTTCGTAAAAGCTCCTTTGTAGAGTACACCTCTCCTAAAGCCACCATGTCTTGGTCCTTGGCTCCCTAGAAAGATGGCCCCTCAAATAGTATCTCTTTGCATCTCCATCCCTTCCCTCACCTTAAGCTTTTGACTACTCCAAAGATCTGCCTAGTTGTTCCAGCTCTGGAGTCCTTTAGACCACTCTCACCTCAACTGCTGTGGGCCTTATTGGCTGCTCTGGGGTCCTCTACCACTGGCCTTCCCCACTCTTAATAGATCTAATGTTCTCCAGGGCTAGCTGGCTTGGATTTTCCTTGTCTCCATGGGGTCTTTAGGTCTAAGCACTAATGTTGCTGACTGAGTACTGCCCTGGGCTCAAATTCCTACACCTAGCTCCCTCCTGGTGTGTCTCCCACGTAAAGGTGCCACACTGTTCCTGGCCCAGACTCATCCCTGCCCAGCCTTCCCAATTCAGAGAGTAACTGATGTTACATTCTGCCAGATGTTGGCCCAGAATCTCCACAGCTATCCCTACCTCTCCTCCCCTCCTCTTCCTTCTCCCCCAGTTCCCTCCCACCTTCCCCAAATTGAATCTGTTAGCAAGTCTTGGGGCTCCACCTTCTAGATCTGTCGCTGCTTCTCCTTACCTCCCTGACTGGCTAGGTTACCTGACTGCCTTTGCTCTCGGAGACTGTGCCAGATTTGGACCTCTCCTGGCTCCCTGGCTCCAGTGTGGTCACTACATCTCTACCCTTTTAAGCCCAAGTCACCTGCCAAATGCCTCATATTCTCATTTTACTTAGAGCAGGCGGGGTTGCTGATGGTTCTGGGCTGCTCTGGCTTCCTCAAGGTAGCAATCTGGTCTCAGCTGTCCGGATATTCCCCATGAGTCCAGGTTCTCTTGGGCCTTAGGACCTCTGTACGTCCCCCTTACCTGAACACTCGTCTCTTGTACACCCTGGCTCACTCCCTTGACAGCTTCCTGATTTCACCCAAGTGTCACCTCGGGGAAATTACAGCTGCAACTCCCTCCCTGTAGTGGCCCCTTCCTGTCCCCCTCGTGATCTGTCTAGCCTTCCAGCATCTAGGTCACGTACCGTCTGGCTCATGAGGACAAGTATTGCTGCATTAGGCCTCTGTGGGGATGGCATACCACTGGCCCTTTAGCCCTTCCAGAAGCCTTACAGGGAGATCCGAAGGCAGGTTCTCTCAGTCCCTGAGCATCTTTAGCCATAGAAGAGTTTTAACTCACTGTTTGATTCACAGCCAGAGCGGGTGGTCCTGACCCCATGCCCTGGCCTGTCAGAGGGTCAGCATCAAAGCTGGATTAGTACTCCTGGTTAACCCCAGCTGCCACATTCTTGTGACAGTTGTAAAACTGGAAAGATTGGCAGTCCCAGCCTTGGCCTCAGATACACTCGTGGCTGCTTCTCACACTTTACACGCTTGGTTCTCCCACGTTCCCACACACATTGATGCTGTACCAGCTGGGGAGCAAGGTTCACTCCACATTTCCAAGGACTGACCACAACCAACACCAGTCTGAACCCCTGCAGGGACTCACTGTCTTGAGTCTATTCATATACAGGTGGACGCTACCCAGAGAGGCAGCTGAGTTTGTGGCATCTAATTTCGTGGGCGACATGATTTCAGTATAGAACGGATGATCATGGTGAGGGAGGAGTCTACACAGCTGGATCTTCCCCAGCCTCAACAAACGGCATCTCCTAGGTAGGAAGGGCAAATGTGCCCCTGCTGATCACTATGTAGCCAAGGCAAGGTAACAGCCAGGAAATGCCAATGCAAAGGTGGCTCTGAGACCGGGGTGTGTGTGTGGTGTGGCTGCTGTGACAGCAATCCCAGGTCCCACTTGACAAAGCTCACATGACAGTCCGGCTCTCCATCTACTCATTGCTGCAGCTCCCTCACCTGGGTGCCCATCCTCAACTTTCCCCCTGACCTGCCATGACATTGTGTTTGTAGTTCCTCTGACATTTTCTCCAGTGTAGGAACAGTTAGTTCTCTGTGTAGAGATGTCAGCAATAGCCAGGGATCCTAGGCCCTTGTTCTTGCCACCACTAAGGTCTGAGCACCAGGTGTCTTTTCTCAACCTCCATACTGGAGACTGTGTATAACTGGCCAGCTTGGCTCTGACCAGAGAATGGTCCCATCCAACTCAGGCACTCAGTAATCTGTGTCACATCCCATCTCTCTGTGGAGACTGCTGATTAGTTGTCCCCCCCCACACACCACAGTTTCTTAGCCTTTGTAAGCTTGGTTGGAGAGGTGCAGTCAGAGAGGGCTCTGCATGGGGCCGTATCCCAGAAGCAGAAGGTAGACAATCCTAGACTTAAGAAAAGGGGAGCTTCTGCTTCTGGACAAGATAGAATCAGCCTGTTGATTTCCCTGCCAGACACAAGCCTGAGAACCAGACAATGGATGTAGAGTGGTAGTTTTCAAGACATTGAGCATCAGACAGGCACACTGATCTCTGAGAGCTAATAAAGAAAAGAGTCTTTCTTCTGCCTTAGGAGAGTCCAGGCCACTTGGAAGGCAGAGGCAGGCGGATTTCTGAGTTCGAGGCCAGCCTGGTCTACAGAGTGAGTTCCAGGACAGCCAGGACTACACAGAGAAACCCTGTCTCGAAAAAAAACAAAAGAGAGAGAGAGAGAGAGAGAGAGAGAGAGAGAGAGAGAATGAATAGAGACCTTACCAGTACCAGAGGGCTGTCCTGAGTGGGCACCTAGAGCCACAAACCCAGGAAAAGAAGACAGTCACAGAGGGAGGGAACCTGGAGATGTATGGAGGGACTTATCAGTGCCAGCCAGGAATAACATCTGCCTCCACTAGGCAGACTGAAAAAGCTTCATAATCCTGGTGGGACATTTGATGGCCTTGAGAGGTGGGGGCTGAGTCAGAAAAATATTGCCTCAGTTGTGCAAATACTTAGCCCCAGATTGGACCCCTATGCAGACCTACCTAATAGATCATAACAGCACAAGACCCACAAGGATTAAGCCACTTCCAAGTTACTTAACAGTATCACAGAGCAGAGCTCAGGACCCACTGGAATACACAGATGCCCAGTGTGCAATGAGGGGAAAGGCTCACAAAGGTCAACTATCCAATCATAAGATGGTGGAAATATGCAGGGAAAAAGGGTCCCCCCCCATGAGAAAGTGATCTTCAAAACTGAGTGAGTACAGATGTCTGAATTAGCCAACAGTTGCATTGAAAGTGTTTGTCATAACTCTGTTCTACTAGTTCTGATAACAGAGATGTAGAGGATTAAAGTTTATCAAACTCTGATGGAGACTGTGATACATGACCTGTTATGTACACTATGTGGGGTCAGCAGAAAACTAGACTTATGGGAGAAGGAAACTAAAGACACAACTGTAGACACAATGGTAGAGAACCAGGAGTCTGCAAGGGACTGCAAGACCCTGTCTGGAAGAGGAGGAGGAGGAGGAGGAGGAGGAGGAGGAGGAGGAGGAGGAGGAGGAGGAGGAGGAGGAGGAGGAGGAGGAAGAGGAGGAGGAGGAAGAGGAGGAGGAAGAGGAGGAGGAGGAGGAAGAAGAAGAAGAAGAAGAAGAAGAAGAAGAAGAAGAAGAAGAAGAAGAAGAAGAGGAGGAGGAGGAGGGGGAAGAAGAGGAGGAGGAAGAAGAGGAGGAGGAGGAAGAGGAGGAGAAGGAAGAGGAGGAGGAGGAAGAGGAGGAGGAGGAAGAGGAGGAGGAAGAGGAGGAGGAGGAGGAGGAGAAACAGGAGGAGTTGTCAGTCAGGAAACCATACAATCTTAAATATCTTCAAATTTCACAACATTAAAAACTCAGAACTGTAGGAAGAAATGTGTCACACCCATGACAGAAACATCAGTGTCCTTTCTGAACAACGGACAGAACAAACAGAAAATCAGTGACGATATGGAAGATTTGAAGAACATTAACAGCCAATTTTATTTGGTCGTAACTTACTTAATCCCCTGCTCAAAAACAGTAGAACAAGCATTTTTGAGTGAACACTATTTACCAAGATAAACAGAGTTGTTTAAAAAGTGTTTTTTTAGTCATAGGGAAACTCAAATCTCAGGATAGCCCTCAAATGTTTGAAAACTATACATAGTTTCTATGAGTCAAATAAGAAACCAAAAAGAAAGCCATAATTTTTAAACTTGTTGAAAGAAAATACAATATGCCAGAATTTGCGAGGTAGTGTGAGGCAGGGCTTGGCCCAGCTTCAGATTCAGGCAGTGCTAACATTGGAGAAGAATCTAGTGTGGGGGTTTATAACTATATTCCAGATACTGGGGCAGTAGGAATTATTCTTGGTTAAAGGGGCCAGCCTGGGTTAAATAGTGAGTTCTAGGCCAGCCTGGGTTACAGTGAGACAGACCCTGTCTCAAGGAATCAAGAGAAAGGAAGAGAAAAATATAGCAAATCATCGGCCTCAGTTTTAGCTTTAGAAACTAAAGCCTTGAAAACAGTGAAAGCTGAGAGCTCACAGATCTGAGAACTGAAATCTCAGTAATCCAAAGTAATCAGAGACAGATTAAATAATAAAGATGAAAGTGGAAAAACTAGTGAAATATAAAAGAAAGGTGACAGAGGAAGAGAATGAAAGACATGGAGGCTCTTGGGGAAGATCAGTAAGACAGAACTCTGGCTGTCTCTGGCTGGACTAACCTATCAGGAAAGAAAGAGAACTGGCTAATTCTAATGCCAGAGATGAGAAAGGAGACACCAGTACAGGCCACACAGAACCAAAGGACAAGGGAACCATACACCTATAAGGTTGACCACTTTAATAAAATAAACCTCTAAACTCACTCGAGAATAAATAAAGTAAACCGACTATCTCTTTATCTATAATTTGAAAAAATAAAAATTACATAAAACTTCAGGCCTTTCATTAGTGATTTCTATGGCACACTTAAAAGAATTCTACATAAACCCTTAAGACACAAAGGAAAAAAACCATATTTCTTAGCTTATTCTATGACACAAAACCATGGCAAGAAAAGTAAAGAACAATTTCTCTCAAGAACATAAATAAAAAAGTTAGAACTTAAATTGAACTAAACACTGTGTAAAAAAAGATACTCTATCATGATTACGTGGGATTTATCCCTAGAATGCAAGGTTGGTTTTCCGCTAGACAATCAATCATGTAATTTTCCATATTTATGAACCTAAAATGTACAATCATCTTAAGAGTCGCAAAAAGTCATTTGACAAAATCCCACATCCATTCCTTATAAATAGTCACGAGAGTAGAGTTATATAGAGGACTTCCTCAGCCTGAGAAGGAGCCTGCACCTTATGGCTAACATCACAGTTAATAGAAAAGACTGAATATATTTTCCCCAAAGATTAGGAACTAGACAAGGACACCCACACTCACCACTGCCATCCACTGTCATATTGGAGCTTCTAGCCAGGCAAGGAGGAAAAGAGAAAGTAAGACAGACCGAAAGGAAGAGAAATGTTCATTACTTACAGATGACATAATCGCTCTGCAGAAAGTCCAATAAAGCTACAAGAGACCCACTAGAACTAACCACAGGATTGAACGAGTTTGAACAGGTCTGAGAGAGCGTGGTATTGGTTTGAGGATAGATGAATAGATTGCTGAAAAAGACAGGCCCAAAACAGAACTGCACACATGTGGTCAACTTGATTTTCACAAAGACAGTTTAAACTACAGTGTAGCAACCTCTCTAACAAATGCTGTTAGGGTGTTCAAATATTTGTGTGCAAAATACTAAAGATCAAACTTCAATTTATACCTGGCCCCATGGCCAAAAATTAACTCCCAGTGGACTCAGAACCTAAAACTGTTGAGGTTTGTGATTTCGGTTTAAATGGTTTCTTAAGTGTTTATGCCTGGTTTGGTTTGGTTTGGTTTAGTTTGGTTTGGTTTGGTTTGGTTTGGTTTGGTTTGGTTTGGTTTGGTTTGGTTTGGTTTTGTTTGGTTTGGTTTGGTTTGGTTTTAAGCTCTCTCTCTCTCTCTCTCTCTCTCTCTCTCTCTCTTTCTCTCTCTC
>JANHMN010000012.1:17455901-17469228 GCA_030674055.1 Rhabdomys pumilio | reverse complement strand
TCTCTCTCTCTCTCTCTCTCTCTCTCTCTCTCTGTGTGTGTGTGTGTATGTGTGTGTGTCTGTGTATCTGTGTGTCTGTGTCTGCATGTGCGTGTGTAAGTATGTGCCCAAAAAGGCCAGAAGAGGGCGTTGAATCCCCCCTGGAACTGGAGTTGCTGGATTCTGGAAGCTGAACCCTGGTCCTCTGCAAGAGCAGCAAGCCCATTTAACCACTGAACCATCTCTCCAGCCTCTGATTGCTTAGTTTTGACACCAAGAGCAAGATTTAGGAAGGAGTAAACTAACACACTTGAGCTCATCAAAAATTAAACATTTCCACTGCCTGAAAGACATTATTAAGAGCTGGAGAAGACATACCACCATAGCAGAACCTAATTCTGAAGCATAGACCTGGTGATATCGGATAAATAAACTTGTATACAGAACAGACAAAGAATGCTTGGAATCCAGCTTTTAAAATAAGTCATTTGAGTAACATTTCACAAAAGAAAATACACAAAGAGCCAATGAGCACATAGAAAGACAATAGCATTAGGGCATGATGGTGAGACACTCACGGTGGTACCTGCCTGCTTATAACAGCTCCACTTAGAAAAGCTGACAAATGCCAAGAGTGTTGGGGTGTGGGGGGACAGGAACTCACTGCCGCCAGTGAGAACAAATGTCAGGTACTAAGGACATGTGGAAATCAGCTTGGAAGGTATTTTAAAAGTTAAACATATACTGGCCATATGATGCAGACATTTTATCCTCGTATTTACCCAAGAGAAACAGCACCAGCTGTCCCTACAGAGACTGGGACATGAATATTCATACCAGCTTTATGGGTAACTAAATACCGAAATAGCCTTAATGACTAAGAGCCTGAATGTCTATCTTCCATGTAAGGGGGAAAGTAAACGGCAGTGTGGTCACCCGATATACACACTGTGGCATAGCCTTAGGATTGGACATGGCCCCAAAGCTACACAAAAGACCCAGCGTGGCACACACCTGATGCTGTGATGTAAACACAAGGCACACACTGTGGTGTTGTCATGGAGTAGGCATACCGTGAGGTCCACTGGACAGTAAGGCTACACTGGAGGCTGAAGAGATGGATCAATAGGTAAGAATGTTTGCTGGACACACATGAGGACCTGAGTTCAGATCCCAAAAGTCACATATAAAACTGGACCTGGCTTCACATGGACCTGTAACCCCAGTGGTGTGAGGAACAGAGACAGAAGGATCCTTGGGGCTTGATGGACACCAGCCTGGCTCAGGATTCAGTGGGAGACCTTGTCTCAAACAAATAAAGTGGAGAGAGATAAAGCAGGATACCCAGCATCCTCCTCTGACCTGTTAGCATGACCTCTTCACACAGCCTTCACACAGCTGTGCGCATATATTACACTAAGAGGGTGGGGCTTAGGAGAAGGAGAGGAGGGGGTGAAAAGATTCCAGATACACTCTAGGACATGATCTAGAAATAATTATACTAGGTGGAGAAACTGGGATTTACCTAAAATCTAGGAAGTACAAACTCTTGTGTGGCAGAAAGCAGGTAGAGATGATTGCTCAGAAACAGAGAGGAATGGGAAGGCAGGAGTGGGGGTTTGTCACAAAGGACCCCTGTGGGAAGATGAGCTGTTCATTACCCTGAGTTAGTGGTGGTGCCTTCACAGATGCATACGTGTCAAAACTTATCAAACGGCACCCCTTAAATATGCACGGCTAATTGCTTGGCGATTGTACTTAAATTAAGCTGCTTTTAAAGACAAGCAAGAGGAATGATCCAGAAGCGAGGACCGCCCCCCCTCCCCCACTTCTTGCACAGGCTTTGCACAGCCTGGACAAAGGACTGGGGTGGGGATGGTCCTTAAGAAATGACTGCTGTTCCAGGTCTGTTTTCCCTGTCTACACGGTCACTGAGATCTAGGAACCCCTGACTGAACCTTGGCTAAGGGAGTCTTCCTAAATGTGGCAATGCAGTAGTACCCTGCCTCCATGAGAAGATCTGGGGCTTGGGGAGAAGCTTCTTACAGCCTTGGGGGTGCTCAGGAGCTGTGCTGCAGATGCCTGGCCACTGCATGGGAAAGGGACCCTGAAATGGTACTTGGCGGGTCCCTGAAGATCACAGCCCTCTACTGTGTCTGGATAAACAGGCACTGTCCTGGGCAGCTCCATGGCTCAGGCCCAGGCACCTAGGCCACGTGGTGATGAGGCCCAACATCAAAGGCCTCTCAGATGAGGTGGCCCAGACTAGAATATCTGCTCACAAGCTCTGTCTTCCCTAAGTGGGGATGGCTGCCTTTCACCTACTATCAGGGGCATAGAGATCCCTAGTTACACACATTGTGCACACTACATACTGTGGGTTGAGCCTCTGGGAAGAGAAAGAGACAGAGACACAGAGAGACACAGAGATAGAGAAGGGGAGACACTGATGTCACTGGTGAAAACACACAAGGCAAGTGCTTTGGAAGTCCAGAAGTGGCATGACTTCAGAGAGCGACAGATCCCAAGGAGAGAGGGCATGGTGACAAGCTGAGTGTGACAGTGACTAGGAGCCCCAAGGTAGCCAGGCTAATCCCTTACAGTGTGGGCATACTATGTGCGTTTTCTGTTGGTGATAGCCACATGATCACACGCACACACCCTTCAGATTGGGGAGAAAGTTGTCATTATGGTTTCCTTAGCAGAGGCCGTGGCTCCAGTGGACAGTTCACTTCAGCTAGCGTGTTGATAACCAACCCTTTCACCAGCAGACCTTTCATGGCTTTGCCATTTTGCCAGTAGATACCTCACAGTGCAGTTTTAAAGAAAAAAAAATTTCTTTGAGCCCACCAGAGATCAAATCAGAGAAGCCAGGATGCTGTGGTGATATAGGCCTGTCCCTGGATTGTCACCCAATTCCCAGAAAGGGATGGCTGTGTGGGGAGAGCAGGCATACACCTTCCAGGTAGGAAAGAATACCAGAGTTCCACACAGCAGGCTGGGCAGCAGAGGCGACTTTTGTAGCCACTTGGTCCTGCGGTATGCTTTTAATCTTTAAAAGGTGTATCCGTAGACTGGGGGAGACAGGCCTTTCTGTGAGCATTCCTGAAGCAGGAGGCTCTTTCCTCAGCTTGCCAAGCCCTCAGGAAACCAGCTCCCCTGCAAGGCTCCCCAATTCTGATGATACCCAGCTCTCAGATTCCTCCTTAGGGAAAGAAAATAGAAACACCTAGAAGTTGGGGGGGGGGTGGACCAGGGCTGCTGGCTGAGGCCTCCTTGAAGAGGTGTCACAGGACAGATGATGCAAGAGCAAATACCCCTCTCTCTACACAGAGTGTGAGCTGAGGCTAAGAAGAGGCTCTGCCCGATAGCTGCCCTGTTCCCCCACCCCCTGAGCCAGGGAGAGGCATTTGAAGGGAAGGGACAGAGCGTGGGTGGCAGACTGTGTCCTTTGGCAGCAGAGCTGGAGTCAGGGTCACTGCAGCTGCAGGACAAAGCTCCAGCAACACGTAAAGGATGCTTGGCCCCGTGCAAAGCCTGACCTGGTCCTGACCACCCAGAACAGAGGCACTTAGAGTGAGCGTCTCACTGGGACCGTCAGACCTTCCGTTGTTCTATCATAAGCACAGAGCCTTCTCTGATCAGGAAGATGCCTGAAGGCTTGTGTCCCCTTCCCCACATGCTCCTGTTCACCAAGGGACTCAACTGGTCCCACAGAGTGGAACCCATGAGTTCCTATATCTTCTATGTTTTAAAGGAAAGTGGAGAAAAGATGGGCTGGCCTGAGTGGCCAGACAGTGTAAGCCTGCTCAGCTGTGCTGACCTGTCCCTGCTGGTCAGTGAGGTCTCTATGAAGTTACTCTGGGTCTCAGGCCTTCAGAGCTACCAGCAATTTTCTCCCTGAAGATCCTGCCATAATGTTGGTTGTGAAGGACCAGAGTTGGCGGGGAGCAGAAGGGAATAAATAGTTCCCCATTTTATCTAAATTAATTATTTTACTAATTTTATGTGTTTCAGTATGAGATTTTCATATATAATTTCATGTTCAGAATCAAGAGATATCATTATACTTTGCTGATATTCATGTCACCTACAGCTTTCTCCTGCCCCATCTGGTCCCATTTCTACCCCCAAAGAGTCCCCCTTCTGTTTTTGTGTTACACATGTGTACACACACACACACACACACACACACACACACACACACAATCCTGTACGTCTTATTTTGCTTTTCTATCCTGTGATAAAATACTGACCAAAACCAACTTAGGGGAGGAAAGGATTTATTTTAATAGCTCATCACTAAGAGACGCCAACGCGGGAAGTCAAGGTAGGACCTGAACACAGGAATTAAAGCAGGAGCCTCAACTACCTTTCTTACACAGCACCAAGATCACTTGTCCAGGGGGCACTACCACCTATAGTGGGCTAGGGCCTTTCTCATCAGTCAAATCACTACCAACTTCATGTTCTTTCTTCCTCTTAAAAAAACAAAGCAACAATAGAAAAGGAGAGAGAGAGAGAGAGAGAGAGAGAGAGAGAGAGAGGAAGGAAGGAAGGAAGGAAGGAAGGAAGGAAGGAAGTGCACCATAGACAGGCACATCTGATGGAGGCACCTCCTCAGTTGAGGGTCCTTCTTCCCAGGTGACTATATTTTGTATAAAGTTGACAAAAACTAGCCAGCACACTGCATACCAGGTAGGAAAATGTGGTGTCTGTCTCTCCGAGTCTGCCTTACTTTGCTGATATGATCTCTACCTAGTTACCTGTAAACGACACCATTTTGTTCCTCTTCGAGGCTCAGTAAACCTTCATTGTGTATAGGCACCACGCTTTCTTCCTCCAATCACTTGCTTGCTTGCTTGGTTGATGTTTGGAGACAAGTATCTCTTGTAGTCCAAGCTAGACTAGCACTCACTCAATAGCTAAGGATGGCTTTTAGCTCCTTGATTCTCCGACTTCTGCCTCCCCAGTGCTAGGAATGAAGTCTTGTGCCACCATGCCTGGCTTTCTGCATATCTGCTGGTGGGAACCTGATTCCATAGCTTGCCTATTGGAAATAGATCATTTCTTCTGACTTTTGACCAAGGTGAGTCCTTTTCCACTGCTGGCCCTGGTTCTCTTCACCAAAGTGGAGCAGAGTTGGCCTCCACGACACCAAAGAGCTTGGCAGGCTTGCAGTCCACGTCTGCCTTTGTGGGATGTGATTCTGCTCCCTGTCTTTGCTTACTTATGGTCATAGGAGGCCACTCGTAGTCTTCAGCCATGGCTACAAGCCCTTTGTCACCTTTCTCACCAGCTCTGCCTCTTCTTGGTCTCCTTGTAGCCTCAAACACTTGTCTTAAGCTCTCTAAGCTTCAATGTCCCTATCTGGCAAAGACGCTGTCACTGATTCCTAGAGCTCACATGTATGTTAGAACAGACTGTATTGCCGGGCAGTGGTAGTGCACGCCTTTGATCCCAGCACTTGGGAGGCAGAGGCAGGCGGATTTCTGAGTTCAAGACCAGACTGGTGTACAGAGTGAGTTCCAGGACAGCCAGGGCTACACAGAGAAACCCTGTCTTGAAGAAAAAAAAAAAAAAAAAAAAAAGAACAGACTGTATGGGTAGATCACCCACCCTCTGTAGGTCCATTTCCCACCTTGGTGGTTTAGGCTCTGGGCTGAGAAACTTGGGCCAGGCCTTTAGGGAAGTCACATTTGAGTCAAACCTTCACCTACTGTCTGCCATGGGACAGAGACCAGGCTCCAGCATATGTGGAATTGAAGTCAATTCCAGTTCCTTCTCCAGCCCTCCAGAAGCCTGGGCAAGCCTGTGGCTGCCTGCTTTGGAGTGGGTCCCAGGCTGAGGGAGGGGATGGGTGAGGTAAAAAGGATTCAGGGTGCCTCCTTCTGTCCTTCGCACCCCAATAGAATCCCTTTCCAATCAGGAGGCGTTCCCATGGCAACCCTGCTGGGCCTGCACAGTTCCTTTGGTGTCTGCAGAAAAGGGAAAAAGCCATTCTTGGCCTTGCCACCATCCCTCCTCACCTCACCTGACTTTCCAAGGTGTGAATGTCTATTCTCCCCTTAGAATACAAGAACACGTCTGAACAGGGACATCCCCCAAGCCAGCATGAAGACACAGAGACACCCATCCCCCAAAGCTACCCACTCACTTTGTGACTGGTCCCCGCCTGCCCCAGCAGGACAGATTGCTTTGGCAAGGCGATCAGATTATAATTAGCACTCATTAGCACCTCAGCAATCTGCGAGACAAGTCACCTGTCGCCAAGTCTCCTTCTTGGGAGCTGAAATAATTCCTGTCAGTGATTCCCATGGGTTCAAAACATCAAAGGGAGATGAGATGAGCCGAGCCTGAGCCTCTGCAGACAGCAATCCAGGCAGTGTCCTTTGTGTGCATCCTCCGCCCTTCCTACCTGCGCTCTGGAAGGTTCTGTTCCTAGAACAACAGGAGGCAGAGAGGTTAAAGTGGTGCCTTACTCAGAGGCTGCCTCGAGGACACACGGCCTCACCATCACTACCACACACAAGCAACCCCAGCACAAGTGCTATGAGCAAAGGAAAGCAGGTCTCAGTCTCTGCCGGAGGATACCTGCTGTCAGACAAGACATCGAAGCTGCTGTAAGCACCTGCCTTGGCTGGTTCTGAACACGGGCCAGGAACCTGGGTGAGGTCTCAGCAGAGGGAAAACCATCCTTTGGGGGCTCAAAGCCTATGAGAGAAGCACTGTGGCTCCTTGCAGACTGGACCCCCACCCCAGAACTTCTAGAGAAAGAATTGTGAGTGCCAAGGGCTGGGGAACCTGGCCAGTTGGCCCCAAGCAGGAAGAAACAGCAGACAAAGGCCCTGAACAGACCATCTTCCCTCATTACAGGGAGAAAGGTACTGTCTCCCAACAACAGACTCCATCCCTCCTCCTTCATGCCATCTTCTGGGTGACAATTAGAATCACTTCGGAGACAAAGGTGCTTGAATCTCCAATGCTGGGGGTCTTAGGCCCAACCAGCCCATTTCTCAGATGGGAAACAGTTATGTGGCCACAAACTCCCTAGCCTGTTATCCTGGCATGTGGCCTCTGCCTAGGATCAAGCTCACAAGAGAGCAGCAGTTCTGGGTCTCCTCTGGCTTCTGCTGACACTCTGGGTCCAGAAATCTCTACTGGCTCTATATGTAGTGAGCCATTTAGAGATGTGATAGGACAGTTGCAAAAGAGACCCTGGAGGGCTGGAGAGATGGCTCAGTGGTTAAGAGCACTGACTGCTCTTGCAGAGGTCCTGAGTTCAATTCCCAGCAACTACATGGTGACTCACAACCATCTGTAATGGAATCCAACGCCCTCTTCTGGTGTGTCTGAAGACAGCAATAGTGTACTCTCATACATAAAATAAATAAATATTGAGGGAGAGAGAGAGAGAGAGAGAGAGAGAGAGAGAGAGAGAGACCTTGAGAAGAATTGGGAGGAAGAGGAAGAGGAGGAGGAGGAAGCGGGGGAAAGCTGGAAGGAAGGGCCTTGGGCTTCCAGGTGGCAATTGCTGCTGTGAACTGCAACAGGGGCTTCCTTGAAAGGAAGGCGGGTCAGCAGGCTGCATCAGCCACCAGATGCAGCCTGAGCTGGTGGTACCTGTTTTAGGAGTGACAGCTCAGCTCTTGGGGCTCTGGGAACAACTGAAAAGGCTTGCCTGACTTGAACTCAACCACCTATGGTGACTCCCAGTCTTAAGAAGAGGAGGAGGAGGAGGAAAATGATGGTGAAAGAAGAGGAGGAGGAGGTATAGGAGGAAGAAGAGGAGAAAGAGGAGGAGGAGGAAGAGGAGGAGGAAGAAGAGGAAGAGGAAGAGGAGGAGGAAGAGTCCAGAGCTAAAAGACTGGGCTCTCAAGTTCATGTACTCAGGGTCTACCCACTCCTGTGCCAGCCACCTTCTGGCCCCTCAGCCCTGCCTGCTGTCCCTGGGCATCTATCATCCATCATTGCTCTATAGCAGGAAGCCCAGCAGAATGAGATTGGTCCTAATTAGTCGCTATTGCCTTGATGAAACAGTGTGGTCATAAAAAGAAACACGAGAAGGACAGAGTTTATTTGGCTTATGCTTCCACATCACTGTTAATTGAGGTGAGGGCAGAAACTCAAGCAGGGCAGAAGCCTGGAGGTGGGAACCAATACAGAGGCCATGCAGGGGGTGCTGCTTACTGGCTTGCTCCCCATGGCTTGCTGAGCTTGCTTTCTTAGAGAACCCAGGACCACCAACCCAGGGATGGCACCCCTCACAATGAGCTGGGTCCTCCCCCATCAATCACTAATTTAAAAAATGCCTTACAGTGTCTGCCTACAACCCGATCTTATGGAGGCATTATTTTAATGGAGATTCCCTCTTCTCAGATGACTTTAGCTTGAGTAAAGTTGACATAAAACTCTTCAGCACTGGGATATCCAGTCCACTCTTTCCCATACAGCTTTGTGTGTGACTCTATGGAAGTTAGTTAACCTCCCTGTCAGTGACAGCAATGCCATCTTCCCAGGTCAGTGGCGAGCAAGTAACTCCACGGGTTCTTAGCCCAGCATTGACCAACCTAGTTAGGCAAGGAACCCTTGAGGTAGGTCTTCGGATCCATTACACAGGCTAGACTTAGGGTTGTAGGTGAACAGATGGCAAGCCACCCAAGCATAGCATCCTTTCTCCTTGGGCTCCCAAGGGACAGGCCCCAAGGGCTAGAGGAGTGTACGAGCGTCTCTCACACTGGTTCAACCTCAGGGTGCAGCCTGAGTTAGTAGGGCTAGGAGAGGCCTGGAGGTGCCTACAGGCTTGGAAGAAGCCAGTACAGCCCATGCCTTTCCTACAGTGGCCACCTTAAATCATAGGGTAGTTGGTTAGTGAGCAAAAGACTGTCTACATGGGTCTGTGCTCATGTCTTGAGCGGTCTTGGTCAAAGTAATCTTCAAAGGGCATATCCTCAATAAGGAGTGCCAGACACTAGGGACTCTAGAGAAGGGCCCTCCATCAGCCTCAGGCCCCTGGAGAATCATATGGGCTTGAAGCACAGCAATGAGGCCCCCACTCTCTTCAGCCAACAATGCCCTCACATTTAAGACTCCAGAAAGGCCCTGTAAGGTTGTGCAGGCTTGGAAGCTAGTGGCTCGGCTTCTCCTTGCCTCAGTCTCTTCATCCATGCCTCAGACAGTGAAAGACACCCAGGGTCTGCTGGGAGCAGAGACTGTCCTCACTGGTTGACTCTGCTCACTGAAAGGAGTGGAGCCACCGGATCCACGGCTTACTGGAAGCCATCTTCAACCTGCCTACTGGCAGGCTGCTGGGAGCCACCAGCGGTCAAGTTTAAGCGAAAGCCCCCCCCCCTTCTTGCTTCACTGGCTTCAAGGACAAAAGCCCTAAAATAAGCCCCTCCCACCAAGGGCCTCTGTCAGTAGAATCTTCTGACCCACTCTGGGACATCTGTGGTCTCCCAGGCTGAGGATGCAGAGAGAACAAGGGCCAGGCTCTGAATAGGTATTCATGCCCAGCCGTCCACATTCATCAGGACTCCACACCCAGCTTATTTCGGGCGCCACCCCCAGGACCCCTACCACCTCCAGCATTCTTCCCCCTGGGGTAGTCCCCAGACCTCCATCTCCAGTGCCTGCCACTGCCCTGGAGGCCTTGGGAATTGTTCTGGGGACACCTGTCCTGTGCTGGCCGGCTGCAGGCATACAGGGTCATGGCTACTACAGCTTATTCACACAAGCCCTGAAAGGAGGCCCTTGGGGGAGGCTGCCCCTGGCCTTTCCCGCTCCTCTGGAGTGCAAGGAGGAGGGGCTGGCCCAGTCAAACAGTATTTTTTCTGTTCTCTTCTTAACAAATAGAATTCAATTAGAAAAGAAGAAACCCAAGGCCAGTCGACCAGTGCAGGGGGGGGGGGGAATCCCCAGCAAGAAAGCAACATCTTTCTGCATCCAGAAACAGTAGGTGGGATGGATGGTCTCTCATAGTGTCCTCCCTCCCTCCTTTCTTCCCCCTTCCTTCTTTCTTTTCTACCTTCCTTATTTTCCCCTTCTTTCCTCCTTATCATGTAGTGTGCACCCAAGGGACAAAGGAATGGGAGAGGACCCATGGCTGCAAACAGTTCACTCCATTGCTCACTTACTCTTGCCCCTCAGAGACCAGACAGCCAGCAAACGAGACCAAGCCCAGGCTCCTGAAGACCCTGAATAGGCAGGGCTAGTGGGCATTGCTGAGCCCGGCTTCTTGGTCACCTCTACCACGTCTATTCTGTCTGCTCCTCCTTGAAGACCTGGCTACTTACTGCCCAGAGCAATCAGGATTTGACGCTGGTGGCTCTGGCTGGGCTAGACCTCACTATCTGGAACAGGCTGTCTCAGACTCCCACAGATCTGCCTGCCTCTGTCTCCTGAGTGCTGGGAGTCCAGATGTGAAGGAGGGGGCGGAGCCTTTTGCTGTCTGGGAAGAGCATCCCGTGGAGCGGCAGGAGGCCTGAAGCTGGTCCTGGGTTGCTGGAAGTGGGGGCTTCTTCTCATCTCCAGTTTCCAACTTTAAACTGATATGTATGGAATGGACACAGGGCTCTCTGGTGGGCTTGCCCTTCAGGTGAGCCACCCACTCGGTGGCTGTGGGATGGGGGAGGGGGGTAATAGAAGTGAAGGTATAAAGGAGGCCTTAAGACTGGTGAATTAGCAGTGAACACCCAATTTGTCTGTGCTTGGTACCATTCAGAAACTGGCAGCTGAGACCAGCCTAGAGACCGGAGAGAGACTGGCCTGGGAGAGGAGCTGGCGGGGGGTAAGGTGCCTGAGCTGGGCACATGGTGTAGGGGTGGGGTGCTGTTTCTGGGTGCTGCTTCTGGGCTCCCACTACAGCTGTGGCCCCCGTGAGCCTGACTCAGAACCCAGTTCTCTGTGTGTGTCAAGCCCGGTGTTTAGTGAATGAGCTCTTCCCTGAGGCTCATGCCTTACCATAACTGAGGCCCCAAGCACCATGGCAGCTCTTACGGCAGTCACAAGAGTGGATTGCTGATGGTCACTGACACCAATTTGTGGGTGCCATCACCAGGCCTGACCTTGGGCTACAAAACACAAGGCCTTGGTTTGCTCTCCTTCCCTCTACTCCAGGGCTGCTCTCCATCCCCAGTTCCCACTTGTGTGAGCATGTGCAAGTGACAGCTGTGTGTTTCACACAGTCTTGCTGTTGCTTGCAGCAGCCCTACCCTGATCTTACAAATGATAAAACAAAGTACAAAGAGGCTAAAAGATGGCCCTAAACTTTACCTGTCATTTCCAGGGAACACACGAGCCTCTTCCCATGCGACAGCCTCTCCTGGGCTGAGTGGCTTTCTCGCTGGGCACTTCCTCGCCCAGCAGTGGACACTGGCCAGGCTGGGGACAGTGCTCTGTAATTTCAGATGTAGCTGGCCATGTGTGCGTGTTATCGGGTGATACTTAAATGGTAACCTTTTCCAAGGCAAACCCAAGTAAGTACGGATTTGGGAACTGTAATTCCAAGCTTGGAGGCCTCCCTCGGGCGGACGGGGAGTGTGGCGTCATGACCGCGAACCAGTCCCTCCTCAGCTTTGGGTTTGCAGCAGGCAGCTGGGAGGTGAAGGCCTGGGACAAACACTAGAGTTTGTGGCCCTTGTTTTGCCCATGCCACTTGCTTGATATTTGCCCCAAGACGGGACCACGGCTGTGGTCATAGACACCAGATGCAGAACTCAGGGGAGGCACAGTCTTTGAGGACAGGCTGCAAGGAGGAAAACTCAGCCCCATTACATATGGGGACAGTATGGGGACAGTATGGGAAGGGACTCAAATAGCTACATTGTGCAGTCAATGGGGAGCTATGGGAGGCATTTGAGGGAGGGGAGCAAAGCATGTATAAAGATGGCCTGGGGTCGTTGGATGAATGAGTAAAGAGCCAGCTCTGCAGGCATAAGGGCCTAAGTTCTAATCCCCAGTACTCCGGTAAGAAGCTGAGTGCAATGGCAGCGCCTGTACTCTCAGTCCTAGAGAGGCAAAGATAGTCAGGCCCGAGAGGCTCACTAGATAGCCAGGCTAGCCAATCAGCAAGCTACAGGTTCAGTGAAAGACTGTCTCAAAGAACAAGGTTGAAACTGGTAGACAAGAATGTCTGATGTTAACCTCTGGTTTCCATACATGTGCCTGCCTGTACACATGCGTGTGGGCGTGCAGGCGTGTGTGTGTGTGTGTGTGTGTGTGTGTGTGTGCGTGTGCGTCTGTGTCTGTGTCCGTGTGTGTATCACATAGAGAGAGTGATGGGATAGAGGGTAAAGGTAGGGGAAGAAGAGAAAAAGAAAAATGGGATGATCTCAGAGAAATACTTTTTGGGTTTTGTGCCCCATATTTAATGCCAGATGATGCTCTAGGGGTGTCAGGAGTGTGGTGAGGGTGTCAGGAGTGTGGTGAGGGTGTCAGGAGTGGGGTGAGGGTGTCAGGAGTGTGGTGAGGGTGTCAGGAGTGTGGTGAGGGTGTCAGGAGTGTGGTGAGGGTGTCAGGAGTGGGGTGAGAGTGAGTCTTTTTCTCTACAATGTGTACAGAAAGTGGTCAGAGGTCCAGGGGCTCAGGAGCCATCTGAGATTAGACCAGGTCTTAGCTTCACATAGCAGTGGGGCAGGAGGTTTGGTGAGGAGAAGGCAGAGCACGGACCCAGAGCACTAGGAATCTTAAAACATCTGAACTGGATTCATAGGTATATGCTCACAAAAATTCTTTCAAAATGGATCACTGACCGAAAGGAAAGAGTTGAAAGTTTTAATTAGAAGAAATTCTTATGGCATTGGATTTGGCAAGGATTTTCTAAATGGTACCAAAACAAACAAACAAACAAACAAAAAACCAAAAACGTGTAATACATCATCAAGATTTAAAACTGGAGCCAAGTGTGGTGGTTCACACCTTTAATCATAGCACTCAGGAGAGGCAGAGGCAGGTTGTTCTCTGAGTTCAAAACCAGCCTAGTCTACATATTGAGTTCCAAGCTCTCTAGGGACTACAAAGTAAGACCCTGCCTTAAATTTAAAATGGAGCTGGCCAGATAGCTTAGCAGGTAGGGACACTTGCTGTCAAGCCTGATGTCCTGAGTTTAGTCCCAGGAAAGAGATTAACTCCCAAAGGTTGTCCTTTGGCTTCCATATACATGCTGCGACACACACGTGTACCCATAGACACATGCATACTCACTTACATGAACACGTGCACACATATACATTTTAACTTTTCTCTCAGTAAATAAGTTTGAAATGGATAGACAAAGACATATGATGCTAACCTCTGGCCTGCACACACACACACACACACACACACACACACACACACACACACACAC
>JANHMN010000012.1:17438029-17450468 GCA_030674055.1 Rhabdomys pumilio | reverse complement strand
CACACACACACACACACACACACACACACACACACACACACACACACACACACCACATCAGTGATAGCCCCTGCTGTCTGGACTCCTTTATGGGTGTGTCTGATCATCAGGCTAGGGAGGTTTTGCCCACCAGCATGGTGACACCGGCTAGAGATCTGAGGCTGGATGGCAGCCATGTGCTAGCCCAGTTGATGCTGACAGTGAAGGTCTCTTTGAGTCCTCTGCTGGGAATGGTCACCCCGAGGACTGATGGGACTCATAGGTGTGTGTGCCCAGGGCAGAGGGCCCATGGACATGTCTGTTCCGCCACCGTTTATCCCCCTCCTGACCGGATGCTCTGGTGGGGCCCCTCGGCCTTCTCGTGGGCCGTGACTAAATCAGAGCCCCCTGGCCCGCCCCACTAACGCGGCTTTGTGTGCCAGGCCTTTCTTTCTCTGCCGACCATGGAAAAGGCCGCGTCAGCGTCCGCTTTGTCTGCCCTGTCCGCCGCTGCTGTTCTCAGGGCGGACAAAGCCCGGGTCGTTCACAACCGCCCGGGCGGACGGAGCGATTCACTGTTTGGATAATTCGACCACAAAACCCATGTGGCCCTTTCGCCTCCATCAGCTGGACTGGGCACCCTGCCCCCCTATGGCTTTTCAGGGCTCTCAGGAGAGAAAATTCCCACAGGCCCCAGGGCAAGCACAGCCCTGGACAAACAGCAGCTCAGGCCTGAGACAGCAGTGAGTCTCACGGCAGCCTGGGGCCAGACACCCAGCCCAGCAGCAGACGGGTACCTGTTGCTGAGACCAGGATCCTGGGTCCTGGAAGGTTCTCCTGGCAGGTTCCTGTTGGTCTATGCTGCCTCTCACCTGCAATCTCATTTCCTACAAACTTTGTGACTAAACAGTGCCGTGTATCCAGAGTGCCCAGAGAGGCCCAAGGATGCTCTCCCAGTTCAGAAAAGCCTTCCTCCCCCTTGCTGTGTGTATCCAGCGACTCCACAGAGGGCTGGGACTGTGGGAAGGTGCCGGAGTCATTAGCTACCACACATTTATAGACACCTACCTACTGAGGCCCGGAGGGCTAGAGCTGCCCCTATCCTCAATGACCCTTTAAGCCTGTGTACAATCACGGGCTAAAGCCAGCCTTCATTTCTCTAGAGAAGACCTTTCTGGGCAACTTGCCTCTCTTCTCCCTCCTGTGATCCCCCTGTACCTCCTCTCAGTCTGCAGCCTCCTTTCTCCCTAGACTCAGTCCAAATCTGCCTCTGCTATGCCCCCTCCCCACATCCTGGGTCCACCCACCAGCCAATCCCATTGGCTTACCCACTATGTTTAGAATTGAAACTCCTACCCCAGGGTCCCAGCCACTTTCTCTCTTCCTCCCTGGTGCCCAGGCTCTGCTGTGGACAGATTTCACACCACTGTGCCCCTGGCCTGGCCTCATCTGTCCATAACCCCTTCTTGGAATGTGGCTTGGGGCTCCATACAGAGTCCTGTGATACAATGTGCCAACGGTGAACCATTTGGCAAAGGGGAAGGTCTCTCAACAAAAAACAACCAAAAATTGATTCCAAATCAAACACATAATGAATTCAAAGTGCTTCTGTTGGTGTCTGCCAGAGCTGCACTGCAGAGCTGACTGCAGCCTTCCTCCTGAACACAACACATGGCATGGCCCCTTTTGCACTTGCATACCACTGGGCTGCACCACACCAGCAAAAACTGCTTGAGACATCCTGGCTCGAGGTCCAGACTCTTGTACGTTAAGAACTGTGGTGTCTTTTATTGCTCATGAAAAGTTCTAATTGTTTAATTTCAGAAAATCACACCTTTTAAATTTTATTTTTAATTACATGTATCAGGGGAGGTTATGTGCAAGTGAGTGTATGTGCCATCAGAGGCCAGAAGAGGGCGCTGGATCACCAGTAACTAGAATTACAAACGGTTGTGAGCTGCGATGAGAAGCCTGGAGACTGAACTTGGGGCCTCTGCACGAACAGCCAGTACTCTTAACTGACAAACCATCTCTCCAGTTCTGGGGTGGGAGTGGGGAAGAAGAATTTCAGTGTTTTGCTACTGTCATAAAGGTTTCAAGTCATCTTTGAACTGTATTGTGTAAATTGTTTATTTTGAAAATTGTTTCTGGGGCTGTAGAGATGGCACAGCAGTTAAAAGCATGGTCTGTTCTTCCAGAGAACTGTAAGTCAGTTCAGAGTCGGTCCCCAGTATGACATTAAAGTCTGTCACTAAAGCCCCAGCAGATCCAACAGGCTCTTCCCATCCCTGTGGGGACCAGCATAGACACATACACACATGGATAAATTAAATTAACCTTTTAATATTTAAAAATTGGTTTTTGGATTGACAACTTTAGTTTCATTTTTAAAAAACTGACTTGGGATTAAGACAGAATTTCCAACAATTTCTGAAACGTCTGCAAATATAATTCTGTTGATGTAAGGCAGGCATTCTTGGGCACTGACAGTTATAAAATCAAACACTAATCAGCTTGGAAAAGTGCTGAATGTGGTCGGTGTCTTGCAGAATTTAATACTCAGCGAGGGTTTCATTCTTTATATAAAATTAAAGACATCCATTGTATGATTACCCAAATTTGCTTTGTCCTTAGTTAATGGCAAAATTATATGTTAATCAACAAGTTGTTTTAAAATAAAATTCTCGATGGTTTATTACAGTGTTTGGTTTATATACCTGCTTTATAAATTCATATACCAGGTGAGTCATAAAAATGTCGTGGACAGGGCCAGAGAGGTAGCTCAGTGGTTAAGAACACTGGCTGTTCTTCCAGAGGCCCAAACACAGTCACACCAGCTATATAGCTTCAGTTCCAGGGGCTCCAGCACCCTCTTCTGAATGCCATAGACACCAAGCACCAAAGTGGTACACAGACATTCGTGCAGGCAAAACATTCCACACACAATAAAATCTCACAAGTAAATGAACACATTAAAATGTAAAAGACCATGATCACAAAAGGTACAAGAAGCCTGGTTAACACCACAGCCAGCTGTGCCAGATTCTCTTGTGTTGTTTGCTCCCCACACACCCTGACACCCATGATCCTACCCTTCAGATCTCAGCTAGCCCCTTCTCAGCGAGCCCCACCTCATTCCCATCCCCAGCCCTTGTGCACATGGCAGCCCTCTCCCTGTTATATCCCCAGTATTCCTCACCCTCTTGTCTCTGCTGCAGAGTAGTGAACTAGGGAGAAATGTCTACTGGTCTAGCCTGATCACTGTAGTGCCCCAGCACAGGACACTGTGGCGACTAGCACATGCTAGCACTCAGTTCTAGCTCAGGAATGGACTGAGTGTCACCAGGTCACAGAGGTGCTTGCCTAGAAGGGTCTCATGTCCTGAGAGACCATCTAGCACAGTCCACCCTCAGTGGCTACCAAATTACCTCACTGAGGGCAGTAATAGAGGTAAGAGAACCCAGGATGCATCCACGAGTGCTCTGCTTGTAGCCTCTCTGAGGCCGTCTTCAGTGTAAAGTAGACAATGACCTCTTCTCATTACCTTTTTACCCAGCCCCTGAATCCCCACACTTGTACTTCTGGGTGTAACTTTCAAACTTGGGACCATTCAGACAAGACTTGGAGATGAGACTTGGAGTCAGTAATTTTTTTTTTAAAGATTTTTATTTTATGTATATGAGTACTCTTCAGACACACCAGAAGAGGGCATCAGATCCCATTACAGATGGTTGTGAGCCACCACATGGTTGCTGGGAATTGAACTCAGGACCTCTAGAAGAGCAGTCAGTACTCTTAACCACTGAGCCATCTCTCCAGCCCTAGAGATAGTAATTCTTAAGAGCCAGCCTGAACCCCAGAGGAGGGATCAGCTAACCCAGGGCCTCTGCAACAGCAAGGCAGTCTCTTCAAACTTGTAGTAGCTATCCCACAAACCAGGGCCTCTACAGAGTAGGGCTCCATGCATGAGGGGCCTACTGGTAAGCAGATTCAAAAAGCAGGTGCTTCACAGGCTAGGGGCTCCATGGACCAAGAGGGCTGCATAGACTAGAGTCCTTTATAGACTGGAGGTCTCCATTGGCTAGGGGCTCTGTCCTCCTCTGTGATGCTCTAACCTTGTGACTGCAGCTGTGTAGAGCTGTCTACTCAGAGGGGAAACTGTCTCTAAGCCACTAAGTACCAACCTATCCTCTTCCTTCCTTTGCAGCTGAGCCTCAGGCAGTGAGGCCCTTGCAGGAGGCCTCAGCACTGATGTGGATTCTAGCTTAGCAGTCTTGCCCTTGGGCCAGGGACTGGCTAGGAGGTATACAGACTCTCTTGGGAGCAGAAGCAAGAGCTCCTCAGAGTTCACACCCATCCCCTTCCTGCCCCATGTGCCCAAGGTCCTGGCAAACTAGCATGTGTTGCATCTCAGCCCCCTCGTTGTATAAGTAGTAAAGCTGAGACAGAGTGGGGTTGTTTGTTTGTTTTCGCTCCCTGGAGGCAAGGCTCTACTGCACCAGGCCATGCCAGCTCCTGGAAGCTCTCTCTCTTCACGCATGCTTAGTGTGGAAACATTCCAGCAATTCCCAAACTGTGCTCCACAGGACCCCACAAATGCGAAGATGTTGAACCTCAGAGGAATGTTCCTCAGCTGATGAGGATCAGAGACATCCCAGGAAGCAGCAAGCATCAGCCTCAAGTCACAACAGGTTGGCAGGGGACTTCCTCAGCAAGCCACCAACTCCTTTCAGGACCCTGCTGGCTACTGGTAAGTAGCAGCCCATATACTCCATGCCTTCCTTCCTCCCTGGTCAGGTGAAGTGCTTGTTAGAAAGAGGACTAAGTCTCGTTCATCCTCTCCCAAGGGTACTTGTGAACTGGCAAAACCACAGTTGTTATGACGGCTCCTACTCAGAGCCTCTGGTTCCCAGGGCACCCTGCATCTCGGCATCTGGGCATTGTGAATCATAAGGCAGAACTTAAGGTAGGTGGAAAATGCTAAAAGCATGAGGCTCTTCTCCCATTCTGTCCAGGGCCACTCAGCCAAATGTATGACATAGCTGTGAGGAAGAGCGCTCTGATTAGAGGAAACAGGCAGTGGGAGCCAGAAAGGCTGGGTAGATGCGCAGGCTTGTCACTCTGCAGCAAAGCAGAAAGTGTGTGTGTGGTGTGCAGGGTGTGTGCATGTGTGTGTGGTGTGTAGGGTATGTGCATGTGTGTGTGGTGTGTACGGTGTGTAGCATGTGTGTACGTTATGTTTAATGTGTAGTGTGGGGAGTGTTTGTGTGGTGTGTAGGCTGTGCACATTTGTCTGTATGCATGTGTATGGTGTGTTGGGTATATGTATGCATGTGTGTGTGTGTGGTATGTAGGGTGTATGCATAGATACGTATATGCACATGTACGTGGTGTGCAGTGTATATATATGTTATGTTTGTTGTGTAGTGTGTAGTATGTGTGTGTGTTATGTAGGGTGCATGCATGTGTATGTATGCATGTGCGTGGTACATAGGATGTGTATGTGCGTGGTGTGTAGGGTGCGTATATGTACATGTTATGTTTGGTGTGTAGTGAGAGGGGATGCCATATGTGGGATGTCTGTATTCGTGTGCAGGCAAGAGGCTGACGTGAAGTGTCTTCCTCAGATGCTCCCCACTGTTTATGCTGAGGTGGGACCTCTCACTTCAACTCAGAGCTCGGCAGTCCAGCTTGGTCTACAGAGTGAGTTCCAGAACAGCCAGGGCTACATGGAGAAACCCTGTCTCAACAAACAAACAAACAAATTAGTGAGCCTGGGGAGATGGCTTCCTGGGTAAAGGCATTTGTATGAAAATGAGGACTTCATTTTGGATTCCATCATCCTTGTAAAAAAGCCAGGCATGTCTGCTTGTGCCCAGAACCCCAGCATTGAGACCCAGAAACCAGCAGATCCCAGGAGCTCACTGCCTGGCCAACCTAGCCAAAAGGGTGTGGTTCGGTGAGAAACCTTGTCTCCAGGCAACAAGGCAGAGTCTGTAGAGAAATACACACCCTCCTCTGGTCTCTGCACGTATGTATGTGTGTGGTTGTGGCACGCAACGTGTGTACAACAACAATAATAACCATAATAAGAACACTAATAATCGGTTAGAGGACGCTGAGAGGTTGCCAGCACATACAGGCCCTGGAGGTCCATTCCCAGTCAATAAGAACACTTCTTCATTTTAAGACAGCGTGTCACCATTTAGTCCAGGCTGGCCTCAAACTCACAGCTTTCCTCTTGAAAGAACCTCCCAAGAGCTGGGACAGCAAGTGTGGGCCACCATACTCGGCTTCATTTCGAAACCTTTAATCAGTATCTCAAACAATTCAACACCCCAGACTTCCAGCGTTGGGATGCTTCTGCAGCGTCTCAGAGCAGACTCTGACGTCTGTTCATCTGTAGCCCACAGTGACATAGGGTGGGACTGGGGAGGACCACGACTGTGCAGAGTTACCGTGAGGAGCCATGGGAAAGACTCCACAGCAGGAACAATTCTTTCAACAAGGTTTGTACAAATATTTATTGCCTGACTAGAGGCCAAAGGCAGGATGTTCTGGGAGATCTGGACTGAGATATTTACTCCAGCCCCGTGGAGAGATGGTTCATCTAACTTTCACTTCTGGCCCTGGTGAATTGAACCCAAAGCCTCTTCACTCTCTAGGCAGGTGCTCAACCACTGAGCGGCACCCCCACCCCAGAGAAGGTTTTCCTAATTCAGATGTTACCTTCTTTCTCAAAACAAATTTTATGTGTATGTGTGTACATGTGCATGCCTGTGCATGTGTGTGTGTGTGTGTGTGCTTGTGTGTATGTGCATGTGTGTGCATGTGTCTGTGTGGACACATATGTGTGCATGTGTGCATGTGTGCATGCATGCATCTGTGGTTGTGCATGTGTGTGTGCATGTGTGTGCTTGTGTGCACATGTGTGCATATATCCATCTGTGTATGTGCACGTGTGGTGTGTGTGTGTGTGTGTGTGTGTGTGTGTGTGTGTGTGCACCTTCGAGATCTTGCAGAGAACGGAAGAGGACATTGGCTGTCCTGTTGTGTCATTCTTCACTTTGTGGCCTGAGATAAGATCTTTCACTGAACCTGGAGCTGGCTGGAGGCCAGCAAGCCCCAGTGACCCTCAAATCTCCACCTCTCACGGGGCTAAGGTTGACAGGGATACCTGTGACTTCACCTAGCTTTTTATGTGGGAGCTGGGGATTTGAACTGGAGTCCTCATACTTTCTCAGCAGCTGCTTTTACCTGTTAACATGCTCACAGTTATGTTACCATCTTCTGAGTCTGTGGAAGGCAGCATCAGATCACAGTTAGGGCTGTTAAATACAACTTTGGAGAACACTCGGGAAAAAAGATGGAAGCAAATCTTCAAGGTAGAAGGACCATATTAAAAGAAGTTGCTGTGCAGAAATGCCAGTGATTTTGTTATGTTCAGATAACACAGGTAGAAAATATATGCTCTGACTCAATTTATCTAATTCTTTTAGAATAATTGCTTTATTTTGATAACTATTCTGATTTAGTTTGAGATAGGATTTTGCTCTGTGGGCCAGGCTGGTCTCAGTCTGGGATCCTCCTGCCTCAGCCTCCCAGCTGATGGGATCACAGGTGTGTACCACCACATCTGACATTTATAAAGATTTCAAATAGAATTATTTTATAAGTTAACCACTGTGATAAAACTAAGTTTCGGCTGATGAATAAGTATTCGAACAACTAAATAAACTATCTTTCGGGTCTCCAATCCTTTCTTTTGAAAAAAAAAATGTCCTTGTTTGGATGGCAAATATTTGTTGAGGCAACATGTGGCCAGCTGCAGCTTCCTGCTCTGCCTCCGGTGGCTCCTCAGCCCTTCATGAGGTACCTGGTGCCTCTGCCACTTCCTCCTCTCCTCCAACCCCCTCCCAAGTCTCCAATCTTCCCCTTTCCTCCTCCATTCCCTCAGATTTCCAACCTCTCCTCCTTCCTCCATCTCTTCCCCTCTCTCCCACCCTCCAGGCTCTCTAACTCAATTTTTTTTCCTCTCTCTTCCATCCTTCCAGATCTCCCCTCTCCCAGACCTCCACCCTTCATCCTGGTCCTCCTTCGTCCTCTGGTGTAGACCTGGGACTGGGGCTCTGGAAGTTGTGTTCTGGGGTTAACACAGACCCGAATGGCCCTCTGGAGTATTATGATGCCCTGGATGAAGGTATGATGAAATCCAAATGACATCACTCCCCCACTCCCCTGTGATCGCATCACAAAGAGGCTGTTTCCATAGCTCAGCGTCACTGTACTGAGTCCTAGAGCCCCTCCTGGTGCTTGGGTATCATTTCTGACTTACCAGTCCTTTCTTAGGGGAGAGGGCACAGATAGGCTGAGTACACGCCTTGGGGTACAACTGGAGTGAGGGGTTGACACTACTCTGCTGTGCCTAAGAGATCTGTATTGGGCTGCCAGGCCTGCTTGTCACAAACTGCTGGAGTGATCTGGAGCCTGGGAATCTCTCCGTTGTCTCTTGTTTCTCACTGCTTTGGCTGGAAGTCTTTTGTCCTCAAGACTGCTCCCATTAACTACACACACACAGACACACACACACACACACACACACACACACACACACACACACACTTCCTTATGGTGTCTTCCAAAAATCTCTTCTAGCCTGCAAGGGCTTCTGACCCTCATCCTTTTTCCTGGACACAGGTCCTGGTTGTCCATTCCAAGGTGAACAGAGCTCATCTGGCCCGGGGGCCCTGGGGTCACTGGAGGGTCAGGTGCTGGCTGGGGGCCAAGATCTACAGTGTGAGTGGTGCTGAGGCTGGTGGACCCTCTCCCTACAGTCTGCCCGTTGGAGGGTCACACAGAGGAAAGAGTGAGGGGCCCCAGCATCTCTAGGGGGATCCCAGTTTGTTTCCTCTGGAAAGTTATGATGGATTCCCAGGGTCCAGGCAAGGTTCCCAGCTGAAGTCTGGAGCCAGAGGTCCTTGGAAAACAGCCAGCCAAGACTTCTGCCATGGACAAGGCTGTCGGACTTTGAGAGATAGTGAGATCCATGGCAGCTTATTTGTCTCACAGAGGGAGTGTTTGGGGCCCCAGAGCACGGCTCCTGGAGCTTCAGGTTGTGGAAGACCAGTGAGCAGAGTTCTAGAGACTCATTCTCCAGGGAGCCCTTTACCCCAAGGGAAACTGAGGCTCAGCAAGAAGTCATTGGCTTGCCGACACAACAGGTGAGCAGGCTGCTTCCCAGGTGAGCCACATCCCTGGTCCCCAGCTAGGTCTCTCTGCAGAGTGTCCCTTTCAGGAACAGGACTTGCTGAGGCCTAAAGACAGGAGACCAAAGTGATAGTGAAGGAGGGGCCCAGTCCTCCGGAGAGAAGTGCAGGGAGGGGGAGGAGGGGCCTGGGCTGGCCAGACCTCCACAGAGAAGGGAGCACAACTTCTTGTAAAAACTGTAGAAAAGCTGCCTTTGAACCGGTTTGACCAGTTTTAATGTCCTCCAGGGAACCTGAGTTCTTTCCACCTGACAGATAACTATCCTGGGCCTACTGTGCGCCTGCCTCTGGCGTGCAGCCCTTGTGGGGGGCGGGGGTAAGGGTACACTATTTTCGGCCTCATCTCCACAGCCACTGAAAGCCCTCTGTCCCAGAGTCCTGAGACCTGGCCCGGACCTAAACTATGAAACAGAACCCAAGAGCATGGCCAGCCCTGTGCCCTTTACTCGCCAGAGGCTCCTGTCACCCAGCTCTGGCTCAGCCTCACTGTGCTGGTGATATGGACAGCTTTCTCCTGGTCAAAGGAATGGACATCCTGGGAGGGGCTTTGTAAGAGCCAAGAACCAGCCTGACCTGTCTGAGTGAGCTCTCTCCACCCCACCACCCCACCCCTTCCCAGCTCAGGAGCCTTCTATGGCTCTCCATTGCCCGGAGTCCAAATTCCCATGTCCCAAGCCACTTCCCCCTTTCATTTATCTTTTTAAAAGTTTTTTTTTTTTTTTTTAACTATGTGTGTGTGTGTGGATATGCACATGTGAGTTCAAATGCCCACAGAGGCCAGAAGAAGGCACCAGATCACCAGGAACTGGAGTTGCGGGCAGTTTGTAAGCCTGTAGGAATATTTTATATCCAAATTACAACCTTCCTAGGAACTGAACTCAGGTCTTCTGTCATGATAGCACATGCTACTAGCCACTGAGCCATCTCTCCAGCTCCCAACCTTTTTTTCTTCTGTTGGTTTCTTTTTGTTGTCGTTATAACAAAATAAAAGACCTATCACGTGTAACTTAAAGGAAGAAAGGCTTATTTGGGCTCATGGGTTCTAAGAATCTTGTCCATGGCTGCTTGGCCCTGTGCCCTTGGGCAGAACATCATGGCTGCAGCCACCTATGGCCAGCGCAGCTGCCTACCCCACGGTGAACAGGAAGCAGAGAGCAAAGCAGACCCTACAAACTTTGAAGGCAGTCCCTGACCCAGTGACCTATTTACTCTAGCTGGGCTCCTTCTCCTTTAGGTTTCTAGAACCTGTCAAAACCCAGGCCAGTGATCAGGACCAAATCCTCAACACATGATGAGCCTGTAGGGATATTTCCTATCCAAATGACACCCCTCCGCTGGCTCAACGCCCAGCTCCTGGCTGCCCAAGGTCTTTTCTTGAAGAGCAGGAATTCTTGATTCTGGGGTGCTCAGGCCAGCATGGGAAGTTCTGGGATTTGTCTGATGAGTAACACCCATCTAGATACAGGATGGCAGGGAATCTGAGTGCCTGCTCCCAGGGAATCCAGGCCCTGAGCTGGGGCTCTGCCTTCACTTCTTCCCCTAATCATGTCTGATGTCATGGCCCTGGCCACTCCTCCAGATGGTGGATTCTCTGTCTCTCCTTGAGGACTGTAACCCATGCTCACCCCAGGGTTGACAGCAAGATGGTCTTTCCGACAGCACTGGCAAGCATTAGGCAAAACACTGGGGACATTCTGTAGAGGGCAGACGAGATACCAGTGTACTTGGGGTCAAATTCCCAGTGGCCATCTGGATCCTCTTCTCCACTGCCCTGGAGCCCTAGAAATGGAAACAATGGCTAGGTCTAGTGCACCTCAGCCCCATAGACTTGCCCTGGGAGTGATACAGACAGGCTGGTTAGGCTAAGACACGACAGCTCAGGCTAGCAGGCTCACAGGGATATTTGCTATTTTGAATGACTTTTGCATGCTCTGAGGTGCAGGGGGATTCAGCTGCCAGGACAGAGGATGATTGCTCCCGAGGTGCAAGGGGTCAGCACCGTGTAGGGGTGACCTCTGCATGGTCTCTGCAGTCTAGGTCTCTGCAACCTCTAAGAGTCACATAGCCAGGGAGAGCACGCACACACCACACACACCACACACACACACACACACACACACACACATGCTATACAGCCACATTTTAGTCAGTAGCTAAGCTAGCTACATAGGTAACAGACTTCCCTGAGATTGAGATGGAGTGGGAAGTCCCTGTCACCTAGAGATGTCGTAGTTATCATAATATCATAGCTTACTGTTTGGGGAAACACCAGATGAACAAGCCCTGTGGTGTCAGTGGGATAAAAAGCTCAGCATGTGTGCTCAGTGGTGGCTGCACACCAGGCTGCTGTATATTTGAGTCTCACTGAGCTAAAGTCATCTCTATCAGGCATATGTTTAGAGCCTCTTTGATGTCATCAAAAGTCCATGTGGAGTGTCAGAGTGACCGAGCACCATCTATGACAGTGGGAGATGTCTGCTTCAGGGCTGACAGCCACCAGGCCTAGTGCGAAGGTTCCCATTCAAACACAGCAAGATAATCTCAATTTTGCCCTGCCAAGGACATGTACTCCCCTGACCCTGGAAAGAGACTCATTCCAAGAGGAGAAGTGGATTGGTCCTCTCCATCTGACCACCCTATTGCCTGGAGGCAGAGGACCCCTGGAGCCCTGGAGCCTAGAAAGGATGTTGGGAGTTCAAGGATGCAGGGAGTTGTAGATAGAACCCCTCCAACTGTATTTTTTTAAAAAATGGCGTTGTGGGTGATGACACATGTCTTTAATCCCAGCACTGGGGAGATTCTGGGCTTCTATAGAGGAACCCTGTCTCAAAACAAAACAAAACAAAAAACAAACAACAGCAACAACAACAACAACAAAAAAAACTTACTAGAAGACTTGAACAGAAGACATTAAGAACAGGGGAAGCTGGGGTATTCTGGGACTCTGTACTTTTTTCTTGGTCTTTCTGTAAAGTCAAACTACTCTAAAGAGAAGTTGGGGGCTGGAGAGATGGCTCAGTGGTTAAGAGCACTGACTTCTCTTCCAGAGGTCCTGAGTTCAATTCCCAGCAACCACATGGTGGCTCACAACCATCTGTAATGAGATCTGATGCCCTCTTCTGGTGTGTCAGAAGACAGGTTCAGTGTTTGTGTGTGTGTGTGTGTGTGTGTGTGTGTGTGTGTGTGTGTGTGTG
>JANHMN010000012.1:17397465-17438019 GCA_030674055.1 Rhabdomys pumilio | reverse complement strand
TGTGTGTGTGTGTGTGTGTGTGTGTGTGTGTGTGTGTGTGTGTGTGAGAGAGAGAGAGAGAGAGAGAGACAGAGACAGAGACAGAGACAGAGACAGAGAGACAGAGAGACCTGACAGACATTTCTGGGACCAAGACAAAGTCACCTTCTGGGTGGCTGGTGACACAGAAGATCTGGTTTTTGAAATCTCGTTGGGCTATCCATTTCTGTTATACCCACTTCCCCTGTGGGTTCTAAGTCAATAGAAATTTCCAGAAAAAATAGGTTGGCGGATGGAAACTGAAGATCTCCGACAGGAGAAGATGGTTCATCTTGTGTTCACCTCATCTATGTGTTTCTACTGAAGAGTACTTTGTCCCCCACTGCCAAGGTCTAACTGTGGCCTCATTTACAAGCTAGGTCCTAAGTCTATCTGGGGGAAGGGTCTCTATGCTCACAAAGATAGCTGAGTTAGGGGTCAGCAGCCCTTCAAGGATGAATCAGTGTCTTGGAAGGTTGCCTTCTCATACAGGAAACACCCCCTCCACATAGTCTCAAGCCCTGCCCAGAAGCCAGGGAGCTGTAGTCCCTGCCATACACCAAAGTTAATGGCCTCAGCCACTAGGAGGTCCAGGGGTAGATACCTGAGTCCTCCAGGCAGCTTTGAGCTCCCCAGGGCATGCTCTATCCCTCCCTGGTGGTGACAGGGCTGGGGCTGGGCCAGGCCAGGGCAGAGTCGGTGACATCATAAAAAGAGCTTTGCCAGTACTTTCCCGACCTCGGAAACCCCAGCATCCCGCTCCAGGAACTGGCCTGCGGCACTGGCTTTGGCTGGCTGCCCCAGGAGTGTGGCAGGGAGGCCCGGAGGCCCCCCCTGCTGTAGCGTCTGCTCCTGAGATCCCTTTCCTTCCAGGGCCTTCCAGGGATCCTGGGCCAGTGTGAGAACCAGCAGGGTCAGCTCCTCCACCCCACCCCTGCCCTCTCCTTTACTGCAAGAAAAATAAACAGCTGTCCTGCTTCTGAGACTGGAAACCCCACCACAGTGTGGCCTCTGCTGAGCCCAGCTGTGGGCTGACTCACAGCTTGCCTGGGTGGGGGCAGCACACAGGGCCCTGAGCTGCCCCAGGAGCCCCCTCAGATGCCACTCCGAGCCCCACAATCTTGCCTATGCCTGGCAGGCAAGAGGAAGTGTCCATTCCAGGACACCTGGGCCGAGCCACACACATTTTGGATTCCCTCCAGTCAGCCCCTGACCTCTTCTCTCTCCAGCAGCATCCTGAGATAAATCCAGAGGCCAGTACTACACCTCACTGTCTATGGTGTGGTCAGGAAGGAAAGCTGGAAGAAGAGCGTTGGTGTGATTCAGGGTCTCCTGAAGGCCACAGCCAGGCCTCACATGGGGGCAGGAAAACAAATGACTGTTAACGGGGATGGGAATGGGGCCAGAGGTCTTACGAGCCCTTGACCATCCACCATCAGGGTCATACCCTCCATACCATCATTGCTCTGGTCACCAGCCCCTCTCCATCCTTTCTTCCTGCTTCCTCCCTCTTCTCCACCTATAACCTTCAGTCTCTCCAGAAAGCAAGATGCGATGGCAGCTTGCACCACCCCATAACCATGGGGAAGGAAATTCTTGTCCCTCAAGTCAGTGATCAGCCAACCCATGTGCCTGCGGTGGGAGAAAGGAGAGGGGCTTCCGCCCTGCCAGAGGTGTTCTGCAGCTGGCGTCAATGCAGAGGGAGGACAGTGGTGACAGGGTGCCAGCCCAGGACAACACGCCTCTGTGGGACAATGCTGTTACTCCTGTCCTGAGGGGGGATGCGGGGAGCGCCAGGGCTCCCCAGCCGATGGAGACGCTGGAGGCTTAGCAGAGGGCCTGATGGGGTCGCCCCCCCCTCAGCAGAGGATGACCGAAGCCCTGCTGGGTTCCCACGCTGGACAGCAGGGCAGGTGTGGCCTTGGGGTCAGGGAACTGCAGGAGGCTCTGGAAAGCCGGTGTCTGGCCTGGCAGGCAGGAACGTCAACCAATTAACCTGTAATCGCCCAGGGAGAAGCTAAGAGGATTTGCCTTTTGTCCGGCTAATTATTCTGCACCAACACTTTCCCTTTCCTGAGAGCTCAGCCCTCTGCAGAACTTTAATTAAAAAGAAGCCGCTTTCTCAATGGCTCCCGGGGTGGAGCTGCCGGCCTCCAGCCTTTGCTGATGGTCTAGGTACCTTCTCTAAGCCCTCGCCCCCAGAAGACTCTCGCCTTCCTCACCCCCAATGCTGTCAGGCCCCTCAGGTCCCCTCTAGCCCCCTAGTTCCTCCCAGAGTGGAACTCATCCACTAATGGCTGTGTGGTCAGATGAGGAGATGAGATCTTAAGGGTTTTCCTGGGACCCCATTCCTCCTAACCGAAGGATAACTGCTTCCTGGGCACCTCAGACCTTCGGGGGACAGGCAGGACCTTTGGGTTTTAACAAGTGATGTTGAGCAGACACCATAAATCCTCACCTCCACTAGTCTGGAGTCCTGCTGAGAACCCAGAAGATTGCTCCAGAGGGGTGACACATTTGTCCCCTCAGAGCAAGGCTAAGCTAGGTTGTGAAGCCTCAGAATTTCTTGTAACCCTGTTACTCCCAAAAAGATAGGCATAAGCACCCATCACTCCCCAAAGGAAAAGACAAGCCGGGGGTATAAGCCTGTCTTCTTCGTGTTTCTAACAGCTTCCCTTTGGGTCGCCAGGACTCCAGGATTGCCAGGAGCTGCTGTGACACCCCTTGGCCCCCAGAGGCTGGAGACCTCCATGGAACTGGACTTCCAGGGCTAAATAAAAATGGGCCCTTTGTCCATCCTTGCAGGCTCTCCGTGAGATGAGCAGGAGACTTACTCAGTCCATCTGACTCAGGTCAGATACGTCCTGTATCTGGCATTCATGAGCAGCGCAGGCAAAGGCTGCCTGTATGCCTCCCGTGCATCATAAGGTTTGTGTGGAAGATAATCCCACTTACAGATGAAGAAACTGAGGCTTGGAGACCTTAAGAGGTGGAGGATTACCAAGTTCTGATCTGAAGGCCGCGTTCTCTCCATATGTCACACTCCATCACTGGGCTGCTTTTTGCAGACTCACCAGGCCAGTGAGTTGCAGCTTTGGGGGATGGACTTGAGGGGAGGGAGGGATCCTGTTCACAGCCCCTGAAGCTCCCTCTAGGGGACCTGCACTGGAGCTTCCTGGGGGAGATAATCTATAAAAGTTTCTCCATGAGTGAGGAGCTAACCTGGCAGAGAGAACTGGGTTGTCATCTTGGGCAAATGAGGACCAGCCAATGAATGGTTGTATGTGTGTGTACGTGTGAGAGAGAGAGAGAGAAGAGGGCGATTAACAAGAGGAATGCTCAGATTCTGTGACTTTGAATGAGTTGTTTGTTTGTTTGTTTGGTTGGTTGGTTTAATTGGGTTTGTTTGTTTGTTAAGACAGAGTTTCACTTTGTAGAGCTGGATAGCCTGAAACTCCCTAAACAGACCAGCCTGGCCCTGAGCTTATGAAGATGTACCTACCATTGCCTGCCAAGTGCTAGAATTAAATGTGTATGTTCCACCATGCCCAGAATATGTGTGTGTGTGTGTGTGTGTGTGTGTGTGTGTGTGTGTGTGTAAAATTTGTGTGTGCTTTCTGTATGTTTATGGGGACAAGTGCCACAGGGAAGCCAGAGGAAGATTTGTGAAATCTTGTTCTATCCCTCTTTGCCTTCTTCTTCTGAGACTACTGACCCTGGAGCTCGGAGGGTCACCAGCCTCACTGACGGCTCAACTCCCCTTCCAGACAGTGCTGAGGTCACAGACGTGCACACATCACATCTGGCTTTTAATTTAGGTTCTGAGGATCCCTGTGCTTACACAAGAAGCATTCCTACTGGCTGAGCCATCTCTCTAGACCATTGGTGGTTGCTGTGTTTTGAGAGAGGCTGTAGCTGCGGAACTCAAGTTGACCTTGAACTCTTGGTGATCCTCCTGCCTCAGCCCTCTGAGTGCTGGGATTACAGGTGGGCACCACCATGCCTGGCTAACTCTCTCATTGATTGAGAGGCCCGGGGCAATTACTGCTGTGACCCTCTAGGAGAGACCTTCCCATGGAAGCCATGAGTAGTTTTGTCTTGAGGTTTGGTTTGTCCTTAGATACATTTACTTTCCCAGCCCCTCTGGCTATTGAACCAATGTGTGGAAAACACCATGCATAGTCTCAACAACCCACATTCCTGCTGTGCCTTAGACTCTGTCCTGAGTAGCAGCGATGATAAATCAGCCACTATCCCCAGCCCAGCAGAGACAATGGCTTCAGGAAAGGCCTGGGAGAGAGAGGACAGCTACAGGAGAGTCCCAGGCAGAGGATATAGACAGGCCAGGAAAGAGTCTTGTCCTGTGACAATTGAAGGGGGCAGAGGGCCAGTGCAGGCCTGAAGGTGTTAGAGAGGACTCAAGGTGGTGACTTGGCCCAGCTTCCATGTTCTAGAAGTCTCTCTGAGTGGTAGCAGGGACAGAATTGAGGAAATGCAAAGACCAGGGACAGATTCGAAGAGAGGAGCAACTGAGATACATTGATTCTTCCCAACCTCCCTGAGCCATGGGTGAATAAGGATTGGGGGGCAGGGGGACTGATGGAAGTCAGACAGTCCTCCTGTAGGAGAGAGTATGACAGAGCCATTATCTACTGGACGTACCCTTGACACCAACATTGTCCAGCCATGATAAACATGGCCTGGCTTAGAGCTACATCACTTGCCAGCCTGCAGGCCCAGAAATGTTTGCCCACCCCCTTTTACCTTCAGTGTGACAGAGCCCACTTATCCTCATTGAGACCTTACCATCCCTCCTGCCAGACTGTGTACTTCAGTCATGAGCCTTGATTCCCTCTCCAAACCTGAACTATAGCAACCACCAGTGTTTGACAGATACTAAATCCTTCACTAAGGGAGAGCCTCGGTGGTCTGTATGAGGCTTGAGAGTGACAGACTTAAGAGACACACTGAGCCTGATCCCCAGATACAGGAGTGTCCCCCTGGATGGTACATACAATTCCGCTCAGGATGCTGAGAGTTCCCCAAGTGTTTCCTAGGTGGTTCCTGTCATGATCTTATGGACTTCTATGAGGAAGTCCAGAGACAAGCTAAGGACGGGCAATGACAAAGGCAATGGCAGAGGCAACCACGTAGAGGGACAAAGGGACGTGTGAAGATGTCCTTGAAGATTGCACCAATGCAGCCGCAGCCAGGGACCTTAGTTCTGTACCTGAACAGAGCAGACACATCATGAGAGTGGATGGGTTTCTTGACATCAGAGGAACAACTGCTGCTTTGAGACCCTGAATTGTGGACATTTTATTGCCGGGCTCTAGGGAGCAAAGGCCTTCCTTGTTTCTGAGGTGGTCTGTACATGGATTCGTATTGTTCTCCTAGTGTGGAAGTTCATCTAAACCTCTCAGACCCTGCCTGAAGCCAGAGTTCCTTGGCACCCCAGTCTTGGTAGGGTCCTCATTATGAAACCTCTCCTGACTCAGTTTCCTGACAGTAGCTCAGAAGACCACTGGAACAGGACCTGATAAAAGATGCCTGCATTCCTGAAGTGAACACTAGCTCTACACTGCAGGAAGTTCCCAGCAGGCAGTCTCCTGGGGAGGAGGATGCCGGGTTAACCTAAAGACATGAGATGCCCAGGCACAACCAGAAGAGGTGCTGGGACAGGACAGGCAGGTTGGGGGAGGGAAGAGGCAAGGTGGAGGGCAAGCAGCCTGACTGCTTCAGGAAAAGGTGGCCCTCCACTGGCCCACCCTGGTCTTTCTGGAATGAGGTTGTGCCAGGAAGGCAGCCTTGGGCACAGGAGAGACTTCTTCTGAGCCCCTGTATTCAAGCAGACACTCACTTCAGGCCCCAAACCAGCCAGCTGCCATCCAAGCCCTGTTAAGAATAAAAACAAATATTTGTTAGGCGTGTTGTAATGCACTAGGGTTGAGTTTTTCTTTTTCTTTTTTTTTTCTTTTTTTCCCTCGAGGCTAAAAATAGAAATGTCTTGGGTCCCATCCCTGTGGGGAGCCCTCCCAACCCGCTGCCTGGTGCAAGGTCTGGTTTGCCTCTGTCCTATGCCAAGCTTTGACTTCACTGTCAGTTGGGGGAGGAAAGGTTTTGGAAAATGGTGACAGGCTGAGGTCGCCCATCTGGATGGGTCACAAGGGAGATTTAGTTCTACAGGGCTGTGCACACCCAGATGTTGTAAGGGGCAGAGGGGCCTAGGGAAAGGCTTGGACACTATTTCCCAATAAATGATGTTCTAGCAAGGCCAGAGGGATGACCTGGTGAAGGAGGGGATGACAAGTGTACCCAACAAAAGCCAGTAGTCATGCTGGGTCACCGTTGGGGAGGACACAAAGCCTGAGAAGCTGGGAAGTTATGGCCAGTTGTCCAGAAGGGTCTGGCCCTACACCCTCAGGTTGGACCCAGTGCCTCTTTAGGCTGCAGCTTGACACGCAGTCCAGAGACTACACAGTGGTCCTGTGTGGGTGGGCTCTCTCAGGAAGTGGTCCCAGAGAGTCCCCTGAGGGGAAGGGGTTTGAGCTGTTCCCAAGAGGCGCATTGGTGACACAAAGCTCTCAGGCCTCGAGCGGGACCTAGATACGAGGCAAAAGAACCATGGTAAACTGTAAAGCTCTATGGGCACACATTTTAACTGCTAATCTTCCAGGCAGCCCCACTGCTGTTCCAAGCCTGAGACAGTCTCCAGAGACAACATTCCTCCTCACTCTGACATGACCCCAGATCGAATCCCTCTACCACAATCTCAGCCTAGAAAGCGCTAACAGAAGGGGAAACTGAGGCAAACTGGGGCCAGTGTCACATAGCCAGCTGGCATGAAGCCTGACTCGGTGCTTCATGCAACCCAGAGGCCCTGATTGCAACCCATCTCCAAGGGCAAGTCAGCTCTTCTGCCTGCAGGTCCCAGTGGTTGAAGGTCAGGTGCCTCCAGGTCCCAGGGCTCTCTCTGAGCAAGATGTAGGCCCTCGCCCTGGCTCTTCTCCATCCCCGGAACATGATACATACACACATCTGAGGGACGGGATGGCTGGAGAGCCAGCCTAGGCCAGGTTTACAGACAGCTTCCTCTGACCTTGTCCTCTCCAGGACTCTTCCAGAACCTGCCTATATGGCTCTAGGGAATTGCTATGCCTGCAAAATATGTATGGAATCTTGCTATATCCCCTGCGGCTGCACCACACCTGAGCCACTGCAGTAGACTCCACTCCCTGCTTCTAACCACCCCCTTATACCGCTCCTGAAGAGCTGAAAGGCCCCACCGCTCACTATCCTCCCTTTATAGTCCAGCTGCTGGGAGAAAAGGCCAAGCCTTGAGCTGGAACATGCTGTCATCTAACTGCATACCTACCAGTCTCCTTCCCTCTGCCTAGTATACCATCGGGCCCCTACCTCCTTATCTCCTCCACGCCTGAGCTCAGCCACAGGTCTGTACCCTGTCTCCAGCCCTTCCAGTTCTACGTAGCCATCAGCCCCTAGGTTCCTGGCAATGCCGATCTACACTGGCTGCCACTCCTCATGCTAGCTGGGTTTTCTGGGTCCCCAGAACACTGTCCTAGCTGCACTTTGATTCCCCGTGGGATCATAGATAAGGGGAATGCAAGGAGTTCCTGGTGCCAAGCAACCATGCCGGGTCAGGGCCAGGGGTCATGGTCAGACTGATCTCCCCAGAGCCTCTCAGCACTGTCTCCCTAACCTAGAATATTAAGCATGAAGCCATTTTTCTGCAACAGGAATAAGATTGCTGACACCTAGAGAAAGGACTGAAGGAGCTGAAGGGGATTGCAATCCCATAAGAAGAACAATAATATCAACCAACCAGAACGCCCAGAGCTCCCAGGGACTAAACCACCAACCAAGGAATACATATGAAGGGACCCATGGCTCCAGCTGCATTTGTAGCCGAGGATGACCTTGTTGGGCATCAATGGGAGGACAAGCCCTTGGAGTGAGTGGGTGGGTGGGGAAACACCCTCATACAAGCAGAGGAAGGGGATGGGATACGGAGTTTTGGGGGGGCATTAGAAATGTAAATAAAGAAAATATCCAATAAAAAATACACAGTTAAAAAAAAAAGATTGCTGGCACCTTAGGCATGAGCACACACCCTCATAGGGCCTCTGAACATCTCTCCCCTTCTGTGGAGATCAAACGATGCTTGAATTTCTTTAGTGACAAGGAGTGTGCCCCTTCAGTCTCAGAAGACCTGGGAATTGTGCCTGAGGTCATTGCCAGTCCCTGATTAGATCTCCTGGTTCATCCCGAAGTCCCCAAAATGAGAGGCACCTACAGACCCTGCTGTCACTATACTTCCCAATAGAATGGGACCTTAACGTGGGGCAATACTACTCCCTGCAGACGTATGCCCTGTTCCCAGGATGTCCCAGTGACTCAGCTGTCCCCGTGACTGCCATTCCTTCCACAGTATTTGTCAGTGAGATGGAATCAATCCCTCTTGTCTGAGAACTAGGGAGGGGACATAGGAGTAGGTCACCCCTTCTGCATCAGGCCACCGGTGGGCTGGCAGGTAGCAATGCATCCTTCAGCTTGGTTGACAAGGAGCCCACTGCCTTTGACGGTGACCTTGTTAGTGTAAAGGGGCAGTGCTCCACCAGGTTCAGATAGTCCTCCCTAGGTTAATGAGACACTCAGGGAAAGCAAAGCCCCCCTTGGGCAGGGAAACTGAGACCCAGGGAGCAACATAAAGGCCACTTTTAGTGTCTTTAAGGTCTGTGTGTCCTGTGCAGCACTGTCAGAATACCCCAGCCCAGCCCTCAGCCCCGGGGCCCTCTTCCTTGAAGTCTTGTAGCTCTTGGACTATAGACACCATTCTCTGTTCCGATGGTAGCCCATAGGCAGCCTGGGGTTATAGGACAATGAGAAGCTGGCCTTTTATCCAGAGGGTCACCAAATTGCAAGCTACCAGAGTATGCAGCAAGCCTTTCTGCTGAATATTAGTTTATGGGGCTCAAATAGCTGGGTTCCTTCCACGCTGATGGAGCTTTCTAGAACTTCAACAGCTCAGAGTAGCTCGCTCACTCTCCAAACTCCACCACGCCCCCACTCCACTGTCTCTCGGTTCACCTCAGTTACTCAGGCTTCCTTCTGTCTTCACCCATTCTTCTCTCTTTGCACTTGTTTCTGGCCTCAGCCTCAGGAAGCCATTGCAGACCCACCTCAGTTCCATGCTTCGTTCTCCTCGCTTCTGTGGGAGGCTCCCCACTCTCATTGACCACTCTGCTTGCCTTCCCCCAGCCTGAGGCTCTCTGAGTTTTGGAAGAGGTCCATCTCAGACTCAGCTCTGAGCCCTCCCAGTGGCCCATTCAATTCTGGCACCAAAGACCTTGTAAGACCTGAGACAGCATGGATGCTGTGTCCCACAGAAAAAGCTAGAGCCCAGAAGCCAGGGAAGGGCCACAGGCAGGGCTCCTAGCCTGCTCTGTGGTAGCAGTGTGAAGCCGGCACAGCTTCTGAGGGGATGTGGGGACTGGGCCCCAGACAGCTCATGCCAAGGACTTTCGGGGGTTCAGCCATGACGTTTTACAGGGCTCATCAAAAGAGATCAGGGTCTTTAAGTCACCCTTGGGCCTCAGGTGAGCAGGCTGGTCATCCAGGAGGGACCAGCTATGTAGGAAGGACGTCTGTTTCTGGCCTCTGGAGAAGAGCCAGCCCTGCTGCCCTCCTGCTGAGCCTCCTGTAGGTGGAGTGAGAGATCGCTCAATCCCTGACCCGCAGCCTTCTTCAAAGGCTGCATAGGGCTCCAGTGGGGCTCACTAAGGTAATGGCTCAACGAAAGAGGACACTAGGCAGCCTCCCCAACATGCACCACTTGTGTCCTGAGGTGGGGTAGGGCAGTCTACAGCTTAGCCCCTCACCAGTGTCTTCTTCAGACATTTTGCCTCTCGGCCTGCTCCTGGCCATTGCTGTAGCACTAAAGCTATGGCTTCCCCAGAACCCTGGACTTGAGTTCTGTCCTGAGATACCCAGTTCAGAGGCCCTCAGTCATGGGGTCCTTCAAGTTCAAGGACCTGATGAACAAACAGGTCCAGTCCCAGTTGTAGACTAAGGAGAAGGAGAGAGGTGTGGGTTCAAAGGTCCCCACTGGCATCAACTGTAGTCCTAGTCCTATGGTAGAGACTTGGGAACCAGTCTGCTCAGGTACTCCTGATTTCCTGTTAGAGCAGCCAGAGACACATTTCTGTTCACCTCTCACATTCCCTTACGCTCTGCCTCCTCATCACACCAGGCCCTAGGCCACAGCCCCACCCACCCACTCACCAGAATAATTCTTCTTCCTCCCTTTGTTAGAGAAGGTGACCCACAGCTACCCCATCTTGATCTCTCTCCAGTTCACTGAGAGATCTAACCCAGAGCTTGCCTGCTGTGTCTTAATTCAGTCTTTTTGCTCTGTTCTGAGAGATGATACTCTTGGCATTTCTCCTCAGTCATTCCTGTTGTGTGGTCTCAGAGGAAACCCTTCTGCTTGCCTTTCCTCAGATGGACTAGGGACAAAGAAGACCCCAGAAGACCTGGGTTTAAAAATCCTGGCTCTGGCTCTCACCCAATGTTCCTCCATAATTCCTGGATCTTGGTTAACCCATTTGCTAACGAGATCTTGCAGGGAAGGAGGTGTTATGAAGGCCATGGGTAGCAGCAGACTACCTCAAAAAGGCCTGGTCTTGGGGGTGTGCTCCATCTTCAGAGGACTTCTTGGCTTATGAGGAATGAGCCTGTGTGTGCGGAGGGCCTGGTACCTCTTTACCTACCCATGAGGCAAGAGTGAAGACAAGGTTGCTCGGGCAACCTGGGAAGGAGAATAAGGATACAAGATGGGAGATAGCGGGAGAAAGAATGTCCCAATGGAACCTGGTGCGGAAAAGGAAGCATGCAGGCAGCCCTGAGCTGGCCGGGCCACTGTGCACATGGTCAGAGTGTCCTCAGATGGAGGAAGAGGGAGTCTGGCAGTTGGTACCATGGAGCATTTGTCTTCTGATACCCAAGTAGGGAAGATCTCTTAAGTACCTTCTCCCTACAGCCTGCCTCTACTCCGTGAGCACCTCTTCCTGGGCTCCCTCCCAGCCTGGAACTATGGGTAGCACCTGGAGTGGGGAATGGGGTGTGTGACTGGAGGCCTAAGAGGTCAGAGCTCAGCCTAGCCAGGGCAAGACTACAGACATGAAGGAACAGAGATGGAAATTGGTAAGCAAGCCTGGCTTTTCCTACAGCTCCAGTCTCCTCAGTGACTGTGTCCCCAAATCCCTTCTGGGGTCCATGTGATTCCTGTTGCCTGGAATCCTCTGTGCTCTTGGGGTTCAGAAGGCAGGTCATTCTAGGAAGGGAAGTACTAGGTATGCAGACAGGAAAGGCCCAGCAAGCTACAGGAGTGACTAGAGCTCAGGGGAAGGGGTGTCATTTGAAGGATAACAAAAAAGCCACTGGGGATACCTGGGCTGGCCCAGGCCAAACGCTCTCACAGTGCCTTAAGGTAGGGCCTGGGGCCAGGCCGGGCAGTGTGGACTCCATGCCTCAGGCAGGGCCCCCAAGGATGCGTGCCCTGGCCCTGGGAGGCCGGGTTGGGATTGAATCACTGCCAAGAAATAAGTACAGTCTGGGCACCCGGGCCAGGGCATTCTCTGGGCTCCTTCCTCATTCCTGGCCCTGTGGGAGTAGCCGGACCCTGAGCTCCGCTGCAGCCGCCACTGAAGATTTGATGAGTGCCTCATGGGGACCCAGGGCCTCCTGCCAGCCTGCCCAGCCCTGGCCTGGGCCCCAGGCATGCTTCAACCTACCGATCATCAAGCCTCAGCCTTGGACTACCTCTTGCTCTCTGATGGGGAGACTGAGGCCATGCCTCCGTGAGGGTCATCTCCAGACTTTCTGTGCATCAGGAAGGAACAAGGCTCAGATGCAGGGTTTTGTCTGTCCCTAGAGGGGTGTATTCCCCCCCCTTTAAAAAGCACAGCCAAAGGCCCCTCTATGAGACTTGGGTCTAAGGCTTGTTCTGTGGGGCCTAGTAAAGAGCACACGGCTAATTCTACCCAATGCCAGGTTTCCCCCGGGGACAATGGGCAGTGGCTAAACCGGCCCCGCCACATGCCTTCTGACCCTGGGTAGGATGCCATTCTCCGTAGGCAGTGCATGGTCACCACAGGCTGTGGCCAGGCAAGCAGTTAGGGTTGTGAGCCCCTAGGGACTCTAGATTCAGGCACTGTGAAAACAAGAGAAGGCCCAGAAGTTTACCACAAACAGCTGGGGAGACCCCAGGACCTCAGGCCTAGGAGTCTGAAGTCAGAGAGGAATGGAAGTAGAGACAGGCCCTTCTATCCCACCTCCAGCTGAGGGCATATTGGGGTCAGACCTGTGGTTAGTTCCTAGGCAGCAGACCATTTGGCCTTTGGTCCCTGAAGTCCTGTATTATCCAGAGAAGTTTCAAGGTCTGTGTATAAGCACATACCCTGGGACTCTTGCTGGCCACTAGAGGCAGGGCAAGTCTGATAGTCTCAGCTGAGCCCGGCTGAGAGCCTCAAGCACGGAATGGAGGGAAGCTGGTCCCTTAGCCAGCAGAGGAGGTGAAGTGGGGAAGCCTAAAGGGCTCAGCCTCAGTGGGCAGTGTGTGTCCCCACCCTCGGGGCAAGAACTGCAGGGCTGTCCCATGGAGACGTCACACACACACTTGCTTTTCTGATTCCGGCTTTTATTGGGGCAAAGTGCTCCCCTCCAGAGGAGGCAGGAACACAGCCCATCAGAAGTAGGGCACTTCAAGGACATGTGGTGCCCGGCCACCTCCACCCCAGCACACAGCATTGGGACAGCCAGTGCCCTGCCTGGGTCCACTAACCACCTCTCTCCCCCAAGGCAAGGTCTGCGGCTGACCGAGTGCAGGCGCAGGTGCCTGGCAGCCCAGGGACAGTGCGAATTGCCTCGGTGGCATCAGGGGCCCCCGAGGGTCTGTTTCAAGCAGAAGGAGGAGCCTGGCTTGGGGGACAGCCAGCTGAAGCTATCCCCCATCCCCTCCGGTACCCAGTGTAGGTCACAATAACTTAAGAGACATGACAGACAGGGGACGCTATATAACAATATAAGTTAACCAGGCTCCTCACAGGGGACACTGGGCTATAGACATGGGTGTCCAGGACTTAAGGTGAGAGGGGGGTGGGACCAGGATCAGGGTGGGACATTTCCAGTGGCCCAGAGGCTTGGAACATCCTGACATGATAGGGACACACAGCTGGATGCAAGGCAAGGGCAAACAAGGGTCACTTTCCCCAGGTCAATGTCCAGGCCACCTGGCTTGGTGGCCACCAAACCCCACACTCCATGGACTTCTGCTATGAAACACCTTAGTGTGGGGTAGGCTGTGGGCAGTTGTATTATCAGCCCTGGCTGTCCCTTACCCCTGCCATGTATTGTGGAAGAGAGAGTGGGGAGATGCCCAGGCCTGAGTTTTTATGTCCCCATCTGAAAGGGCCTGAGGAAATGGGACATTAAGTCTCCCACAGACCTCCTGCTTGAGGACCCCCATGTCCTCATAATATGAGAACCCTCAAGCAGGTGTCAGTGGACACTAGGCAGGGGCACTGGCTTCTAAATACAGCCCTAAATTCTGGATGTCAATGCTCTGGCATCAGGGTCAGAGGAGAAGGACAAACTCCAAGGTACTGAAAACAGGGTTCGGCCTCCCATTACCCTGGCTACTTCCAGAGTTGGGCCGGCTGGGGCTGTGGTGGTATATTTCACAGAGCCTTGGGGGTCTCCAGTAAATCTTCAGATTGCCCTCTGGCCATCTATCATGTGGGGCAACTGTCCCTGAACTCTCCTGAACCTGTGGGGCAGTCCTGGGTGTCAGGTTGGCTCCAGAGTAGAAGGGAATTTGTAAACCGGAGGTGGAGGTTTGCAGCGGGCTGGGAGGGTGAAGGACCAGGGCAAGGAAGAGGCATGCCTGGAACCTGACACAAGCCACATTTGATTTGCATGACAGTCTCCAAGTGGAATGGAAGATGGGCTGTCCTCTGCGGCCATCTCAGGCCTTGTAGGGCCACCAAGTCCCTCCCAGGGTACTGATGAGGAATCCCCCCACCAGCCAGCCTCCGTGCCAACTCTGACATCCCCGAGTTCTGTAAGGAGCAGAGGACCCTCCAGGGAGGGGCCAGGAGAAGGGAGGGAAAGGAGATGGGTGGGGCATCATCAAACAGGGTTAGGTCTGGCTACCCAGTCGTTAGTACTGAGTCCTCATCTGATGCTAAGAAAACATAAATAATTTTGTCAACATCCATCCACACTGCCCAGGGCCGGCAAGAAACAGCCCAGGAAAGTTTTGAGTGTGACTGATGGGTGTGACCTTTCTGTGTCCAGCCACCAGGCAGGGAGGTGACCCTCAGAGTCTCGTGGTTGCTTTGAGGTTCACTTTCCCGAAGAGAAGTAAAGGGGTTTGTCTCCATTGGGTACCAGACCACCATTGCGTTGACCTTGGATGCTGGGCCGGGAGAGACCAGGTAGGAAGGAGCCTGGTGTATCTTGAGCTCCCCAACCCCATCTCCACCCTCCTGTGCCTGCAGCTGGCAGCTCCGGAAGCAAAGAAGGATGTGCAAAATGGCGAGGGCCGCAGCATAGGTAGGCGCCGAGCGCGCCTGCGCGGGAGCCTCACTTGCAGGTGAAGACCTCGGTGCGCTCGCTGCACGTGTTGCACTTGACGAAGCAACACCAGTGGAATTTGCAGTTGCACTGCCACACCTTGGTGTACTGGTGCGTGTTGTAGCCGCGGCCGCAGCACATGGTGTCACAGCCATCGGCACCCGGCGAGGTGCGGTTGCACAGGCGGCCTTGCGTGCCCACGCTGCCAGTGGCCGCGTCTTCCTCGCAGTAGTTGGGCGACTTCTCGATGTACACCAGGTCCGTCTCCATAGGCTTCTGGTAGCTGCGCAGCTGCTTGATGCGCAGGAAGGTGGGCTGGCGCAGGCGGCTGGCTCGCACCACCTCCACCTGCACGGCTGCGTTGTACTTCTCCTTGAGCAGGTGGCCCACCTCGCGGAACTTGGGCAGGGTGGTCCAGCAGGTTTTGGTTGTACACGAGCCTGACACACCGTGACACTTACATTCCAGCTTCATGCGGTCCTCCAGAACCTACAGGGGACAGAGTAGAGGCTCAGCAGGGAATGGAAAAGGCTGGGTGCCATCCAGAATTATACGGGTCTCCTCTCTGAGCTCATTCATCTGTGCTGCTAGGAATGGGTTCCAGTGTGCGCACTCTGTAGAGGGTGGTGTACTTGATCAGACTTGCTTAAATCCTGCCCTAATGAGGAAATGGGACCGGGACCACTTGCAGGGAGGGCAGCAGGGAGGGCAGCAGGGAGGGACGCTGTGTTGGGAGAGGCCCGGCAACAGCAGGTAATTTATAAGCACAGGCCCTCCATATCTCTATCTCCCTGCGACCGCCCTCATGCCTGGTGCAGAGCCTGGCATGCAGTCAGAGCTTAACAGCCAGCTGTTAATGACAGGCTGCCGTGCCAGTGATGAAGGGAACTGGGAGGGTGAGGGCACGGGTCAGTGAGGCCCAGTCGTGCCATCCTCTGGGAAGCCGACAGCCAGGCATAGCCGGCTGTTGTTCTTTCTCCAGTGGCATGAGGGCCCGGGATGGGTGCAACCCTGTGTTTTCCTTGGGCCTCCCTCTCACTTGGGAAGGCCAGTTCCCAGAGCCAGCCCTGACCCCAGGTACTCATTTACCCAGATCGAAAGAGTCCTGCCAGCCGGCCTGATGAAAGATGGGGACTCACTGTTAGCTGCCGCCCTGTGGCTGCTGAGGGGCTATTTGTCAGCTGTCCCTGCTTCACTGGCCTCACCTCCACAGCCTGGGACTTCTGGCATTTGGCCTCTAGCTCCACCCTCAGGCTGGAACCCACTGTCAAGGGCACCTCTTGTCAGCCCCCAGCTCTGCTCTAGACAAGAGGCTTCCTCGAGTGAATGAGTGAGTGAGTGAGTGAGTGAATGAATGAAAACAAGAGTGAGAGGAAGACCCCCACAGAGACTGCCTCTGCCTCAGCACCTTCCTTGGCTCTCACAGAGGATCTCTGGAGCACATGGTCGAGTGTAAGAAACAGAAAGAGCTGGTAGTGGTGGCCCCACCTTTAATCCCAGCACTCCGGAGGCAGAGGCAGGTGGAGCTCTGAGTTGGAGGCCGGCCTGGTCTACAGAGCAAGTTCCAGGACAGCCAGGGCTACATAGAAAAACCCTGTAAAAAAAAAAAAAAGAAAAAGAAAGAAAGAAAGAAAGAAGGGAAAAAGGAAGGAGGAAGCAGATTTGCTTGTGACTCCCAGGGCCTGTGGAAGCTCACAACTCTGCAGGGGTGAGAGTACCCTGGGGGACTTCCTGGAGAAGGTGATGCTTATGATGGGTGTTGATGACAGGGTAGGAGCTCACTGAGCATTCCAAGAGGGCCTACCAAAAGACACAACAGTGTCACTGAACATCCAGGGGACGATGGGAGTATGTGCCCCTCACTGCTGGATGGACCCTGGGCAGGTATCCCCACTACTGTTTTCCAGCTAAGTGAATGATGGCCTGCAGCAAGGACTAGAGAAGCTGGGCAGGAAGGTGGGGGTGGTGGTGGTGCTGAGGTAGGACTGGCCCAGGTTTCCTGTGAAGGGAAATGGGAGTTGCAGGCAGAGCAGGTAGACCAGAAAGGCCTGAGAGTAGGGCCAGAGTGGTCTCAGGTATACTTGGGACCTGTCTCCTGCATCCCCTATCCTTCATCTACCCTGGTGACTCTCCTGCCTCTGATTATGCTTTGCTTGGCTATGTTCCCTTCTAGTCTTCTTCGGGCTTGCTAAGTTCTCTGCCCTGATCACCAGCCTAGCAGCTAGCTAGACTGGACCTTCCGGGTCCTAGGCAGGAGCAGCTGGTCACTCAGGACCTGGATGACAACTCTCCACCAATGGCTGAGACCAGTGGGGGACCAGGTTGGGGCCATGCAATCCAGTAGTCAGCTACCAGTGTCACCGAAGCCTCTGGACACCCCTCACCCAGACCATAGCTCCTAAACCCCATCAAGGATCTTCTACCCTCGCCTGCCTGAGGACATCAGATCCTGCGCAGCCCTGCCGGTGACAAGGGCAGATGAAGTTGATTGGGCAGGTGTTTGCAGAGTGAGGGGCCGAGTCCTCGCTTGGCTGGGTCCCCTGAGCTGGAGTCTCGCCGGGAAGTGATCACAGGATTCAAGAATGTGCCGTTTCCTTCTCCAGAGCCCTCGCCATGAGAGCAACAGCAGCCTTGGCGCCAGGGACAGCCAGGAGCTTGGGGCACTGAGACCAGCCCAGGCGCCCAGGAGACACCTGGAGGTTGCAGAAGGGGCCTCCCGCCTGAGGGGCTGAGCTGAGGCTGCCGGCTCTGCAGGCCTGGCTCCCTCCGGTACACACAGGAGTGTGGTGTGAGCTGCACCCAGGGAAGAGCTGACATGGAGGGTCCAAGGTTTTGGAGCAGCACTCTTTTAGGCTAGGCTAGGGGAGTCACCAGGCCGGGGGTTGGGGGGAGCAATCTTTCAGGAAAAGGTTGGACAGCCGAGAGGAGTCTGAGATTCCTTTATCCCAGCAATGCAGACCTGGGTGGGAAAGGTGCCTCACATTCAGCCTGGGAGCAGCTGAGGTCTGGGCTCGGGAATGGCTGTGAGTCTCACTGGCCTTAGAGCAGCAGCCACATTCTGGGCTCACCAATGGGTTTCCTTCCCAGATCTGTACAACTGGAATAAACCCGCCCAGCACCACTGTCAGGAACCCTTGGTGAGGACATGTTCTGTGGTCAGTTGATAGGGTGCCATGCCTGATGTGTATCAGTGGGAAGACTTCAGTGCTGGCCTGAACACAGCACCTAACCTTCCCACAGAAACAGCCCTGGATGCCACCCTGTCTGGATAGAGGAAAGAAACCATAGACTCCATCCTCTCGGGCAGCCATTTTATCTGCCCATTTCCCTTGCTCCATACTGTCATAGGGACCACAAAGGGGCAAAAACATGGACCAGGCTCCTTCACAGCTGAGTATCCTTTGGGATCAGTCTTTCTGCCCAGACACCAGGGGACACCTCTCTTTAATGACCAGCACAGTCCATGAGGTGTCTGTGTCTGGAGAGGTGAAGCAGGGCTGGGTTGGTGGCCATGATGAGCTGGACTCTGAGCTCAGTCCCTCTTGCTCCAGCCCATCCAGGATGCCAGTCTTTAGTTCATGCAGCCTGAGGTGAATGGGGAGTGAGATGGTTGGAGGCTGCTGCCCATGACTCGTATTACGGGGCAACTCGGAAGTGACCTCACAGGAATGAGGCGGGGGTAAAGCAGAGTTGTGTCCGTCTGGAACGGGGTGGCCCACAAAGACACTGAGTGCCCTCATATGAGACAGAAGAAACAACAGCCCAGTAGAGGCCATACAGTCAGGAGCAGAGCTAGAACAGTCCAGACACAAACCAACAAACGCTGGGGTCTCTAGAAACTGATCAAAGAAAATGGGACTTGGCTGTTCCATACTCTATGCCTTTTGATCCTTTGGAGAGAACATGGTCCCACCACACCTTGGTGCTCGGTTTCAGGGGTAGAATAGTTGGAGAAGGTGTGTCTATCCTTTAATGCTGTCTGTGAGTCTGAGGTGCTCTGAGACATCTGTCTAATGCCCTAGGGTAGGTTCAGACCCAGTGCTGGAGCAGTGTGGTAACCTCAGGCTCTCAGCCCACCACCAAAGCTGGTTAGTTCTAGCACCAAGCTGCTTAGAGGAGAAGGCCCACATGCAGCCACCAGCTGGCTTTCAGGGCTTCAAGCCAAAGTCTGCTCACAGCTTTAAGAGGTGGGGCTACTAAAGGGGCAGCAGAGGAGGCTGGCAAAGCATCCAGCATGTCTTGTGCAAACAGGGTGTGTGGGGTGGGGGGGTCAACTCACACACAATTGAGGACAGAGCTGGCACAAGGACTGTGACTTCTAGTTGATGTATGTTTGGTGGGGGTAGGGGGGAGACAGAGTCTTACTGAATAGCCCCAGCTGGCCTGGAACTTACTATGTAGGCTGACCTCAAAATCCCAGAGATCTGCCTGACTCTGCCTATTGAGTGCTGAGATTAAAGTGCGTCTGGTTCTTTCTCTTTCTGAGACAGGTTTTGTCCTGTAGCTCAGGCTAGCCTAAAACTCACAATCTATGCCGGCCTCAGTGAATGAACTGCCATGCCTAGGTACCACTGACATTTATCAGCCTTTTCCGGTGGCCCCTGGCCAGCCTCCACCTAGCCTGCTCTCCCGTGGTCTGTTCTCAGCTTCATTCACGGCACAGCTTTTCTTTAACCCCGTGGATGGTGTCTGGGATGTTTTTATCCTTTATCCGCTTAGCCAACACCTGCCAGAACTCACCCTTTATCCTTTATTTTGGTCCCTAGTCCTATTACCAACCTCTATCTTCCCATAGCCCCGGGGGCCACTCCCGCCCTAACCCCTTATACCTCTTTACGGGATCATTCCCGTACCCAAACTGGAGATAACCCTAGCTGATCCTCAGATGGCCCTTTGCCTGGAATCCTTGTCCCAATGATCAGTGACCAGAACTCAGGGGGGAGGGGCTACTTGGACAGCTCCGTAGCAGCTCGCCCTGGGGCTCACTGTCCTTATCTGCAAACTGGGAAAGGTGAAATCTTCCTTCCAAGAGGAAAAAAAAAAATCTGCTAAGAAACAGACCACTGAAGAGACCCAAGGGGCTCCTATGAGGGTCCAGCCTTGCCTATCCTCCATGTTGGTGGTCCCTTCTTCAGCATTCCTGGCAGGTGGGCTTGAATCATGTGCTATGAATTGGTCTTTGCCTGGAGATGTGAGATTCTCTGGAACCCACTGGAGGCCAGGCAACCATTCTTTCCTTATCTCTTTGTCCTGATCTAACTGCCCCTGTTGGGGACATCCCACATCAACCCTCCTCCGGTTCTACACCAGCTCCAGCTTCCTGAGGCCTGACTCATCCACCCCGCCTGCTCTCATTGGCTGGAATCGCTTGCAGCCATTCCCTAGGGTCAACCTGTTTGTCCTTCAAGAGCCGACTCCTATACCACTTCCTCCAGGAAGTCCCTGTGCCTAACCCTGGGCCCCTAGGTTCTTTATCCCCTTAAGTGATCCCAGACCCCCTAGTCAGTTGGATTCCTCTCTACTGCCTGGCCCCGGAAAAAGGAAGGCAGAGTGTTTATAGAATAAATGAATGAGGTTCTGGTCTCAGCCATCTACCCTGAGGTGGAGAGACTCATCAACACTTCTTTGCCTGAAAAGTCAATTCATTCAAGAAGCCCCTAGGCCCTGCAGGCATGGGTGCAGCCCCTAGAACGAAGGAGCCAGATCCAGCCCATGTTCTGCTCGGCTGGCTGCCCTATCTTGGGCCATCTTGCCGCCGCTGTAGCCGCTCCTCCTAGCTCCGTATCTGGGGCCTTCATCTCCCTGTGGTGGCGGGGCTCACCCTGACTTCTTCCCTAGTGTGTCCTGGCCTGATTTTCCTCCATTATAGCCCTCACGCTATCTCACTGATACACAAGCCTGGCTATTCCACAAGCAAACCCAGATGACTGCACCTGCCCATCTTGAGACAATAATCTTTCTTTTCCTGTCCTCAGCTGCCTGAGTTTTAGTTTCTTTTGTTTTACTGTTTTTGTTACGTTGTTTTGTTTTTTAGCTTTCAGAATCAGGGATGCCAGCTATTTTGGCCCGAGCCCTGATCTACTTGCAGGTCCCCAGCCAGGTCTAAGTCATATGCTACACAGAAACTGGTCCCACATGCCCAAACCTGAGGTGTCTGGCCTGTACAAAGGGCAGGAAGGACTACCTGGGACTGTAGAGAGATTCAGAGGCAACACAAAGATCCAGTCCAAATACTTCTGTAGGCAGACACCATGCCCCTAAGCCCGCCATATCCGCATGCCCACCATGCCCCCAAAGCCCACCAGACCCCCATTCCCGCCATGCCCTCATGCCCAGCATGCCCGAGTGCTACCTTTCTGCCTGCCTCATTGTTGTGAAGATTCATGAGGCGCCTGGCATTCTTTTTGATCTCACGAGCATCCACGAAGCGCCGGGAAAAGTCAATGCCGTAGCGGACATCAGCTGAACATCCCCCCCACTTCCAGCCTTCCGCCTGGTTGTAGTAGCCTTGCTTCTCACGGTCACAGCCACAGTTGCTCAGATTGCCCTGGCTGCAGGCAGCAGTGACGGCATGTGCCACTCCCGCTGCGGTGATGGCGTACGTGAAGGCAGCCTCTCGGCTCCCTGTGGAGAGAGACAACGGAGATGGGTGCTGTGGCCTTCAAGTTCTGAGCCAGATGGTCACGGGGATGTAGTCCACCTGCTGTGTGGCCCTAGGCTCAGCACCTGCTCTCTCAGAGCTTACAGCTCATTGAAGTGGGCCTGATGAGCCCCACCCTGACGGATATAGTAAGGTCATTTGATTGTCTGCAGGGACCTGCCAACTCATACCATTGTCCTCTACTATCTCCCTGGGGGGGAAGTAGAGACAGTCTCAAGGGAGAGGTCATTTATCTTCTGGGCAGAAGGTGGTATTCTGGGCCAAGAGGAAGCACAGTCTTTGTCCTTAGCTGGAACCCCTCACAGCTCAGAAGCTCGCCTCTCCCGCTCCCTCTCCCTCCTTCTCTCTCTTTCTCTTCCCTCATTTCCAGTCCATTTCAGGCCTTGGACTCCCAGGTCTCCCCTTCCATCCAACCATCACTAGCCACCACTTGGGTCTCTCCAAATGTGGTCTAGGCTGGACATCCCTCTACCCCAGCGTCCTCACTGGCTCTCCTCCAAGAGCCAAGCCTATGACCCACAGAGCTAGAAAGGGAAGCCATTACTCCACCCCACCCCACCTCACCTCACCCCTGCTCACACCTGCCTGGCTTCCTCAGCCCTCTCCCCATCCTCGGTCAGGGATGATGACTCAAGCCTTCTGGGTGTGGCTCACACCCCTTGTAGATGTACTAGTCTTTGGGGTAGGATTCCCTTCCCCTCTTGAGGCCTAACCCTAATGCCTGCTCTTCTAGGCAGGCTTCTCAGGATAAAGCCCTCATTGCTTTATCCAGCTTAGCCCAACAAGGGGTCTCCCTGGATCCTTGTAGGCCCAAAGGCCTCTAAAGTGAGTGAGACCTGCTCTGTTTTCTTCCTTATCTTCCACAGCTCCAGGCTGCAAGCCTTCCATCTCAGACTCATTTCTCAGGTCCCTCCTTCTTCACCCTGTTTCCTTCAAGGCTCCAGACCATGGCAGTATGTGGTTGCCCAGCAGGCTCACGATGGTCACCCCAGAAACCTGAGGTAAGCACCAGTGACGTGACTCCCCATCACCTCATCTAGGAACACCAGGGTCAATGATCAGATATGGCCATGGTGATAGAAAACAAGGCCCAGCCTTAGCAAGGCCTCATGCCAGCACATACCTGCCCCAGCCTGTCCTGGGTACCTGGCTACAGGTCCTTACTATCTGAGAATGTGTTTGCTGCGACCCACCACTACAGAATAGTGGGTCAGAGTCAAGCCAGGTCCATAAACCACATCAAGAACCGTCTCTAATGCCTGGCCTAAGCCTACCTATCTACCCACCAAGCAGCTGGGGCATACCAGAAAGTATCTTCCTTCCCAGGGGGAGATCACTGGATCTTCCCTCAGGTGAGGACAATTGTCTCGGGCCTATAAGCAGCCTCTGCTTTGCCCTGCTGGCCTGCTGGACTGCTCCCAGCATCACCAGAACATCTCTTGCCAGAAAACATTCCCTGTGGGCTCTGGGCTCTGGGCTCCATTTATCACACGAGATAGGAGAGAATGAAGATAGTCCCTAAGCCCAATGGACTCTGCACAGTCCTGTGTGGCCAGCATTGTTCTCAGAGGACCCAGAGCTACCTTGTCCCTGTACTGGTAGAGGCTGACCAGGAACCCTGGATAGAGCAGAGACTGGGCAGGTGCAGGAATCCATGTCCCTGGGTCTAAATTAGGTCACCAATACCTCTAGGGAAGCTACCAAGCTCCCTTTTCCCTGTGCTCAGACCTAGCAAAGTTAGTTGACCAGCTGTTGAGCGGTGATGGAAGGGGCCATTCCAAGGAGGAATTCTGTAAGTTCTATGTGGAGCATAGGACTCAGAACCCCAGAGGCCATCCTAACCTGTTACTATAGGGTAGAAGGGACATCTTGAATGCAGGAAGTCTTTTAGGGGCATAGGCCGACTCCTGGTGTGTGTTGAGGTAGCGTGTAGTAGCCTGTGCTGCTATTAGGGAATTGGGCAGTGCTGTATGTGACATGGGCAGGGCTGTGAGGTGTGGTGTGCATCCTGTGTTGTGGGGGTGTGCACAACTTTCTAAGGAGCGCAGTGGCTGGCAAGACACCACGAGACCCAAACACAGCAGAGTTCACTGTGACTTCACAGGATTCTGAACCTTTCAAAAGCAGCTCGGCGTCCTCATCACGGCTGGCACTCCTGCACATCCACTGTGCCTCCCGCTCCTTTCTGACCATCTCCTGTTCTTACAGAATGCTCATGACAGTGAGATGAGGCAGGCTTTACTCCCATTTTCCAGAGGAGACTGAAGCATGTGGAGGGTATAACACTGGGCATTAATAGCTGAGGTGGGATTTGAACCTGGCCATGGTGCAAAGTCTAGAAAAGCTGGTAAGGGGTTGAGAGCCCGAACATAGGTCTCTGGGACCCATTCTGTCCCCGCCCCAGTTTGGCTCATATACAGCCTGCAGCTGTAGGAGAGGAACAAGAACAATGGAGAGACTCTCAGCACCTAGGGAAGTGCCTTTGGTTGATGTGAGAGTCTTTAGGGTATCCATGGGGGGAAGGTGGGTAGTGGGGTTTGGGAGTGCTAGGCAGCAGCTAATCCCTGGATGAGGGGTCTGTGGGGGCCAACCTGATTTTCTAGGGAGCACAAGTTGCAAGTCCCAGTGCAGAGGTTTAGAAAATTCAAAGGATCTTGCAATTCTGCAATAGGGACAGACAGCTGTGGGTGTCATCCACCGCCACCACCACCACTGCCACCCAGACCAAGGCAGCCACTGGATGCTGTTCAACTTCTTTCGATCTGACCAGGAAACCTATGTTGAAGCCCCAGGCAAGCAGACAGGTGTGCTGGCTGGCAGGTGTGTTTCAGGACAACCCAAAGTGTCCTGGTACGCGCGTGTCCTGCTTAGGCCTCAGCTCTCACCTGCTTCTGCCCATACTTGCTCTGACTCAGCAGCTACTCACCAGGCTGCCACGCCTGCTAGGGCCGTTTTTTATTTGGTTTTAATGAGCCAAGCCCTCGGTCTGTTACCATAGAGACAGGAAAGGGGACCAAGAGGCAAATGGTAGCTTGTGGAGACGAACACCCATGTGAGGTCAAACAAGAGGGCTGAGTGTGGGTCGTGAGCTGAGGATACCTGCAACCCACTAGTATGCTGCAAGAGTTCGAGTCTTGAAGAAGCCCTGAATGCTGGCTCAGTGGGCTTGGTAACTCACCCCAGGCTATAGCATGCCCAGGTGTTGAGTATGAAGGGAGGAGTGAATCTAGGCTTCCCCATCCCTCCTGGAGCCTTGGCTGGGGCTGCCCAAGGCTCTACCCTGCTCCCTCCAGGAAAGAACTGACTCAGAGCTTATCCTTTTCAGATGCAGACAGCCAGAGCTCAAGAACCTACCTAGTTCAACAACCACTGATGGCTCCCAAGATCTCTGAGATAGATTCCAGGGTCCTGCCCTCGTCCCTAGAGTCTGATAGTCTATCCTCTCCCACCGTGAGCTATAGCTTAACATGGCCAGGGTGGCTCATCTGTGGGTGGGACTTATATGTGAAGAGAGGAACCCACAGCTCCCTGCCTCTGCCTCCTGTCTGGCAACAGTGGTAACTCTGCTTTTGGTGACTGTCAATGTCCTCATGTCACAGGCTCTGGATGCAGCTGGGATGCTAGCCCTGTCCCAGAGTGTATCCTGGAGGCAGGTAGAGCTTCCTCTGGGCAACGTTTGGGTCAGTTTTCCTATGCTTCCTACATCCAAAGCCCTCTCCCATGTCTTCAGACATGGGTGAATCTGGTTATCTTATTTTATTTTTTCCAACATTCCTAAGAATGGGTCATTTTAATTGGATACATTTCCCAGATAGAAAGACTGGGCCTCCTGGTGGTTAACAATTTGCCCCAGACAGTGGCTACTGCCTGGGCTCAGGCAGTTTGTTCTAGGTGATTTGATGGCAGGGAGAGAGATCGAGGGAGTGAGGCTAGCATGCAAGCTTTGTGTGACCACCAGCTGTTCTGAGAGGACTACTGGCTCACAGAGACCTAGGGGTCCTTTGGGATCAGAGACTATTCCCATTCAGGTTTGCACCATTAAGCACTGGAGCCCCCCAGCTTCCCTAGAAAACACCAGAGATGGATGAGGAGGGCTTACAGTGGCCACCCCTTATTTCTGGCTTTCCAGAGTCCTTGGATGGGTTTCTGAGTCTTGATGGTCCGAAATAAGCTTCTGACTCTTGATGGTCCTCGGGGGACTAGGATGATATAGAACCCTGCCCCCCACCACTACCCCCACCTATGGCATTTGGATACATCAAAGCAAGCACCATTAGCTGAGGGGCTCTGGCCAATAAAAGGAAAAGCAGAGAGAGCCTGAAGAGAGGCTTGGAGCAGTGAAGACAGAGGAACACTGGGCTTGAAGTTGCTTCAGGCTGGGGATGGGGTGGACAAACCACAACTCCTCTAGAAGCCCACGTCTCTCATTTGCCTTGTAGAAACAAAATGCTCCCCTGCCCCTCGTCCTGGAGCCGGCTCTGGGAGCAAACAGAACCAGCGCCACTACCCCTATCAATAAGAAGGAGAGGAGGTCTAAGGCTAGTAGAGGAACCACAGGATAGCCAGGCACTTCTCAGGGTCCACTGAGGCTGGCTGAGAACACCCTTCTCCAGGACTGGTACTTTCAGCATTGCCCAGTAGTCTCCTGTCTTCACCTTAAGTGGGCCTATCAGGGGAGCAGCCCCTGAGACCACCAGTATGTAAGTGAACCATAGCTGCAGAGCAGAGGCTGGCTCAGCCACAGGAGGACAGCCCAGTTCAGTGTTCCCCTTAGGTTATTCAAACTTGCCCTCACTGAGTCCATGGGCTCCCCACTCAGCTGCCACAGGCTGGGCTCATAGATAATACACATAGCCCCTGCCTGCCACATGTCTACAGTGTGAAACTAGAGCTGAGTGTCAACTGCCTGGTGTCCCCTCACACTGACCCCCAGAGAACCCCACTGGGCAGAGCTAATGGGCCTGCTTGCCAAAGCAGAGGGAGGACAGGGCCCCCTGCCTCAGGGCAGAGCTGAGGCTAAGCCTACCCCCAGACCTATCACTCAAGCTACCTGCCATTTCCTGGCATCTACATGGTCCACACACTATTTTTAGAATGCTATAAATGCCAGAATAGAGCTCACAATGACCCCATGGGCTACACTGGGGAGGCCATGCTACAAAGCCCTTGGCTGTCTCTCAGAAGAGTTCTGGGAAGGGCCTTGAGCACCTTAAGCAAGGAGATGGACTGATGCCCAGAGAAGGACAGTGTTCTGCCCAATATTCAGGACATGGTGGAGCCAGGGCTCACAGGCCAAAGTCACTAAAGTCAGACGTCAAAGGTCTGGAGTCACTCAGGGCGTGGAATCCTTCTACAAATCCAGAACCTAAAATTGGCTACTCAAGTAATGCTGGCCCAGCCAAGGGGTCTTCCTGTGTCTCTGTGGCCACATACGGACCCCAGAAAGGTTTCCCTAATCTTCATACCGACATATGTTACACGCACAGGGTCTCTGTGGTATGTACATGCTTAAGCAACCTCATGTGGGGTGTGTGTGTGTGTGTGTGTGTGTGTGTGTGTGTGTGTCGCATGTCCACATGCATGTGTTTGGGTGTGCATGCTATTCTGTTTGAACTCAGCACTTGGGAGTATGTGGGAAGGAGGGTTCCTATATGACCCCTGTACGACCTTGCTGCTCCTCTTTAAAAACAACATTGTCTTCCAGTCACTAATAAAAAAGCAACCAATTTAAAATGGGCAAAGAAGGGACAGAGTACTTGCCTAGCAGGCAGGAGGCCTTAGGTTTCATTCACAGGACTGGAAAAAGGGGGAGGGGATCAGAGAGGGGAGTGTGTGGACAAAGACTCTTAAGAGACATCTCCCAAAAAGAGTATGAAAATGGCCAATAGACACATGAGAAGATACTTAGTGCCCAGTGTCATTAGCAAACCCAAATCACAGCGAGATGCAGCTCATACCCACCAGGACAGTGGGAATCAAAGACCACTAAGACCACATGCTGGTGAGGGCCTGAAACTTCAGAGCCCTGGACACTGTCACTGGGCATGTGAAATGGGAAGCCACCACAGAAAAGTCTGGCAGGTCCCTGGAAATGGAATGGTCAAGCTTCCTGATGCAGCAACCAGGTATCTGTAGGAAATGAAGCCACGCCCTCAGAATTCCACACGCAAATGTTCATAGCAGCTCAAGGTGGGAACAGCCCAAGGATATGTCAAGGATGGGTGCAGAAAATGTGGTACACCGGGGCTGGAGAGATGGTTTGGAGAACAGAGCATCCGTGTTGTGTGGTACAACTGCCTGTAACTCTAGCACCAGGGAATCAACACCTCTGGCCTCCCTGGGCATCTATACTCATGTATACACACAAGAAAGAAAGAAAAAGAAAAGGGAAAGTAAATGCAGTGTACTCATACAACGGATTGTTACTTAGTCTTCAAAGAGAAGTGACGCTAATGTGAAGTCCTGGGCCTTAAAAACAGGATGTGTGGTAAATGAAGCCACATACAAAGGCCCCACATTGCAGGCTCCCACTTACAGTGTGTCTTCGGCTAGCCAATTCACAGAGAGGTATTGAACTGGCATTGCCGGGGGCAGGAAGATGGGGCCTAGCAACTCAAGGCTCAGAGTTTCTTCTGGGGCTGAGAAAATGTCTAAGGTCAATGGTGATGGTGGCCGCGCTGTGGAGACTCCAGACCACAGAGCTGTATGGCTGACTGCAGCCTGTCACAGAAGTGACACATGATGGTCTGAAGGGTTCTACACACCTGTCCTTCTCAGTGTGAGTCCTCATGGGACTCTGTCAGCGCCAGCTAGGTCCTCAGCTATCCATAAAGACTTGAAGCTGAGAAGCCAAGCTGGTGACTAACCTGAGGGCGCACATCATGTGATCTACTGAGCTCTGGTCTGACTAAGGGACACCTTAGTTTCACTGCCCCAAGGCCTAAGTGCCAGACTGGAAAACCTGCACACCCCACTTCCTGCCTTAGACCAGGGACCCCATACACCTCTGTCGGTCCAACATCTCTCCATCCCAAACTACGTCACAGACTGTGTGTCCCACACCACCAAGCACAGCCCTGCTCCTGGCCAGACCACCAAGCGTCCTGAAGAGACAACTATATGTCCCCCATCTTTCAGAAGGCTAAGCACGGGAGTGGGGGATGCTGACCCAGGGCAAACAGGTTAGACGGGGCTCCAAGCTGTGAGGCAGGGGCAGCAGTCAGACTGTGCAGAGGTCAGCTGGAGGGCAGTGGAGGGACTGGGGGAGAGACAGGCAGGGAAGGAAGCTGGAGATAAGTCCTAAGTGGTAGAAAAGAAAGACAAGCAAAGGCCTGAGGAACTGTGCTTCAGACAATGCCAGTCCCGAGGAGAAATGAACTGAGTACCCAAAGTTTATCCCAGGAAAGCAGTGATGGTTTTTCAGGGGCTCCACACACTACTGTTCTTGGAAGAGAATCAGGAAGATTTAAGATTTCTGAGAAGACAGGGTATCCTTGGAGGTGTGGCTCTGATCTAAGCTTAATGGAACCCTCTGGGCAGCTTTTAGGAGTTTGGAGACAGCAAGGACAGGCAGGTGCAAGGGTGCCTGTGGGTGAGCCAATGAGATCAGCAGGGGGTGAGGGAGATAGAAGACTCCAGAAGGCTGCCTATGTGGTGTAGGAGCCACTAGTGGAGGACATCACCAAGGGGGAGATGAGTCTTGGGGAATTGAAGGAAACCTTAGCTGTAGGTATGTAAGGGGTTTGAAGACAGGAGGGGAAGAGCCTGCATCACAGGCTTAGTCCCCACTACCAGCACCACCAAAGCCAGCCCCAGAGACCATTGGCTCTGTGCTACATGACCCTGGACAGGCCTTTCACACTTAGGCTTTAGTCTTCCTAGTTGTAATGGGTCCCCTTTAGTATCTCTTTCAAAAAGGGTAGCAGTACTTTTATGAACCTTCTAGAAAGATTCCTCGGCTGCAGTAGGCAGGCACACGAGACAGTGGGTGTGGTCAATGGGACATGGTTGGTGATCTCCCTGCTCAGCCAAGACCCCTTCCCCCATCCTAGCCTACCAGATCTCCAATATCCTCATACATCTAGAACTGAGCAGGGAGTATGCTGTCTCCAACAGGCTCCATCTATAACTGAGAAATTGAGACTTCCAGAGATAAGGACATCCCTAGACCTGTGGTAGCTCCTGATGTCCCTGGCCAGTGGGCATAGTGCCTACATGCAGAGAGTCCTCAGTCTGAACAGGGTTCTGAGTGGCTATTGGGCACAGAAGTTGGTAATGGAAAGGCTAGAGAGTCAGAACAGTGTCCAGCATGTCCCTTATGGCTGCCCATGCCCCAGCCTGCCCACTCAGCCCCAATGTGTACACAGTGCCCAGGGTCTAGGTGCAAAACCTGCCTAAGTAGAAACCAAGCCTGCACCCTAGCACCCAGAGCCTTGGGCTAAGGACATCTTTGTGCAGCAGGGGCCCGGCTGGAGACAGGACAGTGAGGTGAGCCAACAAGCCAACACAGATAGCACTGGGGGTCTCAGGCTCTGCCCAGTGCAGGTTAGGCAGGTTGCCTCAAACCTGTGCTTGCTTCTGCTCCAGTAAAATGAGGTGATACCAAACGCCCCTTGAAGAGGCTTCTGATAGTAAAGTAATGCAGGGGAGGTATCACATGTGCCAGGGCTTGAGTACCACAGAGGAATTAGGTGACAAACTGTATGTACAGCACATACCATGCCTCTCTGAGTGGATCTGACCCTAGGCCTGCATAGGTGTTGTGTATCCCATGTGTGAGCAAGGAATATGTGTGTGTACATGTGTGAGTGTGTATGTGTGTGTAAGTATATGTATGTGTGTGTGCGCATGTATATGTGTGTCGGTGTGTATGTGTGTGTATGAGTGTGTGTGCGCCTGTGTGTGCCTGTGTGTATGTATATGTGTGTATGTGTGCACATGTACGTATATGTGTGCATGTGTGTGTATGTGTATGTATGTGCATGTGTGTATGTGTGTGCATGTGTGTGACTGTGTGTGTGTGCATGCACATTTGTATATATGCACACAGATATATATTAAGCTCATGAGTATGCATACATGTGTAAGTGTATACTCGTGTGCGAGTCTTTGAGTGTGTTTGTACATACATACATTTGTGAGCATGTACAGATGTAGTTGATATGACTCTGTGTGTGTGTGTGTGTGTGTGTGTGTGTGTGTGTGTGTGTGTGTGTTTCTATGTGCCTATCTGTCCTTCTCTATCTCTCTGTGTCCCTCTGTCCCCTCTGGCTCCCACCCCACCCGGCCCCACCCCGCTTGGCTGAGTCAGTGTCTCCACTCTAAGCTCCTCGCTGCCGTTGTCATAAACAGAGCACCGGGGAAAGGCCTGCCAGGTCCGAACATGCAGGCCCGCCTGCGCCCCAGGCTTTTGTTCCGACCCAGGGTGGCCTGCACATGCTGCTGTGCAGTCCTGTAGATAGTGCCCCAATTGGGGGCGCTGGGCCCAGAGGACAAGACCTGGCTACATGACAAGGGGACAGAAGGCCAGAATCCTTGGGTTGTGTCTCTATGGGTCCTGTAGAGATACTGAGGGAAGACAGAAGGACCTTGGACAGCCTTGGGATAGGCTTAGCTACCTCCCATTTCTCCCTCCCTCAGGGCTGCTGACAAAACCACCTCTGAGAGAAGTTAGGGTTTAGCCTCAGCCCCTTCTGGCACAAGAGGGAAAACTGAGGCCCCAAGAACACGACTCTATACTCAAGGTCACCTGGGTGAGCTAGACCACTGGGCAAGGAAAGATCTCCCCTTTCCAGGCCTCACCCTGACTATACTCCTGGCAGTGCCTGCTAACAAGGTGAAAATTCCAGCTCTGGACAAGTTCCAGGTGGCCTCTGAGGGGCTGAAGGATGGCCCAGTCCATCATACCCAGCTGCTCGAGGCTGCAGTGCTCAGTGACAGTGACAGAGTAGTCCTTTGGGTGCAGCTCTTTCTCTCATCTGTGAACTGCCTTTCCAAGTAGGGATGGAGTCCAGGCAGTAGCCCGGGGTCTCCTCACATCCCAGGCCAGCAATTGACTCTCAAGCTCCTGATAGTCCCTAGTGTCCAGGACACTGGGACCGTATGCATGAGAAATGTTTGTTCTGCCTTGGCCCTGGTGACAGGATCTACGGGACAGTAATTTGAGATGCTCAAACCAAGTCTGAAAACCTCAAGGCTAGGGTCTCTTTAGCACTGCCATCTTCCTGCCCACCCATCCCAGTTCACTTGGGGTGCCCTGGGCAGAGCCCTGGGCAGAACATAGCAGGTAGTCAATGCTAGCAAGCTGAACCACCACAATAGTTAATAATGGCAGCTACTGTCCCTCACACCACCCTGATGTGTCTTACACTACTGTCTATTCAGCTTCCGGAAGCACAACTGTTAGCAGAGGCCTACAGCCATGGAGAAGTTAGGGTAGCCAGTACCCTTTTGAGGACAGTGGTCCCTGCCCCACAGGGGCCTGCTGAAAAAGCCCTGGCAGAGCAGCAAGGACATGTGAGGAGGAACCACCCTCCTTCCCCAAAGGCCCTTGATTCTCAGATGACCTAAAACCAATCAATCACCTGCCCCTGGGGGTCCTCAGCTGCCCCCCTCCGCTGTAACACTCGTGGGCCTGGTTATAAAGATTCTGTCCTCGTAACAAAGCTCACTTAGAAAGCCAGCAGGAGTCAGCCTCGGTCTGCTCACGTGAGCTCAGATTAGGGGCAGCCCTTATGCCTGGTCATGTCTGAGACCAGCACATGATGGGCAGAACTTTGCATTATGGAGCTAAGGACTGCAAACCACAGTCCAGGCCAGGTTAGTGGGTCAGAGGCTCTGGATTCAGGAGGGACTGGGGTTCATGCACACTCAAGGGAAGACTGCCTGTCAGATTCTTCTGGGTGTTCCGACTTCTTTGAGAGCTCATGCCATTCTACCAGTGTCTCTCCTTGCCCTTCAGCCTCAACTCTCCCTCACCGACCCCCTAGCTTGCCCCCACAAAGCACCTGCCCTTCAAGAAAAACACTTTCTGCTTCCTGGCTCAGGGCCTTGGCACATTCTGTTCTCTGGGTCTCCTTCCCTGATCTCCCCTCTGAGGAAGACTTTGCTGAAAGTCCTGACTTTGTTATGGTGACTGTCAGCAGCTCCTGCACTTGCAAGAGAACTCACATCTCTAGCAGACTTCTCTGGAATATCCAGGTATCCCTACATGAATACTCTCATGCCTCACCTCTGTCCCTCCCCCATCTCAGAGAAGAGCACCTATAATGTATGCAACCCCAATGGAAGAGACAGTTGGAAGAGCTCTAAGCCACCGCCCTCCCTGGAACCTTGTGGAAACAGTACTGGACAGGCTGGACAGTAAAGAGTGCCAAGCATGGAATATCACAACAGTGGTGGGGAATCTAAAGACTGCCTTGACTTTTTCAAAAGAATGGACTCGCTAGCACTCTCAGCCTGCCAGACAAGACTAGTGTGGTGGTCATCGTGGGAGTATGGAGCATCCCATCCCTGGAGATAAACAGGCAAAGGTGTTGGAGATGTGTCACTTTGCTGAGGGCCTTTGCTGTCTTCAGGAGGTTTCTCTTCAACATTCAAGTTTTAGGATTGATCCAAGGTCATAGGCAAGGCCTAAAGGGGGCTGTCTCACCATCCAGACCATTGCCCCTCTCGGGGACAATCATTAATTGGCCCCGCTTGAGAGGCTGCTCCCAGGAGAGCACCCCGGCTGCCTGCCAGCTCGCAGCCCAGCTTCCGGGCATGTCCAGGCATCCAGTAAGCCTCTCAAGTGGCCAGCTCACAGTGCAGCCAGCTTGCTGCTTTTGACTCCCAGCCACTGAGAAGGGAGAAGGAGCCTTCCCATATAGGCAAAACCCCTGCGGTTCCTGCCCTTGCCCCATCAGCTCGGCCTGTGGCCAGAGCTTCTCTGCTCGAGTATAGCAGGAAGCCACAGGAGGCTACGGCAGGGCAGCAAGACCCAGGCTGAGCTCCAGAAAGCCTGCCCATCCCTGGGGCAGGGAGGGCTAGGGACAGGCACAGGCTGACCCAGCTTCAGGGTGTGGGAAAAGCCCCCCCAGGAGGAAGACAGATAAGCTGTAAAGAGGTATAGCAGAGGGGAGAGGCCTCTCAGATTGAGAAACGAGGCTCAGGCAGAGAAACCAGATGTGGCTGGGGCTCTGGTAGAGGGAAGCAAAGTGAGGTACTCCAGACCTAGAAGTTACCCTTACCTTAGGGCAGTAAAGAGCTTCTGGAAAGATTAAACACTGCTGGTTTTTATTGTTGGCCACGGATTAGAAACAGAATCTCATGTAGATTTGGTGGGTCAGTAGCTGGCAAAGAAGGAGATGCCAGGCCCCTCCTGCAGCATCCAAACTTAGGAGGTGCTGGGGAATCAGACCCAGAGCCTTTGGTGCACTAGGCCAGATGTCTGCCCATAGAACAGAGAGGAAAGGACACACACAGAGTGGCTGCTGTCTGACTGGGTCTGTGGAAGGCAAGGGGCATTCACAATCTCCAGGGAGGAGTAGAGAGAGAAGCAGTCTGACAGGGATCAAAGGGTAGGGTATAGGGGTGGAGAGTGGAAATGACATCAGGTAGTCAGGTGGGTAGGGGGAGCCATGAAGAAAAGCCAAAATGTCCGTGGGTCACTGAGACTCAACATCAGAAGACAATGAGCTGTCAGGGTGTGGTGGGACAGTCCTGCACATGTGCAAGGGGAGAGGGCATACCTTATCCAGGCCTAGGCAAAAGACAGCTAGAGGCAGAAAAGGACTCAAGTTGGTGAATCAAGATGGAAGCCCAGGGAATGGGGACAATTAGCAACACATAGACCACCAATGACTTGGACAAGAAGCTACGTGGAACAGACAGTCGTGGGCCAGGTCATCAGGAAGCCTACCAAGGGCTCTGAAACGTTCCTGAAGGATGAAGGGCCAAGTTCTCCCTAGAAAAAGCACTTGAGGCAGGAATGAATGGTTCTCTCCAGAGTAGGGGACACAAAGAGTGGGAAGCAGAAACTGTTGAACAACAGTGGCATTAGCAGCCTGGTCCCCAAGGGAGCAAGGGGCAGGAGAAGGACACAGGCCAGCCCTGCCTCAGTGTCCTTCCTGAGGACAGAGCTGTGCTCCTCCTGGCTGCTGATGAGCCCAAGGCCATTTCCCAAGTGTCAGAAGGGGACACTGTGAGGTAAGGGGACAACTGTGGGGCAGCATTACTCCTATACTCACAGAGGCCTCCATACGTGGCACCTGCAGAAGTGGGTGGGAAGCCACACAAGGCGGGTACCTCTGCCCACTACTGCCCTCCCCACCATCCCCTCCCAGCTGGCACCTGGAGGGAGCAATCTGCACTTGGGTGGCACAGCCCCGGGGAGGGGGCGGTGCCATGCTCCTGGCCGCACTAGGTGCCACCCACAGGCTGCTCACCACAAAGGGGCCCTCAGGAGTTTTCCTCTACACCACCTCCAGCCCCCTGTTGGTGTTTTCATCCCTGAAGAGCAGGCTCTGACTGAGTCCTGTGGCAGCTGCGCCCCCCTTGTGCATGGGGGACCCCATGGGCCTGAAGGCTAGGCAGCCAGCAAGCTTTATATTGGTCTTCCAAATTATCTAGTGAAGGCAGCCAGAGTCATTGTCCCTGGTCATGTGTAGCACACAGCATTTGTTGAGCACCTACTAAATTCTGGTGCTGAGACCCAGACGGAGCCTATTGGCTCAGAGTTCACACTACAAATGAGGAAACAAAGCCTTAGAATAGTCCTGAGGGACACAGCCAAGGTCACACGGCTGGCTTTGGATCCGGATACTCTCTGGAAATTTCCTTTAAGCCTCTTCCTAGCCCTGAGTAGGGTCCTCCCTTCGGCTTTGTTCGTGAAATGTTGTGAAACGGGGACCACGTAGCCCACACAGTGCTTCAAGGTCGGGCAGGAACCACCACGGATCCGAAGGGCTGTGCCCTCAGTAGCCACCTCACCTCACATGTTCTAGTAGCTCATCACTGTCTTCAAATGGAACCCCACCCCTGCATCGTCCAGATCCACCCCTGCACATTCACCTTCCTTCAGGGTGAGAGCCATCATACCGGAGCCTCCTATAGGCTCTGACTACTAGAATCGCTCAACAAGGAGCAGGTGACATCTCATGGTCCCCTCTGGGTAAGCTGCAGCTCTAATCCACATCCAAAGCCTCACAAGTTCTCCATGCTTTTCCAATGGCAGCCACAGAAAGAGGCGCAGGGTACTTAAAGCTACAGAATAGACCAATCCACTGCATCAAGTCCCCTTCCTCTGCTCCTATCCACATGGATCACTGTGCTACCACCCCACAGCCCAGAGCTAGGACACTCATCCATACACACAGCCTGTGTGAGCTGTCTGGCCTGGACTTGGGTTGGCTGCTGGGTGACCCGGCCCCCAGCCCACAGGCCCAGAGACACCCTTACCTACTCGGAGCTCTTGCCCGAAGACGGTCTTCTCGCCCAGGGCGGAGCAGTTCCAGCGGCCAAATCGGAACTGGTGCTGGCACTCATCGATGCCCATCTGTGCCCCCTCCCCGATCACGATGATGGCATCGGGTCGGCTCTGGCAGATGGCACGCTGCCGTGGGGCCAGGCCAGGAATCTTGTTGCAGATGATGTTGGCTCCCAGGGCCACCACGGATGACAATGCTCTGTAGGGGGTTGGGGGGGAGGCAGAGAGAAGAAAGGTGTTGAGAATCCCTCAGGCGGTCAGCTGTCCCCCACTGGCACCAAACACCTTCTCCACTGAGCCCCATCAACCCTGGAAATGTTAGAACCGCAGACCAGTTCACACCTGCAGAAGCCACGATCCCCAGGCCTGAGTCAGACACACAGATCCTTCCGATCAGACAGTATCCCACCTGGGATCTGTCAGCCTTGGCACAGTTCCTAGCTGTCTTGGCATGGCACACCCAACTCCCAGACCACTGGGTTTCCCTATCTGCTCCTTCTGAGCCCAAAGGACACTTCCTCCAGTTCCCACCTATGTGTGACCTTGACAAGACACCAAGCCAAAGTTTCACATTCAGGGAATGGGTATAGACACCTGCAGCCCCCAGCATGCAAGCACAGACACACACCTGAAGTAGTCCAGCCCTTTCACGTCTAGATGAGTGGGTACACTGGGAAGAGACAGGAGCTGACATGAGATAAGCACCTACTGTGTGCTTAACTGGGCTCTGAGACTGTGGTTGCCTTTGTAATGACTCCTGGCAACTCCCAGGGAGGAAGCCTCTTGCCAAGTTCACTCTGAGCTTGGAGTATTATCAACATGGTTGTTTGTTTTTGTAATGAGGGGAAATTCGCATAACATAACATTAACCGTTTAAAAATGTACAGCCCCGTGGCCTTTAGCACACACATACAGAATTGTAGCCTCCGCCTCTATCAAGTTCCAGGCTTTTCTCCACATCCCAAAAGGAAACTCTGTACCCACGAGCAGGCACTCCCAGCCCCTCCTCCCCCAGCCCCCGGCAGCTACTAATCTGTCTCCGTTCCCACGGAGCTGCTGCCCGAGCTCGGACAGTCTGTGGAATCTTACAATACACGTGGTCTTTGGAGCCGGATTCCTTCCACTCAGTGAAACGCTTTCAAAGTTTATCCGAGCCCCAGCATACATCAGTGTCCTGTTCCTTTTAAAGGCTGAATAATATTCCATTTGTACTCTGGGCTCCCACTTGTTGATCGATTCCTCATGGACGGACATCTGACTATCTTTCAGCTGTGGCTATGAAGGTGGGCATGCTTGTCGTTGTCTGAATCCCTGTTTTCAATCGTTCAAGCACCACCACTGGGAATGGGCTTCCTGAGCCATCTGGCTACTCTCTGACCTGAAGAACCGCTAAACGGTTTTCACAGCCAGTGTACTGCTCTTTCAGTTCTAGGCAGAGAAAGAACATTAAGACAGAGGAGCAGAGGGGCCAGTCCCCAGGTTAACAGCCAAGGGTCGGGCTCAGTTGGTAGAGATCTGGCCTTCCACGTACAAAAAGCCCTAAGCTTAACGCCTAGTACCACATAAACTATGTGGTGGCTCATGCCTGCAATCTCAGCACACTGAAAGTGGAGGCAGGAGAATCACTTCGAGGTCATTCTCAGCTCCTTAAAGTCAGCCTGGGCTACAGCAGATCCAGTCTCAAAACCAACAACAAAAGTCTCTGAGTCTAAAACAGCAGACTGAGCCAGGTGGTGGTGGTGGCATATGCCTTTAACCCCAGCAGTACGGAAGCACAGAGAGGCAGGTGGATCTCTGAATTCCAGGACAGTTAGGATTACACAGAGGAAAAAAAAAAAAAAAAAAAAAAAAAAAAAAAAATATATATATATATATATATATATATATATATATATATATATATATCTCAGAGAAGGGTTTGCTTAGCAAGGAAGCAGCAGTACAGAGGAACCACTGGGGCCTCCAAAGCTGACAGCTAGGCCTGTGGCTGTTCTTTAAGAACTCTGTGTTTTTCCAGGCCACCATACTCCCCAGGCAGCTGGGCAGTCTCCATGTGGCTTGAGCCCCCAGCATGTGCTGCAGCCCTGTGACACTCAATCTCTGTGGCACACCCGCCTGCTCTACCTGCTAATCTGGCCAAGACCCCCCCTGGGTGTCTCATGACACAATGGGGTAAACACGCCCCAGGCTGGCGTTGAGGAAGGGCATCTGGGCGGGTGGGGCTGGGAGCGGGTTGGAATCTGGGGAATCCAGCCCAAAGTAACAGTAGAATCCTCGGGAAACCGAGCTGGGGAACCGAGATGGATGGGAACGCCACGGGGCACTGCCACCACAGCAAAGCTGTCACTTTGGTACTAGACCTTAAGGGTGCTCCTTGTTCCCAAGTTCCTCTGATAAGCTTGGACCTCATGCCTCCTTTGCCTACCTGGGAGAGCACTCAAATCAACAGGCTGAACTGTGGGGACCTTCAGGGGTGAACAGATCCCAAGATGAACTGAGCACAGCAAGAAATTATTGCAGTGGTCCCTAGCTGACTGTCCTACCTACAGACAGCTCCCTCTACCACCCAGATCTCCACAGTCAGGGACTTTTTGTCATTGTTTCTGAGACTAGGTCTGCTGTAACCCTTGTTCAATAGTCATTTGTAGCTCCCCATTGCCCTCTGCCCAGAAATATAAGCCTCTGCATTGGCTCTGATGATCCCTCCCTTCTGTCTTCACTGTCCACCTTGACTGTGGACATTGGTCATTGGTCCCTCTGTTAGCATGTAGTCCCTCCTCTATGGCTCCTTCTGAAAACCTCTATTCTCCCTTCCAGGTGTGTCCCTTCCACAAGCCCTGGCATCAAAAAGGGGAACAGCAAACATTTGTTCTGAGAGTCAAATCTCATCCCTCTGTACCCTGCTGATACCGTCTTTATGTCACTACAAATGGTAGATGCACCCCCCAAAATGCCAAGTCCTGGCTGATTCGGGGGCCCAAGAATGGCTGTGTAGGGGAAGGGCCCTCTCCAGCTCCCATAGGATGCATGAGATACACAAACCACTATTGGATTTCAGCAACCAGACAACAACCCATTTTTGTAATGAACTTGCATGCGTGTTTTCCTGGAGACACAGTGGAAGCAAGCAGTATGCACAGTGAAGTACAAACTCACCTGCTCTCCCAGAAATGCAAACCTCTGCACACCCGCCAGGACCCCTGTGAGCAACACTGAGAAGCTGTAAAACACCACTTGCCGGTGAGGAGGCCAGGGAGCAGAGTCCTCCCTCACCACAGCCCCTGTGGGCAGGCAGCATTTGGCAGAGAGTTAAAAGTCACACACAAAGCTGCCCGGAAATTCCATTTCTTGGCATAGATCCAAAAGAATTGAAGACAGGTGTCGAAACAAAACCTTCTGTACAAACACTCCCAGCAACAATATTCACAGTAGCCAGAGGATGGAAATAACCCAATTCCCCATCAACGGATGAGTGGCTGAAAACAAAATGTGGTATGCCCATGCCATGGAGTATTATTCAGCTATGAAAAGGAATGAAGCACATACTCATGGCCCTGTATGGAAAAAGCTCAAAAAGATTATACCATGGGAAAGAAGACAGATGCGGAATCCCAGATGTTACCTGAGTCCATTTAAAAGTAAAATCAAGAACAGGCAAATCTACACAGAGAGAAAGAAGACACATAAAGAGGATGGGGCAGAGACTGACTGCTGACTAACAGTGGAATTCCCATCTGAGCGATGGAGTCCTGTAGGCTGATGGCCCTGCGATGTTATGAAAACACACAATGGCACCATGTTGTGCTTTAAGAGAGAGAGAACAGCAAATTTAATTTTATTTGCCACTCAAACACACTTTAAAAAAAAAAAAAAGCCAACCAACCACAATTCACAAGACTCTATACCCCTCAAAGTAAGGGATCCATTAGAAGTAGGCTTTCACCAAATATGGGTGACGGTGCTGCCAACGTGGGACTTCTACCTCCTCAGCCCAGTTTGTACCCACACACCCTTGCCAGTGTGTGAATCAGAGCCTACAAGAAACATCGTCTAAGTGACCAGGTACGGACACCGAATTTGAAGCTGACAGCAAACTGTCTTCCTTTGTGCTAGAGGGAATTCAACTGACAGTACTCAACACTCCCCTCTGAAGCCAGCTCTGTGCTGTCCCCCCTGTACCCAACTCTGCAAAGACTCTGCTCTGAAAGGATGGGGGATGAGTGCTCTGTAGGGGTGCTGAAAGGTAATGCTCAGAGGGCCTGGTGGGGGGCAGGATTGGGAGGCCTCCAGTCCCACACAGAGCCACACTGCACTTCCAGAGCTCAGAGGTGGACGCTGAACTGTACCCCGAGAAACCATGTAGAGTTGGCAAGCCTAGGGAGGGGTGGTGAGGTGGGAGGTGGGGGTGGGAGGTGGGGGTGGGAGGTGGGGGTGGGGTGGCAGTTGGGGATGGGGTGAGGGTGAGGATTAGTCTTCTTTTCTTTCTTTTTTCAAATAATTTGTTTTTTTAATTTCTTATCTATTTAGTGTGTGTGTGTGTGTGTGTGTGTGTGTGTGTGTGCTTGTGCCACAGCTCATGTGTGGAGGTTGGAGGGCAACTTGTAAGAGTTGGTGGTTCTTTCCTTTCACTGGACAGGTCCTGACGATGAAAAGATCAAACTCAGCAAACTCAGACTGTCAGGTTTGGAAGAAACACCATTAACTAACTCTCTCTCTCTCTCTCTCTCTCTCTCTCTCTCTCTCTCTCTCTCTCTCT
>JANHMN010000012.1:17375179-17397455 GCA_030674055.1 Rhabdomys pumilio | reverse complement strand
TCTCTCTCTCTCTCTCTCTCTCTCTCTCTCTCTCTCTCTCTCTCTCTTTCTCTCAGACAGGGTCTTACTCTGCAACCCAAGCTGACCTTGAACTCATGCTATAATCCCTCCTTTTAGCCTCAGTCTCCTTCAGCTGGAGTTGTAGGAGAGTGCCACCTTACCACACTAGGCCTGTTTGGGTTTTGTTTTGTTGTCCTCAAAACCCAATCTAAGTCACTTCCTTGCTGAAAAGCATTCATTCATTCATTCATTCATTCATTCTTCATTCATCTGGGCTTATGGTAGAGAGGTCTAGTTGCAGCTCTCCTCATACTAACTCCAATGATCATATTCCAAGTTCCTAGAACAGGTTAGACCGTGGACAATCCAAGGTTTGGGGACAGGGGAGTGGACTAAAGGCAGAGCCTGTGAGTAGGAAACATGGTTAAAATTCTAAAAACTAAGTAGTGGGTGCCAGCAGGAGGCTAGCGGCGTGTGGAGCCTGCTGGAGTTTTTGGCAGTGGGATGACAGTATGCCTGGCACCCTTTCCAGGCCACCCTGCAGGTGGCCCCCAGCTCTCATCCCACAGTGGGAAAACCCTCTTCCCACCCAGCAGCTGCCTGTTCAGGTATCCAAGTGACCAGACCAGGGCGGGCCTGTGAGCAGGGAAGCCTGGCAGGGGGCTGTGTGCCTTTGTGGCTGACTTTTTCCGTGGAAAAATTCTGTTCTGGGCTTGTCCCTCAACCTGCTCAGGGGCCCTAGGACATGGGCAGAGAGCCAGGAACAGCAGGCCACACTGGGAGCCTACAAACCTTCCTCACTTCTTGCCTGGATCAGGCTCCTGAAAAAGAGCCCAGAGGAGCTATGGACAAGTCCTCCAAGTTCACATCAGAGGCCAGCAGAGGCCAAGGGGACCGGAGTCTTGAGATGCCCAGCTCTGGGTTTAGGCTGGGTACTGTGCCAGGAGGACTTCCCTGGACAACAAGACCTTTCTACCTACCAAAAGCTTAAGGGAATGGGACTGTCTTCATGATGTGGGGCTGGAAGAGGGAGTGGGATGTAGCAGGATACTTATTCTGCTACATTGTATCCGCAGTGGAGCTCTGGGATTAGGCAGTAGAGGAGGAGGTGGAGCTGGGAGAGAAAAAGAGGAAGGGGAGGGGAAGAAAGAGGAAGGGGAGGGGAGAAATAGAGGAAGAGGAGGAGAAGAAGGAGGCTATCAGCCATGGAGAAGCACAGGTGGGTTGAAAGCTGTCCTGGGTAGCAACTTCTACAAAAGGTTAGATATTAGGTAATAACTCTAATTGTGTGGGCATCTTGTTAATTGAGCATTTCTAAATATATAAATCCTTTAGATAATCATTAAGCTTTAAGAGTCTTCATTCTACCAGGTACTGGGAGGATAGCAGATATTGTCTGGGGTTCAGCCGAACTTTGTGGATTGGCAGAGCCATCCCCCATGCTGGTGTCTCGTGGGTGCCAGGGCCTGTGCATCTAGCTAGCCGGAGCCCTGGTCAGAGCCGAGGAGCAGCGGGAACATGATGGCTGCCTGGGAACAAGTAGGACACAGCACCGTTTTCTAAATGTCAGCCCTACTGTGAAGGGCAGAGGAGAACTTCTCAACCTTGCTGGTACTCCCCAGTGGTAGATATTTAGGCCTCTAATGCAGCGGCTAGGGCCACAAACTGTGATGCTGACACAATCCATGGGAGCCCTGGCCATGCCTCTTCATGGCTGAGCGAGGTGGGCTCAAGCACATTTCCTAAGTTCAGCTTCCGCCTTGGTAAAAGGGGTGCAAGAGCGTTCGGGACACATGACAGAGCTAATGGGAAGGAGACTGGTGTGGCACATGCACTCATACCACAGCTAGTGTGTGTAACGTTTCATCTGTGGGCTGAGCTCTATCTGCCATCACTGAGGCTCGGATCACTCTGCTCCTGCTGGACACACATAGCTGCTGTACGCCTGGTTCCCACACTCCTCCTGGGACCAAGAAGGCACCATGCCTATAGTGGAACTCTGAACCACTGCATGCCCACTGCTGTCTCCATGACAACCCAAGGGGACATCCTCAGGCTCTTCTTCCCTCTAACCTTGCCAACTCACTCTGTGTCTGAGAAACAAGGGACTCCAGCCAGTACAGTAACCAACTACCAGGTGAGCTGTGGCCATGCCTAGGGGACCGATCCCTCCTTCTGGTCAGGCATCACCCTGGGGTTTCCTCTAAGTATCCCCCCTCTCTGACATCCTTGGAGAGCTCACATTAAAGGCTGGTGGAAAGGTGTTCCCTATGCCCAGGACTGAGGTCACTCTGTCCTTACTTGATGTGAAAGACACTCCTGCTTCCTTCAAGAAGTAAGCCCTCCAAAGAATGTCCTCAGGTCAGGGGTAGAAATCTAACCTAAATCCTTCATGCTGCTAGTGTTTTTAGTGCTTGAGTTGGAGAAGACCTACTGTGTGCTAGCTTGGGCCCAAGACCCACATAATGTCTCTATATGAAAACGTGTGGTAAGAATTGATATTCTTGAGGCAGGTGGATTTCTGAGTTCGAGGCCAGCCTGGTCTACAGAGCGAGTTCCAGGACAGCTAGGGCTACTCAGAGAAACTCTGTCTCGAAAAACCAAAAAAAAAAAAAAAAAAAAAAAAAAAGAATTGATATTCTTTTCCCCAGAGCCCCAGAGAGGCTTGGCTGCCCAGGGCTGGCAGTCAGGCAAGGATCAGGAACTGTAGCCTACTGCCCCACCCCTCAGTGGGTTAACAAACGAAGGCTTCTAGTCAGGAAGCTCAGATACACTGAAACACAGAAGAGGCCCCGCACAGGACAGTGAACAGGCTCCTGGCTCACATGCCCAGCTGAGTGAAACATGGGGTTTCCTCAGTGTAGAAGGGCAGGTGATGGCTCCAGGGGCAGTCATGGTGTTTCCTCTCTTCATCCTGGGTGACAGGTCATTTACCATGTCATTTAACAAAAGCCATGTCATTTACCCTGTCCTTTTCCACTTAAATGGCCAGAAAGAAATGGTGTCGTTGCTGGCCAGAGGGGTGACTGATAGAACAATCTCTCCCACCCAGAGGAAGCCTCCAGACACCTCAAAATCCACAGATCTAAGGTGCTCACAAAGCCAAGCATCTGTACCCCACTATTCCCTTTAAATCTCCACCCACGAGAGCAAACAGGCCCCATAAGAGCAGTGACATTTGCTGGGCTTCACTCTGGCCTGAGCCTTTTCCACACGGGACCAGGCTGCCCCCAGGCTGCTGGGTTGGAACAAACACGTGTGAAGAGAGTCAGAGAATGCAAAGACAAGCACAGGACCCAACGACTGTGTAGAACTGGGACTGAGCCCATCCTGGCCTAAAGAAAGACATGAACCATCCTCTCTGGAAAGCAGGACCTTTTCAAAACACATCTTTCCCTGGGACAGGCCCCTTAGCCCTCTGGTCCCACCACCCTTACGTGCTCCAGCTCCTGGTCTAGCCCAGAGCTATTTGCACTGTTCTGGCCTGTCCTGCCTCAGAGCCTTTCCCTGCCCTCCCAGCTGCAGCCGCAGTCCCTTGGACAACTTTCTTTGCTCCATGCTACCTACCTCGTGGCACCAGGATTAGGCCTCGCTCTTCTCCCTCCTGTTGTGCTTTCAGATCTGATCTTCCATTGCAGACACACCTCCTCACAGACAGTGTGTGAGCCCCCAGTCCTCTCCAAAGGCTCTGCCTCTTTGCCTGCTGCTGACTCCCCCAGGGCAATGATTTCCCACCATTGCAAGGTCACCAAGGTCACTGGGTCTCTCGCCCCAGTTCTAGAGAGTAGAGTCAAGCTGGCCTAAGCTTCCCTCTGGCCCCCCCCCAATCTTGGCCCGGACAGCTACCCAGCTGCCCAGCAACTCCAGCCCACACTCCTGGCCCAGGGTGCTTTGTAATTCTTCCTTCTTGGGCATCCTCTGGCAAAATATTTGAAGAATGTTCTAATTATCTATGATCGGCCAGGAAGGCGGGCCTGGGTCCACTCATCCAGGAAGTAACTCAGCAAATCCCCTGGAGGGTGGTGCTGAGCTCTCCCTCCGGTGGGCAGGTGTGTCCAGGGCTTTTCCAGGCACTGAGGGGCCCAGGAGCTGCTCTTCCCAGGCTCTGGATCACACCCAGGGTGGGGGTGGGAGGTTGGTTGGGAGCCAGGAATAGAGGAACCTCGATGTTCTTGCCAGGTAAGTGGGGATAGGAATGTCTCCCTAGTGCAGATTGGCCTGAGCCCCCAGATCAGAGTCCCCACCCACCCACACACACAGAGAGAGACATTAGCTACAATCTGAATTAGATTACACTGACCAGGGAGAGCTCACTTAGGCCAGAATTGAGCACAGCAGGTCCCTTTGGCAGGTCTGTGGAACAGCACTGGTCAGTGTGGAGCACAGCAGGTGCCAAGGCCCCTGCCCTCAGGCTACCTGTCCTCCCTCTGGTCCTCCTTCAATCTTCTTCCCTCTGCTGGCCGGTAACTCCAGCTCAGAAACATGGGCAGAGCATGTAGCTCCAAAGATGTGTTTTGTTTCTTGACTCATCCCCTCCCTCCTCCCTCCTTGCTTCCCTCTTCCCTCTTCCCTTCCCTCCTCCTTCCCTATTCCCTCCCTTGCCTCTTCTGTCTTTCAGGGTCTCATGTAGCCCAGGCTAACCTCAAAATCACTAAGTAGCCAAGGATGACCATGAACTTCTGATCCTCCTGCTTATACCTCAGAGTGCTGGCACTTCGGGGGCACACCACCCCAATAGTAAGTACCTGGACCCAGGTGAGGCCCTGGAGGGAGTATCAGAGGGCAGGTCTAGCCTGGCCATCCAGCTCTGACACAGGCTCTACACCCATAGCCACAGTGCTGAAAGAGCACACACCTAGTTCCGTTTCCTGCCTGTTCTACCCATCCCTACAGCAGTTCCTGGGGTTGGATTTTGAAGCTAAACTTGCAGAAGGGAAAACAGACAGAGAAACCCAGAAGGGTCTAGAGGCAGCCAAGGGCTGGAGATGGCTGAGGGTGGGCAACTCTAGGGCTCTGCTTGGGAATTCAGCCACCCCAAAACCCCTCCCCAGCCTGCTTGTGCCTCAGTTTCCCATTCGAATATCAAGGTGGCTGAGACAAAAGTCAGGGTACCTGAGGCTAGACCCTAAGAGGACCTCCATGACTGTGGAAACTAGGTTCCAGTTCTGCTAAATCTCTGACTCTTTCTGACGAGTCTGGGCCTCAGTCTACCTATATGTCAGTAGCGGGGACAGTCTGCCCATGGTTGGTTCTCTGGTGGGCAGTCCCTCCCCTCCAGCATGGGCCCCACTCCTCCTATCTTTCCAAGTCACTGCTTCCCTCAGCTGCTCCTGGTGTTCCCAGGCAAGAAGTAGAGAATCTGCTAAAGGCTTTCCCACCCTTCTACATAGCTGGCATTCCAGCCAGGCATCCCAGGACCCCACCCTGGAGAGAAAGAAGGCAGTCTGGGAGAAGCAGGCGGTAAGCAGGAAGCTGGGTAGATTGGGGTGATTGAAGATGGGAAAGCCACGCCCATTGAGTGGCACATGGAGACATGGGCAAAGGGCTTAAGGGGGCTAATGGGTTCACTGAGTTCTCATGGGGGTCACTGTAATTTTCACTGACTGACCTCCGACTTCAGAAACTTCAGGACCTTTCCTGGCACGTAGGGCCCAACATAACATGCCAAGTCCTGGCCTTAATGGATCAGGTCTTTACCCTGGGAAGGGTACCTTGTCTCTCCAGCAGTCAGACAGGACTCCGTACCCAGCACAGTACCCCCACCTCCAAGAAGCCTGTCTGACCCTGCTTTGTTCTTACTTAGAAGACATCCATGTGTGCCAGGCCTGGCACAGGGGCTGAGGCAGCGCCTCTGGCCCTACTCTTTGCTTCCCACAGTACAGATGGAGACCACCACATCCAGAGATGCCATGGCCCCTGGGGCTATGAGGCTGGCTGAAGCCCAACTGGTGCCAAGTCCCTCTAAGCCCAGCATAGCACTTGCTATAAAATGTGACACGGGGTGCCCTGAAGGCATGGCTGGCCAAGACACCAACCTGAGACCTAGGGACAGAAGGACAGGTGGGTGTAAACGGTGGGAGGGAGTTGGCAGGCCCCACTGGCCTATCGCCAGTTTGGGAGTCTAAACACTGGATGGCTGAGCCAGCACTTCCTGGGACACTCTGAGTATGTTCTGAGCTGTGAGTTTGGGGACCAAGTCCCACACATGGGGGACAGCAAGTCACCATCTCTCTACAGACTTCAAGGCAAGGCTGAGTTCTTATCCAGAATCAGGTGGGAGACAGAGCCTAGAGGGGGTGGAGCCTGCCTGACCACACAGTACCCAGGGCAGTGTGAGCCTCAGCCAGGGGCCTGACCCATCTTCTGACATCACAGTTGGGGCCTATCTGAGTCAGAAGCCCCCTGGGGACTGTTCCACGGTCCCTCACCTTAGGGCTGTTCTATGACTTCAATGGCTTCCCCAGTCAACTGCCTCAGACTGAATGCCCTGGGAAAGGGACCACTCAATCCCAATGGCTAGCCTGGGTAGGATCCCATTATTCCCATTTTCCAGAGGAGGCTCAAAGAAGGGCAGTGTTTTATCCAAGGCTGAATAGCAGCTGGGCAGCAATAAAGCCAAGTGCTTTGTCTCTGCCTCCTTGCTATCCTCCACTGCAGCTGTGTCTGCCCTGTTCCTTCCTGCTACAGGAGTCCCCATGTTGGAAGGCACAGGCGAAGACAGGGGTCTGGCCTTGTAGACCTGACTGCACACCCTGTCCCACTGCTCTGTGAGGGGTCCCGAAAGCATCACTGACCTACAAGCTGCCAACCTATGTTGCTTCTGGAGCAGAGCTACTACACACACACACACACACACACACACACACAAAAGGACTTCCCTTAGGTGAAGTCACTGCCATATACTCTACTGCAAAGATGCCAGGAGGGAAACAGAACGCCAGGCAGGGCCAGGAGCCCACCAACACGGGCACCGCAGCCTGAGGAAAGTTGTCCAGCTCTAGCACCTTACCCTCTGAAAGAGGACAAGATAGAAGTTTAAACACTATTCTTCCTGGACATTTTCAGGGCTGTGTCCATGGGGTCCCTCATGCTATGCATCTCTGTCCCAGAGCTGTGGCAGGGTAAAGAGCAGATAAAATTGCAAGCCCCTGGCTAGCACTCTCTCTACACCACCTGCCTGCCCCACCAACCTCAGGCTCATTCATTGCACGGTGCTTTAGCCAAAGTACACCTCGGCTCATCCAAAGGTTCAAAAGGTCACCCTGAGAAGCTGGCATGCTTAATCTGGTGCTCCACCCTGTGGCAGGGCCACCAAAGGGAATGTCAACCCTGCTTGGTCCACAAAGAATCCCACTCCAGCACTTCAGCCTACAGGAACATTAACAGTGGATTAAATTTATCCTTCCCCATGGGCCAACCTGGTCAACAGGGACATAGCATGTCTCTGAAACACAGAGATAACAGGGTGGCAAATCTTGCTCCTGGGGAGGGTCAGTACTTGGAAAGTCCCAGCACTCCCTGCTAGAGGTGAGGTTGGAACACCTCCCAGAAGGTGTTCAGACTTAGCCCAGCTCTCAGTCTCTGTTTCAACCTCAGGCTGGTAGAGACGACTTGTGGAGCTTCTCGGGTCACCTTACTCTGGAAGCCTTTCCTGGGTCATCCTTACTACAGATGGTCAGGGTCTCGGCTATGGGAGCTGCAGGGCTCTATGTGAACTCAGAAGAGGGTGAGCAGGAAGACTGTGGTAAATTAAGGGGGTGTGAAGAGACAACTGAATGCAGGAGGATTCGCTAGAAGGTCTCTAGAGCCACCCCCAGATGGAAAACTAAAATCTCAAGTAGCCAAGGATACCCCAAGGCCATGCCCAGCCACACCCGACAGTATATCATGAAGCACATACTAAACCTACATAGAAGTCACAGGGTGGCTTGCCAGACCTACCTACGTTTCTCCCTGTTAAAGCTGGCCTCGGAGCTGTTGGAGGAGTGCCAAGTCAGACAGGGCCATCTCTATGTCCTCCAAGAGCATCATATCTCTGTCCCTGGGGCTAAAGCAAAAGCTAGCCCCCAAGCTGTAGAGGAAGCCTTTGCTCAGGACCCAGAATCTCCTCGTCCAAAAACAATTGCAACCTACTGCCCTAGTTGAGTTCTCAGCCCTTATAAAATGTAATGAATGTGAGAGGGGCAACAGTGTGGGTTAGAGGCGGGGACGTACCATGAACCTCAGAGTCCTACAGACATGGGTTCAAATCCAGCCTCAGACATCTTGACCTGGGACACACCTAGCCCTGACCTCCCCACCCTCACAGTCCTATGCTGTAAGTGGCTTGGTTTAGCCTCTGTGCCAGCAGCCAGGGAGGAAAGAGACTCAACAGCAGACTCCAGACAGGCTGTGCGTGCCAGACCCACAAGACAGATCCTTCTGGAAATGTGGACCCTGGGGTCTGTGTTCCTAGTAAGGAGTCAGCGAGACAGCTGCTGGTCCATTCTCATTCTAAAGATGCTGAAACAGGCCTCAGTATGAAACCCAGGTTGGCTTTAAACCCATGATCCTCCTGCCTCAGCCTTGAGTGCTAGGGTAACAGGCTTACAACACAAAACCCAACCAGGGCTTTTAAACTCTGTTTTACACCCAATGGCCTGCTGCTGGGGGTAATCTGAAATCCCACCTGTCTTCCTTCTAAGGACCTGACCACATATCACTACTTGGGTTTGGTTGGTAGGACTTTGGAGCACAAAGAGTGAGGGTGGATCAAGAAGTGCTATGGGAGAAGGTTCTGAAAGGTGATGGAAGTCCTTGGTATCAACTGATGGGACTCCTGAGGGTTCTGGCTTTTCCTCCAACCATGCTCTAGCCCTTGGAAGGCTTCACAGCCTATAGCTGTAGTATTGGCTAGTTTGTTGTTGTTTATTTGTTTGTATGTTTATGGCAATTTGATGCAAGCTAGGGTCATCTTTATTAAGAAAATGCCTCCATAAGACTAGCCTGTGGGCAACTTTGTGGGGGTATTGTCTTGATTAAGGATTGATGAGGGTGGTTTCCATCCTATTGTGGGTGGTGCTGTCCCTGGGCTGGTGGTCCTGGGTGCTGTAAGAAATCAGGCTGAGCAAGCCATGAGGAGCAAGCAAGCCAGTAAGCACCACTCCTCCATGGCCTCTGCTTCCATTCCTGAGAACAGGTTCTTGCCTTGATTTTCCTCAATGGACTGGTCTGGGATATGGAACCCAAATTAACCCTTTCCTCTCCAAGTTGCTTTCAGCGATGGTGTTCATCATAGCCAAATAAAAGCTAACTAAGATGGGTTCCATGGCCACTTGTGAGGGGACAATGCCCTGTAGCATCTTCTACTCCCAGTCTTAGCCATGGCTGTGGCACATCTGCACCAATACAGTAGCCTCAACCACACACCTGGAGGCTTCCACTGAGCCCCAGAGCACTGGATTCCCTGGCCCAGCAAAACCCTTCTTTAGAATCCCTGACTCTCATGCTTACATCTGCTTGGATGCCTCCAGGGCCAGGAAACTCAGTATCTCCCAGACAGCAACAAGGCTGACCCAAGCTTGGAGATCCACACTCAAGGGCAAGGTGACCGTGGGTAGGTAGGGGGCCTGGGGGAGGGGCAGGCTGAGCTGGAAGATGAGGAAAGAGAGGGAGCCCAGAGTGCACCTGTACCCACCCCCATCCATCAGCCAGCCTGAGGGGAGGCCCCCCAGCCCCACACCAAGGAGGGAGGACAAACGGCCGTTTTGTCCTTGGCCAGCGGGCGGCCTTACTACACAATGACCCTTTCATCAGGCTGAGGGAGCCCTGGGCCGGGGTTTCATCTGACAAGGGAGGGCGCCAGCCTCTTGTCCCCTCGGGAGGGGAGCTGAGCCCTATCCCAGCCGGACTCAGGACTGTGCAAAATGGAGGCCTCCAGGAAGCCTGCTGTAGCTGTTCCACCTGCATGGGAGATGCAGAGGTTAGTGGGCTGGGTGTAGGCTGCACAGAGGGACCCTACTCTGGACACTTCCCCCTGACTCTCTGATGACAGGAAACCTCCATCCAAAATACTGGTTCCCATCCCAGCCATCTGCCATTACCATGCCCGGCACACTCACTCAAACCCCAGCAGGGCATCCATGCCCACCAGGACACCTGCAGCAATGTAACCCTGGCCCACTTGGCCCTCCAGGCCAGCCTGAGGCTTGGAGGCTCAGCAGGAGAGCTCCAGACAGAGGAAGGAAGAAGCATCATTTCTAGATATCTTCCTTAGTGGCAATCACCCATGTGATCCCTTGTAACAGCTGGCTGTGCCACCTCTCCCATCTGGGATGGATCACCCCAGGGAGGGCCATGTAGGGGTTAAAGCCAGTAGGACAAGATGATGACTTGGGGTCTGGGTGACCTCATTTCTCAGGACCCCAGTACTGTGTCTGTCTGTCCATGGGGTTCCCTGGTGGATATGTTTGAGTCATAGCTTCCTGCTGTAGTCTTCCTCTTTAGTTTGGCCAGAACTCTTCCATCCTTTAAAATCCTGTTTAGATCCTGAAGGAAGAAGTCCTCTGAGACACCCAAGGAGCACACTACCCCCTCCTGAGTGACTGCTTCCCCTGGACCTTCCTCTGGGTCCCTAAAGGCAAATTTCCCTGTTCCTGTTACCCCAAGAGCTACCTGTCTCCTGAACTGTCCCTACCACCGGAATCTAAACTAAGCACAGGCCCTGAATCTCTCTGAGTGCTCCAGGTCACCCTGTGACGTTTGTATCCCTCCACAGATTCTCCCTGGGAAAAGGAGTGAACTAGAATCAGCCATGCAGAAAGAGATGGTCCTCGGATGAGAACCCAGGTTTGGCATGCCTGGTGGTGGTCTCCAGGACTCCAAGAAAACCAGGTTAGAGTGGGCTCCACCCTCAAGCTTTCCCCACAGTCAGAGACCAAAGAGGCAAGCCCTCTGCACACACAGTGACTAGGAAAGGTCCATCCCAGAATGCACTTCACTCCTCTCTCAGCTGGTGAGTCTTACCATACCACAGAGGGTTTGGGGTAGTTTTCTGTGGTTACAGGGGCTCCAGCTGGAAGGTTTCCTGGGACTTAAGCTGTGCTGGGTGTTCCAGCTCTTAACCCTGGTGTGCCTGTTATTCTATAGGGTGTCACATGCTTTCAAATCCAGAGACATCTGGGCCTGACCTGAGTCTTCTTTCCTTCTATGACTTATGAGGAGACTGAGGTCCAGACAGACACCACCCTCCAGGTGACTTGTCCATGTTAAAGTCCTGTGACCCACACTGCCCCCTGGACTGTGATGCCCAAGGAGTAGCCTGATTCAGCACCCATCTCACCAAGGGTCATACCCACAGGGCTTTTAGGAGTGTGGTCAGCACCACCAGCAAAGCCACAGCAGGAACCAGGAAGAGGCCTGACTGGGCCTGGGGAGGACAGTGGTGAGCACCCTCTGCACCCCCAAGCCAGGTGGTCGGTGAGTAACCATCCCGTCATTCATGACTCACTTGGCTCCCCAGAGCAGGCGGTTACCATGACAGGCTCTACCGGAAGACATGGGGGGGGGGATCATCACAGTCAACTACCACATCTAGGACAGGGAGGCCAGAAACGGAAGGGACCTGCCCTTACAGTAGCCCAGACTGGTTCTGGCTCCAGACTTGGGCCAGGCCCTCATACCAGCTGACCCAGCACTAACACTTCTTGTGGCCTTACCCCCCCCCCCCCCCAGTTGCCTTTCCTTGGTCCCTTGCTGATTCCCCACTGGACACCACCCCCCCCCCCTGCAACACAGAGGTACAGGTGGCTGAGCTGCCTCTCACAGCTGGGTCACACGTGGAGTCTGATAGGGGCTCAGGGCCCTTCCAGGCCAGTACACCCGTCCAACACGATCAGCAGCAGGAGCCCGGGCATGTGTCTGGGATTCACTGTGTTCGGATGATAACCCAGCATTGGGAGCTGGGAGGACAGCCCAGTTGAAAGGGACAGGATCAACTGTTGGCTAGTGTCTGTGATCCTAGCAATGGGATGCCTTCTGGAAAGTTCTCTGGAACAGAGCACAGCCTCCACTCTGGGCCCCTCCCCACTGTGGCATCCTCTGGGACATTCCTGTAGTACTAGGAGGAGGGGTGTCTCATATTGACCCCCCACCACCTTCCACAGTTAGCGGAGTTCTGTGCTGGTCATCTAGCCAAACTCCGCTACCGGGGGTGTGCCTAAACCAGGCGGACTCGGAACATCCTTTCGTCATAATCTTAGGGACCGTTCCCTCCCAGACATCTTAATGCAGCCAACTCTGTGATACCCAGCAAGGTGAGGAAAACCCAGCCCTACAATCATTAACCCTTTCTCCCTCCCAGGAGCAGGGCTTATGGAGAGCCGAACCAGTCAGAGCTAATGATGAAAAAGTGACCCCTTGCTGCCCCCCCCCATGTTGGCCCCAGAACTGGCCTGGACACACTTGAAAAGCTTCTCCCTTGAAAGAATATCAGCCCGGAGAACTGGCAGTATAGTCAGGGACCAACCTATGTGGGGTACAGACGGTGGAGGTTACCCCACTAAGTTGGAATGGGCCTTCCTGGAGAAAACTGGGGGCCTCAGAGGTACACTGGCTACTATCCGTCAAAGAGCCCTGCAGCTGCTGTAGGACAAACCACTTTTGCCATCCTATTCTCTCAGACCCAACTTCTGGCCTCCACCCCTGGACACCTCCCCAGGAACACCAAACCTCAGCTCCTAGTCTCCCCAAACGATTTCTCAAAGTAACTGCTGGCTCTTCAGCAAGACTTAAGATTGACATGCCAGGGGAAGGGGAACCTCAGGAGCTCCAGAACTAGGCAGGAGCCTTGGACTCGGAGGCCCTGTTGGCCGATCCATTTCAAAGAAGGACTACAGAAGCAGAATTCTCTTGGCCAGGTCTCCATGATCAGGCGGTGCCCACGGGCCCTGCGCCCTGCCCGGGGAGGCCAGCTACTCTCCACCCCAGGCGATGCCTCCGCAGCCAGGGCTGCCCGCCGGGCCTGGAGCGCTCCCTCTGCCTGGACCTTGTAATTATGTTCCACAGCCGGGGAAACCGCGGGCCTCGCAGCATCTGGCTGCGGTTGCGAACTTTTGTTTCAAGATGCGCGACTATTTATAGAAGGAAAACTGGTAGGATAGTAATTTCCTAGGAGCTGGAGGAGAAATTGGCCGCGTCTTTATTAAAAGGGGTGGGGGCGGGGCAATTTATCAGGACTGTGGCCTCGGGGAGGGGAGGGGGTGGTGCAGGGAGCGGGAAGGCGGCTGCAGCCTCTGGCCGCGTTAGGCGACCCCGGACGTGGCCCGCGTGTTAAGGAGGGGGCGGGGGAGGGGAGGAGAGGGAGAGGGAGCGCTGGCTCTGAGGTTTAATCAGTAGCATCCAGCTTCAATTCCCCCAAACGGCGGTTCCATAAATCAAACTTCTTTTTAAATCAGAGGCCAAAGCATATGCGTCCCATTAGGAATCGGGCGAAGTCACCGCTGTGCGGACGCGCCCCCTCGACTCGCAGGGCCGACTCGGGCCCTGCCCCGAGCTTCCCGTAGCCTGGTGGGCGATGCTCCGCGCACTCTCTAGACCTTGATTACCTGCGCGCACAGTGTGCGCCCTCCTCGCCTCTTGAAGAGGCGTCTAGCAGAGAAGAGGTCAAGGCCTCCCGGTGCGGCAGGACAGCACTAGCGGCCCGACAGACTTTGGGGAACAGCCTGGGCGCGCTGTCTGGTGGGGCGCAGCATGCACGTGTGTCTGCCAGTGTATGCGCTGAGAAACCAATGTGTGCCTGTAGCTCTCCTTAGTGTGGCACGGCCATGCGCGCCGTGTGGGTTAATACGGCCTAGGGAGAGGGTCTCCCGCTAGTCCAGGATCATGCTAGGACGCAACTGGCTAACTGTGGCTCTCGCGCTCAGTGCACATAGCCTAATCTGCAAAGGTTAGTCGGACCGCTCTTTGGCCACTTTTTCCTCTGACCCCTAAGCTAAAATTTCTCGTTGTCACAGCTGTCCCCCAGGTGGTCTACCTCGGCGGCTTAGGCCAGCAAAGTGACCCAAAGGCCCCCAGTTTCTTTGCGCGCGGGCATCCAGCGCCCCACCCGGGACCATCTTGCCACCTTCCCCTCCCTCCTCCAGCAGTGGCGGCCAGGGGATCCCCTCCCGCCCACCCCGCCCGCCACCCGCGGCACTCACAGGTAGCTGCCGCTGGATAGAAGGAGAAAGATCTGCGGGCAATAGACGGAGACGAGCGCGCTGCGCGGCGACAGGAGGAGCATGGTGGGCTGGCGCGCCTGGCTGGGCTGGGCAGGCCCCACCCGCAGGGCTTCTGGGCCAACTGAGGCTGGGGTCTCCGCGGCCCTCCCTGATGTAGGGCAGCAGCGCTAGGCGCTAGGGGCCAGGGCTCGGGGGCCGGGGGACAGTGCTCGCCCGAGTCTCGCTGCCAGGACCACGCATCGTGCTGTATCTGGGGCAGTAGCGGGCGCTGGGGCTGGAGTTCGGGGCGGGGGCCCTGCGAGAGTCAGTGAGCGCGCCTTAGCGGCTGTCTGGTCCTCTGTCCGTCTGTCGGTGCGAACCGGTTCTGTCGCTCACTCTGGCTCAAGTCTCCAAGTCTCCCGAAGCGCGCAGCTGCCATTGGACAGGCCGCCCCTATATCCGCCTCCTCCGCGGGCGGGTTTTTTTTAAAGGGGAGGTTGACCAGAGTGTGTGGCGGGTGCCGCCCCCAGGGTTTGCCCAAGTTGCCTTGGCCGGGATACCCTCGCCACAACCTTTGGCGAGAAACACCGCTACGGAGAGCGCATCTCCGGGAGGCACCACGCGGAGGCGTGTGCGCCTCTTAGGGGTTGTGCTAAGCAGCGTGTGCTCATGTATGCATGCATGTGCTTGCATGTTTCTGCAGGAGCATGGGCGGTATGGGAGCCCGCAGGTGTGTGTGCACAGATGCCCTGTGTGTGTTGTCCCTCTGTCTGCATGTAGCCTGGTTAGGGATGGTTGGATGTGGGTCCCTTTCACCGCACCTGGGCCAGCTCTGTTCTGGGGCTATCGGCTTCATGTACCTCTTTGGAGAGGCAGGCACGGAAAACCCTCCGTCACACAGGGCCATCACCTCGGGCTCTTTCATCTCTCATCTTTTACTCTTCTTTGAAGAGAGCTGGTTGGAGTGGGGCAAAGAAAGGTTCTTCTAAAGAGCCCTCCCTTTCTACTAATCTTTTTTAATAGTCTAGAAACAGATTTTGGGGGCCCATCCCCTATTTCTGCTGAGCCTGGCCATATAGGAATGTCTTTGTATGGAGGTATATGTGAGCTGGGGGAAGTCTTGGAGCAGGGAGGGCAGCAGAAAAGGAGAAGCAGTGTGTGGTACAGCCGTAGTCCTAAAGCTCCCGGGGATTCAGGAGTCAGAAACCTCCCTTACCTCCAGACCTCCCAGTCCCTTACCCCTTTGCTTCTCCCAACCACAAAAGCAGGAACAAGCCTAGCGCAGTGACCTTGGCTGTTCCCCACTCCACCTTGGCCTCCTCCAGGACAGCTGCCCCCATCCATAGAGACCTTAGGTTAAGCGTTGTGACTCCCCAGTGCCGTTGTACTTGGTGGAGGCCCCCATTGCACATACACAAACATGGGGCAGAGGCAGTTCAGGGGCCTCCATCATAAAACGGCACCTCCCGCCCCCCCCCCCAAAAAAAACCCTATCTGCAGGAGTCTCCAGAATGGCTCCCACACCTTAGATCTCACAACCATTGGCGATAAGAAAAGCTTCACTGGTGGGTGCCACACTATTCCACAACTTAAGGTCAGGACAAAAGCCATCTGAACTCAGCAGTCCCAAGGGGGATACTACCATGACTCTGCTACTTTCAGATGAGATTGAGATGGTGAGCGGCTGCTCCAGACACCTGCCAGGAGTCCTGTGGGATGCCTACTCCAAAGAGATCCTGTCCACACAACCTACCCCTTTAGGTCCCATGGGAAGGCTCAGCTGCCTCTCTTGCTTACTTGATGGAGGACACCCGCGCGTGCGAACACACACACACACACACACACACACACACACACACACACGGGGGGGGGGGGCTGCAAAGGTCTAAGCCTCTCATTTGCAGGTCCCAGGGTGAGTCTTTGGCTTCCCTGGCTGTCATTCCACTGGGTCTTTGGGATTTTTTTTTTTTTAACTCAGACGTGGCTGGGGCGGCGTGGGGGGGGGGTGCAGTTTATAGAAGGAGAAGAGTTCTCCTTTGGGGCTCTTGGTTAGAGGAAAGCTTGCTCAGTTCTAGAAGGTAGTGGCCACAGGCATCTAGGAGCCCCAGCTGGGCTAGCGGAGACCCTCGGGGTCTCGCTCACCCATTCTCTCTACTCAGCTCTGACCATCAAGTTGTTCAGAGCACCAGAGCCAAAAACCCTTCCCAGACATGAAACAAGAGATACAAGCATGAAACCTAGGGACTGCTCCAGGGAGCCCCCTAACCTCGGGAACCCAGATCCTTTTGCTTACACCTTTTTCCATTTGATGATAAGAGGCCTTTGCTAAGGCCTCTTGTTGATGAAAGAATGGTCAGCAATGGAAGCCAGAGCCGGTTGAATCAAGCATTCAACTCAAAGGCCTTGGCGCCAGAGCCAGGTAGCTGGGATCTGCATGGAGCCTTCTCCCAAAGGGCTGTGGGTCCCTTCACAGGCCCAGGAGAATCATTACAGGCTGGCTGAGAGTCCGGGAAGCAGTGGCCTGCCCACCCCGCCCCCACCCCCTGCATTCTCAACGCTGGGCACCCCTCACCTTCATAAACAAACACCCAGGGACACAGCCTACCCGCACAAACCTACAATAAACACAACCACTAGCAGCCGCAGACACTCCCGCCCAGGTCTGCAGGAATAAGAAAAGGACTTCCAATCCTGCCTCCGAGGCCACCAGGTTTGGTCCCTGCCCCTCTCTGGGCCTCAATTTCTTCACCTGTAAGATGGCGGAGGTGCAGAGGGCTGGGAAGGCTGCTGATCTTCAGCGACTGTTTCTACCTCTCGCCTGGAAAGCCGGTCTCCCAGGTACCGGAACCCGCCCCTCCTACAGGTCTGGTCACTGGCCTTCCTAGGGCCAAGATGAGGCTGGCCTCAGAGCGCTGGGCGGCACATAGTAGGAGCGCCGGGCGAGGTGGGCACAGATGCCCGCAGGTGCTCGGGGTGGAGGTGGGGGTCTGGGCCGGGACAGGCGGCCAAGAGTGACTAAAGCCCGCGAGGTGCACTGCGCTCCGTTCGGTCACACTGCCCCTCCACCCCCAATCCGGGGAGGCCGAGACAGATTCCGTCTAAAGGAGATCGCGGCTCAACAGGTAAGGACTCGGCTGGGTTCAGGAATGTGGAAATACGACTCGGAGCAGCTACGGCGGCGAGCAGCGAGCGCGGCCCGCCTGGAGCCCGCCCGCCCGGCCGCGCCAGGGGGAGCTCGGCGAGAGGGGGCCGGGCGTAGGGCCCCGGGCGGGCGGGGGCGCGGGCCCCGGACGGAGCCCGAGGCTGCTGCGCCAGCCCCACGGCCCATCCTGAGCCAGCCGGACGAGTTGTCAAGGTAATTTCAACATGTCCGGGTGATGGATAGAGACGAAGGGCCGCGGCGGGTGCAAGGCCTGCGCGCTCGCGGCGAGTGCGCGCCCCGATCTCCCCCGCCGGGGATGCCCCCCGCCCCCCGGCCCGGCGCGCCCTCCCGGCGGCTAGCGCTCGGCCCGGGCTCGGCGCCCAGCGCAGCCCGGGGGAGGAAGGCGCGTCCCACCCCCGGGGCCTGGAGCCCAAACAGGTGAAAGTACGCGCCCGGCACGCTCGCCGCTACGCGCGAGCCCCGCTGCGGCCGTCCGCGGGCCGTGCTGTCCCTGCTGCGTCCTGGCTCCGCGCCCCTCCGGAGGATCTCTGGCTCCGGGGGCTCGGATGAGTCTCCGCGAGGCTGGGGCGAGGGCCGGAGATACCAGCCTGCCCGGCCACTTCAAGAAACGCCCTCCCCCACCAACTCGGGTCCCCAGGTCCGCTGGAGGAGGTTCTGGAGGCTGCCGGCTCCCCTTCTGCCGCCCCCGCCCACAGGAATACTCACCCGAGCTTCACGTAGAGGACGCCAAAGCAGAGAAACACGTAAAAGATCCACTTTCGAAAGTTTCTGTGCATGATCCAGGGAGGGGGGCTGCGCCATAGACAGCTGCGGCCGGAGGGGACGCGCGGATGGGCAGGGGCCGGGCAGGGGCCAGGGGACTGCGGTAGGACCACACTCAGCCGGCGCTTCGGCTCGGGAGGCGGGCGACGCGCGGGCACCCGGCACGCGTTGCCACCATGGTGAGCCCAGGGCGCCGCAGCCGCCGCGTGCGCCCGGGGGAGTGACCCGGGCGGGGAACCGCGACCTCGGAGCCCAGCGGAGTGACCGTGGGGCTCTGCGAGCGCAGGTCGGGGCCAAGCGCAGCGGGCGGGCGCTACCTCCACTGGGCTCAGCCGCCTGGGGCCGTGCGCGCCTCGCGGTGCGCTGGGGCGGCCAATGTGTCCGCACTTGTCCGCCTCCCCAGGTGACTCGCGGCCCGGCAAGCGAGCCGCGAGCAGGCGAGCGCGCCCCAGGTAGGAGGATCCGCCTCCCGCCCGCCCTCCTCGCTCGCAGCGCGCTCTCTGGCGCGCGCTCCCTGGCTCTCCCCTCCCTTTTCTCCTCCCTCCCCCGTGACACACGAACGCATCTAACCCCGCGCCCCCCCTCCCCAGGCCAGCTCCCTTCCGATCGCCCTCCCAGGACTGCGTGGGAAGAGGGGAGGGAGGGGAGAGGGTGCGGCTCCAAAGAGACACCTGCGCTCCTCAGAGACAGTGAGGGTGGGGGTAGGGGCAGGGGCTAAGAAACTAGTAGCTCAGGCCTGGTGGTCACTTGGTTTCCAGAAGAGAGAGAGAGAGAGAGAGAGAGAGAGAGAGAGAGAGAGAGAGAGAGAGAGAACCCACCACTATCTCCTTTCTATGTGCAGGCATCTTTTCCCTAGACATTACCTACATGGGTGCTTCCATGGCCACAACCTCGGATCAGGCATTGTTACCTGCCCAACAAACTTCGGTGAAAAAATCGTTCCAGCACCCGGCACTGCAGAGCGCAAGCAGAGCGTGGGATTTAAGGCTGGTAGACACACCAGCTTGTCCACCATTAAGAGTGGCACCATGACAGAGACTCAGAAAGGCATCCTTGGAGAGTCCCAGTCTGAGGAGTCTGTTTCACTCTGCATGCGGGCGTCAGATAGGTGCCTGGCACATCCTGTGTGTGTCTGGCTTGATTCTATCCTGGACAAATGGGTGACAGGGACACCGCCTGCTACAGCTAGGTCTGTCCTAGCTCAGCGGACCAACTAGTAACCAGACACATGGTGGGAGACCCAAGCCAGGTTTTCAAACGTCTTCAGCCCTGGACAGCAGCATCAAATGGAGCCATTTTGACAAGGGAATGAACTCGGAGAGCGCTCATCTTTAAAGACTGGCCAATACCCGATTGCCTGGTGTGGAAATGGGGAGGGGTATGAAGGGGCGCTGTCCTCAGCCCGGAACCTCGAGCTCAAAAGCTACCGTCCCTGCCCCTAATCCCCTCTTAATCTCTCCAAATCCTCTGAACTTTTGCCACGACCCGACCCGGGAGAGAGAGAGCCGCTCCTGAACATCAGAAGCCGGCAGGTGCAGCTGTGCAGAATGTTTGGGTTGGGGGACTTTTTAGAAAGGAGAATTTGAACATCACAAGAAGGGAAACTAAGGCACAGATGTCAAACGGTAGTAGCAGTCCTACACCAGTGTCCAATGAAACCAAGAACTCTGGACGTCGCACAATTTGGTAGACAGGGAGCTTGGGCCGGGTGACTGGGAGCGAGCAGAACAGTCCGAGAGCTTGGCAGGTGGATGCTGCCACCCCGTGGCGACAGGGAACGATGCTTGCAGCCAGAGCTGAACTTTGAGATGTTTAGGGATTTCTCACCTTGTACTGGAGTCTGGGGGCCATTCCTCCGTCCCTGCCAACAGCCCCTGTCTTGGGGTCTGTTAGTGAGAGAAGAAGAGTTATGTGGCTGCAGCGGGACTGGAATAGCAACAGCATCCATGTACCGCACCCCCCCCCCCAAAAAAAAACCCAACTGGGATCTTAAGATTCCCACTGCATTTTCCCCAGATGTGGGGAGGGACCCTTGGGATTCTCCAGGAGGGTTATTTTTGAGAAAAGTGAGCACTTCTATTGGTAGATGGAACCCGACCTGCTTCTATGCCTTAGTTTCCCTAAAACAGAATGCAGGGTTGTCGCGCGTACAGCCTAGGGTCTGTAGCACAGCGTCGTGCTTCCCCCTACCGGCAGCAGGTGGGAAGCGGCACCGCTCAGGCAAACTAGGAGATCCATAGTCACAGAGGGGTTCCTACCCACCATTTGACCTTGCAGCTTGAAGAAGATAAGGTTAAAGCTTGGGTCCAAGGTCCCCACATCTATCTGTGGGACAAGGTGGGTACTTACTTAATTGGGGGAGCTTCTCTCTGCAGGGCTGGGTTGGGATTGGTATGAAGAAGACAGAAGTCTCCAGAGCCAGGACAGCTTGAGGGCCTGGTTATCTGTGGGTTCAGCCAGGCTCAGCTGTCCTTGCCCCTGTGTTTCCTCCTCCTCCTCCTCCTCCTCCTCCTCCTCCTCCTCCTCCTCCTCCTCCTCCTCCTCGTCATCGTTGTCATCATCGTCATCGTCCTTGTCATCACCATCATCCCTCCTATACTCCATGGTGTTTTTCCTGTAATATCCACCCCAAAATGAGTGAACAGTAATGGGTGAATGCAGATGCATGCAATGGGTATGTGGGTAAATGATGCATGAGTATGTTGGTAACAAATGCATAGATGACTGGCTTGATGGGGTGGATGGATGGGTACACGGATGCAGGGGTAGGTAGGTAGGAGTGATGGATGGGTACATTCATAGAGTGCATCTGTAGATGGATGGTGTCTTATATGGGGTTTCTATTGGGATAAACACTATAACCAAAAACAATTTGGTGAGGTTTTATTCAGTCAACCATCAAAGGAAATTAGAGCAAGAATTCTAGGCAGGAACCTGGAAGAGAAGTCCCACAGGAATGCTGCTTACTGGCTTGCTCCTTGTGGTTTGCTTCGGGGGTTTTCTTATAGCACCCAGGACCACTATCCCAGGAGCATACACGTACTGCCCAGTGAGCTGGGTTCTCCTACATCCGTCACTGACCAAGAAAAGGCCCCATTGTCTTGCCCACAGGCCAATATGGTGGGGGCGTTTTCTCAACTAAGGTTCCCTCTTCCAAAGTGATTCTTAACTTGTGTCAAGTTAACATAAAATAGCCCAGAACGGTTGATTCCTTCTCAGCTTGACACACAAAGACGTCACTGTTTGGTTAGAACTTTCCTTTATCATTTATCCCTAAGATAGGATGGCAACATTAATACCACAATATAAAACCCTCCAGCTTTGTTTCTATTTATTTATTTTTGAGACAGGGTCTCTGTGTGTCCCTGGTTGGCCTTGAACTCACCTTTGTGAGTCCTACCTGCCACAGCATCCTGAGCACCGGGATTAAAGGAATGCACCACCATGCCTGGCAAACATTTTGAAAAGTCCTACAGTCCTTAAAAGTTCAAGCACAAGTTTACTCTTTTTAAAATATCCAAGGTCTCTTTAAAAGTTCAAAGTTTCCCTAAAATATCCAAAATATCTCTAAAATTCCAAAGTTTCTCTAAAATACCAAGGTCTCATAGCTGTGGGCTCCTATGAAACCAAATCCCAAACTAAATGCTTTCTTACTCCAAGAGGGAGGAATCAGGGCACGGTCACAATCAAAGCCAAGCCAAGCCAAAGTCCAGCGGTGTGAAGAGTTCAGTGCTTGACATCTGGGACTTCTCTAGAGGCCAGCTGACCTGTGTACTTCTATGGCTCTGCCATCCACAGAATAGTTTGTCTCCTGAGCTCTGAACAGCTCCACCTCATAGCTGTTGCTGTCCTTGGTGGTCTTCCCACGGTCATGGCATCTCCTACATGCTAGGGTCTCCTCTGCAACTGGGTTGTACCTTTGCCGATAGCATCTTCTGGATTCTCTTCAGGAACTCTGAGCCAACCACATGATGCCAAGCTTCATCGTCTCTCCACAACCCCTTCAATCCTGGGGCTTTACTTCAACTGAGGCATTTGTGGATGAGCAGGTAGGTGGGTAGGTGTGTGCCATCAGTGGATGTATACATCAATGGATGTGTGCATGAGTGGATGTGTGCACCAGTGGGTGTGTGCACCAGTGGATGTGTGCATCAGTGGGTGTGTGCACCAGTGG